>CM076575.1:1874804840-1875404840 GCA_034641835.2 Pinus albicaulis | reverse complement strand
GTTGTTAAGTAGGTTAATAGAGTGGGAATATCAATCCATTGGGCTATGGAGTCTACAAAAGTCTTGAAATGTGTAAAAATGAGTCAAGGATAGCTCAAAGGGCAAGTTGGCAAGATCAAATGGATCTAATCAGGTCAAGAGAGAGTGAAGTAACATGGAGTTGTGAAGATAGTGAGTTAAATGGGAAATAAAGGATCCTTTAACAAACAAATAAACAAGAAAAATCTTCTAAGATGATAGCATAATGAAAAATTGAAGAGCAATGAAGGATTCTTCAATATCAACTAGGCTAAGCAAGTCTTAAAAGCAACAGTTAAGCAAGCTAAGAGAGCAGTGAAGGATTCTCAAAAAATTACTTGAAAATAGATAGAATTCTAACATAACATATCAGTAACACTAAAGAGCATTTAAGGATTTATTTAGCAAAAATTTGAGGAAGAAAACATGGAAGTTAAGAAAGCAGGCAGAAGTAGGGTACCAAGAAGGTAAATCCTATTCTCTATTTCTGTTATATAACTAAATGAACCATAAACACAATGAATAACTGAAGAAAACAAACATAAATATGGAATACATCACCATTTTAACAAGCTTAATGAATCCTAAGAGTGAGCTTGATCCATAGAAGCACAATCCAACCATCAGAAGGCACCAAAAACCAGTTTCACCAATAAACTCCAAGTCTATTTCATAGCATGCTCAACAAATATCCAACATCTACAATGAAACCTTCATGCTCTATTTATCATTAATTGGAGGAATAAACCCTAATTAAGTCTCTAGAAGCCTATTAGTTAATCATAAATGTCACTTTTTTCCTTTGAGACCTTGCAAGGCCCAAGGCACAAAATATCTAATACGAAATATTTTTTCGAGCATTTTTGGCAAAAAAATTGACATTTGGGCTCTCCCAAGCCTCCAAAAACTTTCCAAGCACACATTGTTGACTTTTTTCCTATCAGGGTGCAGCCCTGAGTTTTAGGATGCATTTCCATGCCAAGGGCGCAACACATGAGCAAGAAAACTGGGTCATCTTGTAGAAAAGTTTTGAAGCCCTTCCCGATGTCAGAATGGGCTTCGTGACGGCTCGTTGGAAAGATTGTTAAGTCTAGTTTCCAGAAATACCCTTGGTTTTAGGATTGGACCCATGTAACCTATTCAAAAAGCAAAACTCCCAAGACTGGTAAAGGCACAACACATGTCTTGAAAACTAGGCAGAAAATTGAAAATTAGGATGTTTTTGACCCTTTTGGAGGACCAAAACAACTCCAATTAACATGAAACTTGGTGAGAATACTGTAATTGAGCTGAGGATTCCAAAAATGTAAGCCTTACCTCCTTAGGATGCCCTGAGAAAAAGCGTATCACCAAGGGTGCTACCCCCTTGGCCCTCCAAATCAGTAAATATCCAAAATTTCCAAAGAGTTCCCAAAATTTGCATTTATCTTCCTTGTTATGTCTGGGATGCTTGCATCAAAGCATCAACAAGAAGGTTGAGCTTTCTTTGACCTTTTGCCTCCTTGAGGACTTGAACTTTGGCAAGGGATCTTTTGAGCTTGGCCCTTGCAATTTGATTTCTAAGTGCATAGTGTTTGGTCATCTTCCTTTGGAGGCCAAGGTCTCTATTTTCCTTCTCCAATTTGGGCTCCAAGTGTGTGTTTGATATTTATAGCCATGGCTCCCAATCATATTATATCTCCATGGCAAGCAACTCACTTAGAGGGAGCTTCCTTTCCAAGGCAGACTCTTGCTCTCTTTGTCTTGCCAAGGCCTTCTTTAAACCCATGGTTCTTGGTATTGTTCTGGATTTTCCTTCCTCATCTTCACTTTCCTCATAGGTGCCCATGAATTCCTCTAACTTTACCTATGCGCTTTGAGATTCTTTCCAGGCTCTAATTTCTCTAGCTTCATAAATGGCTTTTTTTTCCCTTAGCTATCTGTTCTCCATCTCAAGGGAATTATTCACAGTCTTGGCCCTATCTAGATTTGCTTGGAGGTCTTCAATTTGGGCATTTTTGTTCTAGAGGAGAAAGTTTGTGATCCTTGCTTACTTTTTGTCGTCAATGTCAATATGAATGATTTCAAACTCTCTCTCAACCTCATGCTAATATTCTCCTTATTCTCCTTTGATCTTTTGTTTGCCTTTGTCAAGCTTCTTAGCTGAGGAGGATGGCATGGTCCCTTGCTCTTTAGAGGCAACAAACACATGTCTCTTTCCTCTTTGGTATGTGAGAGGGAAAAGCTCAAATTTACTCATCTGAATGCCCTCACCATGACTGACCTCAAGACTACTTTTCTCTTCCTTATGGATCTCTGCACTATGTTCTTGACTACCTTTATCAACCTCAGTTTCTTTTCATTGTTGTGATCTTCATTTGCATCATCATCCCTTTCTCCTTCATTAATATCAACTTCATTATCTTCTTGGTTTGGTGAGCTATTGTCACTGCTTCCTGTTGGTGTCCCGTGTTTTGATATTTTGGCAAATCAAAAGACAAGGCAACATCAGAACCAATCTTTAGAGTTACAGGATCTAGTCCTCCTTTTCTTAGAGAGGGATCTCTCAAATGTTTATTTGCAAAGGTTTATCTTGTGTGCTTAGAGTATTGATTTTAGACTAGTTATTAAGTGCAGGTGTTTGTTTGGTTGGATTGATATAGTAGAATATGAAAGATCTAGGAAAGTTAGGTAGAAAGAGGAAGTAGAAGCTTCATTGGGCAATGGAGTCAAAAAGAGGTCATGAAAAACTTATCAATGGATATGGGATATCAGAGGGAAAATCTAACTTGGCCACAGGATCCTTTGGTTTTTGAAATGAGATGGACATCAATGATTTGGAAAGAGAATTTGAATTCTCAACAAAGGGAACTTGAAAGCATAACTTAAACAATAAAGAGATGTTTAATAGACAAGGCTAACCATAAATTATAGAAAAATTCTTTAAGAAAATAATGACCTCAAGACAACTTTCAAAATGAAATATAAGATTCGGGGAACACCCTATTTCCTCAAATATTTTATTTCAAATGACTTACAAAACATAAAAGATTCACTGATAATTGCAGTCATGGAAGAGGGAACACCTAACACATCTATGATTACAACTATAAATACCTTTAAGACAACTGTTTAAGCAAGGACAAAGGGAAATATCAGAACAAACCTCCTTGGCTTACTGTAAACAGAAGTACTTCAAAGGGATACTTCAATAACAGCCTTTAAGTGGCCGCAGACAAGCAGGGAGAACCATAAATCATGCTGGAACCAACTTATTCGAACTATCATAGAAATAAACAAGCATGAGGACTAAATAGAGAGATTAAAGACTCTAAAATACCTCAGCAGGAGAAAACATGAAACAGTGAAGGATGAACAGGTCTAAGGTGCTTCCAGGAGTCATTTCTTAGCCTAAAACTTTCAACCTATTGTAGTAAGAGATTATGGAACAGAATGAAAATAGGAGAAAACATTAAACAGTTTAGAATAATTCACCAACAACCAAGCTCATGGATCCAATAATAGAGCCTTCTCAGGAACAAGCATGCAACAACATCATTAGGGCTTCCAAGACTTCAATTTCTTCTTCAACTTCAACAAACTATGTATTATTTCAGAGAGTTCGGATATTACAACTAGTGATCAACCAACAACCAACCTCATCTTCTGCAGTAGTATTTATAGAAGAATGAGGAGGTGAGATCTGATAAAATATCTCTAAAGATAATTAATACAGACTTAAATGGCTTCTTGGCCTTTGGGGACTTAATGAAGATGCTTACATAGGTGTCTTCTGTATTAAATGATTTACATAAAGATTTAAGCTCAGTGGGAGCTCTTTTTGACCTTTGAGGCTCTGTGTGATGTCAAAGTAACTCTGCTGATATTTTGTCATTAAGTTTGTTTGCAGAATTTACTCTCTATCTACGTTGTGAGGCAGATATTTGATCCTGATCAATAAATTCGGCCTGCATTTGAATGCTTTGAGGCACAGGTGGCACTGTGGTAGCTGGGAGGAATCAATTTTTCTCAGACGTGGTGGTGGAGGCTTTATGTCTAATGAAACTTTATGATTTTCTCCTTTAACTGCATTTTAATCGGGGATTAGGCTTTTGATAAACCATTTTAGGCGTAATCCCCGAAGATCTATTTTCAATCTTCTGTTATGGTGTGCTCTTGTCTTCTATAGTGATACTATCTGACTGTGCTTGATTCATTGTGTTTTTGCTGGTGTGTAGGGCTGTGCAGGGGTGATATGGCATCAATGCCTCATGAAACATCGATGAAATGTGAAGTTTAAACCCTGCAAATGATTCTCTTTGATGGATCGGAGGTGGGAGGATCATCACCCTCTGCCTCTGAATTTTCTTCAGATATAGCGGAAAGACCATTTAAACCCTGCAAAATACAAAAAACATTATGAAATCCTGCGTGTATAGGTTTACTGCTTCAGAAGGCACATGGAGAGAGAATGGCCGCTGGATGGCATCATCCAACGGTTGAGATTGATTAGAGGAGGTCAAAGAGAAACAAAGGAAGAAATAAATAGGAGCTGTTGATCGCGCAGAGATCGACGGTCAGGAGCGGAGGCGAAAAGTCAAAGCAGAGGAGTCAGTTTTTGGAAAAACAGAGAAATGGGTTAAAACCTCTATTTCGGGAAAAAATGATTAAAAATAAAGATTGGGAATCGGGAAGATCGTGGTCCGTCAGATGAGAGTGGCCCACACGATCAACGATGTAAATCCCACGATAAAACCTTAGAGAACGCGCCCGAACTTTAGATTTTCAATAAAATTAGGGCGAAATAAAACGTCGGGTCCGGAAATGCTGACTGGACGACAAATCGGGGCGATGAAGTGTGGGTCGTCGATCTGCAGATCAGATTGATGATAGAGATGCTTTTAATACTGCGCCGTACCCTGGTTATTGCACAGGCGCCTTCAGAGAGCAATCACCGTCCGATGAGCGGCCTCAGATCGGACGGTGGACGTCAATATCGTGCCGGGCCCATGTCCGAACTTTAATGCACGATGAGGGTGGTATTTAAATAGTGCTCAAGGCCACGCGTCGGGTGGTGAATGGAATCGCTGCCGATCGGGGAAAAACCACCTTCCTCTTGAAAGCGGTTCGATGAATCCCGCTTGGTTTTGAACAGTGAGTGACTAGCAGGGACCACTGGGATGATAGACTGTGCACTGTCGATCTGCAGATCAGATCGACGGTGGAGAGTGAATGGAACTTTGCACCAACGGAAAAATTTATGATATAATAAAAAACCAACAAATTTATATAACCGAAGGTTTATACTTTGGGGGCAAAAAATTTATTTACAATACGACTCGACGCCCGTCTGCGGGGCCATAGGTTATATGGAAAGTAATATGACCGGGGTTTACAACGCGCGAGGCAAATTGACGTCGGAGATTACAATAAAGGGGAAGGACTTGCACACTGTGTTACCTCTGATGCAATAAGCGCCCAAAAAAATCAGCGCCTAGTTCCAGTGCCAGGGCATATGGAGTGGGAATGGTTAAAGACTTAGCCCAAGGGGCTTAAGTCTGTAATATGAAAATGTGATTTTTATGGATTTTCAATTATTTTCAAAAGAGTTTGAGGGTTCTGATAAGGCAAGAAAGGGTCTTAGACCTTATTAAAGGGGGCTTCGATGAAGGGAAAAGGGGAAAAATATGAGAATGAGGGATTTTATGGGGAATAAAGGGGTAAAAAATGAGGTTAGTTTTGGAAGTGGAAGGAGGGGGAAGATGGCCTTTGGAGCAGTATTTCCTCAATGAAATTAGCAGAATTTTAGAGTTTCTAAGATAGGAACAGCAGTGAATATTTGGACAGAGGCATGAGGCCTTCAAGAGTCTTCAAGAGCCAACACTTTTTAGCAATAAAATTTTTTCCTTGAAGGCTCCAAAATTTTTAGCCACCTTTTGCTATAACAAATTTTATAGGTGGCTAACACTTCCCTTCTCAATGCTGCTTGCTTCTTTGTTGTGATCTTCACCACTGTCACTAACTTCATTTTCATGTTGATCCTTGGTGTCATTGCTGGTGTCAACATCATTAGGGCTATCAATTATCATGGTTTATACCTCATCACTATCATTTGTGTTTCCAACTTCATCATGGAATTTATCATTATTTGTGTTCTCACTGTCAGAGGTGTCACCATTAGTTTCTTCATCACTGTTAGCCTCTTCACTGATTTCTGCATTTTCATTCTCCTCATTGACTAGTGGGATGTTTTCAACATAATCATCATTTTCTGGGCTACTTTCCTCATCAGTTTCATTTTCATCTTCATTGTCATCCACCTCCATGTCTTCTGCTTCATTGCTGACCTCTTCCTCTTTTTCATCATCTGCCTCTATACTGTCCTCTTCTTCATATTTTTCCTCTTCCTCATCATCTGCCTCTGTACTGTCCTCTTCTTCATCATCTGCCTCTTTTTCACTACCTTCTTCTTCATCATCTGCCTCTTTATCACTACCGTCTTCTTCATCATCACTTGCTTGTTCACTGCCACTTCCCTCGTGATTTGATGCATTGGGAGAGAGTGAGGAAGAAGAGTTTTCTTGAGGTGAGGGTATATGGGTAGATGGTGAAGCATGGTCAGTAGAAGATGATGGGGGAGTAGAAGGGGGAGGATGAGATGATGAGGGAAAATTTTGCTGAGGATGGGGCTGTGGGTTTGTGAAAACTTCATGGGCGATGAACACCTCCCATGGAATACCTTGTTGCTCTAATTGATGTAACACAACCATCTTGATGAGAGAATGGTGAAAGAGACTTTGTGTTTGTTGTGAAGGGGCCCTCTTTTGCACAATATAAGACATATTATCAATACTCCTATAGAGAAAATAGGTCAAATGTAGCAGCTTAGCCCTAGTGAAGTGCATGAGAAATCTTATGTGGTATGAATAGAGCCTAGAAAACCTCCCCTCACATGTAAAATATTTCATGATGACTCTCATCAAGGGCGCATATCTCTCCAGCAAATGTGAAAAGGGAAAAATGGATTTGCAGTCAGCTTGGTATCTAGGTTTCAGGAAAGGATGATAATGGCTCAGGTCCAAATTAATCTACTTGAACCACTTTTTCTCCCATACTAGGTATCTCGGTGGCCATAGAAATGATATTTGAAGATAGCTCAAGGTTTACTCTTGCTAAATTTACTTGATCATCATGAAGGTTAAGGATAAACAGCTTGGTCAACTCAGGATGATTCTGTATCTTTTGTACTTTTTCACAAAATTCAAAACAACTCACCTCCTGGAAATATGAAACTATCATAGGAGAGGCCATCAACGCCTTGGTGTTCAGTGGCTCAAACTTATTTACTCTTCCACCCTTGCGTTGTTGTCTTCTAGGCCCTTGGCATCCCTCACCATTGTCACTATTACCTTCCCTTGACATTTTGTTTTTTAATGTTGCCTTGAAGGCCAAGAAAAATAATTATGCTTTGTGAAATTGATGGAAATTTCTAGGGTTTATTCCCCTAATCCAAAATACAAGAATCTTGAAAGTGAGGTGGTGTTTTGTACTTACCCCT
The DNA here is from genome assembly GCA_034641835.2 of Pinus albicaulis. Taxonomy (NCBI): domain Eukaryota; kingdom Viridiplantae; phylum Streptophyta; class Pinopsida; order Pinales; family Pinaceae; genus Pinus; species Pinus albicaulis. The sequence goes on along the minus strand of CM076575.1, from coordinate 1,875,397,285 downwards.
TAGAGGTGTTATGAAATCCTTGGAGGTGATTTTGATGATTTTTTCAACAGATTCAGGGCTTGGACTGATACAGAGGCACTCCTAGCCAAACGCGTAGCAGAGAACGCGCTGTCGGGTCTCTGCACGTTCTGTCGGGTCGGCGGAGGGCGTAGCGTTGAATGTGCAGCACTGCCAGGCATGTCAGGCAGTCTTTGTGCAGGTTTAAATGCACAGCCCTTGAACACAACCGGGCTTGTCGGGCAGATTTTCATGCAGCGCTGAATGCATAGCACTACCGAACGCAAAGGGCAGTCGGCTGAGCTCTGCATAGGTTTTCCGGGTTAAATGCATAGCACCCGGGCCTGTCGGGTGAGTTGAACGGTTGAATGCGCAGCGCGTTCATTACTGAATGCGTCATCGGCAAGGCTGCACGCTGGTTCTTTCGGGTTTCTAGCCTTGCAAGACTGCACGCCGGTTGTTGGCAAGGGCTATCGGGTCTGAACGGAGAAAACACGTAGCGTGCGATCAAAGGTGCATAGTGAAAAGACAACCCTCACGGAGAAAAATCTTACAGGCGCATAGCACAGGGTCCCAGGTGTGTAGCACAAGACAGTTTTGCCCAAACTTACCAAGAAATCACAATTTTCCTCTGTGACTGCTTTGATCTTCTTTGTAAAAGAAAAATGAGTTGCTGAAGGGTAAAGAAGGCTTTAATAGGTTTCAAAACTTAATTTCAAGTATAAAACCCACTTTCTTAATGTTTTCAAACCTTTTAACTTTCCACTAATATTTCTTTGACCCTTTTTCTGTAGGTGAACAGATGATGAAGTTGGTATTTTGCTGCTTCATTTGTTTATTTCAACTCAATCACTGGCTTCTTCTTACTGACTCATTAGGCATGATAAAATCACACTTCGATAAGCATTATGAAATTCAAAATAATTTTTATTAACTTCTTTGACCACTTTTGTTTTGTAGGTGTTTGAGTTCATGACTTGAAACTTGTCCATTGATACTCTTAACCTCCCTGTTCTGCAGAATTTGTTTGAGTGACAAGGCTCACCTTCTTTGGTTGGTCTATGTCTTTGAACATTTTTATTTTAACAGGTGAACAAACTTACTTTTCCCTCTGTCCTTTAAAAATGATGAATTCACTTTGACAACTTTAGACCTTTACACAGTAGTAGTACCTTCAAAACCTTTTATATTTACCTTGGAGCTTATACCATGTTATTCTATCCTTTAACCACTGAATGTAAATGGTTGAGATGAGAGCTTTCCACTCCTTTATGAGTCTTGCTGCATTGGGCTTCTGTTTGGCACACTGTTGATTTAATCAGGCTTAGAAACTTTGATCTCCCCTTTAGACATAGTGCTCTCTACTTTCCTTTAGAAACTCATCAGTTACCCTATCAATTTCCTTTGTTGATTTACTTTATGACATTCCTGCAGAAATGTCAATCACAGTTACTTTTTGCAAAACTTTGAAATTGACAAAGTAGATTTCTTTGGAGATCTCCTGCTCTTTCTTCAACAATCATGTGTTGCTCTTCTTTTTCATTTGAACCAGGTCCTAGTATATGAAGATCAGAGCTTAAAATACCAATGAAGATCCTACAACCTAGGAAAATTCTAATGATCTAGTGGTAGGGTTTTAACTTGGTCCTTTGACTGAAATTAGGCTTGGGATCTTAATAGTGTAAAAACAAAGCTTTTTGACCAATTGGTGTATTTGAATATATAGAAATGGATGTACTTGTTTGATCTAAAGATCTCATAGAGGTATTTTTGAGACCATCCAGTGTTTGAGGAACTTGATGAACATGGTGAAGGATAGGCTAATTGGTAACCCTAGATGAAAGTGAAGTAGTGGGGCAAAGGAAAAAACAGAGTGTTGGGGTGATAGGTGGGAAAAAAAAAACTAGATGAGTGGCATAAGCCCAGGAGGGGATTTTTAGGAATGACAGGTTAAACATGGACTGGTAAATAGTAGAATAATGAAAAAATTGTGACAAGGATAATGAAGGAAGTGAGATTTCTAAAACTCACAATATTCAGGAATCTTGTTTTTAGAAATCTAGAACTGATATTTAGTCACCTTCAGATAGTAAAAATTACTGATGACTAACAGAGGGCAGTAATGAATTTTGATCACCATCACACCTTAGCAACAACACTTTCTTCCTTCTTTTCTAAAAATAAATGACAACCATGGAATATCATTTTTAGTCATGAAAAAATCTAAGCAATAATCAGTCACCTGGTGATACTGTGAAATACAGGGGTATAACACATGGCAGCCAGTCAGGCTGCATGCGAGGCCATCTGGATGAGGAAGATACTTGTTGGTTTGTTTGGTCATCATATGGATTCGACGGTGATACATTGTGATAACCAGAGTTTCATAAAACTCTCGGTTAATCTGATGTTCCATGACAGGTCCAAGCATATTGATATCCAGTACCACCATCTCAGAGATTATGTTCAGAGGCACGTTATGTTGTTGCAATACATTCCCACGGAGGATCAGGATGCGCACATCTTGATGAAGGCACTGAAAAAGAGAAAATTTGAATACCATAGAGGCAGGATCGGGGTAGCTGATAATCCCTTTCTTGTTGAGAGGGAGTGTTGAGATTAAACAAGAAAATGCACCACATAGTAGTGTGGGATTCCATTCACACATTGGTGAAGAGTTCAGTTACACATTAGTGCTAAATGTGGGCATCTAATTTATTTTTCCCTTAAATAAATTGGACAATAAGTTGTAATTTTATCTCATAAAAACTTGTATTAGTTAACTAAGTCATGGAGACTGAGTTAGCTCAAGGATTTCGAGTTGAGGGTCTAAGATGAGGCATGTAGAGTGATTCTATTATTTTGGGGGTCCAGTTGTAGTTGTAGCACTAGTGTGGTGTGAGTGTAATCAGTTAACTCAAATTAGTTGAGTTAAAATCAGTTTAACTAGTTCTTACTGAGTGATGCGGTAGTGAGAGGTCCAATGAATTAAATTAAATTTAATTCACAAGTAGTGATCAATCAGATAACTAACTATTCACTATTAATAGTTGCATGCATGTCAGTTCTGATGAAGACCCAGTTGGGACAGAGGTTAAAGGGAAGATAACAATCAGTTGTAGTATTAGCAAATTGCTCGGGTGCAGTTATAAAGTCAGAGGAAGGCCATGATGGATTTCACAATCAAGGAAGGTTGAAATTACTATTTAATAGGGATTTATTTCTCTAGGAATTGTGTGAGAAAGGGGGGCTGGAGGAAGGCAAGGAATTGGCTAAGTGTTTGTTCAATTTTGCCTAGATGAGTGTGAGACGATTGGTAGAGTGCAGGAGATTCTTGTGAGAAAGAATGCATTTTATTGTTTCATGATTCCCTGAATTATTATACAATAGGGATATAGGGGTTTTGAGAAATTTCTTTCCCTAGGAATATCTTGTGTTGTGCGATCGATTTACTTCTTTCTCTTAATTGCATGTGATTGAGAAATCATGTTTTATATTCCACAAATATTGTAGAAGGATTCAATATCTCATTTTAGTACATTACATGATCAAATTGAATCCATTGGTATACTTTCTGCACAATGGGTTTATATTTGGTGATTGTTGTAATGGATGTGGAGTGGTATACAACCATGGTTATGGAACCGCCCGGGTGGTGGGTCGGCCCATCAGCCGGGCGGGTTCAAGCCCTGCCGGTTCCAACACTTAAATGGTGTTGTATAATGCTTTATGGTTGGGCAGGGTCTGCACCACATGACCCCGACCCAACCCATATATTTTTATAATATGTCATATGTAGAGTGGGGATTCCGCTAGGGGTGGCGAGGTTTGGCCGCCTGCCACCCTAACTTTTAATATGTATAGTAGTGTGTGGTGGGGTGGGTGTGGTGTTACACATATTTTTTAATATATATATATATATATATATATATATATATATATATATATATATATATATATATATATATATATATATATATATATATATATATATATATTTTTTTTTTTCTTTTAATTTTTAAAACAATTTAGCCTTTTGCAATTTCACTGAAAATAAGGGATATAGGAAAAATTAACGATCCTAAAAATTCGCCCGCTCTAAGGAGCTAGGCTTCATGGCCCAGTGTCAATCAAATTGTAGAACCCTTAAGCTTGGTCCATTGCCCACTTTTACCAAAACTTTGACCAGCCCTATCTCCTTCATACGAGCTCAGATTGGAGTTCCATTCACATTGTTGGAATAAGGGTGACGAGCACTTTGATCTAATTCTGGTTCGAGAGAAATTTGACCACTTTTAATTTTGAGCTATTTGTAAGCCCTCTCTAACCTCTGAGTGTGTCTAGAGTCACTTGGATGTGACATGCAAGGTGGTTCTTCCTCAAATATCAACTTGTATAACATAATGTTGAATTGGTCAGTTAGCTTCTCCATTACTCGTCGATGGCTACAATCTGAGAGCAGCTTGCAATATACATACACGGAAGGGTGTTATAGTGTCCAATTATAGTCCATGCCAGGAAATGCATTCTATGCACATATTATATCTAGTAAGTATGCAAGCATGTAGAACCTTGCTTTCCCGCCCTTGGGAGGATTCTGGGCATGTGCTGCATGGGCTCTCAACTGTCGAGCCAATAAATCTAACCAATTTAATGACTTCCCGTCATTCACAACCTAGTTCAATAACACTTTCCACCCTTTAGGAAAAGTCTCCATGATTTTTTTTCCCCAGATTCTCCATGCTAGGATAATCAAGAGCTTATAGGCCCTCCCAAGATACTTTTATCTTGTATGTGAAGTGGGTGTCTATTGAAACTTCATTGGCTCTTTCACCCAGCCTTTAACAATATCCTTCCTGCTCAAATAGCTGTTTTTGGCATATAAATATGAGTCCATGAGTGTTTCTGGCTCAAGAAAATGATAAATAAGATGGTAATCTTTGGCCAGAAACGTAGCAAGCTTCTGCCCACTGGCACTGTTCAAAGTCATGGTTTTCACATCAATATGTGAAACACTACATCTAATGACATCTGCACATGGGAAGGATGGATATATACATGCAACCATGTATATTCCTGACTGTAGAACACTGAAATAGACCTACTGGTCCTCTAGATCCTCCTTGAATATCTTTTCTAAAAAAGCTTCATTAATTTTCTGCCATGTTAGATCTGACTCCTTTTCCACAAACAATTGAGTGTCCACATACACAGGAAAGTTTATTCGCATTTTCTCCATTGCTTCCCTAGAAATGATTTCAATGGTATATTTTGAAGCATCTCTCTTGGGTGCCATGTTAATAGTGACTGCTGGAGAGAAGCGCTCAAGAAATTTTGTACTTGTGGGAAATAAAAGGAACTCATGGAAAACAAACATTAGCTTTTGCAAATCTACCTTCAAATAAATATCAAGCAGCAAACCGATGAACTGATGAGAAATATTACACAATTTTCAAGATCAGGTGAGGGAGACTGGTTGTGGGAACTACACATTGTGTAGTCCCTACAGTCAAGGGTGTAACTTAATTATTGATACTGCACAATAAGTAGTTCAGCTTGTGAAGTGACTGGGAGAGACTGCACATTGCACACTATCAGTGGCCAAGGTGGTATATTGAGCCGTAGAAGTGCACAATGTGCACTTAGGCTAGCCTATAATGCACATTCTGCAGTCTCATAGGCCAAGCTCACAACTTGAGCCTCATACTTGCGCAATTACGAGCTAGGAAAGCTGAAAACTAGCCAAGGGAAAGTGTAGATGTGCCCAGTGAAAGTGTGGGAAACAAGAAGATCTAAGTGATGATGTGATTTCAAGTGCAGATATGACTAAGTATGGATGGATCAATGTGAACCAAGTGCAAAAACTCAATAAGAAGAAGGAAAATCAAATATGTGAGGAGAGTCGCTGAAACGACGACCATTAGTGCAAAAACAAGAAAACTATTGCGACACTTATCAAAGGAAAATGAAAAACTGAAACAATGCTTCTACAAGATAATATGAGTTAAAATTCCAGTGAATGTGAAGGGAAATAATTAAAACAACAATCACAAAGGCAAAACGACAAAAATCATCAAAAAAAGATGCAAAAGATGACAAAGAAAAACTCACCTGGAAAAGTGATGCAAACTCCAATGAAGGTTACTTGATCACCTTGGGAATGCTAGAGCTCCAAGATTGAATGTAAAAATTAGATCTGGAGGCATCAATTAAAATATTTGAGTGAATTTGGGTTTACGACGCGCATGCCTAAAATCAAGGAAAACGTGACACTTGGTGAAAATTTCTAAAAATAACAATTGTGCCACCTTTGGGAAACTAATAATGAATTCTTATTTTCTAGGGATTATTTTTCACTTTTTAGCATTTTTCTTTTTTTCCTTTTCAAGAAACTTTCCATGCACACTGTTGGAAAAGATTATGCAATTTTTTGAACTGGGAAACTTTCTGGCTTAGTGCATTGTGCAGTTTATGAGATGAAGGGATGGATTGTGCAATTTGTGGGCTCAGTGTTGGGCTTCCATCCATGACTGTGCAATTATCAAGCTCAAGGCAAAGTTTCCAGTAAGGATTGCACAATTCCAATCATCAAGACTGGATTTCCCTCATGGATTGCGTAGTTTCTAGAGGCAAGCCCATAACTACTGTAAGGCCAAGATAGGAGATTAGCTTGTGACTTAGAAAGATCAGATAAGCGTGAAAACAAGAAAACAAAAGCACATAAGAAAATAATAAGTCTTGTTAAACTCATGAATACTTGACGATAGTACAAGATAAGCTCCTGTGGACAAAAGGGAAGGCTAAAAAATAAAAGCATAGAAAAAAATTTGGAGTGTGGTTGTAGCAGCTACAACCAGTTGTCATGAAGATAGAGGAAATTGGAGGTGAAAATAATCTAAATTTTTTTCTAAGCAAAGATGAAGAGAAATATTTAATTGAAATGCTCATGAAGGGTAATGAGGAATCAAAACTAGAAGAAGAAATGATTTTTGGTTCTCAAGTTGATTATGTGTATGTAGGTGAAGTATAAATTGAGGATGGAAAACTTCCAAAATTTGTTACAAAGAAGGATGTAGTGAATCCAAAGGTTGAAGAGTTTAGCGATAAACTGGAAATAGAGTTTAATCAACAGATTGAAATAGGACAAAGAGTTCAAGAAGAAACTCTACAAGTAAATCAAGACATGAGTAAATGTGAAGGTACATTAGTTTGGTTGTTATATACTTTTATTTCTATTGTCCTATTAGTTGAAAGAGTTATACTTGAAATAATGAATAGAAGCATGATGAGAACTTTGAAGGTAGAGATGGTTATCATGTAGGATTGTAAGTAGCAAGAATAACAAGTATGGAATCATAGTGAAGTTCCAGAAGTAGATGTAGAAGGACAAAAATGTGATGAGACAAATGATCCACAACAATGCAAAGTATGGGATCATGGAGGTTTCATAAATTGATCACACATAAACAGGAGGTCATGAACTTTTTTTACCTTGGGAGTTTGATGCATGAGCATTAGATCTTTGTAAAATCCCTCGTAAAAATTCATGTAAAAATATATAATGACCATGGTTGATGGGACATGTATTCGAAACTGAATGGTGGGAAAAAAAACCTAGTGGGTGTTGTTTTCGGTTATTATGGCTAAAGGAAATTGGAAAAGTCAAAGGAAAAGGCTTTAGAAATGCATGAGGCATTAATTGGAATTTTATTTATGAAAATAATGGAAAATAGGAGAAAAGGAAGGTGAAAGGTCATAGGTTTCATGTGAGAAGTTAAATGAAGGAAAATAATGGAAAATTTGTTTTGAAACTTTGAAACCAAATTTACAAATATTCCACCTACAATAAAAACATACCGTGTGGTGCTCCTCCTGTTATCTCTATCACCTGCCATATCTGCATCAGCATATCCCTGTGGAGCAATGCTTTAAACACCAAAACATAATGATTTATCTATTGTACCTTTCAAATGCCTAAGAATCCACTTCGCTTCCATCTAGTTCTCTTTTCCTGGGTTTTTCATATACCTACTTACAACTCTCAATGCATGAGCAATATCAGGCCTTGTGCATACCATTTCATACATTAAGATTCCAACTATTGATGCATATGGAACTTGACACATATAATCCATCTCTTCCAGAGTCTTGGGATACCTCTCCTTAGCTTGAAATGGATAGCCAAAGGTGTACTAACTGGTTTTTCATTCCACATATTAAATATTTCCAACACCTTTTCTATGTACTCACTCTGAGACAATGTTAAATTTCAATTTTTCCTGTCTCTAGTTATTCTCATACCAAGGATTTTTTTGTAGCACCCAAATCCTTCATTGAAATGAATTTTCCAATTTTCCTTTGAGCACATTTATTTCCTGCATGTTAGACCCTGCAACAAGCATGTAATCTACATACAATAGTAATATAATATAAGTTTTGTCATTTTGTTTCTTAAGATAAACACAAGGATTAAAATGACATCTAGTATAACCTTGTCCAGACATAAACTTGTCAAATTTTAGATACCATTGCCTTGGAGACTATTTTAGGCCATACAATATATTCTTCAACCTGCATACTAATATATCCTTCCCTTTGATCTCATACCCTTGTGGTTGTTGCATATATATTTATTCCTCCAAATCTCCATGGAGAAAGGTTGTATTTACATCTAACTGTTCAAGATGCAAATCGTTTGCTGTCACTAGATTTAAAATAGTTCTTATTGAATTCATTTTAAAAACAAGAGAAAAACTTTCATTAAATTATATACCTTTGTTTTGTGCAAACCTATTCACCACAACTCTAGCCTTATACCTGTGTTTATGTCCATCTTCTCTCTAGTTCAACCTGTAAACCCATTTATTACACAATTTTTTTTTACCTACAAGAAATTTTACTAAGTCCCAAGTATGGTTATGCATCAAGTAGTGCATGTCTTATTTCATGGCTTGCTCTCACTTCTTCCTGGCTTCTACCTGCATCGCTTCTTCATATATTTTTGGTTCACCAGAATCAATCAACAACACATAATATAATGAAAGAGAGTATCATTCAAGAGGTTACTTTTCCTGGTAGATCTTATAACACCACTTTTAGGTGTTTGAAGTGCCTATTTGTATTGTGGTTGCTAATCGTTTTGATTTTTAGACACCTTTACCTTTTCTATGATCTCATCAAGCACTACATATTATTTGTTTTCTTTTTCCTCTTTCTTTCCATGCGTATGATTATTACAAAATACCTTTTAATTGAATATGACATCTCTGCTCCTAATTATTTTTTTATTTTCATAATCATATAAGTGATAACGAAAATAATTTACACCATATCCAATAAAGGTACATTTCTTTGATTTTTCCTCAAGCTTTGTTCTATTTTATTTATTAATGTGAACAAAGGCTTCACAACCGAAAGTATTTAAAAATGAGTAGTTTAACATTTTACATGTCCATGCCTCCTCTGGAATACCACCATCCAAGGAAATTGAAGGCCCTATGTTTATTAGATAAACAACAGTATGTACATAATCTGCCTAAAATGGTAAGGGAAATCCTACATGCAATCTCATGCACTTGGCATACGCCATGATTGTCATGTTCATCCTTTATGACATACCATTGTCCTATGGTATTCCTGGAACTGTCTTCTCTCAATGAATCCCATGCTCTCAAAAGTATTTATAAATCTATTTAATGTAGTATTCACCTCCATAGTATGATCTGAGACACTTCAACTTCTTTCCTGTCTCATTCTCAACCAAATATTTCCATTTCTTGAAAGTATAAAATATATCGTATTTATTTTGAATACAATAAATCCAAGTTTTTCTAGTTGCATCATCAATAAAAGTAACATAACAACGATATCCATCAATAAATGACACCGGAGAAGGTCCCCATACATCTGTATGCACAAGATATATTTTTTTCTCTTATTGTCCTTCCCAAATCTGATAAATTTGACTCTCCTCTGTATTCTGTAAATACAATTTTCACAAAAATCCAAACCAAAATGTTTCAAACCTGACAACAAATTTGAATGAGTGAGAATATGCATCCCTTTCTCAATCATGTGCTAGAGCCTATGATGCCACAATGTCATATATGCTCCTGTGGAATTCAAAGCATTAATAAAATAAGAAATACCATTGCATAAATACAATGTACCAACCGTTTCCCCTTTTTATATTACCAGGGCTTGTTTAGTGAACTTCTAGGTTTTTTCTATGAATGTAGTTACATATCCTTCACCACCTAACTGCCCTCTTGAAATTATAGTTTTATTTTGATTTGGAACATGCCTTACCTCCTTCAATATCCATTGGTTTCCATTTTGTTGCTTTATAAAAACCTTACCCATTCCAATGATTTTACAGGGTTTATAATCACCCAAACGAACATGTCCAAAATCGTCTTGAACATATTCATGAAAATGTTTCCTATTAGGTGTAGCATGGAATGAAGTCCCCGAATCAACCACCCAGACATCAATAATATTTTCTAATGAAAGAATCAAAGCATCTTGCAACACATCACCTACCACATTTGCTTCATCATTTTTCTCTTGTTTTCAATCTCCTTCTTTTCCTTTCCTAGATTTTTAGTCTTTCTTCAAGTGTCCTTTATTCCCACATTTTTAGCACATTATCCATGATATATATTTGGATCTTCCTTTTCTTGAATTACTGCAATTTCTTGGGATCCTTCCTCTTTCCATTTTTATTCCCTCGGTCTCTGCAATCAAATAATTTCTAGATGTCGCACTAGAGATTTTTAATGGCATTTCCTTGCGAACTATGGCACCAACAATATCATCAAAATTTAAAGCACTAGATCCATAGGTAGAGTTACTAATAGCCATAACTAGGCCATTCTAACTTTCTGGCAATGAGAACAAAAATAATAGAACCGTAACTTCATCTTCAAAATTTACCCCTACAAAAATTAACTGACTGGTAATAGTGTTAAATTCATTTAAGTGATTAACAATAAATTCACCTTCTGACATCTTCATATTAAATAGACGCTTCATAAGAGATACCTTATTTGAGGCTGAGGGTTTTTCATATAGTTTGTCCAATGTCGTCATTAAACCTTCTCTTATTGTTTCCTTTGAAATGTTAAATTGCAGCGACACTTCCAGACACTTACATATTGTTCTTAGTGCCTTTCTGCCGAGAATCTCCCATTCTATGTTCGTCATACTCGTCGAATTATTTGATTTTCTGCTCAATGGTAGGTAAAAATATTTCTGATACATATAATTTTCCATCTATATTTTCCACAAATGATATTTTTGGCCATTAAATTTCTCGACCCTAAACCTACAATCTTCCTCCATTGCTCCCACTCTAACCTAAAACCCTTCTCTCATGCGAGTTTATCAGCCAAATAGAACTTGGCTATGATACTAGTTGTTAGAAATTAATTAAAGGAGCAATGAAGTACACAAAATATTGTGTAAAAACTAATAGAAAAACACACAAAATAAGAGAGATAGATATAAGTGGTTCACCCAATTTGGGCTACATCCACAAAGAAACAACCAATCCTTCCTTTTATATTATCCATCAAAATGAAGAGGTACAATCTAGAAAAGATCAGATGTAATTTCCTCTTCACTCTCACACAATCTCCTCTCTCTTTCTAGCTCAGAATCATTACACACAACCTCAATACAATTCCCTCGTATAAACTGAGGGTTTCCTTTTAGTGAAAAAAAACTATATTACAATAAATTCTACCATCAGATCATTCGCCTAATGAGCGACCCAGATTGACTATGAAATTACAATATTTTATAAGGAAAATTTTCATCTATTTTTATATTTGGGGGCACTTCCCCGAACCCCCACTAGTGATTAAATGGGAGGAATTTACACCCAATTAGGAGCATGGATCCAATGCCACTGAAATAAAAACCTCTGAACAATCAGGAATATAATCAGGCTCCACACCCAAAAAATTGTATTATTTATGTTATTGCATAGGAGGAGCCTCACCAATTGCAACTTCACCAAAAAATTCCTTTTCAATATTCATAATTAGATCGAAAGAAAAAATTGATTCACCAGCATTTGTGTTATCTTCCAGTGGGGAGGATTCACTTCCTTCCTTTGGTGAATTTTCTTGTTCCTATGTGCATTGATCATTAAGGAATTTATTCAACATTGAAATCTTGTCATATAGCCACTGTGATCATGTATTCTCGAAATGTGTGGCCTAATGGAATGTAAATTTTTTTTCATACCCACTACATTGAAATTTAAATCCACATTTGAGCTTTGCGAAGATTGAGAATACTGATCAATGTTTTTCTTAAAAAATGGGTTAAAGGACTTGCAACAGGAAGACGCTTCACTATATTTTCTCTTTAAATATAATACTTCATTTGTCAACTACTTCAAATATTTTTTCAGAATATCCATATCAAAAGAATCCTTATCCTTAGTTTTGATAGAGGAGGTTTGGGGCTTCTTACCGGGCTCTTTTTAGCCTTGTTGATTCACAATTACTCCAATTTCTTTTAGATCCTTTTCAATGGCTATCACATATTTTTTCTAATGTACCTTTAACAACTCTTTTCACGAACATGGAAATGTTGGTCGAGTACAAGGCTGAAGTATAATATTCCTTTATGGTGGGGTTGTGTGGTTTCACATCCATGGGGAACTTATTTAATAACATAGTTAATCCCTAATTAAAGTCTTTAACTTTATTCTTATCCCCCAATATCTTTTATTCACTGATATTAACAACATTGCATAAAAGAGAATACAAAAAAATATATATGCAAACACTTAAAGAAGAAGCAACATAAAAGGAGACCATAAATAAAATGCACCCAATATTTGATAACAAAGTTCCTCCAATGTGGAATGAATCTCCAAGCCAAGCTTCAAAGTGAAGAAGCCTCTTCATTCATCTTAGAAAAAATAAAGGAAAACACATGGAAAAATACACCATTATACCTCCATTTTTGTGAGTAACTTGAAAATGGGATTTTCAAATCACTGATCTAATTGTACTAGTGCAATCCTTGCAAAATTTTGTGTAAAATGAGTTTAAACTCAACTATATTCTACCACTATCAACTTTGGACCCCCAAAGAACCTTCAAGATTCCGTAACAGAATCTAAAGGGAATATTTTGGAGGATATTCCAAGGAATATACCTTGGGAGTATTCTCTCAGTTTGTGCACCTGTGCAAGGTTCCCAAAAGTCCTCCCAGTTTTGTAACGGATCCATGTTTTGCTCGCTCTCAGTTCTGCTGGTAACCTCTATTTAATTTTTCACGATGCCATGGGTTTGTTGGGGGTCCAAATGGCCACTATTTGGGTGCCACATGACACCATTTGATTGGGCCATGTGGCCAAATGCTATTGGACTACTCACGTACCTCCAAAATTAGTGGGGTGCCACCATATTTGGTGGTTTTGCCAAATTTAGTTACAACTAAACCTTATGTCAAATTTAACCAAATTCTTCCAACTTTAGCCATTGGTTTAGCCAAAATCCAATTTGGCACAGGTCCAAATTTATCTGGCCCCAACTAAATATTTTTCTTTTTGGCAAGTTTGACTGGGCATAGCTTTCGAATATGAACTCAAATTGAGGCGTTGTTTGCGCTGTTGGATTCCTTGCGATGATATATTACATTTGGTCCTAGTTTCTCTAAGATTCAAGGAATTCAAGTTTTGGACAATTAGGGATCCTCCTAGATCATTCCTCCCCACTGAGAATATTTTGGTCCTCCAAAAGTATAAAGAAGAAGTGTAATCTGATGTACTCCCCATTTTCTTAATAGGCATAAAAAATGTCTCTAACATGCCAACTTTCTCCTCCTTCACCTTTGTACTTTGGAATCATAATGATGAAGCCGACACCTATATCCATATGAAAATATATAGCTTCTAATATAACTTGCAAGATTTCAAACAAGAGCTCACTTTCCAAGAGTTTATAAAACAAACATGGTTAAGTTTTACAACAGAACCCATACCCTTTTCTATCCAACTAAAGGCCAAAATATCACTATGTTGCTTATTCAAGTGATGTTATACACTTCATCACTTTTACAAGTTTTTTCCCATCTATGGGGTCTTTAAAAAAACACATATGATTTATAATGGTGGAAAACTCAACCACTTAAAAAAGATACCCATCTCTTACCTAACTAGGATAATGGGATTTCTTCCTATAGTTGGCTTCCTTGTTGAACTATTACATCGGTTGGTTCCTTCATAGGAATATGGTACTTATTTTGGCATAAATTTGGATGGAGCTTCCAAAATTTGGATTGTTGATGTCCACCCTTTTTGCAATGGTTGTAATGGTTTTTCTTCCTCCAAACTTTCTTGACCTTCTTTTGTGTTGTAATATTCCTTTTTGGGGATTCTCAAGATTCTATGTCAGAGATGGACTACAGAGGAATTTAATGGTTATGTCACCTATGAAAAGAGGGTGAGAACTAGAGGCTACCTGGCCAACTGTAGACTCTGCCTATAGAACTTGGAATAATCCCAATTTAGGAATATCAACAAGACCTTCAGTGAAAACAATGTATAAGAAAATATGAGCAATGAGAACGTATATCAAGGTGGGGATTCCATCATTAAAGTTGTATGTGACATGTACATGCAATTTAATCATAAAAAAATGAGTTTAAGCATGTTAAACAGATCTCCCGGAAACAAGACTAGCTAGAAATCAGCCAAAGAGAGAGACTGCTACAAAATGAAATCCCCAGCTTCTAGAATTGTGCAGATCTGACTGGAACTCAGAGGAGGTCAGAAAAAGGTCTGATATTTCAGTAATATAACAGTAAATCAGAATTACATATGATCTTATTGCCTTTACAACTGATTACAAGAAGAACTAGGGCAAGATCCCTTCAGAAATAAGAGCTGCAACTAGAAATAAACTGCAGAAATACATAGACAACATTATTTTATAGAGGGTTCAGCTGCTGTACATTAAATTTAAGATCTAGGACAGATATATGGATGAATCATCAGATCTAATACATATCTGGAAGCTACAAGACTTTAAGAACAAGATCTAATTGGAATTACATCAAAATACTGCATATTAGGTTGTAGATCTGAATTACAATATACTGTGCTACAGAAAACCCAGAAATTTCTGAAGATAAATTTTATTACTGAAATGGATCAGAAATTTAGAGACATGGATCAGCAACCCAATCCACGGATCACCAAGGGAAGGCAAGCCTAACACCAAGAGATATCCTCCAAATTGATAGCAAACTGAAATAACAAAGCCCTCTTACAAAATAACGCAGTATAGAGAAGAAACTGCGCAGAGGGTGAAGGAGACTAAATACATGGAATGAAAAGTATAGATTTGATATAAAATATGGATCAGCTAACTCCTTGGAGGCTGAAGAACACTCTCTAATAGAGAAAGCCTCTAAAAAACAACTAGATCTAAAAATATCTACAATGCCACTTGCTACAAAAGATAGCAACTGCAAAACCCTCAATGGGCCAGCACTGCTCATGAAAGATAGAGCTTGGTCTCAAACTAGATAGTGGCCAAATTCAGCAAAGAACTCCTCCAATGATCCTCAAGGGAAGAGATGAAACCCCTAAACACAAATTCCAATCACAATCCTCTACTAAACAACAGAGAATGGTATTTGTCTAAGCAGACAAATACTTCAGAAATATAATTCATCAACAACCCCTTCATGTGTCTTCTCCTCCTTTTTATAACATGATATGGCCTTTGAAAACTCTAAACCACTTGGATGAGTTGGTCCTTTTCACATTATAAGCTCCCTTCTAGAGCTGCATAGTCCCTCTTAGTGATGCATTGAACCTAGACAGTGCAGTTGATTTGGTCAAGGTGGACCCAATCTTTGGCTCAATCCTCTTTCACACCTGCAAGTGATTATTTACATAGCCCAGATTTGTCTTTTTTCACATGGGAAAATATTTATTAGGAGTTTTACATGTCCTCCTTTATTCATTTATTCATAAAACATAAAATAAATCAAAATTCAATGTCTCCTCTTAGCTAAGGCTAAGTAGGAACATTACAGTCCTCCCCCTCAAAATGTTGCTTGTCCTCAAGCAACTGGTAGGGTAAGAGCTGTGTCTCTTCTCCTTCTCCATTGATGACACCATCAAGAATAAACCTCTCATCATGAAGCAAGTGTTCACCAAGGCAATACATCAAAAATTTCTCCTCCAATGCTACCATGATAGATTCATAGTTTTCCCCTTCAGGAGTGTAAAACTCAACAGAAATATGCATGGGTGAACCAATGTCACATCTGAAACATGTATCATGAAGTACTGGATATAGTTCCATCCCATGTGGTACATGTACACTACTGACTCTTTTCCCATACATACCCATAAACAAAACTAATATGTCATCTATGTATGGTAGCAAAATCACATAAAGGCAAACTGAAATTTGCACATGAGGAGGTGGGTCACAATCCCACATAAGGTACCAGCACAGTACACTCCTTGTTCTGAGTAGATATGAATTTGATAGGTGGTACTCCCACCACATATTTTCTGCATAAGCCACCTTGACATGGCTGAAAGTGAAACTCTCATTAGGTGCCTTTGGAAAGCACCCATCATGAAAAACAATCTCCCTTTGCACCTCAAGGGGGTGGCCAACTTTGGAGTTTTCATTGGCCCCATCTTTGCCATGATATCTACATGTAATATTTCTCCTTTTAAGAGCCATGGCCTGCATACATATGGTAAGAGAGTGTGCCAAATCAGAAAAATAAACTTGCTCTACAAGATCAGATTTCTTACCATACAAACCTCCCATACTCATAGAGTTAGGCATGGGCTTTTCCCCTCTTTTGAGAGAAGAAAGAGATGGCTGAAATATATCCTACATAGGATCCTTTGGCTGCCCCATATCCACATAGCTATTGCAGTCTTGTAAGTGTTGATTTAGTTCCTCCCAACCATAATGCTGATGTAGCTCCTCCTCCATACCCTCCCAATCAAAACTCTTCAAGACTAGGGAGTAGATTCTTCCTGATTGCATGTAACTGAAAAGGAACTCCTTATGTGCCCTTTGTAGTATTTATTGCTTAATATTTGAGGCTTGAGACAAGAATACTTTTCCAAGATGATAGATGACCCCTTCATGGACCATATAGCCTCCTCCTTGTTTTATGCCATCTAAATTCATCCCGGTGTGCAGATCTTTGCAGTACTCTACAAGGAGCTGAGACTTCCAATATGGATCTACACTTCTCAACAAGGACAATGCTATAGATGTATCTATGGTGGTGCTTACCTTGTTTTTGCTTTCTCCTTTTGCATTATGCATGCCAAAATTTTGTGTAGGAAGGTTGATCCTCCCCTTTTCTTCCTCCCACAGCGCAGTGAATCTTTCTTCCATTGTTTCAACACTTGGTGAAGCTTTCTTCATAGAATCTATTGGCATCCCAAGAGGCTTGCCATGATGTAGGAATTTCCCTTGCAGCAATCTCATGAACATGAGAGAAGGATCCATAAGCTCCTTTCCCTCACTGCGCAAATCCATCTTCGTTGTGTGGGTAGAGACATCAAGTGAAGGGTAGGTGTGCATGCCTTGAATAACTTGTTGCTTCCCACTCTTCAAATCCACCCACTCCATTTGCAAGGCCCTCCAATCAGTGGTGATTTTTCCCAAAGTAATCAACCACTGGACACCCAAGATGATGTTGGTGTCTGGTATGTCTACCACAAAGAAGTGGTCCCTCAAAGTGTATGTCCCCATAGTCACAGAAAGTGAGGGAACATATTGCATGCACTACATAGTTCTGTCCCCCGAAACCAAAATAGAGAACCCATCAAAAGAATCAGTAGGGATCCCTCTTCTCTACCCAAAGTGAGCATCAATAAAATTGTGGGTTGCCCCACTGTCAATAAGAATAGATACTCTTTGGTCCATAACTGAACCTTGCACTCTAAGATTCAAATATTTGGGCACTCCCCTCAAAGAATCAAGAGTCCCACTGGTTGGAGAAAATGATCCTTCTTCTTCCCTGGATGATGATGGATCCTCCTCCTCATCATCACCAGTGTTGTGACCTCTCCTAGGTCCATCATTGCCTTCCTCCTCCTCATAATCGGAGAAGAATTCAATATAATGTGCTCTCCCAGTAGCACATCTATGTCCCGACACCCATGATTCTTGACAAGTAAAACATAATTTCTTCTTTCTCAACTCCCTCCAGAGATCATTTTCAAGAAGATTTTTCTGTGAGCTCTCCTTGGGTGGATAAGATTTCCCTTCCTTCCCTTTAGAAGAGTGAGTGGATTTACTAGGAAGGGTTTCCTTTGCTCTTGGCAAGGCATCTTGGAGATCTCTTGTTCTTTCAATGGCATCATGCAGTGTGGTGGGTTTGGTAGACTTGACCAACCCATGCAAAGGTTCCTCCAAGCCATATATGAACATATAGACTTTCCTTGCAACTGAAAGATGAGGAACCATAACAGACAGCCTCAAAAATTTAAAAATATAGGCTTCGGCATCTCCTGTCTGCTTAAGCTTGGCCAAGCTTATGAAAGGGGCCTCTGTATCCTTTTGATAAAATATTTCCACTAGTCTCCTAGTGAACTCAGCATAAGTGGACACATTATTGTGCCCCAATGTAGAAAGTCCATGAAACCACCAGTTGTGGGCTTCTCCATCAAAATGCAGCGCAACAATCTTAATGGCTTCTGCTTCAGGCACTTTATTCAACTGGAAGTAGATGTCCAACTTTTCCACCCATGATTTAGCTGAACAAGATGGTGATCCATCAAACTTAGGCAAGAAGAACCTGCCCATGGTGTGGTGCCTCCCATGAAGGAAACCTCCATCTCTATACTACTGCAATGGTCTCCTTCGGTCCTTTAGATGGTAGAAATCTTGAAATCTCAATTTATCCTTGAACCTTTGGCTTTGTGAATCATATTCTGCAAAATAACCTTCCAAAGAGGTTGACTCTTGAAGCCCTTCATTCTATACAGCCAAGAAGGTAGGAATTGTAGAGCATTGTGAGATTTGTGGAGCTTGTGGCAAGCTCACCGGTGGACCAGTCCCAAACTGAGACAATTCTGAACTCTGTCCTTGATGGAGCCTTCCAATGGACTCCCTCATTCTTTCTATCCTCATCTCCTTTATTTCCTTGGATAAATCTTGCATGGTTTCTAATATATTTTTTGCAAACTCTTCTGCCTCCTTATCTTTATCATTCAACTCAGGGCCCTTCCCCTTGTCTTGACCCTTGTCAAGGTCAACAGTAGTATAGTAATAATTTCTATGAATTATATTCTGGTATCTCCTCTCCCTCTCAGAAAGAGGATCTTCATCTTCGGAATGCATCATGACTAAGGCTCCAAATTCAGCACGAAATTTTGTGCCAGTGTGAACTCATGATACCTTGTAATATTCCTTTTTGGGGATTCTCAAGATTCTATGTCAGAGATGGACTACAGAGGAATTTAATGGTTATGTCACCTATGAAAAGAGGGTGAGAACTAGAGGCTACCTGGCCAACTGTAGACTCTGCCTATAGAACTTGGAATAATCCCAATTTAGGAATATCAACAAGACCTTCAGTGAAAACAATGTATAAGAAAATATGAGCAATGAGAACGTATATCAAGGTGGGGATTCCATCATTAAAGTTGTATGTGACATGTACATGCAATTTAATCATAAAAAAATGAGTTTAAGCATGTTAAACAGATCTCCCGGAAACAAGACTAGCTAGAAATCAGCCAAAGAGAGAGACTGCTACAAAATGAAATCCCCAGCTTCTAGAATTGTGCAGATCTGACTGGAACTCAGAGGAGGTCAGAAAAAGGTCTGATATTTCAGTAATATAACAGTAAATCAGAATTACATATGATCTTATTTCCTTTACAACTGATTACAAGAATAACTAGGGAAAGATCCCTTCAGAAATAAGAGCTGCAACTAGAAATAAACTGCAGAAGTACATAGACAGCGTTATTTTCCTGAGGGTTCAGCTATTTTACATTAAATTTAAGATCTAGGACATATATATGGATGAATCATCAGATCTAATACAGGTCTGGAAGCTACAAGACTTTAAGAACAAGATCTAATTGGAATTACATCAAAATACTGCATATTAGGATGTAGATCTGAATCACAATATATTGTGCTGCAGAAAACCCAGAAATTTCTGAAGATAAATTTTATTACTGAAATATATCAGAACTATAGAGACATGGATCAACAACCCAATCCATGGATCACCAAGGGAAGGCAAGCCTAACACCAAGAGATCTCCTCCAAACTGATAGCAAACTGAAATAACAAAGCCCTCTTACAAAATAACGCAGTATAGAGCAGAAACTGCGCAGAGGGTGGAGGAGACTGAATACATGGAATGAAAAGTATAAATCTGATATAAAATATGAATCAGCTAACTCCTTGGAGGCTGAATAACACTCTCTAATAGAGAAAGCCTCTAAAAAACAACTAGATCTAAGTAGATCTACAATGCCACTTGCTACAAAAGATAGCAGCTGCAAAACCCTCAATGGGCTAGCGCTGCTCATGAAAGATAGAGCTTGGTCTCAAACCAGATAGTGGCCAACTTCAGCAAAGAACTCCTCCAATGATCCTCAAGGGAAGAGATGAAGCCCCTAAACAGGAATTCTAATCACAATCCTCTACTAAACACTAGAGAACGGTATCTGTCTAAGCAGACAAATACTTCAGAAATATAATTCATCAACAACCCCTTCATGTGTCTTCTCCTCCTTTTTATAACATGAGATGGCCTTTGAAAACCCTAAACCACTTGGATGAGTTGGTCCTCTTCGCATTAGAAGCTCCCTTCTAGAACTGCGCAGTCCCTCTTGTTGATGCATTGAACCTAGACAGCGCAGTTGATTTGGTCAAGGTGGACCCAATCTTTGGCTCAATTCTCTTTCACACCTGCAAGTGATTATTTACATAGCCCAGATTTGTCTTTGTTCACATGGGAATTGATTTATTAGGAGTTTTACATGTCCTCCTTTATTCATTTATTCATAAAACATAAAATAAATCAAAATTCAATGTCTCCTCTTAGCTAAGGCTAAGTAGGAACATTACATGTGTTTCCTTCTTGGGTGACATAGCCTTTCTTTAATTAATATATGTGATGTGTCTCTAGCAAGGCAAACATGACTTAGTTCTCGATTGAAATTCTCACTATCATTGGAAGGTTATGATGTGCTCTTAGAATCATACACTGACTCATACTTTTCACTTGAATACTCTCCAATCTCTGTGGGTTTGGAGTGTCTTCCTTCATCTTCCTTTCTGACATAACCCACTTCTTCATATCGAGGAAGTTCCACCACTTGGATGGGATTCACAATGCCCTAGCTATTAACTCCTAGGCCCTTTCCTTCATATCCTATCTTCTTCATTAGCTTCGAACCAATTCCCTTGGTGCACCTTTCAAATGCACCAAAATCATCATCATAATGAGAACATGAAATTGAATAATCATTAACATTGTTTACCTTAATTTCCGATTCTGAAGCAAGTGATTATGGCTTCACTAAGCCTTTTTTCACTTCAAATTTTCCAAGGCATCTTATGTGGCTTGTAGCTAAAGCTACACCCCATGTTTCTCCTCTTTTGCTTCTTGTAGTATTATTCTTATTTTAGCATTCTCTTCTTGAATGCTTTGGTTGATCTCCTCAAGTTCGCCACCATCAACTATAGATTTTTTTATCAATGTGACAAACACCCTCCAAAATTTTTCCTACATTTGAATTTTTTAGCCCACTTGTGATCCTAATGATCCATCATTCCTTGATTTTTCTCAATCGCTTCATGATTGGTCGATGATTTTATAAGTGCTCAAGTCTACCTTTGAGGTTTTTACTGTCAGAGTCACTTTCTCACACGTGATTAGCCTTTCATGCATTTACAAGCACTCTTCTTTCAATCAAGCCTAAGAGTCAATGTACAACTTAGAAAGTCAAGCACTATGTAGTCCTTGTTGATAGTGAATGCACAAATGTTGAGGGTAGTGATTGCATAGTGTGTAAGGAAAGAGACTGTGTAGTCCTTGTGGACATTCAATGCACAATCTTCAGTTGACAGGTTCTGTCATTCCTAGTTGCAATTATACCATCAATCAGATGAGTTTTCTCAATTGTCACTTTGTTGTGCTTTGGTTTTCATCAGTGTCGCTTTCACTTTCACAACTTTCATTTTTTATTTCTTTCACTTTCAAAAGTGGCACTATTGTATTTTCTTCACTATATCATGCATCACTTTCACTTTATTTAGCATTTACAAGTGTCGTTTTCATGTTTTCTTACTGTCACAGCTGTCGATTTTGATGATTTTCACTCTTGCATGTGTTTCATATTAGTGCACCACTAGAGGATTCCCTTGCGCATTCTTCTGCATTAGTTGATCATATATCTCCTAATAATATGCACTAGACACTTCCCACAATTTAGCACATTGTTTGGTTTTAGTTGATGTTATGTGGAATTATGGAATACGGATAAAAAATTCTTCCCTAGATGTGCTAATATAGAACAACAGGTTAAAGAATTTGCAACTACTTTTCCTAATAGTAAATATACACACAGAACAGATCAAGAAAATTACTTGGAGTCCAAGTGCTTCCAATTCTCCTTCTGTCGCTCTTGCTGTAGCTTCAAATCTAAGCTAGATCGTCAAAATATTTCCTGCAAGATTGAACACTAAACAGCAAAGAGATAGCAATATACAGATGTCTATTCAAGTTATTTAGTTAAATCAATGAAACATGAACCATATACATCAGATAAGAATTCATAATATGAAAGACAGAAGCTTATACAGATACATATGTTGGAAAGTAAGCAGAAATCTTTATTAATGGATAGAAGGGGAGGTTACAACCCAGTGATTGATTTGATGTCACCATCTCCAGCAGCATCCCAGCCTCATCACAATGCACATATCTCCATCAGCATGTAACTCAAATAAACTCCTCAATTGAAATTCCACCAACATTTCTCTACTCAAATTCTTCCTTACCAAGCACTAGGATCTGTGATCAATTTATAGAGGAGCTGAAGGTAGTTTTACAATCAATGAATTTCTAATAATAGGCAAGACATGTTCCCAATCTCAGAGGTATCAAATGGACACATGGATTCGAATTTTGACACATATGCACTCTTCTAGAAGGCACTGGCCAAGTGGAGATTCAGGAACAATGAGAATTTCACTCCCAATTGACCAACACACCCTTGAGTGTCGGGAGGTGCTTGCATATGCAACACACTTATCCCCTTGAGATACTGCGTTGGTGAGCCCATAGGTGATTTATCATGTACTTCAAATCTTGGAAATCTTGCAAATGGAAGTCATGGATGATTTGTCTTGCTCTTTGTCTTAGGGCATGTAGCAAATGAAATGATAAGGAATGATAGACCCTATTCATCGGTTCTAGGGATGATGTCCAGTTAACCAGGTCATTGGGAATGGTGCCCAAATTGACCTCTAACAATTTCTCCCTAAAGCATGAAGTCAGAATAATAATAATAATAATAATATTTTGAATGAGATGCTTTACACTGTGATGGGGTGGAGATGAAGTAGGGTGGCGAATTGCATCAATATTACAATAAATTACATCATGATATATCCTCTAGATCATAAATTGCTGAGGGAAGGCATTCCCATGCTTAGCACATAAAATATGTAATAACATGTACATAGTTCAGAAATTCGTCTACATTGGAATGTTGCCCAATACAGACATGCCTACAGATATAGGCCCATGTTCGAATGACGATCTATATGTAAGGTCACCATATAGATGATGTGTACAAAAATCCTGAAATCGTAGCTCGGATGGCTGAAACTAAATTCGAGGTCTTCTTATCTCGTTCACTCGGTCATTCGGGTACAAGTCTAGCCATGCGAATATATGATTTGTAGTCGAACATGGTAATACATCGTTTGATTACCAGCCAATAATTTGAGTTGTTAAAAAACGTGACAGAACCACCATTGATGTCAATGGCCCTCAAGGTATTGCAGTATATTTTGTAAGGCGTGAATAGATCATTTGATGTCGAACGCCAAACAAATTCTTTCGGTCAAAAGTCTGGAAGCGAGGATCTTGTCGATGCTGTAACAAGCCTCATGGTACTGGAATATGATGTTTCTAAGTGAACTTCCTGGATAATGATTTGTCATCGACAAGAAGTCACCTTATTGTGAAACAGGAGTTACTGATTTCAGAGACAAAGGTATGACTTCATATAGCAATGTTCAGGGATGATTGTCATGAGAATGAAGGTTTATGAGTATTGCAGAAGAATGAGTATTCACTGGATGACTTCTCTTGAACATATCGGCGACACTGAGATGAGTTGGCAGCATTGGCCCAAAACTGAAGTGAAGGTATGATGAACCATAGGTATGAATGAACTGTCAAGAAGATTACCGAACCCAAACAACCACAGTGATGGAGTGAAATTTCATGTTCAAGAGCGACTTGCTACCGTAATTTTTTTTTTTCACTTTCCCAAATTTGTCGACCAGTACCTCTCTATTTTTTAACAAGCTTGAGGAGGATAACATATGCTTGATCTATAATTCAACCCTTCGGGTGAATAATGTAGCGCTATTTAATAATTTAACGAGTCTAGCGATGAATGAAACTTGATTCTTGCCATGATCGACAAGCCTGTCGCTATTTTATGTTTTAACGAGCTTAACGACAATGATAGCCCGACCCTTTTTCATATTTTTTAAACACCATGTTGAACACACACATGGTGTATGAGAAGAATAAACACACACACAAGAGACTCAACACACAATGAAGGATAAGCGTGAGGCTTTCTTATTTTTCCATTATACATGATGTACATTTATAGTATAATGGTGTGACTCTTGGTTTCACATTCCAAGGTCACTTGGACTCCATTGTGACTTTTCGCATTCCACACCTACCCATGTAGGATTAGGTGTTCCAACATCCCCCCTTAATCCGAAGGGGTATGTGTGAGTCCAAGAAGAGAGTTGTAATACAAATCTGCAAAGTATACATGGCAGCACTTGGGCTGAATCAAATCTCTTAAATGTTGGAAAAAAGAGGTGGTTTAAGGATGACCACCAACACTGGAATGCAAAAATTGTTGCAGTTCCCGAAAATCTTCCAAAACTGGCAAGAAGCTAAAAGCTTCTTCTAGAGGAATTTTCCCTCATAAAAAAAGGGAGACCTTCAACCTAAAAGAAGGGAGGTCTACTACCTGTGATGGTTTTAGGATTACCAACAACTTTGGAATGATTTGAAGCATTTCCTGGAACTCAACCAAAGCTGGCAAGAAGCTGAAGGCTTCTGCTAGAGGAAGTGTTCCTCATATATGAAAGGGATACCTTCAAACTAAAAGAAGGGAGGTCTGATACCTGTGGTGGTTTAAGTTTGTCCACCAACCAAAGGCATGCTCATGGGCATCCATGTCTCTAGATACATATCTGAATGACGAATTGTGGCTCAGGCTTGCTTGAACTGCTGTGTCTCTGGCTACAACTCTGAACATGGAATGAGAGATTGTGGCTCAAGCTCGCTTGATCTGTCGTCAAAGCTTGTACATGACCACCATTTTCCCCCCTGTCATGGACAAGGTGAGATGATGGCAAAAAATCAACTGCAAGTTTGCTCAATATCCGTGAACATGTTTTGACATGCAACTTAAACATCTTCTTGGCTGCTAATGCCCATTGCCAAGAAGCGATCCATCCAAGATGAATCTTGGTTCTTGTAGGAGGCTTGTTTCTGAAGCATATGTTTGAAGAATGAGTATGCCGACCACAGTGCTTGCATGGATGAAGATCAAAACAGTGATCTTTCATATGGCCAACTCGATCATAGTGTTGGCATTTTACAATCTGATGTTGTTGTGGAACAGGATGTGAAATAGCTGCAGGTGAACTGTCATACAGGAATCTGGCACTCTGAAATATGATAGGCTTGGTGTAGTCTAGAATATGAAAGGAAACATCCTTTTCATATCCAAGACCAGTTCGGTGCTTGTTGTGGACAAGCTCTTCCCAAGGTCTGATGACGGGCTTGAGAAGTGCAGGTTGAACTGCTGCATCTGCATGTACATCTACTCTAGTACAAGGAACTGAATGGGAATCAAATTCAACTTTACTAACTTGCTGCTGATGGGAGTCCTTCTCAATCTTCTGAAAAGAAACATGTTCAGAATGGTGACTCTTTTGCTGAAGTTGATCTTGTTGAAGCCGAGATTCCAATTGCAAAAACTCAATCTTTTCTTGTGCATCTAGCAAACAATTTTGAATGTTAAAAAGAGCATCCTTGCTCATTTTTACCATATCATGAACATTTGAATGAATGAGGTTATTCAACAACTCTAATGCCTCATTTATTTTAGACATTTTTCAACAACTTAGGCTCAAAAAATGAAAGGGTGTCGGCTTCAACCGAAAATGCACCCGTTTACAATGTGATTCAACAACAAATACAAATGACTCCAAAGAATTTCCAACTGTGGAAATCTCAAAGTACAAAATGTGCTGATTGCAACTATGAAGAAGTAATACAATGTCAATATCTCTGCAAAAATATTTGAATGTGCAGCAAAAAACTTGTGCAAGAGGCCTCAACAAAGATTTGTTTTGCACCACTAACAACTCGTCTTCAAATGTCAATTTCTTCAGAAAAACACCCTCATGTATATGCCACAAATCATAAAATTTAAATCTTCTCTTTTCACTATGTATTCAGTCCATCTTCTCCTCATATGCCATTTTCTCTTTTTCTGTTGTTCAAATTTTCTCTTTCCTCTCTCTCTCTGTTGTTTTTTTTAATTAATTAAAAATTAATTAAAAAATAAATTAATTAAAAAGAAGATTAAAGGGAATAATTAAAAATGGAGTTTAATTAAAAGAGAGGGGAGGGAAATTTATTGGAGGGAGAGTTATTATATGAAATGGGAGGCGGATATTAAAAATATAAAAATCGATTTAAAAAAAAGAAGGCAGTATTATACAAACGAGATGTTGGAGCAGTATTTATATATGGGAGAGCAGTATTAACATATGGTGAATGAAAGGGCAGTATGGTAAAGGGGTGGAGGTATGAAGAATGGAGTTGGGGTGTAGCGTTGAGGGAGGGGAGTAGTAAGCATTGAGAGGGGAGGGGTATTATGGGTTGAGCGTTCGACACAGAGGGTGTAATGTGTGAGGGGTCGGCTATAGGGAGAAGGATGGCGGCCGGGGAGTAAGGTGCGAGGGAGGTCGAGGTAGCGTAGGGTTGGGAGGGCGAGTTAAGGGGGGTAGGAAGCGGCGTAGTCGTGGGAGATATGAGCACTGTAAGGTGGGAGCGGCATAGTGGGACGAATTTGAGAGTTGGGGTCGACTTGCAGGGAGGTGAGGTGAGTGTGTAGCAGTCGTAGGAGAGTCGACTGGTGAGGGAAGGTGCGTAGGTTGAGAGTGAGCAGGGGTGGATAAGAGGAGAGGCCGAGAGGCTGGTCAAAGGCTGAGAGGCCGGAGTTTGCAGAGCGATAAGTGTGTAAAACGTATGGGGAAGGAGCTGAAGAGAGGAGCGGGTAGTTGGGGATCGGAGAGCGAATGGTGGGAGGGGGAGTATGGTGTAAGGGCCATGGAGTAGAGGCCAAATGTGTGTGCAGGCTGTAGGGTTTGGGAGTTGGGGCAGGCTGAGAGCCTTGAAATAAATTTTTTTTTTCTTCATAAAACAACAGAGTAGAGATAAGAAATTGACTTAAAAAGAACAGCAGAGGGTAGTCCATAAATGCAATAAACTCAGAATTTTAAGGTACTTGCAGAAATTACAGAATTTTCAGGAGATTTTAGTAGTAAACTCAGAAAATTCTTCAGAAACCCAATTTAAACAATATTTTCAGCTCTTCAAATTACATAATTTAATGGGCAGAAATTGCAGGAAAAATCAACCTTCAGATGTGCAGTGCTGCACTTCTTCAAAACCACTGCTGCTCTTCTTCAAACCAATTTCTAAATGCTGCCACGGACTTTGAATGCTGCTCTTCCTTTAAAACAAATTTCTGAATGTGGCAAAAAGACTGCTGCAGAAATCTCTGAGTGCTGCAAAAATGCCAAGAATTTTGCAGATATCCACAGGCCATAAACACAAATGGCTCACTCAATGTGGAGTTGGTTATGGACGTATCAGCTATAATACCATGTTAAACACCATTTTGAACACACACATGGTGTATGAGAAGAATAAACACACACACACAAGAGACTCAACACACAATGAAGGATAAGCGTGAGGCTTTCTTATTTTTCCATTATACATGATGTACATTTATAGTACAATGGTGTGACTCTTGGTTTCACATTCCAAGGTCACTTGGACTCCATTGTGACTTTTCGCATTCCACACCTACCCATATAGGATTAGGTGTTCCAACAATATTTAGAGAGTTTGAAAAAGAGGACGAAAAGGAAACTCCATAAGTAATTTTTCGTAAAGCTGTCGCTCAGATCCGAAAAATTGTAAAATAATATCTGAGAGAACCTCTTTAGTCATGTTTGACCAAGGTATTCCTTTTTCGTAAATAATCTATCTCATTCCGGAAAAGGGTTAAACTTATACTGAGTAGATATCAATTCATTTAATTTTACAAGCTCGAAAAGACAAGTGCTCGACAATCTTTTCACATTATCGGAGTCTGAAAAGAGCTAAAAGAAGACTCCAAGGGTTCCTTTTTCGCTGTTATCGAAGCTCGAAAAAGAGATAAAAGTGCGCTTCAAGTTCTTTTTCATTTTTAACAAAGCTTGAAAAATAAGGATAAAAATTATGTGGTCAAATCATTCTTGAAGTAAATCTGCACAACTAATTTGTTCATCAGTTGTAAAACCTGTTCAGAACAACATCAAATGGATTAAAAATACCTGTTTCATGATACAAATATAGTAAAACCATAGTCATAGAAATAAATATTCATTGCAAACAATTAAATGACTAAATAAAAAGAGTTTTACTATTCATTTTTACCATTCAATAGTTACCATTTGCATTTTGGAGCTCTGAACCTGTTTCTGCCCCCGAACTTCAGCGGTCGATTGCATGAAATTGGTAAGAATGTTTTGAATGCCCCCCAAGCCTCATTTCATTCACCTAAGTAAACTACTAGTTACTAATAGCTGGATGGAAACAAGGTTCATTTACGAGATTAGATGGAAGACTCATCGTAATTAGGAGAGGATTTGTTTCATTTTTTAACAAGCTTGATGCAAGAAAAGAACTATGCTCATGGCATGTTTGATTTTTTAACGAGGTTGACACAGTAAAAGAACTATCCTCATAGGCACTTTTTTCATATTTTTAACGAGGTTGACACAAGAAAAAAGAACTATCCTCAAAGGCACTTGTTTCATTTTTTAATGAGGTTGACCCAAGAAAAAAGAACTATCCTCAAAGGCACTTGTTTCTTTTTTTAACAAGGTTGACACAATAAAAAAGAACTATCCTCAAAACTTGATTCATTTTTTAACGAGGTTGACACAGTAAACGAACTATCCTCAAAACCTAATTCATTTTTTAACGAGGTTGAAATAGTAAATAACCATCCTCATAACTTGATTCATTTTTTAACGAGGTTGACACAGGAAAAGAACCATCCTCATTGCGCAGTTGGACTAGTGAGTGTGGGAAAAGACGTAGTCTAACAGAGTCATCATTTAAGGAGCTTGATGAGCACCACAAATAATAAGTTATAGCATGTGTTGACGGGTCTTCTCCAGGGTTTTCATTGAATTTTTGAATTTCAGAGGGTAATTTAGGTGAAATCACTGGCCACCAAGGGGAATAATTGATGGGACCAACTTGATATTGCAATGAATATGTGAGATCAAGCCATTCAGTACTGATAAGCGAGGAACCAGATAGGATTCCAAATGATGACATGGGTGAGTTCAATGGACAAAACATTGAAGATGAAGCAACAATAGATGTTGTCGCAGCTAAAATAGATGGTTCAATCTGGGATGTTATCTTAGCCATGGTCAAATGACCCAATGTATACCCTATAGAATCTACGAGAACTCGAAGTGAAACAGGATCAAAAAAAGCAGATGAAGGTGATTGAGGAAAAGACTCGTACAGGTAAAGCTCCTACCGAAAATGATTTGGAGTTAAAGGTGTCTCATCTTGTGGTATTTCTTCAATCGAAATAAAACTAGGTGGAATAACTTCACCATTAGGCCTAAAGTATATTTCAAGTGGTTGACTGCGCGATATGGGAGAATCAATGGCTACAATATATTGTGGAGTGACCAATACAGAAACAACTTCCAGTTGTTCGACTTCGCGATCAAGATTTTCTCCACTTGGGGCATATAGAAAATGAAATATAAGGGGATGATAGACCCTATTTCATTGGTCCTGGGGATGATGTCTAGTTTGACCAATAACCGCTGCCCCCTAAAGCATGATGGGATTCAGATCAACTTCCAGTTGAACAACATCGGGTTCAAGAGGTATGGTCTCACTGATTGGATGGATCATGACCACAGGTAACTGTGAGGACTCTGTCTCGACAACAGTAGGCGAACCAGGATTTGTAGAATCAACTCGTGCCAACTATGGTATATGTGAAGATGATTCTTCACGAGAGGTACTAATGGTACTGGTTTTGGTAGAACGATGTCACCTTCGCCGACCAGAAGTAACTTCTGGTGGTAAAGGTGGTTTCAATGCTAATCTATGAGAATGACAGGGAAAAGGATTTTTTTCTTCCACGATGACTGACTTATTTTAACCAAAAAAATAAAAAAAAATAAAAGGGTAATCCTAGGAAAAAAGGTTTACCAAGAAACTGTGAACTACAGAATAACTCCTAGCGAACCAAGAAGTATGGGCAAGCAATCTCCCCGAATACTGTGTTTGGTGTATCACAATTTACAAGGCAGACGACTCTGTTCACTATGGATGAATAGCAACCTAAAGTTTTCCTCCCAAATATACCCAAAGGTATGTGGAGGCCCAAGTCCATATTAGCGCTGTCTAATGCAAAACCGCACAGTGAGAGCACCCCTTTATACTTTTTGTACTGTAACACTGCCCGATATACCCGAAAGTACGTGGATGAGCTACGATATACTTTCATATGTGGAGTGAGGTATCAAACTCAGAATGTATCGCAGACAATTAACGACAGCTGCTATGTTTTACGACGTCGGAACACGTCTCTAGCCTAGAACTTCTAAATGTTATCGTTATGGTTCTAATGCTTTGTTAGGTAAATTGAGAAAAAATTTAAGTTGATCTTGTTTATCAATTTTCCTTTCAAGGTTCACCATGATGATGTATTGGAAATTCCTAAAATGCAAAATAAGATGATAAGAAATGTTTTCACTTTTAGTTTTTTCAATGAAAATACTAGCTACTAAAGGGAAAGAGCAATCAATTTGAGAGCAAACAATAAAAAAACACAAACTAAAATGCAGCTTTCCTATTGTTCCTATGCAAAACACACAATCCACTACATGGAAATGCAGGTTTTTCTTTTCAGCTCCTTTAATGTAAATGCAGAAAAGGAAACTAAGTGCATCAAATCAATAAAAACAAATGCCTTTTACTTTGAGAAATGAGGAATTTGACCAACAATTTCTCTTTTATAGGAAAAATGAAGAATAGAACTACAATTTCTCCTACAAGAAACGAAGAATTTAATGACAATTTCCTTTTCAAAGGCAAATGGATAATGCAGCAATAAAAATACTTTGAAATTAATTCGTCAATGATAAATAAAAACACTTTAAATAAACATTGAACAAAATTTTCTTTCAAAGGAGGAAGAGGTGGATAAAGTTATTGGTCAATATGAGGCATCAAGCTCTTTAAAAACACATCAAACAACAAACTAAAAGCAAATGCAATGAAAAAATCAATGGAATTTTTTTGGCTTTAGGGGGAAACACAATCTCTAAGGGGAGACAGTGCATTGCAATGCACCCCTGAGAGGAAGACAATGCTATGCAAAGCACTGTCTTGTTCAACAGTGCATTGGGCGCAGCAGAGAACAAAAAATCAATTGTTTAACACACTTATAATGAAAATTTTGATTTCAAAAAGACTAATATTTCAGAGTAAATGCTACTGGGTTAATAAAAAGAGGCAAACAGAGGCAAATACACCAAGAATGAAGGGTAAATTCCCCAACAGATTCGCCAATTTGTTATGCGGAATTATGGATTACAGATAAAATGTTCTTCCCTAGATGTGTTTCTCATCTAGAAAAACAAGTTAAAGACTTTGCAACTACTTTTCCTAACAGTAAATAGACACACATAACAGATCAAGAAACTTACTTGGAGTCCAAGCGCTTCCAATTCTCCTTCTGTCGCTCTTGCTGTAGCTTCAAATCCAAGCTAGATCGTCAAAATATTTCCTGCAAGAATGAACACTAAACAACAAAGTGATAGCAATATACATATGTGTATTCAATTTATTCAGTTAAAACAATGAAACATGAACCATATACATTAGATAAGAATTCATAATATGAAAGACAACAGCTTATATAGATACATATGTGGGAAAGGAAGCAATAATATCTATTAATGGATAGAAGAGGAGGTTACAATCCAGTGATTAAGTTGATGTCACCATCTCCAGTAGTATCCTAGCCTCATCACAATGCACATATATCCAGCAGCATGTCACTCAAATCAACTCCTCAATTGAAATTCCACTAGCATTTCTCTACTCAAATTATTCCTTACCAAGGACTAGGATCTGTGCTCAATTTATAGAGGAGCTGAAGGTAGTTTTATAATCAATGACTTTCTAATAATAGGCAAGACATGTTCCCAATCTCAAAGGTATCAAATGGACACATGGATTCGAAGTTTGACACATATGCACTCTTCTAGAAGGCACTGGCCAAGTGGAGATTCCAGAACAATGAGAATTTCGCTCCCAATTGACCACCACACCCTTGAGTGTCGGGAAGTGCTTTGCAAAGCACCTTTGAATGGAGGTACCTACATATGAAACACACTTAGCCCCTTGAGATACTGTGTTGGTGAGCTCATAGGTGATTTATCATGTACTTCAAATCTTGGAAATCTTGCAAATGGAAGTCATGGATGATTTGTCTTGTTCTTTGTCTTAGGGCATGTAGAAACTGAAATGATAGGGAATGATATACCTTATTCATCGGTTCTGGGGATAATGTCTAGTTAACCACGTCATTGGGAATGGTTCCCAAATTGACCTATAACAGTTGACACTCCTATTGTTACTTTTATTCTAAGTGTCACAAAGTGACGATTCAACTGCTACACTTAGAATACATCTCGCTTTGCTGTCAATTCAAGGTATGCATGCGAAATTTTAGTTCTATGGCATATGTTGATGTTATTTAAGTGGGATATCACCATTTCATGCCTTTATTGCATGTCTTGTTCTCTCTTGCCTCATTATTCCCACACTTAACCATTTCGAAGCTTTCATTGTCTTTACAACTTGCTCAATCTCTAAACAAAATTTCTCCCTCCTATAACTGCACACTGTACATTCCTAGGCCACAATGAACCCCTTTGTCTCTTGAAACTACGCACTGCACAGTCCTAGAAGGCACACTAAGAAACCTTGGAACTTAAGCCATCAATTCAGTTGTTTGGCCTTGTCGAATACATAATCCTTGTTCCCTCCTACCCTGTAAAATGCATTGTGCAGTTCTAGTTAGAAGTTAGGACTATTTTTGTCACTAACTTTCCAAATTACCCAATTTCCTAAGCCCTCTACCCAGTCACTACGTGCTATGCAGTTCCAGTGAGAAACCCTACCTCCTTGTCTCTCTGAATTTCCTAATTTCATAGTTCCCTTCATCAGGAAAGCCTCCTACTGTGCATTGCGCAGTTCTAGATATCAAGGAGTCATTGATGAGTCACTCATCTCATCAACTACGCAATTCACTGAGCCTGTCCCGAATCATTGTGCGCCGCGTAGTTACATTGACTATTCCCGTTGATTGAGATCTGTCACTATGTAATCCTTTTCCCTAGATTGCTCCCTAATGTGAATTACTTAGTTCCATTCAATAGTGAGGCCTTCCTTGAGACCTGTGATTCCAAATTGTGCAATCCTTATCTCCTTCTTCGTGGGCACTCCTCACTATAGATCATTAGTTATCAAGCTAAATACCTTTCCTCCTATACCCCCTCACTACACAAGAAGTCCTATCAAGCCCTCCTGTACTACGAATTGCACAGTTATAGTCAATAATGATTCCTCCTTAAGTTCCTAAAGCCCTCAACTGCGTAATCTCCAACATCCTTCTCTCAAAACCCTTGCATGGTTCCTCATCTCAACCCACTTCCATGAGTAAGAGGAGGTAGAATATATGGTTTTTGGACTGATGTTGGCTTGGAATGAGTGGTTTCCATCTACATGTATCATCATCACAACATGATAGGGTAATGATGAATAGAGACCATTAAGGAGAGGCTACAAGGGAGAATTTATGAAGAAGGAGCAGAGGAAGAACCATCATGAAGAACACAAAGTAATATTGGATATAGACAAAGAAGTTATCTTGGAAGGTTCAAACTTTCACCTAGACTCCTTCGAGAGTGAACATGAATAACAAGCAAATATATATCATGAGGAAGTCAAATTCAAAGCACACAAAAGAGTAGCTTGGAAATTCCACATCATCATGAAGTTCCATGACATCATTTCCAAGTTATGGCTTGTATAAGTGTCATCACAATGTCATGTGTTAATGGGTCTTACCACACGATGTGGAGTGTAATTATGTGTTTTTAGAAAATGACAAATGTAAATTTGTAGAATTCCAAGATTCACATGTGGAATATGAATAGTCACATGTGGACTAAAGAATCACTATGAAAATTCCAAGAGTCCTATAGAAGTTTAAGAGTCACTTGGAAGTCCAATAGCTATGAGGGAATCTCAAGAGTCATGAGGATATGAAAGATCATTCCTCTTGTTATAAATATGCCCTCATAACTCAAACAAAGGGATTTTGGGATTCATAGAATTTGGAGAGCTAGCCTTGAATTCTCTAGCTTGGAATAGGAGAGAAGATCATTTTTTGGAGAAGAAGAAGTGGCTTAATGTTCCACTCTTGGAGCTAGTGTCTCACCATTGTAATTGTGTACTTGGATATTACACCTAATAACCAAAATCTTGTTGAATGTGTGTTGTATTTTCTTTAATGATCATTGTGTCTAGGTGAAAAACTTTGCTAGATATTAAATAGACCTTT
This sequence comes from Pinus albicaulis, assembly GCA_034641835.2. Classification (NCBI taxonomy): domain Eukaryota; kingdom Viridiplantae; phylum Streptophyta; class Pinopsida; order Pinales; family Pinaceae; genus Pinus; species Pinus albicaulis. Next base: position 1,875,362,007 of record CM076575.1, on the reverse strand, counting down.
TATTCCTCTGGTGTGCCTCTCTTAGGATAATAAAATTACTTTCCTTCTAGAGACTCACTCTTTACTTCCCTCTTATGAAAGTCTCCTTTTATACATTGTAATTGGTGTTTCGCAATGTCAACTTACTTGTTGATTTCAAAGGTTATAATATCTTATGTTATTCATTACAAATAAGGAAAACCTTATAGTTATGGTGGTCGACTGATATTCCAGATGGGGCTCCTACTCCAAACAGTGTGAGGTCAATTTGGGACTTCATACCGAGGAGACCCCCTTGGTTGATGAATATCTAGCATTGCCAATAGTTGGCACTAGAAGGAGGGTCATATGAAAATTTGTGACCATTGCGTCTATTTTTAATTTCTTATCTTGAACGGGTCATTCCCAAACCATAATTCCAGGGTGTTTTTCTAAAAGAATAGTTCCCAAAATTTCCGCAAGAATAATCAATAACTTGTCTCAATTCAAGTTTGATGGAAGGGGTGAACTAAATATTCTTGGACATTTATTTTGATTTATTAAATTTTTTGTTTATAATAGAGTTCATTATAAATATGTTCAGATTAGGTTGTTCATCCTCTCCCTTGAAGGTCATATCAAACAATGGTGTCACACATGGCGAGCCGCTTCTATCCATTCCTTTGAACAAATTGTTAAGGAGCTTCGTGAAGCCTATGATAGGTATGATTATCAAGATTTTATTAAAAGGATTAATCAACTAATAATGAATTTTAATGAGTCAATTTAGGATTTATCTAATATATTCCTTCACCTTTCTTATTAGTTTCCTGGAGAATATATGGATTGGGATTTCTTCAAAGAAAAGTTTCAATATTTGTTTCAAATGTATTTGAAACATTGTTAATATGAACCCCCAAATGATTGTGCTTCCACGAATTTTAAAAACCATGAAAAACCCATAATTTCAAAGGAGGAACCTACTATTCCTTCTGTTCCTTGTCCTCCTCATTTATCAATACCAATTTGGGTGTCTCCTTGTGATGATGTTGGAGTTGGTAAATTTGGAAATCGAATTGTTGATCTGTCTGTTCAACCTTCATCCACTTTCCATGATCTATATCTGATTGAGAAAATATTGGAATGGTTCATGAAGGATAAGGTGTGTTGGGTGTGTGTTATATTCTTTCCATGACTATCCCCTATATTAGGTGGGAAAGCCGACTTATGGTTTTGTGCATGATGGTTTTTATCCCATGGTATTTTGTAGATACAGTCAAGGGAACTATGATTATGTTCTAATCCAGGGTTAATGGATTGTGGTTTATGAATGATTCGGCATGTATATATATGTGTGTGTGTGTGTGTGTGTTGTAACATTGAAAGGAATACAATCTAATATCAAACTGGTAGTCTCGGTTTTGGGATCCGGGGGAAAATATCTGTGTATATCTATTTTAGGTTTTATGCCATCTCTATTATTTTATTTTTTGTTTTAAGAGCTCTTTTGCAGATAATTTTTGTACAGGTTTAAAACCTACACTTGGTATCCGATTTGTTTCGGCTTCAAGTGGATGCCTTTGCTGCTGAGGGGTTTTTTTCTCGGGCCTGTGGTAGACCCTATTTAGTGGGATATATAGGGGATCGATTATTGCGGTGAAAGAAGATGGTGAGAAATGGAAAGATAAAGATTGAGAAATTTGATGGTCAGAGTTTTGAGTTGTTGAAGCTCAAGATGGAGGATCTGCGGTGGATAAATATCAGTGGATCGCAGTAGATCTGGGTATGAAACCAATGTCAATGTTAGATGAAGAGTGGGTGAAGTTGGATCGGAAGGCAAAGAGCACAATACGGTTGTGTATCTTAGATTTGATATTGTTGAATGCATCTAGGGAAGATACAACGAAGGCTTTGTGGGACAAGTTTGGGACTTTGTATCATTCTAAGTCTCTAGTGAATAAATTGTTCATGCAGAAAAAGTTGTATAACTTGAGGATGAAGGATGGAGACTCGGTCACAGAGAATTTGAACGCCTTCAATATTGTGGTAAGTTAGTTATCATTTGTTGATATTAAAATATTAGATGAAGATAAGTGTATTAGTTTGTTGTGTTCTCTACCAGAATCGTGGGATATTCTAGTTGTTGAAATAGATATTAATACAACTACCTTGAATTTTGATGAAATTATCTCAGTCTTGCTGTCAGAGTAAATGAGACGGATTAATATGGAGGGACAGAATGGAGATGCCTTTTATGTACGAGGACGGTCCCATAACAGAAACAAAAATAAGTTCTCAAGTGGGAGATGAAAATCTAGAGGAAGATCTAAATCTTAAGGAAATCCCGTAAAGGTGTTTCAGAAATGTGAAAAGGAAGGGCACTTAAAAAATGACTGTAGATCTAAGGCTCCTGCGAAAGGAAATGGATCTGATGATTCTCCTTCTGCAGAGGCGAAAACCACCTCAGATGAAGGTGGGGATGTGTATTTGTCTTCTTCCTTAAATACTCATGTAGATCATGAGGTATGGTTGATTGAATCAGGTGCATACTTTCACTTCTCTCCCCATAGGGAGTTGTTCTACAAGTATGAGAAGTATGATGGTGGTGATGTCTTCTTAGGGGATGATAGGAAGGCCAGAATCACCGGACACAGAAAATTCAAGCTGAAGTTGTAAGGTGGAAGGATTAGAACACTTCTTGGTGTTCTGCATATTCCTGCATTAGCTAGAAATCTGATTTTTGTAAGCAAGATGGATGATACATGTGTAAAAACATTGTTTGAGAAAGATACTTACAAGACGGTTCGGGGAGAATTGGTATTGATGCGGGGATTTCAGATTGGAACTCCATACAAGCTTTTGGGTATAATTGTTATTCATGGGTGCAACAGTTCTATGGTTCCTGAAAGTAGGGAAGAAATCCTAACGATTTTTGGAGAAAAGGCCATGCTATCGCATCAAAGGCTTGGAAATATTGGAGAGAAGGGCCTTCAGATACTGCATGGTAATGTTAGGGTAGAAGGTATGTCTAATTGATCTATGGATTTTTATTTTTGTGAACATTGTTTATATGGGAAGTAGAATCAAGTGAGTTTCCCTTCTAGTGCTTAGAGGGAAAACAAGATATTAGAGCTTGTGCACTTTGATTTGTTTCAACCCGTGTTAGTTCCATCATTGGGTAAGTTTGTGTACTATGTGTCATTTATAGATGAATTCTCAAGGAATACATGGATATATTTCCTGAGGAAGAAATATTAAGTTTTTGATAGATTTAAGGAATTTAAGTCTTTGGTGGAAAACCAGATGGAGAAGAAGATAAAGGTGCCGAGGACAGATAATGGAGGATAATTCTGCAAGGAGGAATTTGAAGAGTTTTGTAATAAGTGTGGTATAGCATGACAGAAGACTAAGTTGTACACACCTCGAAAAAATGGATTTGTAGAAAGAATGAACAGGAGGTTGATGGAAAAGGAAAGAAGCATGCTCAGTGGTATTGGGTTAGGACAAGAATTTTGGGCAGAGGTGGTGGAGACTGCATGCTACTTGGTTAAAATTTCACCTTCATCAACATTGGAGGATATGAATCCACATGAGATTATGGACTGGTAAGAAACCCTCTCTTTCACATCTGAGGATATTTGGTTGTGATGCATATGTACATGTTCCAAAGGAGAAAAGAACCAAGTTGGATGATAAATATGAAAGGTGCATCTTTATTGGGTAAAAGGATGGTTTAAAAGGTTATAAGCTTTGGAACCCAGAAATAAGGAAGGTTGTGTACATCCGAGATGTGGTGTTTAGAGAGGTGAAAGATGTTTTTAAACATGAATTCCTACCAAAGGATCCTAAGAAGATAAAGTTTTATCTAAAGGAGGAATAATCAGACTCTACAATAGAAAAAGATTCAGAAGAGGAAGGGCCACAAACTCTAGTTATGAGAAGATCAGTTCGAGAAAGAAGGAAGACAGAAAGGATATTCCATCTGCTTTCTGTTCAAATTTTTCTTTATCCATCACTGATGATGATTCTAGAATTGTCAAGAAGGCAGTGGATTGAGAGGATGTAAAACTCTGGAAGGAGGCCATGGTTGATGAAATGGCATCCTTGCACAAAAATGAGGCATGGTATCTGGTAGAGTTTCCAGCTGGAAGGAAACCCATTGGAAGAAAATGGGTGTTTAAGAAGAAGATGAATGTAGAAGGAAATTTGGAGAAATACAATGCTTGATTGGTAGAAAAAAGTTATTTGCAGGTGTCGGGAATTGATTTTGGTGATATTTTATCTCCTATTGCCAAGGTAACTTCAATTAGATTACTTTTATCTATTACTATTGCATTTGATTTTGAGGTAGAACAGATAGATGTGAAGACATCATATCTTCACGGGGATATTGAAGAGGAAATCTACATGAAGCAACCTGAAGGCTTTGTGGCGAAGGGTAATAAAGAACTGGTATGTAGGTTAAAAAATTCTCTGTATGGGTTAAAAGAGTCACCAAGTATGTGGTATCATAAATTTGATACATATATACGAGGGCTTGGATTCACCAGAAGCAAAGAGGATCACTGTGTGTATTTTAAATTAATTGGTGACCGTGTTTGATCTGAAATTGTGAGAACAAAGTATTTATCATACAGAGATTGATAGTAAGGGGCTTTTACTGGTTATTTCACCTTTACTAGAAAGGATGAAACCAGAAGCTTCTGGCCCACAAACTGGCTTTGCCTAAAGAAATAAAATGTAAACACTGAAATAGATCCGATCAATGAAAGTATTTGTTTATGTGCAAAGTATTCATTAATCCAAATTTTTATGTGTGAATAAGCAAGTTCAAGTATTCTGCAAATGAAGTAATGTGGTTTGAAGTTGAACTAATGAACTTTGTTCACTGTATAAGCTTGATTGGGAAAAGTGTACTTATGAAAAGTTAATGTTTAATGTAGCAGAATCTGAAATATAACAGCAAAAATGCACAGCATAACAGTAAGCATTTTTTTAAGCAGTTCACCCCTCTCTTGGGCTACCCCTGCTGGGTCCAAAAGCCTCTAATTAGGCTTTTCCCTTTTTCATTAATGCTCAAAATATAAATTACACTGTGTAGAAAGCCTCAAAAGGAAAAATAAGATGCAAATTCAGAAATAGAAGGCTGAAATCAGTATAAATCGACTATTCAGTCATCTCCAATGGATGAGTATAGTCCAAAACCGCTGATATTTCATTAGGCCCTAGTGGCTCCACAACCAAAATCGCTGGTAAAATCACTTATAGAGTGCCCTGATGGCTCTGTAAACACTCCCAACAGCTCCAGAATGCTTCAATACCCCAAAATAAAAAAAACATTCATCCCAAATGGAATTCCCTAGCCAAAGTCATGGCTAACTGAAGTTTGCCTAGATTCACTCCAGCTAAGTCTAGCTAACTGCCAGATAGCCCGACAAAAATGGAGCGGTTGCTAAATTTGTGGAATCCGCCATATTGAACGCTGAATTGGAGTGCTAAAGTTAAGCCCCCATGTGGCCGCACCGATCGAACTTCATTAAACAAAATTGAGTTATATCGTGCATATAATAAAGTTTCAACCATATGTTAAAACGAACTCTGCTCCGGGCGCTATATTCATGGGACCACGTCCCACACGTTTAAACGCGCCAAACGAAATTTGAAAGGTTTTAAATACAAATTCACGCAGCAAGTTTAATAACAAGCACCCGTGGCCTAACGGTCGGGCCTCACCGTTGTGTCTGCCCTGACCCGGGGTCGAGCCACACCGCGACCAAACAATAATTTTAAACACCATTTTCAATGAATCTTGGGGCCACGTGGTGGCCTCCGGGCTGGCCACATGGCGCCCTGTGATTGGCCGACTACGGAATATTTTGCAGAATATTATATGGAATATTCTACGAAATATTCCTAGAATATTCTGTGGAATATTCTTTTTTTAATAAAAATATTTTTTATAAAGTCAAATTTGGCCATTTTTTAACTGAAATTGGCAAACTTTAAAGCTGAATATCTTCTTCATACGGCGTCGGTTTTCAGTGCCGTTTGCGTCTACAAGATCATTTTTCTGAGCTCTTTCTAGTCGATCTAGTTCAGACCAATTCTGAGAAACTTCATTTTTGAGCATTTTTCTACAAGGGACTTGATCTCCTGATTAGTGTTACTTATTTGGTCTTATATGTGGATGATATGTTGCTGGTTAGAAATGACAAAGAAATTATCCAAGATTTGAAGACCCAATTTTTCTCCAAATTCGACATGAAGGATCTTGGTGCTGAAAACTATATTTTGGGAATGGAAATTAAATGAGATTGGGCAAAGAGGAAGCTCTGGTTAAACCAGAGGAAGTATGTCGAGACAATATTGTAGAGGTTCAATATGCAGGATAGTAAACCGGTGAAGGTTCTTATTCCTGTAGGTGTAAAGTTATTTGTTGAACAATGTCCTAAGACACAAGAAGAAGAAGAGGACATGTCCCATGTTCCATATGCAAGTGCAGTGGATAGACTGATGTATGCAATGGTTTGCACTAGACCAGACATTGCACATGCAGTGGGAGTATTGACAAGGTTTATGTCAAAACTAGGGAAGGAGAATTAGACAACAGTGAATCATGTTTATAGATATTTGCGTGGCACTAGTGATTATGGTTTGTGCTACCAAGGAGGACCAGGATTGGACAGAGTTTTGGAAATTTGTGGATTTGTTGATGCAGATTGGGCTGGAGATCTGGATCAAATAAGATCTACAAGTGGGTATGTTTTTAGCCTATTTGGAGGTGTAGTCAGATGGATGAGTAAAAGACAGCCTGTAGTGTCTCTTTCAATTATAGAGGCCGAATACATGGCAGCCACTCATGCAAGCAAGGAAGCACTTTGGTTTCAGAGATTGTGTTCAAGTATGGGCTTGGTGCAATGATATATAAGGTTAGACTATGATATCCAAAGTGAAATTTTCTTGGCTAAGGACCATGCTTATCATTCAAAGACAAAGCGCATTGATGTCCAATATCACTTTGTGAGATATATGGAGGATAAAAAGGTGTTGTTGGTAAAGGTGGACACATTGAAGAATTTTTCAGATGCATTAACAAAGTTCTCTTGGTGTAGAGAAACAATGGGCATTGCAGGGTTTAACTAATGACTAAGCTCTCCTGTGGCCCCCTCTGGAAAGGAAACAACAAGTGGGATAATGTTGGGTGTGTGTTATATTCTTTCCATGACTATCTTTAGGCAAGAAGCAGGGGGTAAGAGGGGGTCGAACAACCCCCATACTTGGGGTTCATGGAAGCACCTTGAGATTTTTTTTTGGACCCTATATTAGGTGGGCAGACCTACCTATGGTTTTTTGCATGGGTTTGCACATGGTTTTGGGCATGATGGTTTTCTTCCCATGTTATTTTGTAGATCCGGTCAAGGGAATTAGGGTTATGTTCTAATCCATGGTTAATGGATTGGGGTTTATGAATGCTACGGCATGTATATATATGTGTTGTAACATTAAAAGGAATATAATTAAAATCCAAGTTGGTAGTCCCAGTTTTGAGATCTAGGGGAAAACATAGGTGTATATTTGTTTTATGTTTTATCATCTCGCTATTTTTTTATTTTCTATTTTAGGAGTTTAATGGTTGCAGATAATTTATGTACAAGGTTAAAACCTACAAGGTGAAGGCTAATCCATTTATTTTTCAAGATGATATTAACACTCACAACTTCAATATTGAATCTGATTTGATTAAAAGCATTATATCTTCAAGGGATGTTTGTCCTTCTCTGTCATCCCATTCTCATGATACCATTTTCCTCGATCCACTTGATCAATATCTTTTAAACTCTCTTGGTTCTCAATTCTCCAATCCAAACAGTGCTCATGTACAAGGTCGTAACATTTTACAGTTAGAGGAGTAGAATGTTAAAGATACTTTTGATCTCTCTTTTATTTTTCAAAGTCCCCTATGTAGAGAAAATATTCCTTCATTCTCGGCTTATTGAAAACCTAGTCATCTTGGTAGTAAATAAAATGAAATCAAAGCTCTTAATAAAAATAAGTTCTTGGGAAACCATCACTTTAGTAAAAATGGCAATACTAATATGCATGGTGATGAGTGTCAAAGTACATTGGATGATCTCTTGTTTTCACAAGAAGATTTGGATTCGCGAAGATTTTTATATGGAATCTTATCTAACCATAAAAGAGTTTCTCACAGGAATTTATTCCTCATCTCACCAACCCTTATGTGGGGATGTGTATAGTGAATGAATTGATGTATCATGTTCTTCTAATTCACTTTCTGATGAATTGAATTTGAAATCCACACAAGGTGATAATGTTTCCCATGATGAAGACTATGATGCAATAATTGTTGAACATCTCTCTTCTAATTTGGGTGATCTATTTGGTGATGTTGGGACATCCAATGAGACTAATTCCAAAAAATTTCATCTGATTCATAATTTCATTTCTAAAATAATTGTAGATAGTTGTCCTCACATGAATTTTGACCTAACCATTCTTTCAAAATTTAATAATTCAAAATTTGAAAGTTCATATTCTTATCAGGAAGTCGATTTACTTCAGCTTCGGCTGCTGGTTATGTCAGGTTCTCGCAATCCTGATGAAATCTATGAACTAGGTCGATTTTGAATTTTCTCACACAATTATTTTCTCCGACATTGTTTCATTGGGTGCAAGCTCTTTCTTGAAGTATTTTCAGTGTTTTCAAGATTTTATTAATACTCAAGATAAAATCTATAATCAGATAGAAGATTCATGTTTGGATAATTCTTCTTTGTGAAAATCCCTTGCATCAAACCTTGAATTGGAATTTATATCTTTCCCAAATGTACAGATCCATGAAGCCTATCATTCTAATTATCAAGATAAATATCATCATTGGTGGAAGGATTCATATCTGTTAAGTTCTTTTTTGAAAATTTAGCCCCTAATATTCATTGTGAATGTTATTAAACTAATCATTTATGTTCTGTCCCAATCAATCCTTTTGAGAAACATTCAATTCTTGAATCATTTAGTGTATCAAAAACCCCATGTTGAAATGGATTCTAGATTTTATTTGATATACCCTTCTAACATTTTTTCATCATGTTATTTTAATACGTTTCCCAGATTTATAAGGCTACCAATTGTGTTTAATTCCTTGAACTTTCATATTACTGGTATGATAATGAATTAAATACAAAGGGAATCAATCGAGAATCAAGAATCATGTATGTAAGAAACCAATCTAATCATAACAATGGGTCTAAAAACTATCATTCAAATAATTATTTTACCACTAGTATATTCCATGATATTTGTTTTACATTGATTAATATGGTTGAAACAATTGATATTCATGATTTATCATTTCACTATTTAAATAATTTTCAAACGGTTGAGGCACTTTAGTCTTTGCTAATGGTTATGTCAAGTCCTTTCTATCTTGACAAGGTTTCTGAACGATATCAATATATATTTTCCTTGCAAGATGATGAAAATATACCTTGATTTTCTTAAAATCGACCCCTAGGAGTTTGTTCCTTCAACTTCTCACTTCATTTAACTCAACGGCAATAAACCCATATTAAAATCATAGTTGAAAGATTTCAATGCATTGGGGGAGTTATAAAAAAATTAGGCGCAAACATAGCTCACAGGCTCTTTGTTCCGTACAAATCCTATGACCCCGAGGGTCCCTATAACTCTTTTAAAATTCAATTAAAATTCCTTATGGGATTCCAACCTCCCAAAATTTCCTTTCCCGTAACCCCGAATCTTTTTATAAATAAAATTAAAAATAGTTACAAGCTTTCATTTCGTCGGGTCGGCCCACGTAAATTTTAATAAAGGAAAATGTCTCCACATGCTTGCTTCCTTGCAAACCCCACAACATCATCAATTAAAGATTCTAAGGAATGGAAAGCATTCCCATCACCATCACTTGACAATCCTTGGTTCCATGGTACTCGACACTCAATTAAATTAACTTACAACACTCCAAGATTTCTGGGCCTCTAGGCTAAACCACCTCCAGGTAACTCTTCCTACATTTAATAGATCTGTGAAACAAAAAGAAATTCCCATCACCATTGCTTGATAGTCCATCGTCCTTGGTCCCCGACGCTACTAAAAATAAAGTTAAAAAATCTAGGCCTTCCGAGATTTCCTGGCTAAGACTATGTTATGGGATTTCGTTAACAAACGATCATAGGGTCCGACAATTGACAGAATTCTCTAAAGTGAAAAATGGCTAAGTGTTAGATGTAGAAAATCCACATAGATTCAACTGTGCTTGTAATATGCTAAAACAAAATACTGAATCTATTCTACAAATTTCTGAAACAAATTAGGATCGCACAATCACATGAAAAAGAGAGAGGAAGGATTTCAATCGCAGAACAAAAAAATTTATCTGCGGAAATCCTCAACTAAAAACCCTGCTATTTGTATATTACATTAATTCAAGAATATAAAACAATACAATGTTATTTCCCTTCCCGAGAACACTCTACACTATCTCTGACTGTCTCACACTGATCCTGGAAAGTTTGGTCCAATACTTACCAAAAAATTGTACCTGACTGACTAGCCTTTTTAGGGCCCTATATTACTACCCCATAATTCAACTTCCTTTCCTTCCAAAAAAAAATTCAATAAAAGTTCTTGAAAATTAAAAGTTATCGTCCCTAAAGATTGTAACCATTGTACTCCTAGTACAACATCAGAACCACCCATTGGAATGGAAAGCATTGGGCTATTCAATACATATTCCCCCATGGTTAGCTTGATATTATGGAACTTGATAAATAAAGTTGATACAATTAAGTCCCCGAGTTTTATACAACATTTATCCATTCCAAATCAATGTTGGGAGGGGGTTTCAATGGTTTTTATCACATGTGTACCTAAGTCCAAAGGAAAGAGTGTCATCATGGTGGTAGTTGATAGGCTTACCAAGTATGCACACTTTTGTGCATTATTTCATCCATTTAAAGTGAGTACAGTTTCTACTACATTTATGGAAACAATTCAAAAGCTACATGGAAACCCAAATATTATTGTAAGCGATAGAGATCCCATTTTCACTCGAAATTTTTGGACAAAATTAATTTCTTGTTTGGGTACTCAACTTGCTCATAGCTGATCTTATCATCCTCAGTCCAAAGGGAAAACTGAGATAGTGAAAAATGTTTGGAAGGATATCTTCATTGCTTTGTATCTGATAAACAAACACAATGGGTCAATTGGTTACCTCTAGTTGAATGGTTGTATAACACTTCCTTCCACACTGCAGCAAAAATGACCCCTTTTATGGCACTTTATTGATATCGTCGTTGTCCATCACATCATATTTAAGATAAATTTCTTAGGTTCAAGCAGTGGAAGATCACATCAAGCATCAACAACAATTTCTCCAACTCTTAAAGGATAACCTAAATTTGGCACAAAATCAAATGAAACAACAGGAAGATCAACATCGTAGCGAGATAAGTTTTGATGTAGGCAACTGGGTATTTTTATGGCTACAACCATACAAACAAATATCCCTCAAGAAAGCTAAGAAGGATAATAAATTATCGCCAAATTACTATGGTCCTTACAAGGTGTTGCAAAATATTGGTACTATGGCATACAAATTGGAGCTTCCTGCATCTTCCCGAGTGCACCTAATTTTCCATGTTTCATTCTTAAATAAGGTTATAGGTGACAAAATTCCGGTTCAAACAATATTTCTAGAACTTGATGAGGAAATAAAAATCATATTAGAACCTGAAGCAGTCACGGAAACAAGAACTTGACAGCTACAAAATCGATCAATTTCAGAGTATCTCATCAAGTGGAAGAACTTACCCACTGAAGATTCCACATGGGAGGATGAGAATTTTATACAAAACCATCCAAAACTACTCAAGCGTTGAGGAAAACACTTTTTTTAAGGAGAGGGGCATGTTAGGGCCCTATATTACTAGTGTAGTCCCTTACTGTTGTTAGTGTAACCTACTTATTGTTATTGTTTTACCCATGTAGTCCCCATATTGTTATTATTCTGCCCTTACATTATTATTGTTAGGTCAGCTAGGATTATATTGTGACCCCATGGACTACTATATATAGAAAGGAGGTTTTTTCATTTGTGTCATCCAAGAATTTTTCATTTATGTAATGTAACATAGGTTTCCCCCTCGAAGTGGCTAATTTCGAAGGCGTTGATCTCTCTTTTATTATATTTTTGGAGCTAGTTTCATAACAAGACTGGATTACCCATTTGTGAGGGAATTGAGCCCCTATTAAATAATAAATTCCCACTAATTGATTGTGCAATACATCCAAGGCATCCTGATGACCTCATGCATGACCTGTACAATTTTCTAAGTATACAACTAATATTTTACTTCCCTTTAACTCCAATCTCAACCAGGCCTTCCTTAGAACTGACATGCAACAAATATTTATACAAAATAATCATTTATCTTATTGATCATTTCAATTGAATTAAATCACATTTAATTCACTGGACCTCTCATTAGCTCATCCATCAGTTAAAACTAGTTAGAGTGGTTTTAACTCAAATAAACTGAGTTAACTAATTACAACTCAAAATAAACTCAACTAGGGCTCCTAAAAAATAGGATACACCCTACATGCTTCTAGCTTGACCATCAACTCGAATTTACTGAGCTAACTAAGTATTCCAAACTCATTTAACTCATAGAAGTTGTCATGTGATGTGGACTTACAATTCCCTTCTAATTTAATTAAGGGAAAATTAAATTAGAAGCCTCTTCTTGTTGCCATTTTCAATATTTCTTGTGGAAAATTTCAACATTGGCATTTCCAGGGTTATTTTCAGGTTCGGCTTTATGACTCCTTTCAATCCTTTGCACACTTTGGGCCTCTCCTCTTGGCTCTACGAGCTCTGCACAGTGACTCCTTTCCCTTTTCCACCCCCCTACAACCAATTTAATGCTAATATTGGGCGTTTTACAAATCTTAGGGTTGATAATTAAACACAGGGTTTATATAACTGTGTGAAAATATAATTGCAGAAGGACTGATTATGCAAATGCAGAGCTCTCATATACAATTTTTTTCTCACACACATTCTCCTTTCATTTCTTAATTAATCAAAGAAAATTTTAAAATTACGTAAATTCGTTTCAGATCCTTGAAGATAGGATCTAAGGATCCATTTGGGGAAAATTAAACAAACTACAAAAAATTTTATAATTTTAATAAAATACATGGCAATTCTAAATAACCCCTAATCTAACAAACCACACTTTCAGGAACCAACTCATCTAGTAAATTATTTTACATCTCGGTCAATGTGAATTACGAATTCCCATGCATCATACTCCTAAGGAACATAAATTTCATGGGATCTTGTCCATGATTTCTTCAATGGATTTTCCACTTTTCTGTATGAGTGTGGTAGTCATCCAGGTTGGATCTGTCACTAGGAGGTTCTTCCACTTAACCAACTGCTCAAAGTACTCTTTCTCCCCATTCTTCTTGATCAATCTCTTGTCTAAGATCCTCTCTTGATGAAAAGGTTCAATTTTTGGCAACTACTTTTCCCATTGCACTTCCTCTTGTTTCTAATCACTTGCTAGCTATTCTCCTACATTAAATAGTGGTGAACTCCATGTGGAAATTAAAGTTCATAAGCATTGGCAGAAAATTTGTTCAGAATTCTGCAAGGTCCTATATTTTTAAACTTTAGTTTGTTGTACTAACCCTTGGGGAATCTCTCCTTCCTCAAATGTGCAAGTACCATATCTCCAACCTCAAAATTATGCTCCTTCCTACTGAGGTATGCTCTGATTTTATATTTTAGACTATTTTCATACAATTTCTGCTTGACCTAGTCATGGATCTCTTGTATTGTAGCAAAATCCTCTCCTTCTGCACTCCTCTACTCGGTTCTTCCCAAATATCTGAGTTCATGTACTCCTCTTCAGTTCATCCCATACATAATATAGAAAGAGATTTATCTAGTGATTCTATTAGGAGTGTCATTGGAAGCATATTCAACCTATGATAGAATATCATCCCACTTGTCGGTTCACAAAGGTGGCTTATTATAGGCAACCTCTAAGCTCCTCATTCAATTGTCAACTCAGGGTAAGTCTTCTTATTTCAAGAGTGTAAGCACAATATATGCAAGTAAGATCGAATGATAGTTACTCTATATTGCTTATGAAAAGGATTATCTAATTCTTGAAGTTCAATCAACTCAAAGAGAAGTGAAGTGGTATAATGCAACTAACTACTCTGTCTAGCTCAGAAGGAGAGAAACCTATGATTGAATAGCATAATGATGAATTGAGAAGCAACCTTAACGAATTGAACAAAAATTTGAATGAATTGAATAACAACCTTAGTGAATTGAACAACAACCTGAATGAATTGAACAACAACCTTAATGAATTGAACATCAATCTTAATGAATTGAACAATAATCTGAATGAATTGAATCAATAATTACTTATATAATTTTGAAATGGAATTCTCTTTGCAAACTAACTAATTGACATCTTTCTATAATTAATCAACAATTGGATGCCTTATTGTACTGAGGGAACAATCTAATTCTTAAAAATAGATAACATTGAATAGTAATTACTCTACGATTCATAAAGCGACTATAAAGGCGTTGGGAGAAAATGAAAACATATAACAACGATAAAGCATTACTATAAACCAGAAAGAACGATTGCTAAACTATTATGATGAAAGAGAAACTGTAACCTCATGTATTTCTATTTTATCGAGTGGAAAAGTAATTCACAAACTGCATCAGATAACTAGACATCAATTCTGTAACTAACGCACAGCACAGAAATTGGCAAGGAAACTCCTAGGGGCTGGGCCCAAACCACCAGAAGTTCTAACAAAATGAAAAAACTCAAAAGATGATTGTTCAAAACATCAAAACTCTTTATTAAATTGAAGGATAATACAGGGATACAACTAAACATTTTTGTTCTGATGTGTTGATTAAAGAAGGAAATTCCTATTCAACTTCCCTATCTAGTTCATCCTTGTTCCTTTTAAAGGCATTTTCACACAGTGGGACGGTATTTTCCAAACGACAACCCGCCGAGCGTGGCTGTCGTTTGAGTTCTTCGGACGTGGACTTGTCTTTCTGCCTTCCGCTCATCCCTGGGGGTTACTGTGGATTCATGTTCTTTGTCTGTCAGTTGTATTTTGTTCATCATCGATTCGACTACCTTATTTACCTGCGAATAAAGATGAAATAAGTCAAATCCTTGTTGTTTTAAACATGCTGCTTACTGTCAGTCACTTTATCCTGATTTTGCATTAACCATTCTTTCTTTTACTGTTACGATAAGAGAAATACTAAAAATGTATGATAATTCGAAGTAAAAGTAGGGTGAAATCATCCCTTAATTCTAGCCCAACATACTCCCCCGCTTACCTATTTGCAGGTCCTCGTGCAAACAAATGGTTGAGATGCAACTGAGTCAAGGAGTAGGCAGGGTAGCCTTTTTTCTGGGATGCTCTGAAACCCTGTTTCTGCCTAATTCTTACAAAGTCAACATTTGTGTGCCCTTCTGGCAGTTCGTAGTCATGATCATAACCCTCAAGGGGGTACCAGATAAGAGGGCGTCTATATCTACATCCTAACCATGCAGGACCCATGCTGAAGACCAGGTTACTATATGAGAGGAATCTGGAGTCATAGAGAAGTGCCTAATATCCTTTCTGGAACGTCTTATTTATGATGAGGTTGTCATGCCACTTAGCTCGCTGCTACTGTATGATGACTGTGCGCTGTAGAGCCAATAGCCGTGTTTCATCCAATTCATTTATTTGCTGGACTCTTTTAATTTGGGTCTCTGTCAATTCCAATCCTACTTCTTGGGTTGTCCTTAGAGTTTTGACTTCGAATTCAATGGGAAAAATGGGCTCTCTTCCAAACACTAAATGATATGGAGAATATCCCGTGGTGTTTTTCCAGGTTATGCGGTAAGCCCATAAGGCTTCTGGTAATCTAGTGGCCCAGTCCTGATGATGTGTTGATACTGTTTTGGTAATAATTCCCTCCAGAACTTTGTCAGTGCTTTCGACCTACCCATTTGCCTGCGAGTGGTAAGGAGACGTAAATCTATGGACGATATGGTGATTTTTTAGGGTTTCTGTAATTTTATTACCTATGAAATATGCCCCCCATCAGTTATCACTTCTTGTGGCAAACCATATCGTACGAACAACTCGAAAAGGAAATTAATCACAGATTCCTCTGTGGCTCTTGATAAGGCCACTGCTTCTACCCATTTCGTTACGTAATCTGTGGCAACCAATATGTATATTTTCTAGTTTGATGGTGGGTTGAATGGTCCAATGAAGTCTAGTGCCCACCGTTCAAACGGTTCTATCACCAATTGTGGTTGCAGTGGCATTTCGTCTGCTTGGCCTGGGCAGCCCATTCTTTGGTAGCTATGGTAGACTTGGACATATTTTTTCACGTCTTTGAAAATTGTAGGTCAATAATAGCCTAATTGTAAAAAAAATTTCCATGTTCCGCGATCTGCAAAATGGATACCATAAGGTTCATCGTGACAGGCCCGTAGGATGTCATAGATCTCATCCTCCTTGATGCATCTGCGTATGTGCATGTCGGCCCCCGTATGGAAGAGGTATCCACCGATCCAGGAGAACCTTGTGCTGCGTTGTACAATCTGTTATCAAAAAATCAGACCTGATAGGCTGCCAATCAAATCAATCTTATGTAACTGTTTCAAACCAATCTTTTGATTGAGGCTTAGCCTTCTCAATCTAAGAGGGCTCTGTTAAGGGTTAATGATTTTTGATAGAAATATAGATGGCTAACTCTATGTGCGGTAAAAAGTAGATAAATGATAGATATTGGTTATAAATCATATTAGAAAGTACACATTAGGCTTATGGAGTCAAAATAGCTTCAGTAAAACCAAACAATCTACTTAGCATGGAAATCAAGGCATATCAGAGTTCAAGTCAAGAGATACACATGTGAAACTGTAAAACACACAGTCAATTTGTCTATGAAGGAATTCAGAGCATCAATGATGAATTCCGAGTAACATAAGCAAAAAACACTACAATAGGATAGTAAAGAGATGTTATTAGAACAAGAAAACACTAAAACCCCTTATGAATCTTGAGTTGGCAAAGTAGAAAACTCTGTATTAAACTGAAAACAGTCACTCACAATAAACACAGTATTTTTGCTAAAAAATGTCCAACCTTTTCTATTTTGACTCCTTGATCTTTTATAGATCATTTACATCATAAGATAAGCTTCTCCACAACTAGATACATTGAATTCCTATGCTTTGACACCTATCCTAACCATAAAACATGGTATTTATTGCAAACACAACTGTAAAACTAATCTAGAGTCCTATTACAAATAGAATTAGAACTCTTTTGATTCTACTCAAAACAACTTTATCTAAAGTTAATTACATCATTTTCCACCTAGATTTCCATTAAGTCGAATCCTAATGATGAGTTCCAACTTGTTATGACCATAATGCTGATGACTTTGATCTCCTGCAAATTAGGAAACTGTTCCCCTATTTTTAGGCTTAGGATTCTTTTAGTCTCTTGAGATATTCTGACCACTTCTAACCCATAAATTCGAGGCTAATTGGTGTCAGGAACATGATTAACATATTTCCCAAGTCATCCCTTCATGCCAGCTGTGTAAAATCCACTTTGAACTTCTCAAAATAGTGAAAACAGAACTGCGCTATGAAAACAACACAGTTTCATAGCGCTTTTCGTAGCATAGTCTTTTTACCCATTTTCCTTCAAAATTTAGCTTCCTTTCCTTCAGGGCTACTTTGATATTCACTTGACATAGCTTCCTTAGAAATTTCAAGTCAAAATACATGATCTTCCCTCCAAAATTTGATAAGGAAAGGGTGAAAAAGCTGCTACAGCAGTTTCGTAGTGCATTTCACCCTTTTTGCACTATATGTGCTACGAAACTGCTGGTAAGCAGTTTTAACCATATTTTCTTCAAAATTTGAAACAAAAAGGTGCCACAAATTTAGAAAATCACTGGCCTCATCAAAACCATCAACTATATGAACTAAAAACATAACCTTCATAAAATTTAATCCTCATTTTCCATTTTGAGTTTGCTTTGAATTTGTCATTTTGTACCTCTACTCTTTAGTCATCTTGATATTGTTTTAATTGTAGCTCCAAATCCTCCACTTGGCCTCTTAGCTTTCTATTACTAGCTTTCAAATGGGTGTTGATCACTCTAACAAATTTTGCTTCATTAATGGATGGAGCTGTCCACGTAAAAAATTGCTCTGCACTGCTTCGGATCTCTGACCTAGCAACTGTTTGACCTTCCCAAACAACCTTCATCCTCTTGAATTATTTCTTTTCAATGTTGTGCTTTCTAGCCCTCTTTCTCATCATTTCCATCTCTTGGTTTGCTAGCTTCAATTTTTCTTCCAACAGTTGACACTCTATCATGTGCTATTTTCCCTTCATTGTCTTGCTGTCTGCATGCTCCACGATAGGTGATGAGAGATCATCCACCTCTTCAGGGACTTTGGCTACTTCAATAGTTACTTGGATATCTTTACTGCCTTCTCAAAGTTTCTTTTCATGCCTGGTTAAAGGTTTCCTAGCTTGAAAAACAAAATCTGCATTCTCTCCAAATTTCCAATTTCTTTGCTGATTTCATTTTTCTCTATTTGTGTTCATCCACCTCAATGAAATATGCCTGCACAATGGGTGATTCTTCTATATCAATTGCATGAAGTATATCATCCAATTTTCCTTTCATCATTGGGTTGTCCTATGTCACTGAAACAACTGCTTTTCCCTTTGATGTTGCTGCTTGGCTTCTTGTCTTTCTCTGGATCTCCTGCTTACTGGCCACTTTTTTTTGTTTTGTTTCTTTGACCCTTTCTGCTCTCTGTTTTGCAGGTGATGGGATTCCTGCAACAAGAACTGATGTTTTTTCTATTCTATCTTCAACCTGCTTCCTTGGTTTCAACTTTACAAACCTCTTTGCTTTAGTAACCACTGGCTGACTGGGTTTTGCTATTGGTAGTGAAGGATTCCCCTTAATCTTAGGGTTTCTAGCTGGGGTTAGGGCTTCCATTTCAAATCCACTCATAAATAAAAAGGAAGACTAATCCCTATTTATTTTCTGAATCTCATTCAAAACTAGTAAATTTATCAAACCGTGATGAAACAAAGATGTTTCACAGCCATCAGATTTAGCTTGGACTTTGTTGGCCATTTTGGCAAGGCTTCTATGCAAGTAAAATGGTAAATCTAATGATATCATACTTGTGAAATGCAACAGTAGTTTGAAATGATAAGTGTAAACTTTGTGGTACCTGCCTTCACATGTGAAATATATTTGAATATTGAATAGCAGATTTGCATAGTTGTCCTTGATACAGCTTCTGGGTATTGCATTGTTCAGGTCCATGTCTACATATTCAGGTTTCATAAATTCCTTGCATGGTTACATGTCAAACCTAAAAACCTTAAACCGAGATTCTTGTCCCCTTGGTATCTCTGTCACAACAACTATGATCTCAGGTGTAACTGACATATTTATCATTCCAATTTTGGTAGTGGTTCCACTGAAATGTAAAGCAAAATCTTTGGACACTTGAGTGTGGCAATCCTGCAGCTTTTCACAAAATTTGAGATAGCCAGCTTTGCTAAAAGCCTCCATTACCATTTGATCCTCCACAATAGAATTTGCATTCTCAGGCGCATATCTTAGACAATGTCCCCCTCTGTGGACCTTCTTCTCTTCTGCCATGTTTCTTGTAAAGAAAACTTGTTAGCTTCTCTAAAACCTGTAAAACAACCTCACTTGATTTGATGAACAACCTCGCTTGATAATGGTGAAAGTTGTCTTTGAATAGAACAACCACAAACTTATCTTTACTTCTTCAGAGCTTGGACAACATATGTGAAGGTAAATGAAAAAGAGATGACTCAATTAGGCAAAAAATTCGAATTAGAGATGTCACCTCATGACCAAATGATGTTTGATTGATATCCTATCATGACTATGATGACTGTAGGACAGGTAAGTACATCGAATCTGGTAACTAACTGACTCACCATACCCCTATCATATCATTCCCCAACTAAAACAGACAGATCTCAGCTTATTTGACACAATAGCTAAGAAACCGCGCTTTCGTAGCGCCCATAGTGTAATTTTCGCGCTTTGCACTACGAAAGTAGCAGCGCTTTCGTAGCGCAAAACTCCCTTTTTGAACTAATGGTGCTACGAAACTATGGATTTCTGGCTAATTGCAAAAAATTAGCCCAAAACTTACCTAAATGACTCTTGAACGAAAAATGTGTTGAGATTGCAACAAGATGATGAGCTTAGTGGAAAGAATTCGCCTTCACTAAGTGGGCTCGCAGGCTATTTTTGGCGCAAAGTCTATTTTTAGACTATGTCTATTTTTAGACATATGGATCATGTTCTATGAGTTGCAGGATGCTATTTGTGGATGGTTGGTCAAGTCGGAAAAAATAGATGGACTTCTGTTTTTAGACATATTGGGCGGAATCTATTTTTAGATTGCCAGTCTAAAAATAGATATGTCGAATATTATTAGCTCTTAATAATATTTGGACTCTAAACATTATCTTATTCTCTTGGAGCACTTGAGTTAAGTGCAAAGGAGAATACCAGGAGGCGACGGAAAGTCCAACACCTTCTTGGGGTTATGTGGAGCTATTGCATGGATACTGATTCTGAAACTCATGTGAGTTACCCAGGTATGGAACAGTTAAAGGAGTTAATGGAGGTTGTGTTGATTTTAACTAATATTGTTAAACATAGTTAGACTATTTGTATTGAGTTTAATGATTGACAATTACATTGAGAGTGGTGTGAATTAATTATCAATTAATTCACTAATTATAAACTCATTAATCAACTAAATAATACATCAGTTAACTTCAGTGCATGGACAGTTTCAGTGGGGACCAGTGCAGAGATAGGTGAAAGAGCAGGCTAACTATAAGTTGTGACTATACTGTTGCATATTTGTAACAACCAGTGATTGGAGAAGCCCATGAGGATTGCGTAGTACAAGCCAGGTGGTTCAAGTTATTTAATGAGCCATCCTACAACATTGATTACACAATAGAGGCTAGCTATCAGGTGGCAGAGATTGGAGCATGTGTTTTGCTAGATCTAGCTTGATTAGTGTGTAGCAATTGGAGGTTGTGCTGAGAGCTTGTGAGGAGCTTTGTACAATGATTTTTGCATGATATCCATGACATATAATATACATATAGTTGGGGTTTTCAGCTTTAAGCTTTCCCATGAAATACTGTGTTCATATGTGTGATTGTTTATGGTTTTAATGTGTGCATGCAATTGATTTTATTTCCGCATGTGATGATCAATGGTAGAAGAGATTCTGTATTGTGCATGAAGTTAAAATAGTGTGTGATCAAGAGAATCTCGTTGAATAATATATCATTTATTCAAATTTCTACAAAATGTGAAATTTTTGACCATGAAATGGACCTATAAAGACCTTATTTGAATTCTGATGACGAACACTAAACCTCTAAAAACTATGAAATACCCTTAACCATACTAAAATGAATTTCAAAACTATTTAGACCATGATCAAAACAGAGTTGACATACAATGTTTTGATTTTTTTTTTTTTTTTTGGTGATAACATAATCAGTTTCCGTTCTCTTGATGTTAAATGTCTAGGCAGCTTTCCCACTGCCAAGTAATTTTCCACGCCTGCATACCATGGCATTTTTACCTCTACCGCAAATATATGTTTGTCAGGAAACTGATCATTGACTTCTAGTGTGTCGTCCGTCTTTGGAACCCTGGATAGGAAGTCTGCGACCACGTTTTCCTTTCTTCGATGGTCCTTGATAGTTATATCGAATTCCTGAAATAGTAGCAACCAACGAGTTATTCTCCCATTCATGATTGGTTTATTGGCTAAATATCTAATGGCAGAGTGATCAGTATACATGAGTACTTGATAACCAGTTATATAAAGTCTAAATTAATTAATAGCATAAATGACAACCAGGAACTCCTTTTCAGTCATTGTATAATTTAATTCGGCAGGAGTGAGGTTTTTGCTGATATAATAAATAGCATAGGGTTTTTTGTCTTCTTCTTGGCCAAGAAATGCCCATATTGCTATGTCGGATGCATCTAAAGATATGTGAAAAGGCATCTTCCAGTTAGGCCCTCGCAAAATTGGTGTTGTCAAGACTAGTTTCTTTAAATATGCAAAAGTGGTGTCACATTTATCAGTCCAGTGGAATTCAACATTTCCAGTTAATGCATACAAAGGTGCAGTTATTTGTGAGAAATTCTTTATAAATCTGCGATAATATCCTGCATATCCCAAAAACTGTGTACCTCTGTTTGCGTACAAGGTGTGGCTAATAGAAGGATTACCTCTATTTTTGCTGGATCTACCTGTATTCCAGTTGCAGAGATGTAGTGACCTAGGATTACTCCCTCAGTCATCATCATGTGGCATTTTTCATTGCTTAAACATAACCTAGTAGTAATACATCGCTCCAACACCTTTTCTAGCGTTTCTAATGCTTGATCAAAGTCCTCGCCATATGGGGTGAAGTCATCCATATAGATTTCAAGCCCCTCATTTATTAAGTCAGAAAAAAAGCTGATTATGACTCTTTGAAAGTACCCCATGGGCAGGTAAAGGTTGTCTTATCCTGGTCTTCGGGGGCTATCTAGATTTGATTGTAACCACTGAACCTGTCAAGAAAGGGAAAGAACCATTTCCTTGCCAATGTGTTAAGGACCTGGTCAATAAAAGGGAGGGGGAAGTGGTCTTTCGGTGTTGCTTTATTAAGTTCTCTGTAATCCACACAGATTCTCCATTTCCCATTCATTTTAGGGATAACTACCAGAGGGGAGACCCATTTGTTGTCTTAAATAAGATAAATGAAATTTACATCCAACAGTTTTTGCAGCTCATCTTTTACTATATCTGTTAAGTGTAGGTTTATCCTTTGCTGAGGTTGTCTAATGGGTCAGATTTCCTTATCAGTATAGATGTGATGGGTGCATAGCTGAGGATCCAAACCCTTCATTTTTGGGTAGTCCCAAGAAAATGCCCCTTGATAGTTCTGTAGAACTTTTATGAGCCTTTACTTTTGGTTACCATCCAAATTGCCATTGATATTTAGGATCTTTCCTGGCTCAATCTCAATGAGTATGCTGTTATGCACAGTGGTTGTGGGAATATATCGATCCTCAAGGTCTGTCAAGGGGTCCTCTTGAACTTTATCTTCAAGGATTGTTTTCAACATTTGGCATTTTAAATTTCCAGACGTGGGTGGCTGAATCATAAAATTATTGATTACATCATCTTCAGTTTGATCTTTAAATTCAAGAGCTTCCACTAATGTCAAAGTTGGACGAATGTTTTGCTCCCAATATGTATATGGATGCTTGTGAATTTTTATGTGGGTAAGCTTGGTTTGGCAGGCAAATAAATAATGATATTTTTTATAGAATCTCCTCTAGTGATGGTTATGTTTCCTATTCAACAGCCTATGTAAGCATCGGCTGTCACCAACCAAGGTCGCCCAAGAATCAATGGGTGCCTGTCCATCCTGTTCTTTGGATTAATAACTAAGAAATCAACTGGTTATTCCCATGAGTCTACGGAGACCAGGATGTCCTACACTATTCCTTCTGGTCTGATAACAGACCTGTCAGCAAGCTCCAGCAACGTATCCGTGGGTTCTAAAGCTGATATGCCTAGATTTTCACAGGTTCCCGTAGTTAGGATGTTAATGGCCGCCCCTAAGTCGACCAATGTGTTTGGTAAGGAGTGGCTAGAGATCTGCACAGTTACTATGGGATTTCCCGGGTCTTCATATTTCACGGGTGGTTCCTTACCCAGTAATAAGTTAGATAGCGTCCCTACCACATGAACAATGGGCACAACCTTTGTCTTTTTTACTTTCTTTTTCACACACAACTCTTTAATTGTTTTTGCGTAGATGGGAATGTCTTGTATGGTCTGGAGAAGAGGAATTTTGATACAAAGGTTTCTTAACTCCCCCAGGATGTCAAAATCTGGAGAGACTATAGATCTAGGCAGAGTTAACCTTTCAGGAAATGGAGGTGGAGACACCCTAAGCTCTTCAGGCCTCCCTTGGTCAACCGTTTCCTTTTCTTGTCCTACCTCCATTTCTGTTATATTTTCTTGGCTAGGTTCCATTGAAGTTCCAGATTTGGATTGAGGTGAGGTCGTGACTTCTGCTAGTGAGATAGTACATCCTTATCTCAGCCTTAGTTCATTGGATTGCCTTAGTTTAGTGTCAGGGTTTGGATCTTCTATAATCTGAATTAGCTGAACCGGTCTATTATTAGGATTAGGATTGGGTTGGGCCGATAATTGAGGACATATGATAGGCTGAGGGTTGTGCTGGACTGGGTATGGAGCTGGAGGTTGATTCTGGACCCCTGCTCCCATTGGTAGGTTGGTCATTCCCAGGGGTCGCTGCCAATTCTGAGGCCAATTAGTGGTTTGAGAACGGGATGCTGGCCACTGGGCTTGATATGGAGCGTTTTTCCAATAAGGAGGAGAACAAGGAAAGCTTGGCCAATTATTCCCTAATGAGGGTTGTGTTGGCCAGGGTGGTATCGGAAATGCCTGGGTTGGCCAAGTGGAAAAAGGGTTTTGATTTTGCCAAGATGCTGCAGGGTTTTGCTGGTTAAACTATGAAGAAGAAAAGTACTAAGGCAGGTCTTGAGGCATACCTGGTCATGCCTGCCATTGTCAATGTTGATTCATTAGGTAGACTGGTTCTGTCTCTTCCTCTACTTCATTGTAACCTTATTTCAGCCCTGGGAGTGAAGGGAAATGGTCTGTGGTATGGTCCTTAGTGCAAATGGCATAGGTCTAAACCGTGTCTAAGGGGCATTCCCTTTGGCTATGGTTATTCTGACAGCGTGGGGAAAAGACGACCAAGTTCTGCTCTTCTATAGCTTGCTTCTGCTTTGCTTATAAGACATCAATTTTTGTTGTCAAAGTACCCAAAATGTCAGTTTTAAAATTTTCCAAGAGATTACCAAACTCTGCTCTAGTTACATTGCCACTAGGCTGCTTAAGGTCTTTTTTTATTGAGTCACATTCACTTGGCTTATTACGCGTACTACCTCGAGAGCACCTAATACACAGGGAAATAATCTTTTCATATTCTTCCTAGGAAATGTCCCCTTTTCCCATTAAGTTAAGTGTTTCAACTCACTCTTCTTTCATTCCCTTAATCATTGTAGCTTTTAAGATGTCTTTGGATAGTGTCGTATATGGAGAACTTTGTAAATTTTATTGAAATATTTCTACATATTCTTCTATTGTTTCATTGTCCCTTGCAGACATATTGAAGATTTCATTCTTTAGTTCTCAAGTTCGACAATAGTCTTGATATTTATTAAGAAAAATGTTCTTCATTTGGTCCCAGTTATTGATGGTTCCCCCACCTAGTCCCATGAACCAATGTAATGTTGTTCCCTTTATAGTAGAGGGAAATAGTTTCAGTTTCCGAGGGTCTGTGGTGTAGTCATACCCCCTACATAGGACATCGAATTAAAATAATAATGCATCAGGATATTCTGTGGTCAACCCATGGAAGGTGGGGATGTTTTGTAAGGGAATGGATTTCATAGGGGAATTTGCAGCATGATCAACAATGGGGTACTCCAATGTTGATGTCTGCCTCTGATTCTGGTTTTGATTGTTTGCCATTTGATTAAAGATGTGCCAGTAATCTTTGGGAATTTCTTGTTCTGGAGGAGTAATCCTGGGGGGATTGGGAGGTGAGTGCGGAGGAAACTTTACAGCACTTCCTTGGTCTGGGATACTGAGTATCTCTGTCTCAATTAGTCCTTTAGGGGATTTAGGCTCTAAAGCTTCTATTTGTATTGCACTGCTAGTTTCTTGTTCCCCTTCCTGTAAGTTGCAAGAACCTCCCTCTTGAAGGGTTGGTACCTATATGATCGGTAGTCTGAAGGATTAGTTCAGATCCTTCTGTCTCACTGTGAATCTCAGCATGGGCTACAGATGGTGAGGCTACTGCCTAAGGGAGAGTAGTAGGACTTTTAGTGGGAATGATTATGGGTCCTACATATGCCTGGGATTCAGATTTCTTAACGATTTCGTCTATATATGTTGTTCTTCCAAGGATCATCGGTCCCTTGGATTTTGGGGATTTTTGCAGATGATTTCGATTTGTTTCTATATTTTTCTTCCTAGTCATAAAACAAGAGCACCTATTCTACCAGTCTTTGCACAATTTTCTAAGAAGCGGGCTAGGGAGCAAGCGTCTTGCTTGCCGGTCCGCAGGTTCTTACCTCTCGTTTTTAATACCTAATTCTTCACAGCAATGGAGAAAGATGAATAAAGGATATCACTCTTAACACTCTCCCCAGCAATGGTGCCAAAAATGTCGGTTCACAAAGGTGGCTTATTATAGGCAACCTCTAAGCTCCTCATTCAATTGTCAACCCAGGGTAAGTCTTCTTATTTCAAGAGTGTAAGCACAGTATATGCAAGTGAGCTCGAATGATAGTTACTCTATATTGCTTATGAAAAGGATTATCTAATTCTCGAAGTTAAATCAACTCAAAGAGAAGTGAAGTGGTATAATGCATCTAACTAATATGTCTAGCCCAGAAGGAGAGAAACCTATGATTAAACATCATAATGATGAATTGAACAGTAAACTTAATGAATTGAACAACAATATGAATGAATTGAACATCAGCATTAATGAATTGAACAACAACCTGAATGAATTGAACAACAACCTTAATGAATTGAACAACAACCTTAATCAATTGAACAAATCTGAATGAATTGAATCAGTAATTACTTATATAATTTTGCAATGGAATTCTATTTGCAAACTAACTAATTGACATATTTCTATAATTAATCAACAATTGGATGCCTTATTGTACTGAGGAAACAATATAATTCTTAAAAATAGATAACATTGAAAAGTAATTTCTCTACGATTCATAAAGCGACTATAAAGGTGTTGGGAGAAAATGAAGACATCTAACAATGATAAAGCATTACTATAAACCAGAAAGCACAAATGCTAAATTAGTATGATGAAAGAGAAACTGTAACCTCATGTATTTCTATTTTATCGAGTGGCAAAGTAATTCACAAACTGCATCAGATAATTGGACATCAATTATGTAACTAACGCACAACACAGAAATTGGCGAGGAAAATCTCAGGGGCTGGGCCCAAACCACCAGAAGTTCTAACGCAATGAAAAAACTCAAAAGATGATTGTTCAAAACATAAAAACTCTTTATTAAATTGAATGATAATACAGGGATACAACTAAACAGTTCTGTCCTGATGAGTTGATTACAGAAGGAAATTCCTATTCAACTCCCCTATCTAGTTGATCCTTGGTCCTTTTAAAGGCGTTTTCACACAGTGGGACGATATTTTCCAAAAGACATCCCATTGAGTGTGGTTGTCGCTTGAGTTCTTCGGACATGGACCTATCTTTCCGCCTTCCGCTCATCCCTGGGGGTTACTGTGGATTCATGTTCTCTGTCTGTCAGCTGTCTTTTGTTCATCGTCGATTCAGCTACCGTATTTACCTGTGAATAAATATGAAATAAGTCAAATCCTCGTCTTTTTAAACATGCTTCTTACTGTCAGTCACTTTATCCTGATTTTTCATTAACCCTTCTTTATTTAACTGTTAAGATGAGAGAAATCCTAAAAATGTATGATAATTCGAAGTAAAAGTAGGGTGAAATCATACCTTAATTCCGGCCCAACACCACTATTTAGGGTGGTTTCCAATTAGACTACGCAAAATGTTTCCTAGGATTTAATTCACGACTTTAGTTTGACCAACAGTACGTGGGTGATATGTTGAACTATATTACAATTATGTGCCAATTTTCTTACATAATGTCCTACATGCAGTCTCACTACTTGTTTAAAGAACATATCAAAAATATGGCTAGCATCACTAGTGTTAGCACAAGGAATAAAATGATCAATTATTTAAAACCTATATGCATCCAAAAAGACAAAATCATGTTGGAAATTAGGTCACTACTAAGAGGGGGGGGTGGTGGGGGCGGTGAATCAGTAGTGAAGGAACTTATAAATTTTTCTCCAAATTAATAATATTTAACCATGTATAAACTAAATACATAAATATAAATCAGAGCATAAAAAATGGACATGAAACATGAAAACCATTCAACACATAGAACAAAAGTATGTCTGGTGAAAAACCCTCTCTAGGGGAAAAAGACACCCGTTGTTGTTGCGCTGCTCAAATATTCTATTATTTCAAACAATTTGTTACATATTGATTCAAATGGCTACTTTCAAATGAGACTGTTTCTCAGGCAGATCTATGGACTATCATTCGTTAAAGGCCACCACGATCAACAATCCTTTCCCGGTTACTCCTAAACTATCAATCGACTCTACAGACTCTAATATTCTAGAATCCACCATGACCAACGAGCCTCATCAATTTCTTCTAAACTATCCAACTACCATCGGATTGAGAAACTACTCACTTATATTGATTTTGTTAGAATTCTCCAACTCCACTCCTCTATGTGTTTCTCATTTCAAAATATTTTCGGCTGAAACTGATAACTTCTCAACATGAGCACTACAAAAAAATATCATCAAAGAACACAATGAAAAACCAAATATCCAATCTCCAAATACACCACCAAATGCAACACAATATCTCCACACTCTTCTACCAATCCACACTTAACCTTCTCACTCACTACAAAAAAAAGATGGTTGAAACATATTCTTCTATCTTCAAAAACATCTGGAAATTGCTTCAGAAATTCTACAATAAAACTCAAAAAACTTGCACATTCTTCTCCACTCTCACACTCACTTAACACATCAAGAGAATCAACCATACTTTTATTGAGCTTCCTCCAATATATGGATGAACTGAGGTGCTCAACTCAATAATTATTAAGAACTACTAGGCTTCACAACTCTATTCATATGCTTTATTTGATCTGAAGTCATCCCATTGACTTGATCAAGCCACTAAATCCACTTGCCTTATGATATTTTCAACTTTGATTAGTTTATTGAGGCCCCACTAAATTTTCGGCACATATACCAAAAAGTTCTGATCAGGAATGTTTCCATAATACCAAAATTAGTTTAGTTGCATGAGGAATGTAGAGAAAATCTCATGAAAAAATTTGGTTGCGCGCAAAACCTGGGATAAATTTGATTGGAACTCCTCAGTCACTCCCACAGGCCTATCTTTCAACGACTAGAAGTTTTCAGTCGCTCCCATGACTCACCATCCATGCGACTGGGCAGAGGATGAAGGAAAAAACACAACTATGTTAGCTCAAATCTCTACCAAACTTTAGGAACACCTTCATTAGCTCCAAATAACACCTCCAAGCCTCTGTTACAAGTCTTGAATATATGACATAGGTCAAGAACTCCTGCAACAAGTCAGTGACAAGTAGTACCTAGTCTGTCAATCTCATCACCAAGACCAACACCTCTAGCTCCTCAAGAAATAACCACAACATGTCCAAGCACCTCCTCCACCTATAAAAACATCTTTAACTCTTTTAGCAACATCCTAAACACCTGTAGCAACAACATAAAGTAATCCAACTTCCTCCAACACTGGTAGAGGCTTATTCAATACCTATAGCAACAATCCAACCTCCTACAACAAAAACATCTTCAACCACACAACACGTCATAAATCCATCTTTACTTGTCCTCCCATTCCTGCACTAGGTCATGTCATAAGCATGTTGACATCAATGCCAACCAAAAATACCATCAATCCAAACACTAATCACACATCAAGAGGACTGCTACATCATCAGGTAGACATAAAATTCAGCACCATGTCCCAGTTGACATCAATGCCAACACTACAATTCCAACAAGTTATCCCTTTGGTATTGATGTCAACCTCAATCCTATCTCCAACAACTGAGGTTGCTCTCCATACACTGGCCAACACCAAATCGACAACTCTGAAGTTGATCTATATCCATCCAAACTCTCTCCCCCTTTGACATCAATGGAAAAGGGACATACCAAAACTGAAGATAATTCCAATAATGTCAGATGACAAAAGGACCCCCCCTTCATACACAACACCATACTAATGCCAATTTGATGTATATCAATAATGTGCATATGAAACAAGAAATTCAATTGCCAACATGTCTCTAGCCAATTCCATGTAATGTATAAAAACTGAAAATGCTCCCCCTAAGCATGTAATGAAGCTGCAAACACACATCCTTTGCTTCTGAAGCGACACATCTACCTACTTCAATAAAACTCCTTGCAAAGTTCAAGAGAGTACTCATAAACCATGACTCTAATTGATATCCAATGGCTATAATACATACAATGCTTCATGGAGAAAATACATGGTTGTGACAAGTACATAGGACTGACATATGACTCCTCTACACCTATCATCAACCAATACTTTTATGGACCCAAGTTTAAAACATGCACCTAATGTGGTGGAGCTACATCAATTTTATACAAAATAGAGCATGAATTCAACTTCCATTGACCCATATAAAGCTAATGACAAGATATAATAGACACCATGGGTCTGTCAATGAGAAATACACCCAAAATATGACACAATGATAGTACATGGCTTTTATATATGCACATAAGTGTTCTATCATCTATGCATAATCAACTCAAATCATGAGCAACACATCAATAGGTATAAAACTCCATCATGAAAATACATATTATAGAACAATTATAGGTACATGGATACAACAAAACACATATGAAAACGTACATATGGCTAGTCCAAGTGTTAAGTCATATATGTATGTCATTGCCACATTGAATTGACACTGGGATAATTGAAAAATAATTAATGAATGTTGCAACAAGGCTAATATACATATATTTTCCACTCATATACAGTAAATACTTTAGCTGTAAAAATAGTGGGTGAAAATAAATAAACATAAATAACAAGCCTTGAAAGACATAGCTCCCTTGAGAATGATATACCTCATGAGCATATTGATTTGTGGACCTAAATATATATGGATGAACTGGATCAAAAACTCATTGTTTTTGGTACCTCTCAAGCTTCCAATGCTCCCCCTAAGACCATACTAGTATCATACATATTTCTGCAGTCAAGTAGATCTAATATGGACTGCAGTAGGAACTAACCTCATCTATTTTGAATCTGATGAGGAAGAGTGCTCTTGGTATCTTCTTACTTTTCAATCTTTCCTTTAGCACATACACATTATCCGGTGTCTTGAATCCCTTGGAAATCACTCTCTTTTATCCTTCCTTTCGGATGATGCAACCTTTGGAGTTTAAAATCACTTGCTTACCCCCATCAACCATTTGGCTAACACTCAAGATATTGTGCTTTAGGCCTTCAATGAGCCAAAAATATTCTTCATTTTTCCTCTTCTCACCAAGATTGGATTTTCCACTTCCCAACACTCTAGTTATTTCACTACCTTCAAACACAACCCAACCACTCCTGGTTTTATTGAGATAATGAAATTTTCTCCTATCTCCTGACATATGCCGTGAGAATCTACTATCTATTTACCACATGTCAAATTCATCATGAGAACAAAGTAAAATTCCACATATTCTTATTTGTTGCTCCTTCTTCCATGTGTTCCTTGGTTGCACATTATCCCTCGACTGTTGCTTTTGAACAAATGGCATCATTGATGTAGGCATCTTACAATCCTTGTCCATGTGTCCAAAATTTTGGCACACATAACACTCTATATGACCAAGATGTGTATCCAAAGGGTTTTATTTTTTGCTTCTCATAGTTGACCTCCATATTCTCATGCTAGATTTGCAATCAATGGCTTTATGCCCAACCATGTTAGAAGAAAAAAAATGACCATTGAAAGAACTTGTATACCTGAATGTAGGTCCTATTTTAGGCTGATCATAATGTTGCATGTATGTGTGTATTCTCCTTCTACAATCAGGTGTTGCATGACCAAAATTGTGTCAATTGAAGCACTCTGTCTCATCCATAAATGGGGCAAAGGAGTTTTCGTTTCTCCTTTGAAATCCACCACCATGAGTCTAGGAGCAAATGGTTTCCTTGGTTATCTTCTTTTTTTCTTTTGGCGAATCAATTTTCTTTCTCATTTCTTGGTACTATTGTTGGTCACATTATTTTTTGCAGAATTATTTGGTTATGCTTTGTTATTCCTTCCTGCATGGAAACTTGTCTCACCCTTTTGAAAATTACTACCAGATTTGCTCAGTGCTATGGTCCTCTTCACTTTTTCCAATTGTTGGGTATTTTACTCAAACTCCTAGGCTCAATTGTCAATCACACCTTCAACTGCTTAAACATAATCCTTCCTATATTTTTTATTGCTACAATTGAATTCTCCTCATATTTTTTATTCTGCCAGTTGTGCTCTCAAGGTAGTGATTTATTCCTTGATATTTTTCTCTTGTTGATCACAACCCTACAATTTATTCTCATGCTCCTTCCATACAATAGTTAGTCTACCAATTTCAGTAGAAAATTATTTAATAAAAATCATGACATATTCATATTCAAAATTAAGGAGCATATAATTGTGATCATCATCTCTTTAACTATGTTAGTGTCCTGTAATTTATAGTATCATAAGGTGACTGTGTATTTCTTACTTGCAAATTTTTCATATTGTACATAGATTTCAATAATCAAAACATTTCCAAAAACAAGAAAAGAGGGTGTAAAAAAGGAAAAGAAAAACCCCACAAAAATTTAAATAGTTCTGAAAGTGCTTCAAATCAAAATGCCACTACTTTTTATAAATATTTGTTCAATCATATAGCTTAAGCATGATTGTACGATTTTAAATTTCTGTTGATAGGTTAGAGAATGAGGATTTGCCAAACTATTTAATATTGGCTTATTAGTAGATAGGTAGAAAATGACATTGGTTCA
Organism: Pinus albicaulis; assembly: GCA_034641835.2. NCBI lineage: Eukaryota > Viridiplantae > Streptophyta > Pinopsida > Pinales > Pinaceae > Pinus > Pinus albicaulis. The sequence continues at coordinate 1,875,328,992 of CM076575.1, read as the reverse complement.
ATAGCTTAATCTGGACCAATAGGAGAAATAAGGGATAGGGCTTAGGTTAGAATTTCAAAAGAAAAGGTTTTAGGGTCTGCAAGTCTAAATGCACCCTAAAAAGAAGAAAAAATGTTAGATTGGTAGTTTGGGTAGGTAGGCTTGTTGGAGAAGAGAAATGGAGGAAAATGTAAAGTTGATTCTATAAATGAGTAGCCTAAAAATCGCTTGTTGTTTTCCTACGATTGAAAAGAAAAAAGAGAAAGGAGTCATTATATTCTAAGGTCCGAAAAAGGAATGGTTATGAAAAGGTTAGGGGACTTATGTTATGTTTCTAATCCTAAGTCCCGAAAGTGTTCATTACTCATTATTCCCCCCCTCCACTCATATTTTCTTTATCCTAAGTCCTATCCAAGCCCATCGAATCCCAATTGCACTTCGTAAATCACAAGTTCCAAAGGGTAAGCGTGCAAGATCATAACAAAATCTGCGAACTACAGTTTGCGACAAGAGTGGGACCCAAGCGCACATCACAAATCGCAGAATTTAGCTTCACCTCCTGCTTCTCATAATAAAATACGCGATCCGTGGGCCATGGGTAGGCCCACCTTTTCCTTGCCGGATCATCCTCACTCGTCGCACATCACACATTTCCAATCTTAATATTTACCCCCGCTTTCTCACCACAAAACCTCCTTGATTGCAGGCTGCGGCAGCCCCCACCTCTGCCATGCCACGTCACTCCTCCACTCATCGCATTTCGCACATCGCAAGATTTAACTTTCAATTTCCACCGCTCATAACCAAGATTCCCGATTTTCGATTTGCGATGTGCAAATGGCCCCCACCTCCTTACCACATCACCTCCCACCATCACACTTCGCACATCGAAAGATTTAACTTTCAACTTTCACAGCTTATAAACTAAAACTTTTGACCTGCAATTGCGATATAGGTTGGGGCACCAACTTTTTTCCACGCCATATTTGTGCTAACCTTCCCACCACTCCCCGCCATCTCCACTCACCTGCATACATCGAATGGCCCACAAAGCCTTTTGGCCTCCCCACAGCCGTTGAATGTTAACACAGGGGGGGTTCCGAAATGGGCAATATCCCATACCGCCATTTGGCTACGTATCGCGCCCATGGCTATTTTGCACCTCGCATTCCAATACCGTTCACCACCCTCACCGCCTTCAAAAATCCCTTTGTGCCATCCACAAAACTGCTCCACCTTTTTACCATTGCCTGTACCAGTCGCACCACGTCTACTCCCTCTTGTTCGCTTCACTAAATCACATCCCCTTTCGTAAATAATTCGTTTCACCATAAAGGGTCATGCCGTTATACAACAGACCCGCACCACCTCCACACCACCAAATCGCTATTTTAAAGCTAGATGTCGGCATAAATTTAGAGTTTACTCTGTTGGGTATTATCAAATTGATACAGGTGTTGAATTCATAGGTATTATTAGAGAAAGTGAAAACTATTGCTGAAGAGCTTGCTTGCTCCCCATGATTTGCAATATTGGAAAGAAAAACTCTACAGGGAACCACATCAAACCACTTTGGAGTCCAAGGACCTAGCCTTCCTAGACTCAGAGAGGGCTCTCTCTATGTATGTGTTTGTAAATGATATATATTTATGCTTTGTTTTATGATTTTAGGCTAGTTATGAAGTTCTAAGGACTTGTTTGTTTGTTTGATTGGTTGATAGATCAATGGTGTGATTAATTGAGGGAGTGTTTTAGTTGAATAGATAGATTGTGAGAAACATTAATCCATTGGGCTATGGAGTCATAAAAGAATTTATTTGTTCATCAAATCTGCAAGGGTTTTCATAGGGCAAGCTAACTATATCAAGTGGATCTCTTAGATTAGATGAAATATGAAATGACAGTATGTTGTGAAAATAGTAAAACTAAAGGGAATGATTAAGAATCCTTTAATTATACTTCAACAAGAAAAGCCTTTAAGGTAACTATTTAAGAAAAACCAAAGGACAGGGCTTACCATAGACTTCTTTGGCCAGAACCTAATAAGAAAACCTTTAAGACAACAATCCAACAATCCTAGAATTACTTTCAGATAAAGAAAACATTTAAGATAATAATGAGTGCAACTAAAGAGCAAGATACACCTATCTTCTTTAATCAAACACTCTAAAAGGACCTTCAAAGTAATAGCTTAAGACAAACCAAAGGATAGGGCATACCATAGACTTCTATGGATGGAATCTACTAAGTATACTTCAAAAAAAGGCCTTTAAAACAATATTTCAAGATACACCAAAGGACAGGGCATACCATAGACTTCTTTGGATGGACTCTACTGAATCATTTTCAAGAAAACAAGCTTGGTGGAACCAGAGAGAAATTAAGAATTCTCTAATTAGACCTTGCAGAAGAAAACATTAAGATAAAGAAAGAAAACAAAATTATGGTGCCAAGACAACATATCCTAATCTAAAATTTATGTTCTTTTATCAGAGAAATAATGGATAGAATGGAAAACAGAAGGAAAAAATTGACAAAAAAGGATAACTACACCATTAACATAGCTTTAGAATTCTGTGAACGTGCTTGTATTACTAATGTTCAAAACAGCTACATTACTCTAGTGCAATAGATCTCTGCAACTCAGAGTTTTCTCAAATCCAGCCTAACAACTCATCAACTAGCTTAGCAACCATCAATCAAACAACCAACCAACCAACACTAAAAATGAATCATACATGCATTATTTATCTACAAAATGAGGAGGTGATCCTATGCTAGGGTTTCAGATGTGTAGTTATTATAGAGTTAATGCATTTTTGACCTTTGAGACCTTGCAAGGCCCAAGGAAAAATATCTGAGACTGACTCACTGTAATAATAACTCCTAACTTAACTGTTGAGCTAACTTTTGGAAATATTTGACTTTTAAGGCTTCTCAATAACTTTTACAATAACTGCTGGGTTGCTGAGAAATATCTCTGACTACTTCAATAAATGTTGATGTCTTTATTAAAATGAAACAGGCTGTAGGTGTCCAAATGTATCCTTGAAGAAGTAAAAGGTGTTTTCTTAGTCATTCGAATTTTCCTCTGTTCTAATCTGCCTTTCAATTTATCCTTTGAACTTTGTTTTAGGCTATTTTAAACTTCTATTTATCTTCACTGAGTACCTTATTGTATTCTCTTTTAACTCTGCCTTTATCTCTGATTTGTAATTAAATTTTTAATCCTTGATTTGATCTTTAATCCACTAACCTTTACTGCCACAGTCCTTTGACTATTTTCTTCTTTTCACTATACCTCTATCTGCAATTTGCTGCAAAGTGGAGCATCCTTTGCTAGTTTGGTGCATGTAAATGACCACCAATGGTCATTATCCATTTTTTTTTATGCTTAACTCGGTGCTCCTAGTCCTTTTGATGGAAAAAATAACTGGATCGTCACCTAGGGAGTTAATTTGGATGTCATAGGACCTCAAAAAACACATTTACGCATTTCTGCCATGATATCTGCACAATGCAACAAGATGTTTAACTTAAAATCTTGCGTTTGAGGGGCTTTCTCCTTTTATTTGGTGCTTTCGGGCGTTAGGAGTGCTTGCAGCGATTCATGGTGGCTGCGGAGCTTCATCACAAAGCCACAGGGCTTTGGAGCATTTGAATTGGGCGGCGGTATCGGGTTATGTTGGTTGGCGGAAAAGTGGTTTTCGCATGCGAGGGAAGAAGTTTTCATGCAAAAGAAAGGTGGTAAGTGGGTTCGGGCCAATGGATGCAATTCCATTGATTGGGTGATGCATGGTGGAGGGTACCAGTGGTAAAACCACTTACTTCACGCGTTTCAGAAGCCTTAACCCCCACGGAGTTGGATGCGCGATAAGGACTTGGGGCCGTTAGATCGGAGGGAGGAGATCAATGGTGGTTGGGGTTAGATGAGGGAGCGGGTAGGTATAGACGGTGGGGCCCAGACGAGCAGGTGGCAGGGCTTTAATGCGTGGTGGGGTTTGGTGTGTGCGGGGCCCAGGGATTAATGAAATAAGCGTAGGCGCTTATTTATAAGAAGAGGTGGAAGGGTTATATGAGAGTTTTTAACAAACTGCGGGGGGTTAAGAACTTTTAAAACAGGGTTTCTAAAATTTATAAAGGGGCAGGGTTAATTTATTTAAAACAGATTTTAATATAGAATAATGGGGTCTCGAATATTATATTTTTTGATTTAAAACAATGTAAAAAAGGAGTTTTTACATTGTTTTAATGAAATGAGGAAAAATGTTGAAGGTGAGGGGGTTTAGTGGAGAAAATGAGGCTTTAGGTAGGAGAGAATGGTGATTATGAAAGGATTAAGCCTAGTCATGAGTTTTTAGAGTAGGAGGGCGATTTTGAGAAGGCAAAGTGAGGTATAGTGAAAAAGGTTTGATGAATATAATGAAGGCAGTGAGATTTTTGAAGATAGTTGATAGTTAAGAAATTATATCTTCAGTAGATTTTAGAAACTCCATAGTCACCTAGTGAAACTGTAGAATACAGGAGGATAATAGAGCCATTTTTTATCGAAGAAGAGTTGTCAGCTCTCTGTGAACTGGATTACAAGGCTCCTTTAGACTGTTCAATCCCGATCACTATCCCCTTCTGTCATATCCCTTCCCCAATGCTGATCCATAGCAATTTCCCTTTCTCTGTTCCTCCCTATTTCATCCCATTCTCCATTGCAGGTTGTGAAAGAAGAGTCATTAAAGAAGCATGCCTCCTAAGAAAGACCAGAAGCCTTTTAATTCTATGGTCTACCCACAAGTGGAACTAGATCACTTGGCTCTAGCAGACAAAGACTATAAGATCCATGATATAGAGTCAGACTTCGATTTATTCGATGTCTACTGCTGGATCAAGGATAAATTCCTTGAAGAAGACGATGCTATAGGTCTATGGGAGACCCAATTACCTCTTTATATCTTTTCAAAAACCCATAGTTTCCCATAATTCATTAGGAAGTTCCAAATCTGTTATGACATCAATCAGAAAACTGTAGTCACCTTAATAGGAGAAATCCTGTTTTGTATCAATGCCCAATCGATTCAGCAAATGATGTAGGCCCTCACTCCTGAACAAACAAACCCCTTCTCTTATGAAACCCTTAGGGAATTCTACTGGAAGCTTGACTTTCCCAACAGAGCCAAAACTTTAAAGATTTTCATGGCCCCTGATTCCCCAATACCTACAAATAACCCTCAGTATCCCTCATCTATCTTTCCCAATAGGACCAAGTACATTTTCACTGTTTTATCTTATTTATTGGGGTATCACACTGACCAGTGGGTAGATGAAGCTGTGATAGGTTTTTTGTCCACTCTTTCCTCAGATGCTAAACCCGCAGTCCTATTCAAATATGCTCAGTTTCTTGCAGAGGCCATTCATGAACAATTTTTAAAGTTTAATACAGAAGAGGTTTTCAAATACTCCTCTGTGTTGGTATATATGTTTGTCAATTTCCAGTCCTGAATGTTTCAATTTCAAATGACCAAGGAAAATAAAGATGCTGAGCCTCAATCTATCATTTTTTGGACCACCCTGATGTTAAAAGATCAGAATAATTATACATACAAGGATTTTACAGATTTATTTGTGCACCCAGCCATCAGCACACTAAGCAGTGCAGCAGAGCCCGGGATAAGTGAAGAAATCAGGAAAACCATGCAGCTAACAGAGCAAGTGAAGATAACACACTGGTACTTTTACCAAAATTACAACGAGATTCGATTCTATGGAAATGAGATAGTGCCTTAAAAATTTCCAAAGTTCCTCTCCATGAGGGTCCTTGCACAAGAGTGCATAAGGCAAATGATACATGCAGATGAGCTCCACTTTGTTTTTGCAAAGAAGAAGGCTCAGTTCAAGATCAAGACATAGATTGGGCCTTTTATCTGTAACAATAGAGTAGCAAGAGAGGAGGTAGAGAAGATACTGAAAGAGATGGGTTTCACCCACAGTTTCACATGGTCCTATGACCCTATAGGGGTTATCTCCAAGAAAAGGGTGGAAAATAGATCCACAACCTATGTTCACACACACAGAACCGCAATTGAGAAGTATGCCAATAAAAAAAAATGGGTTACCAACACCCTCCAAGAATATGCAGAACAGGTAATCTCCACCTCAGGCATCCAAACCCCAACACCACAAGAAAGGAAGAGTGCAGAAGGAAAAGAGGACAAGGGGAAAGAGCAAGAGAAAGAGATAGGGAGTAAGAGGCTAAGAGAGGATCAGTCACCTTCGGTGATTGATACCTCCAGTAAAGAATTAAAACTAAGATATATGAAGAGGGCCAAGATTCACATGGATATTGATCAAGGAGGAGAATCAGGGCAGAAAATAGTGATTCATATTGCATACACCCTTGGGAGGTCAAACAATGGCCTCCCCTACATATTTAGCCACAATGGCTCTGTAGCAGCAGGCCTTGTAGATATCTACTTCCAGGCCTACCATAGAAGGCCAAGAAAAATCTGTTTATGACACATTCAAGGAAATAAAGTTGAGGAATGAGATGTTGAAGACTAACACATACAATCAATTCTGGAAGTAGAACCCAAGTTCACAAAACAAGTTACTGTCTGCCTTTGACACTGAAAAGGGAAGGATGCAGATGGAATTTTTAGAAGCTATGGTCCCACGACCCCAAGGAGCAAGATATTACAAGAAGGCATCCTTCGAGTTCAATACCAAGGACATCCATCCTATTGACCAAATGGAATTACACAAGAAAACTGGATTTATGGTGGCATCCACCTTGACAAGTACTGATATGATCTTGTATAAATTGCAAGTATCTTTATCCAATGCTCAATCACAGCTCAATATGGAGAAGATATCTTCCATGGCTAAAGACTCAAGGATCAAGTATTTAGAAGATTTAATAGTGAAGCTTGGTCATGACCCAAAAAATGTACAAGATGTGGAGGAGCTTTTGAAGAAGAAGAATGCTGACATAGAAACCCTTAGGAAATGACTCAAGATGCCAGTAACAGAAGACCCCTTGGCCAAAGAAATTGAGGAATATGAGTCACAGAAGTCAGAGTTAATGAAGTTAGTTATGGAACAGTCTACCCAAATCAAACAAATGGAGACTGAGATGGAGAAGATACTGAAGGAAAAAGGCGAAGCAGCTAGAGTGGCACTCACCCCACTAGAAGTGGTCCCCATTTCATCAATTTCTGTTGAGATTCAACAAGATGATGAGCTTAGTGAAAATGAGTCGCCTTCACTAAGTGGGCTCGCAGGCTATTTTTAGGTGCAAGTATATTTTTAGACATGGTGATCATATTTCAGAATTTGCAGGATGCTATTTGTGGATGGTTGGTCAAGTTGGAAAAATAGATGAAATTCTATTTTTAGAATATTGGGCGAAGTCTATTTATAGATCGTCGATCTAAAAATAGAAGTGTCGATTATTATTAGCTCTTAATAATAATCTGACAATAAACAACAACTTATTCTCTTGGAGACTTAATTTCAGTGTACAGAGTTGGAAAATCAGTGGGTTGAAGGAATTACACAATTCCTAGGGTTTACTAGTGGTTCATGCATGGAGGACTCATTTAGAATTGAAGTGGAAAAGTTATGACAGAGTTGGAAGAGTATTTCATGAAGTTGTTATTCAGTTTAACTCAGTTATTGGAGTTAAACTCAGTTGAGCTAGTTGTATCTATTCTAACTGAATGATGCACTAGTGAGAGTGGAGTGAATTAATTAGTTAATTAATTCACAAATAATAACTCATTAATCAATTGAACAATACAACAGTTAACTACAATGCATGTCAATTCCAGTGGAGACCCAGTGGAGAGATAGGTGAAAGGGCAAGATGGACTATCTGTTGTGACTATAGTGATGCATTGATTGCACCACACACACATTGGAGTTTCCAATGAGGATTGCACAGTCAAGGCAAGAGAAATTCGAATTCATTCAGAGGTATTCTTCAGCAGGGATTGCGTAGTGGAGGCAGGCTAGCAGGTGGCAAGAAATCAGTGCATGGATTTGCAGATTTCTTCTAATTAGTGTGTGACGATTGATTGTACTGAGAGATTGATGCACTAATATTTGTATGAGATTGTTACATGATGTCCATGATACATAATATATGATAGTTGGGGTTTTCAGCTTCAGGCTTTCCCGTTAAACAACTGTGTTATGTGCGATTGTTTTTTATTACTTCACATGTGTTTGCAATTGATTTTAATTTCCGCAAAAGATTAACAGTGGAAGGATTCTGTATTTAGAAAGAAGATAAAATATTGTTAGATTAGGAGAATCTGGATATATACATGCATATTTTATATAATTTCTACATGGTATCGAAGCAGTGTTAATTCTTGAAGATTGAAATTGTGAAGAATTGTTGAGTTTGTGCTGGTGGACAATTCGAATTTGCTGCAAAAAATTCTTGGTGCGACAGTTGAGCATACATTGAAATGTCTTTCAATGGGTTGCGATTGGAGTATGCCCTTGAGGGTAGCTCGAATTACATATATTGGAAGGATAGGATGGAGGCGGTGCTTGAAGATAATGGATTGAAGGAGTTCATCGATAGCGATGCTCCTAAGCCGGGATCTAGCGATGCTACATTACTTGATGCATGGAAAAAGAAGATAGCAAAGACAAGAAGAATTCTGTTGGAAGGTGTGAAGGACCATATTGTGTTCAGCCTTCATGGGAAAGCCACTCCATTTTTAATGTGGAAGTTTTTGACAGATTTTTTCCAAAGCAGCAGCGACTAGAGAAAGTTGGCGCTGAAAGATAAGCTCAGAAAAATAAAAATGGAGAAGGGTGATAGTATTCCAAAATATCTCACAAAGTTTGTCCACTGTAGGGATGAACTGGGAAGTGTGGGGATTAATATTGATGATGAAGACTTGGTGAGCTTGGCTTTCCTTGGGCTTCCTAAGAGTTGGCATAGCTACGAAGACTCTGTCAATGGACGGGAGAAACTGCTGGGATGGGAGCGACTTTGGTCGGATCTTGTGCAGGAGGAGATAAGGCAAGGTACCAGGGATGGCTCTTCATCGAAGAATGATGATGAAGAGAATTGCGCTTTGGCTGCCAAATAAATGAAAGGGAAGGGCAAGAAATTTCCTTCAAAATCTGAAGCTAAAGGCAAGAAGCAGGATTTTTCCAAGGTGAAGTGTTTTCACTATCACGAACATGGGAATTTCGCCACTAACTGTCCACAGAAGAAGAAGAAAAAGAAGGCTGCTGGAGAGGCCTTAGCCTTGCAATTTAAACTTGATTTCTCTTTGATCACATGCTTGGTTTCATTCTATATGGGATCGGTGTGGTATCTTGATAGTGGTGCGTCTTTCCATATGATGGGAGACAAGGAGTTGTTTAGTGACTTGGAGGAGAAGGACCTTCAAATACATATAGAGATTGGTGACGATGGTCGATATAGTGTGACTAGAATTGGGACCATTACGTTTTAGAGGGATTCAGGTAATCCATTTATGTGGAAAGATGTTATGCATGTTCCAGGTCTAAAGAAGAACTTGGTCTTGGTCGCAATGTTGGAAGACAGAGGTTATGACATTGTTTTCAGCGAGGGAAAAGCTTTCCTGCAACATAAAAAAATGGGTCAGACCAAGAGGATAGGGATTCGAGTTAAGAATATCTACAAGCTATAGGTAGATGGCTGTGCTACAATTATGGGCAAAGTAGAACAACTGGTGAGCCAGGATGAGGGAGAATTATCGCACAGGAGATTGGGCCATCTTCACCATGGCGGTTTGAAGATTTTGCAGCAGATTTCTACTGGTATTCCCAAGGGCACCCTTGCACAGCCAGATCAGTGCAAGGGATGTACTATGGGTAAGTTTCTGAAGACCACATTTCAGGAGAAGGAGAACTGTGCTTCGGTGATCCTAGAGAGAATTCACATAGACGTGTGTGGACCTTTCTCAGTTGCTTCAATAGAAAAACATAGGTATTATGTTATATTTTTTGATGACTATTTTCGTAGATGCTGGATCTTCTTCATGCAGAAGAAGAGCAAAACATTCTCAAATTTATGTGAGTTTAAAGCATTGGTGGAGAAGAAGTCGGGGAAGCAATTGAAAGCTCTACGGAGCAATAATGGTGGGGAATATATCTTGGGTGAACTCAAAGACTTCTGTATCAAAGAAGGAATTTTAAGAGAACTCATAGCACCTCATAACCCAAAGCAGAATGGGGTCATAGAGAGGAAGAACAGAACGATCGTGGGTGCTGCACGAGCTATACTGCATGACCAGGGCCTACCGATGCACTTATGGGCGGAAGCATGCAACACTACGGTTTATGTGCAAAACCATTGTCCTCATAGAGTACTTGGCATGAGTACACCTGAAGAAGCTTTTACTGGTAAGAATTCTGATATTTCTCATTTGAAGACTTTTGGCTCATCTGTTTACATTCATGTGACAAAGGACGCCAGGAAGAAGCTGGAGCCGACTGTAGAAGTTTGGATATTTGTGGGGTACACAGAAACACCCCATAATTATCGTGTTTATTTTCCAGACAATCAAATGAATGTGGTGCGACGGGATATAAAATTCAATGAGGTGAAATCCATGAAGTTGTCGCTTGAGAGGGAGCCACACTTGCATGCAGAGGAGGAACTTCTTGTTCCCAAAGATGAGCCTCTAGATGTGGATTAGCCACAGGAGGAGATTCATGGAGTGGAGGAGCCCACTCATGTAGAACCAAACATCAGACAAGGAAGAAAGCGTACCACAGAAGCTGAGAGACTGAAGCTTGATGCGGCATAGAATGTAGGAGTCCCTACATCACAGCACAGATAGAGACAGTCCCCTGACTGATTTACTGGATACATGGCTCTTATGAGAAATTGTATCATGACAGAGCCATATTATTTTTAAGAAGCAGTGCAGGAGCCCACATGGGTAGATGCAATGGTGGAGGAGTATGACTCCATTGTCAGAAACAATGCTTTGGAGATTGTTCCAAGGCCGGTGGGTAAATCAGTTGTAGGATCAATATGGATCTACAAGGTAAAGAAAGCTGCTGATGGGAGCGTCGAGAAGTATAAGGAAAGAATTGTTGCCCAGGGCTTCTCACAGATTGAGGGGATTGATTATGAAGAAACATTTTCACCTGTCGCACGATATTCTTCCATAAGGACCATCCGTGCTCTCTTAGCGCAGATGGGTTGGCACATTCATCAGATGGATGTAAATACAGTGTTCCTTAATGGGATCATTGAGGAATAGGTGTACATTGAGCAGCTTGAAGGATTTGAGATATTCAGCAGCGAGTCACATGTGTGCAGGCTCAAAAGAGCGTTGTATGGGCTGAAGCAAGCACCACGTTCTTGGTACACACAGATCGATAGCTATTTCACTGGACTTGGCTTAACCAAGAGTGAGGCGGATGCAAACTTGTACCAAATTGTGGTGGAGGGTAAGCTTTTAATCATTGTTCTTTATGTTGATGATTTAATACTAACGAGTGATGAGCCATTGATACACTCATGAAAGGAAGATCTTGCAAAGGATTTTGAGATGAAGGATTTGGGCCTCCTTCATTATTTCCTTGGATTGGAAATATGGCAGTGGGAAGGTGAAGTATTTGTGTCTCAAGGAAATTATGCCCAGGAGATACTAGAGAAGTTTCACATGCAAGGCTACAAGCCTATCGACACTCCTCTTCTAGGAAATTGGAGGAAAGAGGATGCTACATCGGCAGAGGTAGTGGATGCCACTATTTATTGATAGTTGGTGGGTTCGCTCATGTATTTAGTTAATACAAGACTGGACATATGCTATGTGGTGAACCAGCTTTCACAAGTGATGGTTAAGCCCACCAAGCTCTTTTGGAAGGCAGGCAAGCATGTCCTGAGATATCTCAGGGGCACATATGAGTATGGATTATGGTACAGATAGACAGATGAGGTGAAGTTGCATGGCTTCACTGATGCAGATTGGGCAGGTAGCCCAACAAACAGAAAGAGCACATCAGGAGGGATTTTCATTATTGGATCTATGATAGTTTCTTGGTATAGCAGGAAACAAAGATCCGTGGCACTCAGTTCAATAAAAGAAGAATACATGACAGAAAGTCAAGCTGCATGTGAGGCTATTTGGATGAGGAAGATCCTGGTTGGTTTGTTCGGTTCACATTTAGATCCTACAGTGATACATTGTGATAATCAGAGTTGCATTAAACTCTCAATTAATATTGTTTTTCATGATATATATAAACATATTGATATCCGGTATCATCATATCAGAGATTGTGTGCAGTATAAGATCATGTTGCTTCAGTACATTCCTATGGAAGATCAGGATGCAAATATTCTGACAAAGGCACTCACTAGGAGGAAATTAGAATACCATAGAGGTAGGATCAGGGTGAAGAATAATCCCTATATTGTTGAGAGGGAGTCTTGAGATTCAACAAGATGATGAGCTTAGTGAAAATGATTCGCCTTCACTAAGTGGGCCCACAGACTATTTTTAGATGCAAGTCTATTTTTGGACATGGTGATCATATTTCAGAAGTTGCAGGATGCTATTTGTGGATGGTTGGTCAAGTTGGAAAAATAGATGAAATTCTAATTTTAGAATATTGGGCGAAGTCTATTTATAGATTGTCGATCTAAAAATAGAAGTGTCCATTATTATTATCTCTTGATAATAATCTGACAATAAACAACAACTTATTCTCTTGGAGCACTTAATTTCAGTGTACAGATTTGTCAAATCAGTGGGCTGAAGGAATTACACAATTCCTACAGTTTATTGGTGGTTCATGCATGGAGAACTCAGTTAAAACTGAAGTGGAAAAGTTATGACAGAGTTGGAAGAGTAGTTCATGGAGTTGTTATTCAGTTTAACTCAGTTATTGGAGTTAAACTCAGTTGAGCTAGTTGTATCTAGTCTAACTGAATGATACACTAGTGAGAGTGGAGTGAATTAATTAGTTAATTAATTCACAAATAATAACTAATTAATCAAATGAACAATATAAGAGTTAATTACAGTGCATGTCATTTCTAGTGGAGACCCAGTGGAGAGATAGGTGAAAGGGAAAGATGGACTATCTGTTGTAACTATAGTGATGCATTGATTGCACCACACACACATTGGAGTTGCCAATGAGGATTGCACAGTCAAGGCAAGAGAAATTCGAATTCATTTAGAGGTATTCTTCAGCAAGGATTGCGCAGTGGAGGCAGGCTAGCAGGTGGCAAGAAATCGATGCATGGATTTGCAGATTTCTTCTGATTAGTGTGTGACGATTGATTGTACTGAGAGCTTGATGTACTAAGCTTTGTATGAGATTGTTACATGATCACCATGATACATAATATATGACAGTTGGGGTTTTCAGCTTCAGTCTTTCTCGTTAAACAACTGTGTTATGCGTGATTGTTTTTTATTACTTCACATGTGTTTTCAATTGATTTTAATTTCCACAAAAGATTAACAGTGGAAGGATTCTTTATTTAGCAAGAATATAAAATATTGTTAGATCGGGAGAATGTGGATATATACATGCATATTGTATATAATTTCTACAATTCCATCAGTTGTTCCAGCAACTGCTGGAGCATCTAGTGGGACATACCATCTTTCGAAGGCCATGGAAAGTATGACCCTGCAGTCACAAGAGATCAAGAAATTGGAAGCAAAAATTGGCATCCTGAGAGATAAAAAATCCAGCTCAGAAACTTCTCATGAGATAGCCAAGAAGCAGATTGAGAGGTTGGAGAAGGCAGAAAAGGAATTTTCGGACAACAACATTTTGGGTCAAATGAAACTAATAATTTGGGGCAGTATCATACAATCAGTAGATGAAATTTGGCACTCCATCAACATTATTTTTGAACAGAAGGAGTTGATCGAAAAATGCACAATGGCTATTGAAAAAGAAAATCGGGAATTAGGGAATATGCTAATCAAAACCCCTAAAATCATAAAATTCCTGAACAAACCAACTATGAGCTTGAAGAGCTGGATGTACAGGATAAAACAACAACCATATCAGAGGTTGAAATGGGCCTCACTAAGAGGAATTTAGTAAGGCAATTGGAGGAGAAGTGTCATGAATTGGACATGGCCATCAGTGGATTCTTGAACAAGATTGAACCTCTAGTGGAAAAAGGGTTGCCCTCACTATATTTAATTAATAAAAAGTTGGTCCAGAAGGGATATTATATGGCCAAACTCAGAGAAACAAAGGATGCTACCAAATTTTCCAGCATCCAAGGAAATGTGACTGGGAAAGTTGTTTTGGATCTCTCAGGAAAGGACATGTTTATTCAACATGAGCTGAAGCATGTTTTCCTCACTAGGCCCACCTTCAACAAGTATATAGAGGTGGATGAAGTGTACTGACAGGTCCTAGGTATGAGAATTCAAAGCAAGAAGGAGTGGAATAAATTGTGTATGTTTCAATATTGAAAAGCCACGGTGGACACATCATCACAACCACCGATTGATTAAAAGTGCCAGAATTGCATCATCTTTAATGATCTATCAGAAGCGGACCAAAGTAGAGACAGATGTCATAATTCACCCATTGTTGCCTCTTCGCAACCATCTCAACCACCTCCAAGCCACTTTTTGGATTCACGAAGAGCTGCCTAAGTTTTGCATTCATGAAGAGCTGCTAAAATTAATTCTACAGGCAGTGCTCTGTCAAATATTTTCTTTGTTCGAGCCTTGAATGGACACACTTGTCTAATTTTAGTTTGATTTTAATTAATGAATATTTCCGAAGTAGATTAGGGCAACCGACATAGTTTTTAGTTAAATAATGCTTGATTTTTCATTGTCAAGGGTTGGATTTTTTTAGCCCCTGCATTGTAAGAACTACTATATTGGAGCACTGTAGTTTTGGAGCTGGACATCAATAATCGAAGGCCGTTTACAAGATTCTTGAGCTGTGTTAAAATGGTGATGTGATACTTCTCTATTTTAAATGTTTCCATTGTTTTCCATGCTGTGCATCTGTTCATCTAATTGTAAATCATAAATTTTATATTAAGATTTGCTGTCGGAGCACCTTAATTCTGTCTGCATTTACAATCTGAATGTTTTCTGCTGAAGTATTATTAAATAATTATTGACTTCTCTTTAGTCACTAGTGAACCTTACTATTTATTTCACCTCATAATTCATACTTCTCTAGAGATCCATTTAGCACAGTTAGCTTGCCCTGTGATGCCCTTGAACGTTTATGTACCAATCCAGCCTTTGACTCCATAGCCCAATGGATTAGTCCCTGCAGACCTGCTCATCAAAACAACAACATCAATCAAAACAACCAATACCACCATCATTGTAACTAGCCTAACATCAACATTCATAATATTAAGGAAAAACTAAATCAAAAGCAGAGAGAGCCCTCTCTGTGTTTAGGAAGGCTAGGTACCAGACTCCATAGTGGTTTTATGTTGTCCTCTATCGTTTGTTCTTGCCAATATTATAAATTATAGGGCTACAACACACTAACTACATTTGAATCAGTGTCATTACCATTATTAGAAATATAACTCAAAAGCAATTCATTAAGACTTATACCTTTAGATTTATTGTTCCTTTTGACAATTGGTTCAACTAGAGCTTCCTTCTTGTTTTTGTTTCTCTTCTCAACCTCTTCATCAATGTTGTTGTTGCTAGCTCCATATAACATATGCAATCTATCCCAAACTTCCTTAGTATATTTTCTATCTCCAATTTTCTCTAAATCTGCATTATGGATATTTTCGACAAAAAATCGCCTTGCTTGAGAAATTTTCTTCCATACTTTAGATGAAGGAAAATATCCATCATATCCTTCAAAAACCAATCTCCAAATTTTACAGCCACAAATCCATAATTTAATTTTCACACTTTGTTTCCATACCTTGAAATTTGCAGTAGTAAGAACCCATTTCTTTGGAGAACTCCTTCCAAAAAGAAATGAAATATTATGCCAAAATCTCCAAGATCCACTCAACAGTGACCAATCTGCAACCGATATTCCTTGCTCTGATACAAATTGTTGGAAACTAGATCACAAATAAGAGAGGGGCGGTGAATTAGTAGTGAAGACATTTATAGCTTTTTCTAAAAATTATTAATCTTTAACCATGCATAAACTAATCACATAAATAGAAAGAAGAGAATAAAAAATGAACATGAAACATGAAAAAATTCAACACATAGAACACAAGTATGTCGGGTGGAAAACCCTCCCCAGGGGAAAAAGCCACCTGCTTCTCATGCACTGCTTAAATATTCTATTATGTCAAACAATTCTTTACATAGAGATTCAAATGGCTAATTTCAAATGGAGACTCTTTCTCATGTGTATCTATGGATTACCATATGCAGAAGGACACCACAATCAACGATCCTTGCATGGTTACTCCTAAACTATCAATATACTCTAAAGACTCCGATATTTTAGAAGCCACCAAGACCAACGAGCCTCACCCAGTTTTTGTTGAACTATGCAACCACCATTGGATTGAGAAAACTGCTCACTTATATTGATTTTTCTGGATTCCTCTAACTCCACTCCTCTATGTGGTTCTCATTCAAAATATTTTAGACTAGAATCGAGAAATAATCAAAATGAGCACTGCAGCGACATATCATCAAAGAACATAATTAAAAACTAAATCTCTAATCTCCAAATACACCACAAACTGCAACATAATCTCTCCACACACTTCTACCAATCCACACTTCACCTTCTCACTCACTACATAAATATTATGGTTGAAACATATTATTCTATCTGTAGTAACGTCTTCAAATTGCTTTATAAATTATGCAATAAAAATCACACAGTTTGCACACTCTTCTCCACTCTCACACTCACTCAACACATCAAGAGAATAAACCATACTTTCATTGAGCTTCTTCCAATATATGTGTAACAACCCTGGTGAAAATTCCATGTAATAAAGTTAAAATAATAACCACGGTTGATGGGACACGTATTCCAAGATGAATGTTGGGAAAAACATCCTAGTGCAGGTGTTCACATGGTTTATTATGGCTAAGGAAATTGGAAAAGGCTATGGATAAGACATTAAAGAGGCAAAAAATTTTTTGGCACATTTATTTATGAAAATAATGGATATTAGGAGAAAAGGGAGATGAAAGTTCATAGGTTGCATGTGAGGAAGAAAATGAAGGAAAATAATGGAAAATGAATAAAATAGTGGCCTCTTCTATAAAAAAAAGGTTTCTGAGGATCAGTTGGTACCTTTTGTCAGTGCATTTTTAGAGCTCTCTCAAACTCTTGGATACTTAGAGTTTTCTTAGAGCACTCTTGGAGAGTGTGGATACTTGGTGATTTGGAGCAAGAAGGCAAAGGAAGAGTAGGAAAGCGCATGTGGAAATCATGAGCAGCAGCTACCGTGGGATTTGATTGCAAGTAACAAGTTGCATGTATGTTTTCCCCACTAGTTTAGGCATGCATGGTGTATTCATGTGGATTTTCCTAGATTTTCCATTTCCTGGATAGCCATGGTGTTGTGGGTTTATTTCCATTGATTTTTTTCTGGTTGGTTCTTATGATTCCTTTAGTTGTGGGTTGAGTTATTAGTTCTTAGAAGCATTGGTTGGAAAAACACTACGGAAGTCCAACTGATAACTATGGGTTGAGTTACTAGTAATGGAAGCCTTGGTTGGACGAATGCTTTGGAAGCCCTAGGTGGGTTGAATTACTAGTCTTGGAAACCTTGGTTGGAAAAATGCTCTGGAAGCCTTGTAACAGTTGGGGTTGAGTTACTAGTCCTGGAAGCCCTAGTTGGAACAAACACTCTAGAGCCTTGGAACAACTTGGATAGAGACCAATCCGTGATGGTTGTGATGTCTGACTGTGAGGTGGAATCACTAATTGAGGGTTGAGGTGGTTTTTCCTATGGAATCCATGGATTGATTGTGATTGATGTGTTTGATGAGATCCCACATTCATGCTTGGAATATGGAACATGGGTGATTGGATGAAGTGAGACTTGGCTCAGCCAATCTATGGTTGGGTGGAACGTGGAAGTCCCTTCTCCGGTTGGTTTTTAGATTTAGTAATGAAGAGCTCATTCCTCTTGTATTCGGTATGCAAATTTACTAGTCTATGTATGGATTTTATTATTTTGATATCCATTGTATTTTTTTTTATTGTGTTGGTTATAAGCAAGTATTCGATCAATGATGATGTATGGCTCTATCTATGTTTTTACATGTAAATGAATACACAATTTATCTATGGTAAAATAGGTTGTATTGTAGCTTATTATGTAGGGGAGAAATGCTTCTTAGTGAGTCTTAGATAACTAAGAGACCCCTATGTTTAAATATGTTGTTTACACCTATAGATGAAATGTTTGTGACATGTTTGACGAAAGGATTGTCATGGCTAGGAGGGGTCCAGATGAGTTCTTGATGATTTGATTGCTTCCATAACTTTTTTTAATGTTATTTATCATACCCTAAAGTTTCATGAAGTTATGGGCAGTGACCTGGGCTATGGGGCTAAGAAGGTGGCATAAATCCCAGAGTTGTAGGCAAAAAACTATGTATTTTGGGCCTTAGCCGCATGCTTGTTGTGTTGTTACTGCAGCTATAGGCTCCCAGCTGCTACCTTGCCTTGGCATGCCTACGGCTAAGGCTAAAAATGGTCAAAAATTTAGTCTCCCTCAAGGATCAGTGGTCTAGAAGGTTGGGTTACCTCTTGGGGATGTTTTTGATGATGTGTAAGGTGTGTTTGTCATGTTCCTGTCGATTCCACTTCCTCAAGGTCATATAGGAGGTTGAATCTCATATTATTAGCCTATTGTTGCATGTTATCCCCTGTTGGACAGTTACTTAGGTAGATGTGGGAAGAGGGTGTTACAGAGTGGTATCAGAGCATGGTTCAACCCTTCGTCTGGATGGGCGGTGTGTTGGTCATGCTTTTATTGATTTCTTATGTGTTTCCCATACCTATGGTGTATGTGTTGTGCATTCGTTTTGTGTTGGCCATGGTGGCGATGGTGTCACCATGGGAGGATTGATGATGTTGTTGTCAACATGTGGTCATGTGTGTATGAATGATTATGTGTTGTTAATATTTTTGTATTGATCATGCACATTAGCTTACATGTTGTTACATGCTATATATGCATTGCTTGTGTATGCTAGGTCACATATTGGTCTTGCTTTTCTAGTGTCTGTGTATGCATGTTTGTGTGATGTTATATGTTGAACATGCATTGGTCATTCATGCTTGGTTTCATGTCTCTTAGGCTTATGTATGGTATGTTCTTGTGATGGTGTGTGGTCAAGTTGCATTAGTATGGTTATGCATTATGTCATGTTGTGTATTTGTTATGGTTATGCATCTATGACTGGGCTCCAAAGGAGAGATGGGGAAAACATAAGATTTGGAGGCATGGTTACTTAGCATGAAAAATATTTTCAGATTGCATGATTACTTGGAAAACATGAAAGCTAGGATAGCTACATTCATCCTCAGAGGTAGAGCATAAATTTGGCGGGAAGATGTGAAGAACGTTACAGATATTTATGAGGAGGAGTTGACTTGGAGTGAGTTCAAAAGGATATTCTGGAAGAAGTATCTATCAGAGAGATAATATGATGACAGGGAAAATGATTTTTATGAGTTGAAGATGGGTTCCATGATAGATGAGGAGTATACTAGAAGGTTCTTGAAGTTACTGAGATATGTCCCATACCTCAAGGAGGAGAAGGAAAATATTCATAGATTTATTAGTGGGTTGTTGATTGCATTCAGAGATAGGATTGAGTTCGATGGGCCTATATCATTGAAGGAGGTCATCTAGAAACTAAAGAATTGTTATGAGCAATTGAAGCACATATCTAAGGAAAAGCTAGATTGAAGAGATAATGATAATAATAAAGGGAAATGGGACAAGAAGCGAGCAAGGCCTAAAGATTCAGGTAACAAGGAGAATGTTGCCCCACCTAAGAAGTTCAATACATTTGGTAGAGGGCAAGGATTTTGATCTAAGGAGAAGAATAAGGATGAGGGCTGGAAGCCTATACAGTGTTGGAATTGTGGAAAATACCATCGTAGGAGAGATTTTTCACAACATCAGGGTGGTATGCCATAGATCTACAATGCGCAGGAGGTACAGACAGTGGGAGATGTTGGGGATATCATTCCACGGATTTATGCAGTCGTGGACAACATGCAGACATATCATCAGGCTTATATCATTCATATGGATGGCAAAATTTGTGATCAGTTGTTACTATTTTGATTGACCTTGGATCTAACAATAGTTATATTAATGTTAGTGGATAAGTGTGGTTTGAGTAAGGAAATTCATGTAGAATCTTGGTTAGTGCAATTGGCCACAAGTACGAAGAAAAGATTTCACCATTAGGTAAGAGCTTGTGCATTTGAATTAAATGGTATGCCTATAGTAGCGCACTTGAACATATTTCCATTAGGTTCATATAGTATGCTACTGGGTATGGATTGGTTATATTTTCACAGGACCAAGGTAGGTTTCTATGACAAAGCTATTGAATGCTTGGATGACAATGGGGAACTAAGAGTCTTTTAGGGAAATAAGAAAGCCACATCAGTTAGGATGGTGAAAACCATATAGGCCAAGCATAGTCATAGGAAAGGGTGTGTATTATTTGCAGTTCATATCTCTAGTGACAAAGGTAAGGAAGTTGAGGATGCAAATGTGTTGAACAGGTATCCAGTTTTACAGTAGTTTCAGGATGTGTTTCAAGAATATATTGAGTCCAAGTTGCCACCATAGATGGAAGTACACTTTTCTATTGAGTTGATGCCAGGGGTAGCTCCTGCATCAAAATGATATTACATGATGAGCACACCTGAGTTGGTAGAGTTAAATTTGAAGCTGAAGTAAATGATTGACAAGGGGTATATTAGACCAAGTGTATCACCATGGGATGCACCGGTGTTGTTAGTTAAGAAGAAATGAGGCACTGAGCATAGATTATGCATTGACTACAAACAATTGAACAAACTTACCATCATGAACAAGTACCCATTATCGCGGATTGATGATTTGTTCGATAAATTGAAGGGAGTAGCAATGTTATCTAAGATTGACTTGAGATTGGGTTATCATTAGGTACGCATCAAAGCACAAGACATATACAAGACCACATTCAGAACCAGGTACATGCATTATTAGTTTGTTGTAGTTCCATTCGGTTTGACTAATGCCCTGCCTACATTTATGTGTTTGATGAACTATGTGTTGCGTCCTTATTTGGAAAATTTTGTAATTGTGTTTACTGATGAAATATTGATGTTTTCTAAAAATAAGGAAGAAAGTTTCAAGCATTTTGCAGTAGATCTGAGGTTGTTGAGAGAGCATCCGTTGTAGGTTAAGCTCAACAAATTCAGTTTCTTCCAAACTGAGGTACATTATTTGGGACATGTTGCCTCTAAAGAGGGAATTGCAGTAGACCCAGAAAATATAAGGGCCATCATGGAGTGGGTAGCTCCTAATAGTGTAGATGAGGTGAGATCATTCATGGGATTGGTAGGTTATTACATGAGGTTCATTAAGAACTTTTCACAGATTTCTTATCTGATTACATCATTGGAGAGTAAGGGTAATAATTTTGATTGGACAAAGGAATGTGAGGCTAGTTTTGAGTAGCTTAAGAATTTATTGACACATAATATAGTGTTCAAGATTGTATATCTGGATAAGGAGTTTTTTGTGTGTAGAAATGCTTGCAAAAGAGGGTTTGGTGGAGTCCTTATGTAGGATGGAAAGGTGGTATGCTATGTGTTACACCATTTTTTGGTCATCTAACCTATTACTATTCGATGGACCTAAGTACACCATGTAAGACCAATTTTATCCTAAGTAAAATTGCTTTCACTATGAAAAATAACTTAGTAAACCACCTTTATTAAGTTGTTTATGGTCTAAACAGGAAACCCCATGAGGAAATATTAAATAAATCTACATTTTTTTTATTTTCCTCAAGGAATAATTAGTTAAACAAGAGTTTAATTAATATTCCTTGTCATATTTAACCCAAAACAAGAAAATTAACTAGATAAATTATTATTTATCTTATTATTTTCTAGGAATAATTATTTAAACCTTATTTAAATGATATTCCTTGTTAAATTTGACTAAATCATTCATTAATAATTAAATAAATCATTATTTATTAAATAAATCATTATTTATTTGATTATTACTTAACCACATCCTTAAAGTAATAAATAAATCATTTATTTATTTATTATTTACAAATAAAGGGGTTTGACCCAAGTCAAATTCTTTTTCCCTCCAACAAATATAATAAAATATTCCATAAAATTTGGATCTAGAATTGGTTAATAATATTTTAATTATGCACCAATATCTAGACTAACTCAATATTTTGTTATAAATAGAAGGGTTTTTCCATCCACTCACTACCTTTTGTTGCCTAAAGATCACTTTGGAAATATACTTTTGGTCTGACTTTGATCCACCATCATTGTCATATTTTGCTACCATTTTTCTTGTGAGTTCCTTTTGAGTTCCATTTTTGTTTGGGTTTTCTACACCATCAAGAGAGAGGGATTTTAGATCTGAAATGCCAAGGACTTACAAGAGCCCATCCCATTGAGGAGGACTGGTAACATTTTTCTATGTTCTCCTCCTAGGTGTCATAAATACAAAAAGTTCTTTAAAAGAATCTTGTCTTGTCTATTGGATGCATGGAGCAACTCTTGATTTTATTTACTGCTTAATGTCTTTTAATGCATAGATCTAGATTTTTGCAGCATTTATCTTGGTCAACTAATTGCAGATCTAAAGATATTTGCAGCCATCTTTGTTGTTAGGGTTGTTTTTTATTCGCGAATAAAGTGAGCCTTTTTCGTACGCTTGCGATTAGATTCATACTAACAACTGGCGACTCCACAAGGGTTTACGATTACGACCTCTGTTTTTTTCAGATCCCTGCATATCCAGCTGCTTCAAACCCTAGGATTTCTCTTCATATTCTTGTTTTGCTTTTCTTAATGTTGTTTTTAACCTAGAAAACCCTGAAACATTGAAAATTCTAACTTTTGTGTGTTTTCGGACCTATTGTGCAGGTAACAGGCCTCAACCGCAGTTGAGACGACACATTCTTCTGAAACCTGCTCCCGAGAGTGCCGGAAGTGCAGGTCAAATTTTTTAGGCCAAAACCTGTGACTTGAACCTCCAGGGTGCAGAAAACACGCCAAAACCTGCGACCTCTGCAGAAAACAGGTCAGAAACTGCGACCTGGACTTTTTGCGGGAATTTTTTTGATATTTTTCTGGGTTTGTCTGGGCCTCTGTTTAGGGTTGTCTGACCTCTGTCTCCACCCATTTTGGACCTATAATTGTTCTTTTTTACTCAACAAAGTGGGAACTTGGCCCCCTAGGGCTTCAGTACCCTCCATCATTCGTGGAAGATTTTTAGCTGCTGCAGGTTGTCTAAAATTTCAGAGTGTTTAGCCATTGTTTAGATCTGATCCATTATCTTCAGATCCACTTCAGATTGTCTATTTATCAATCCAAAACACCTCCTTTTAGTTTTTTTTGTGTTTTCCTCTAGGGTCCCCTCCGCTTCCCTCCAGGTTATAGCCTTTCGCCACCTCATTTACAATATTTTTTCCTCTAATTTTTTGTTGTTTGTCTACACCTATTTCCAGCAGATCTGACCTTTAGATCTTTTTCCCTCCCAACCTTAGATCTATTGGCTATTTTGGTGTGTTTTGACAAGATTTTTTCCCACCTACAGACTAGTTGTTGAGAGGCCCGCCTCCTTGGGTTTAGATTAATGCATA
The DNA here is from genome assembly GCA_034641835.2 of Pinus albicaulis. Lineage (NCBI taxonomy): Eukaryota > Viridiplantae > Streptophyta > Pinopsida > Pinales > Pinaceae > Pinus > Pinus albicaulis. The sequence continues at coordinate 1,875,305,188 of CM076575.1, read as the reverse complement.
ATTAGTTGTTTATTTTTTGTTATTTCAGTTTCATATATTGTTATCTGCAGGTTTATTTACAGTTATACAACACACTTTTTTCTTTTTCTCTACAAACGTCTGGGTTTAAAAATTAAAATTTGCACACTTAACACACACACCCTAAGTGAAGAAGAGCTTGGTTAACACCGCCAAGCAAAGACTTTAAACATTGAAATCAATTGATCCTGCACCTCTCTGCCCTTGTTTCGACATTTTAATTAGTTGAATTTGTACCTCTTCACCCTTGTTGGTCTCTCTTCCCTTTGAGAAGTGTTTGTGCTTTCACCATTGAGCCACCAAGGCGTTTATCCTGGGGACTTCTTGGCCTTCATCCTCAGTTTTCGGTAGGAAGACTTACTCCTCTGCGTAGGATTCAAGTTAGTCCTCCACTGAGTCTTCACTCTGACTCCTCTTCTGGTTCATTGGGTTCCCCTTTTGGTTCCACCCCTCGTTCTCCCCCTGTCACCTTCACCATGTCTGGTTCAGGACCTAATGCTGGTAGCCCCGACCCTAATGCTAGGAATACTACTAGTGGGACTGCAACAGGAACTACCCTGGCTTCTCCCTTGCTCTCCTATATGGCAGGTCTCATTCTTCTCGATTTTAACCAATTGATCAATGACCCTATATGCCATGATGCTGGTTGGCCTGCTATGCCAACCAAGCTCCCTTCCAACATCCCTAAGTTTGAAGGTCTTGCTAGAGAAGATCCTACAAATCATGTTCAATCTTTCTACATGTGGTGTTCGTCTAACTCCATTACCGATGACTCTTTCCGTCTTCGGTTGTTCCAACGTATGCTTACTGGTGAAGCTTCTAAGTTGTATGTTGATCTGGCCTCATCCTCTCATACCACCTTTGTGACTCTTTCCCGAGATTTTCTATCTTATTTCCAGATTCCCCTTTGTTATGACACTGGTACCAAAATTTTGACGTCTTTCCGTCAATTGTCTGCGACCCTCCTATTTGATCATGTCCAGGAATGGAGGAGAAGAAAGAGCCTATGTCGAGCCCCTACCTTTGCAAACCGTGTCTACATGGACTGGTTCCTTAGATCTCTTTTTCCTGTTATAGGAAAAGATGTCGCATCGCATTTCCCTCAAACCGAAGAATCTGCTCTCTAGATTGCTTTAAAATATGACCTGATCTTCACTTAGTTGGGTTATGTTTATACCGTCTTACCTGATCTTCCTAGACCCGGTGGTGCCAATGCACCAGGGGCATCTCATGCCGCCGATGGTATTTTTGGAGCTCTCTCTCATCCATATGCTTTGATTCCCATGGGCTATGGTTTTCCTCAGGGAGGGGCCAACACCTCCTGCACTTTTCCCCCTCCCGGTAGCATGTATCCAGGATACAACATGCCTGCTCCTTTTTCCCAACCTCCTGTTTACCACAATGTTACGCAACCTCCTTATTATCCGTATCCATAGCCTGGTGCTCCTGCTCCTCAAGCATTAGCACCTCCACCTCCCTTGCCTTCTCAACCGCTGCAACAGTAGCCACCATCCCCTCAGGGGGCAGGTATATGCACAGCAAGGCACGACTAATCCTCCTCCTTCCAAAAAGAAGAGGAAAGGTACTCAAAATCAATCTGCCCCCAGTAATCTTGGACCAAATCCTCAAAATAATGCACCTAACACTGCTAACCAGCAACAGGGCACTCAGCTCAAGTAGGATAGGCCTGTTTGTACGAACAAGCCTTGTTCTTGTTATGGTGTTTATGGTCATTACACACATGATTGTCCTCTTTTACCACAGATGCGGAAGATGTGGGAGTCTCAAGCAGCATTTCAAGGATAGCGAGCCTCCCCTTCCATCCCTCCCAGTACTGCGCCTAGTCAGCTGGCTGTGTTTATTAATCCTTTCCCTCAGCAAGGATTCATGGCTACCCAACCACCTAAAGGTCAGGCGGCCACTCAAACACCTCCATCTGGTACCTCCGATTACCATATTCTCATGATTAATTCTGACCAACCTATAACCGTAGGCCTCAACCTTCAGACTCGATCCCGTCAGTACAACAAGCCTCTCGCTACGTCTGTGCCTAAGCCCCATTCTTCAAGTTCTACAGAGCCTCTTTTGACACCTAATGGTCCTTTGTAGATCCTTTATCCTAAGCCAGAGGTTCATACCAAGATCCCTAAGGGACCATTATGCCAAAACGCTACTTCTGGCAAAGCTGCCCATTCGTATAACATAGTAGATGATTTGGCACAATCTCCTGTTACCATCTCAGAGCTGGAACTCCTCCAGTCATGGCTTTCACAACGAAAAGCTCTACTATCTGCCATGGGTGCTGTAGATCCTTCAGATGATCGATTGATCATCTTCGATATTGACCAGTAAGAACATCCTCCTCTTCTTGCTTCTGTCGCCTTCCAAATACCAGTCAAGATCCAGAACGCCAACGTTTCTCGTTGTATCATTGATGAGGGGGCATCCACTTGTGTGATTTCCACTTCAGCTTGGAAGCAACTCGGATCGCCTGAGCTGGCCCCTTCCATGATCACTCTTCGAGCATGGGATGGCCATGCCTCCTAGCCCATTCGCTTGTTCCGCAATTTTCCTATTACTCTTGCGGGCAAGACTATTTGCATTGACGTAGAAGTCATTGATGCCCCCTTAGATTACAACATTATATTGGGTTATGGCTACACCTATGCGATGTCTGTTGTACCTTCTGTGGTCCACCGCAAGATTTCCTTTCCCCATAATGGAAAGATAGTCACCATCGAATAGTTGACATATTACGAACTGAAGTCTCAGACCTCCCCTGAGTCCATCATATGTTCGATGGCCAATAAGCAAACCGTTGATCCCTTGACCAGTGTCTCACCTAGAGTCTATAAAGACTCCTGTTTTCTTGGTACATTCCCTGGTCTTCCTCCTCCTGTCTCTGATCCCAGCTCATTGAATGTTTGCATGATGCAATTGTCTGGGGCTCCCCTCAAGTGGCCCACTTTGGCTAGTCAGCAGCCTCGCCCTCCATAACCTACTCCTAGCCCTTCGATTTAGCCTTCTGGACCCCCTCCTCTTGGCCCTTCACCTACAGCTAGTATCCACGAGCCTCTATACCCTCCTGGAACGGTTCCTCTAGGCCTTAACCATCTTGGATCTGTCCCCCCTGGCCATTACCCCTCCGGTCAGATACCATTCCTAGCTCCCCCTCCTGTAGTGTTCTCGGTACCTGTCATGGCTACCCTATATCTTCCTAACCTGACCCTAGGGATTCCCATCTCGTACCTCGATCCCCCAGCTGCTACCCTGCCTAGTCAACCAAAACCTTATCTTGCTTTGACCCTGATTCAACTGGTCCCTATGACTTCTCCCATTGCTATAGTGCCTCCGCCACCTCAAGAGGAACCTTCTCCTATTGCGAAAGCTTCGGGTAAAAAGGGAAAAACTCGCAAGAAGGCATAAAAATACAAGGCTACCCCGACTGACCCTACTCCTCCTCCGCCTCCAAAGCCTTGCACCTTGAGTGATGTCGTCGGTCATGCCACCCATACCTGTCCTGAGTTGCCCTGTATCAAGCCCATGTTTAATGTGGCATTCCCTGAGTCTACGGTCCCTGAAGCCCGTGTTTCTTCCTCGACTATAGCCAAGAACCCTAATACTATTCACACCAACCAACCTTGTGCTTTGTGTGATCTCCATGGCCATTATTCTCACCATTTTCCCTTCCTTACATATTACCGCGCCTCTTTAGAGGTATTTCGGGAGTACGAGGTTGAATAAAACCAATCCGCCTCTCCCGTCCTTGCGCCAGCTTGAGGATTTACCTGATCCCATTGACATTCCCCCTCCTGATGTCGAGATGACGGAGCCTACAGCCACCATACTCTACCTATCATCATCCATGATACCCTCGGTGGAAACTCCCTCTGATACTTCCCATTTTGTTTTGCTCAACCTCCCTTCAGTGATCACCCTGGGCTCAACATTGGTGGATCCCTTATCCGCTTGTTCTTCCATCATACCCCATGACAATGCGCATGTGAACGTTTCTTCTCATGATGATGAGTGAGGTAGTTGTCTGCTCAACTTAGTGTTCCTAAATTGATGTCATAAATTGTCAACCAGGGTTACTAAACTGTTGAAGTGAAGTGCACTATATGTGCCTAGGTATTTGTTTCCTAATTCGTTGTGTTTAGTGTTTTTCTAGTGTTTTTGGTTTTGTGTTTTTATGCTAAGAGGAAAAGAACTAAGTGTTGGTAAAGAGAAGTTGTTGGTCACACTAAAACAGTGAAAAGTCTATTCTGAACTATGTATGGAACTTAAGAACAGAAAATGCAAAACTTGACAAGAAAAATAACTCATAACATGAACTCAGTCCAATTCATTCTATTAGAAATATGTTGGAACAACTTGAGAAAAGGATAAGTTTAATGAAATGAGGTTCTTCTAAGTAAACATCAACTTACAATATCACAGAGAAAATCTCATTCATGGTTAGAAATTTGTTGGAACACATTTGAAAAAGATTATCTGCAATATAATAAGGAACCCTACTCTAAATTAATTTAAGACACTAAAATAAATCCATTCTACAACTCAAAATATCACTATTAAGCCTCATTCAAGAGTTAGAAATATTTTGGAATAGCTTTGGAATAGAGGCAGTTTGTAAAATTATGAGAAATTGCAGAACAATCAAGACTTCAAAATGACATTACCAATTCTTGTTCCTACGATAATAATGTATTAATAGAGATTAAGAACAAGAGAATTTTGTAAATAATGAAGGCCTTTAAATCTACTTTAACAGAACTAGAGTACAACTAGCTAATAAAACTTGAAATACAGTGAATAGAACTGAACTAGAATGCAATTAACCTCCGGAGTATTACAACTGATCTAAAATGCAACTAATCTCTAAAAGAATACAGCTAAATCTCATTCAGTGTTAGTGATATTTTGGAACAATTCATAAGAACGAGACTGGCTATAACATTCAATGTAAGTTAGCATAAAACATAAAGTGCAGAAAACTGCCTAAATTAGGAATGAAACAGAGCTAAAGTTACTTATCTAAACAATATGCACAGAGCTTCTCGGGCAGTAGGGGCCCTATACCACCGGATTAGCACACAAATCTCCTCAATATTGCTTCAAATCATGCAATAAAGTTGTACTTCTTTCATTAAAGGAAAACGCTTCAAAAACAGAGTATTACGGTCTTTTGAGATCTAACAACAAAACATCAATCTAGCTAGCTGTCACTCGGTTTCCCAAATTATTCTTATATGAGAATTACATAACTTCCTTGGAGAAGAAATAGGGATAAGTGTCTTTTTCAATCAAAATCAAATTAGAACTCTTGTAGAGGCCTCATACTTTGCTGAAGACATCTGTAGAGTCCTTGTCCTGGTAGGAATCTGCTTCTTAGTTTTGGTTTCCTCCACGTGCATAACCACCTGTAGATTTTTTCTCAGACTTCGTAGAGGGAAATAAATGATGTAGGAGTGTTTTGGAATTCAACCATATGCGTTTTTCCTTTAAGTGACACCTGTAACCTGTGAGAACATGAAGATAGCTGCGGAACAGGCGACTAGCTACAGAATGGCTGCATTCTGTAGCCGAGTCTAGTCAAAAATTACTACAACAAAAAAACCACGAAAATATAGAAAGTCAGTCATTGTATTCATCCCTAAAGTGACTTTAATTAATCATATTGATCTTTTAAGCCTATAATTGATAAGGGACAAAGGAAATGAAGCGAAATTTGGTGAAAGGAAAGGACATCTTTGGGGCTCAACATACCCCCACTACAATGCTTTTGCATGTCCTCATGCAATCAATCCATAGATTCTGAAACTTCTGCTAGGACATATAACCTCCTTCTTCTGCTTTGCCTGATGTTCAATGGCCTCCTAGGCTTCCTTATGACCAACTTGAATCTCAAATTGATAAGTGCCCTGCTCAACTTTTTGTTTTTCTTCTTCAGCTTCTCACTAGCCTTGTACAATTTTTCCATTTGCAGAGAGAGAGTTGTATTCATATCAATTTTTAGCTTAACCTGCTCCCTTAAAATTTCATTTTCATTCTTTATATGCCTATTGAGTACTTCTAATTCATATTTGTCTCTTCTTAGTACTTCAATTGCAGATTTTGGTGGGCTAGGATTTCTTCCTCTACTTTTTGAGGCTCTCTTTTCTAATGACTCGACATAATTATAGATTTTTTGTTGTGCTGGGTCTATCTCCGAAGTTCCTTCATCAAGATCCTCTTCATACTGGTACTCAGGAGATCTAGTATTTGGTGTCTCTTCATCCTTAATGTCTATGATTCCCGTTTGTCTAACCCCTGTTTTCTTCAATATACCTTTAAGCCTATGGCTTCGTCTTGGTTTAGATGGTCCTTCACCTCTCTCCTTGGCATACTTTCTTATTATCTTTTCCTTTTTAAGCTGTTTCTTAATTTCAGCCAATTTCTCAGAAATAATCTCCTCACTGTCCTCTTGTATGGACTTACCAGTTTTAATTTCAACAGATTTGGAAATTTTCCCTCTCCTGCTTCTTCTTGTAAGTTTGCCTTCAGATGGAGATTCCTTGGGTTCTTCAAAGTGATTCCTCACTAGGAACTCATCCCAATTGTCTCCCACCTTTCTCAAATAATGTTCAATTAGGATTTTAACTAGGCCATGGTGATACAAAGTGGTTTCCAAGAATTGAACCCTCTTTTGAACATTAGAGGCCATTCTCTTTAGGCTATGAAGTAAGAAAAAGGGTAAATTGATTTCTTCATCTAAGAAATGCATCATTAGCCGAATATGATAAATATATAGGGTACCAAACCTTCCCTCACAAGTTATAAAATTTTTCAAAATGAGCAAAATATTCTGCCATTTATTTTTCAGTGCTGAGCTAGGGATGCCCTTCTTAAAAATTGAAATATCCATACCTGGTGTTTTGAGCATTTGCCTCCATGCCTCATTGTGAAATTCCTTGTTTTTGAACCATCGTTCACCTTTCCTGGGTAATTCTGCTGCTTCTGAAATGAAGGATTCTGTAATAGTGAACTTGACATCTCCTATTTCAACTTCTGCTCCATTGAAAGACCGTGCAAATGTCTTAGTTACCTCTTTATGAAAACCATTGAACTTTTCCAAAAACTGTAACCACCCAACCTGCTGTAGCATTTCTCTAATCTGTGGGTAACCCTCTAAGTATTTGGTTCCGACTGGTTCAGACCTTACAATGAGACCCATAGCTTCTTTTCTCAACCTTCAATTTACTTCTCTTCTATTCACGGTAACAATGGCTGTAGAGAGTTGTTTTTACTGAAAAGATGCCTTCTCTATTTATGCAACAGGAATTAGCTACGGAAATATGACATGAAGTGGTTATGGGATGAGTTAAATATGGTGAGGGTGATTCACACGAATTAATGAGTTTGAGAGCTATAATGGAGGAAAAAGGCCATGGAAAAAAAATCTCGTGAGAATTTCAAAATCATCACTGAATACTTCGGGCTAGTGACATGACCGAATAGGTCAGTACTTAACCATTAAGTTTTAAATGATGATTTGATATGGCGGAATGGAAGGGTTTTTGTCCAAAGTTTTTATGATAAGTTTAATAGGCATGATAAACACGAATAATCAAAATAACTGTATGAATCATACATGACTTAACTATACTATAACTTTCATAATCTGTCATCATAATAATTTCACAATTTTACCTTTGCCTTTCCTTTAATTTTTGTGGTTTTAATATGCTTTTTCCTCCTTTGAAAATCATTGATTCTTTAGTCTTCATAATCCCTTTGATTTTTCTTGTTGTCATAGGTGTGCAGGATCAATTTGCTGCTGATCAAGTGATTACTGGATAGTTTCCTTCAGGATATATGGCTGCAGAATGTCTGGCTGGCTACAGAATGTCTGGCTGCAGAATGTCTGGCTACATAATATACCTGTAGAAGCTTTGAAACATGGAATGAAATTTTTTATGAAGTGAATTAGAATGGATCATGAAATATGGTGGAATGGATCATGAGTGAAGTGAAATGTAATGGAATGAAATGAATCACAAATGTGAAGTGGAATGAAACATAAAAAGTGCTCTGCAACTTATGATTTTTAATACTCAATTTGCAGAAAGAGATCAAATTTAGAAATCCGAGATGGAAATGAGATGAACCATGAAATGGAGTGAATGAAGTATGGATTAATGGAGTGAATGAAGTATGAATGAATGGAGTGAATGAAGTGAGACATGATGGAATGAAATGGATCATAAGTGGAACATGATGTATAAAATGGATCCACACTTATGATTTTATGATAGCTGCTTGTAGGAAAAGAACAAAGTTTAAAAGCTAAAGTGTCAGAAGGATTCTGATTTTCACTTTATCTTTTCTATATAAACATGCTAATTAGTGATTAGTTTTCATGTTTATACTTTTTTTTTTTTTTTACATTTGAATTCAGAAAATTCAATTAAGTTGATGAAGAAGAAGAATTCTTCTTCATTAACTTCACATCATTGTTTCCCTGGAATCTCTTGAAAAATTCTTCTCTTGAAAGTGGCTTATGATATAGCTTCAATCTATGGCCATTTATAAGAAAGGTGACCTTCTCTTCATCTATTGTCCTGATTTTTATTGCTCCATTGTCAAAAAATTTCATAATTTCATATGGCCCAAGCCAATGTGTTTGGAATTTACCTTGAAAATATTTGAACTTTGAATCAAACAAGAGGGCCCAGTCACCTTATTTGAATTTCTTTTCCTTGATGTACTTATCATGCCATCTAGTCCTTTGCTGCTAGACTATACTTGTTTTCTGGACTGCATCTTGTCTGATCTCATCCAATTCATTAATCTTCTCCAATCTATGCTTTTGTGCCTATGTTAGATCAAGTCCTAGCTAAACTCCCATTTTAAAAGTTTGAATTTGAAACTCTATAGGAAACAAAACTTGTTTTCCATAAACAAGTTCATAAGGGGTATGACCTGTTGTGCTTCTCCATGTAGTTCTATAGGCCCACAAGGCTTCAGGAAGCCCATCTGCCCAATCTCTTCTATGAAAATGAACAGTCTTTGTTAGGATCCCTTCAATAACATTATTAGTAGATTCCACTTGACCATTTGCTTGTGGATGATAGGGAGTAGATTTTCTGTGTCTAATTTTGTACCTCTCCACCATTTGTTCCACTAGCCTTGCTGTGAATTGAGCTCCTTGATCTGTAACAATTTCCCTTGGGATACCAAAACGAGTAAAAATATCCTCAAAAAGAAAATTAACTACAGATGCTTCAGTAGCTGAAAGTAATGGCTTGGCCTCTACCCATTTGGTAACATAATCAGTGCAAACTAATATATATTTCTTTTGTCTTGATGGAGGATTAATAGGTCCTACAAAATCTAAGGTCCATTTCTCAAAGGATTCAATATGTACCTGAGGCTGCAATGGCATCTCACCTGAAGGAGAAGGTTTCCCTACCCTTTGGCAACTGTCACACCTTTTGACATACTCTTTAGCATCTTTAAAAAGGGATGGCAAATAGTATCCTAAATGAAGGACCTTATAAGCTGTCCTTTTATCAGCAAAGTGTCCACCATAAGGTTCATCATGACATGCCTTGAGGATCTCAAGCAGCTCATCTCCCGAACACATCTCCTAATGATAAAATCTGGACCTATTTTGTATAACTCATTAGCAACCCATGAATATTTTGCACTGTCATAAATGATCTTTCTTTTGTCTCTTGCATTCATTATTAAAGGAAATTTCCCTGAAACTAAATAATTAGCAATGTCAGCAAACCAAGGAGTCTGAGTAGAAATTGCAAAAAGATATTCATCAGGGAATTGATCTTCAATTGGAGTATTGTCTTTGATGTTTTGGAGTCTAGATAGGAAATCAACTACTATGTTTTGTTTTCCAGGCCTATCTAGAATAGTGATGTTGAATTATTGTAAAAGAAATAACCATCTTATGACTCTGCCATTAGTAATTGATTTGTTCATTAGATATCTAATTGTAAAGTGATCTGTGTGAAAAAAAGTTTCATAGCCTGTTATATAGTGTCTGAATTTGTTTATGGCATGAATAACAACTAAAAACTCTTTTTCAGTTACAGTATAATTTAACTCTGAAGGAGTCAAATTTTTACTTGTATAGTAGATGGCATAAGGAATTAGGTCTTTTTGTCCCAATACTGCTCCTAAATCTGTTTCTGAGGCATCTGTTGAAATATGAAAAGGTAGTTTCCAGTTATGTCCCCTTAAAATAGGTGCTTTAGAGATTTTTGTTTTCAGGGTCTCAAAGGCTAACTGGAAATCAAGATTCCACTTGAATTCACAGTCTTTGGTAAGTAATTTGAAAAGTGGAGATGCTATCTTGGTGAAGTTTTCTATAAACCTTCGATAATATCTTGTAAATCCAAGAAAACTCCTAACATCTTTTTGACAACTTGGAATAGATAAGTTAGAGATGACTTCAACTTTTGACTCATCAACTCTAATCCCATCCCCTGAAATGTGATGTCCTAAAACAATTCCTTCAGTAAACATCATAAAACACTTCTCATGACTTAGTGAAAGATTTGCTTATTTACATCTCTTTAAAACTTTTTCCAAGTTTGCTAAAGCTTCTTCAAATGTGTTTCCATAAACTGTGAAATCATCCATATATACCTCTACACAATCATGTATTAGATCTGAAAAGATTCCTAGTACTACCCTTTGAAATGTTGCGGGTGCATTGCATAGTCCAAATGGCAATACTCGGTAAGCATAGGTACCCCAAGGACAGGTAAATGTGGTTTTGTCTTGATCTTCAAGTGCTACTTGAATTTGGTTATAACCACTAAACCCATCTAAAAATGAGAAGTACTTTTTTCCAGATAATGTATCTAACACCTGATCTATGAAAGGTAGGGGAAAATGATCTTTAAGAGTAGCTTTTTTTAATTCCCGATAGTCAATACATACCCTCCATTTACCATTTTTCTTTGGCACAATTACCAAAGGAGAAACCCACTGACTATCTGAAATGGGATAGATAAAGTTGACATTTAACAGTTTCTGCAATTCTTCTTTAACAATTTCCCTAAGATTTGTATTCATTCATCTCTGAGGTTGTCTTATTGGTTTACAATTTTCCTCTATGTAGAAGTGATGAGTGCAAGTCTTAGGGCTTATCCCTTTCATATCAGTGTACTCCCATGCATATGCAGAAGAATGTCTCTGTAATATCTTGACTAGCTCTTCTTGTTGGGATTTCTCTAGGTTCTTGTTTATGTTTAAGGTTTTGCCTGGAAATATCTCAATTGTAGAGCTGCCAAATTTGTCCATGGAATAGAGAGACATCTGTCTGGATGATAAAAACTCAATGTTGGATTCTTCTTGAAATTGTTCATGTTTGTATTCCGAAGAGGATTCAAAATTTTCTAAGGTATTCAGAATCTGGCTATCTTCACTAATTTTTGAAACTGTGAAGAGAGGTTGTATGTCTTATTCATCCTCAATCCGTTGAGTATCATCTAATTCTGTAATTGTCTTTGATGGAGGATACAAGGTAAATTTCTTGGTTGAACTACCATCATAGATGTACATATCACCTGATCTACAACTAATGAAATCATCAACTGTAGCTAACCAAGGTCTTCCTAATATAATAGGATTCCCTCCTAGATTATTCTTAGGAGTTAGGATCATAAAATCCACAAGATACTCCCAAGAATCTAGGGACACTGGAGTCTTCTATTACCCCATCAGGTTTGATCACAGATCTGTTTGCTAATTGTAATAATGTGGGTGTAAAAAGAAGATTAGGAAGTTTCAGTTTATCCATGATTTGTCTACTCATGATACTGATTGCTGCTCCTAAATCAATAAGTGTGTTTTGGATCTCAATTCCATTGATGTGTATTTTAACAACTGGATTTCCCGGGTCTAGATACTTTGGAATGGAAATCTTACCCATCATGATATCTGTTATTTTTCCTGCCAGTTGAATTTCTTTGTCTCTTTGATTCTTTTTCCTGTTTTTTTAATGCTCAACTCCTTTATTGTTTTTGCTAAAATTGGAATTTCCTTGATAGCTTGTAATAATGGGATCTTAATACAAACATTTCTCAGCTCATCTAGGAAATCATAATTAGGCACCATAATTTGTTTTTCTACAGCCCTATCAATTTGTAATATTTCTAGAAAGGGAGGTGTAGAAGTAGATGTTGATGGCTGCTCTAATATAGGAGTTGAAATTATTGGTTCTTTTGGTTTTTATTTTTCAATGTTTGGGTCTTGGAAAGGTGTGTTCTCTTCAAGACTTTTATTCACCAGTAGAGAATCTTCCTCAGAGTTGTTTTTCTCTTGTATGATTATAGAAGGTTTCTTCTTTTCAAGTATTCTTCCAGACCTAATTTGAACATCACTAAGGTCTAGAGGAGTAATCGAATAGGTTGGAAAATGTTGGCCTTATATCATGTAAGTGTTCTAAGGATTTTTATTGTTGGGGTTTGGTATGGGTTGAGCAGGTAACTGATTTGTTTTCTGAGGAAATGGTAATGGAAGTGGTGGATTTTTATGTTGTGGATTTTGAGGATTTTGTTGAAGATTTTGTTGAGGAGGGAAATGTGGATATGGTGGATAGGATGGTGGGTATTGATAGTACTGAGAGTATCTTCCATAGGGATTTTGTGCTCCTTGTGCCCAAGTTTGAGATTGATTTTGAAATTGGGGCCAAGGTTGCTGCCAAGAATTCCAATTTGGTGGGGGTTGATTATACAGCTGATCATGGAATCCTTGTGGTTGAGGTCCTTGCCAAGGCCTTCTAGAGACAAAATTGAGAGATTCTATGGAATTTGTAGGGGTTTCTTCTTGAAAGACAGCTTTAAGACCAGGAAGTGAAGGAAAACTCTTGGTCTCATGTTTTTCTAAACAAATTACGCAGGTCTCTACTACTTTTGCATCCAAAGGGAACTCTCTCAAGGCATGCTTCTTTCTACATTTGGGACAAAATATTGCTAAGGCATCAGATTCAACTTTTTGCTTGTTTTGTAATTTAAGGGTGTCTATTTGTTCACTAAGACTCCCTAAAATATCAGATTTGAATTCATCAAGTATATGTCCTATTTCTGCCCTACTTATTGTCCCAGAAGCAGACTTACTTGCCCTCGCAAGAGCAGGGTATCTTGGTTCTTTTACAGTTTTAGATTTCCCTCTTGAAAGGTTGATACATAATTCAGCCATTTCAGGTAATGTGAGCTGAGATATATCCCCTTTTCCCATCATGTTAAGGATATCTAGCCATTCATCCCTAATTGTCTTCAACAAGAGAGCTTTCAAAGTATCTTGGTCTAAGTTTTCCATTTTTGCCCTCTTGATGTTATAGTTAAACCTCTCCAACAAATCTTCCAGATTTTCATCCTCTTTTTGTAAAATTTTAAACACTTCCTCCTTATGGTTGACTGGCATACAGTAATCCAAATACCTCTCTAGAAATTCCTGTTTCATGTCTTCCCATGTCCTAATAGAACTGTTGATCAGACTCATAAACCATTTTAATGCTGCTCATTTCAATGTTGAAGGGAATAGTTTAAGTTTTTGGGCATCTTGTAAGTAATCATAGGTTCTACATAGGACTTCAAATTCAAATAGGAAGGTTTCAGGATCTTCTGTTTTGATTCCATAAAAGTTTGGAAGGACAGAGGGTGAAATGTTTTTCATAGTTGCATTGGTTTCTTCATCTACTATAGGAAACCCAAAAGAGCTTCCCATTTCCCTTCTACCTCTTCCTCTACCTCCTTCTTCACCTCTACCTCCTTCTCCTTCTGAACCTCTACCTCCTTCTCCTCTACCTCTACCTCTACTCCCTCCAAATAGTGTGTGTTCTCCAGTAAAGACTCCTCCTCCCCCTTCTTCTGCCATAGTTGATTCTTTTGTGGAAGTTGAAAAGTTTATGTCCCTAGCAGGGGTCCCTGAATTTTCTTCTAAGACAGGTTCAGTGGATGAAGTGGAAGGTCTTTCTAATGGAATATCTAATCTTAATTCCTCTGGAAGTCTAGGATCAGTAAAGGATGGAATGTGGGTTTGAGTTGGAGGTGTGCTGCCTCTTGGTCTTGGTGGAACAAGTGGTGTTTTAGGAATCAAGCTTCTGCTTCTTATGAATCTACCCCTTGAGTCTCTTTCTCTACGCATATCATTGTTTTTGGGAGGTAAGAAACAAGGCTACCTAGTTACACTTCCCCGGCAATGGCGCCAAAATGTCTGCTCAACTTAGTTTTCCTAAATTGATGTCATAAATTGTCAACCAAGGTTAGTAAACTGTTGAAGTGAAGTGCACTATATGTGCCTAGGTATTTGTTTCCTAATTCGTTGTGTTTAGTGTTTTTCTAGCGTTTTTGGTTTTGTATTTTTATGCTAAGAGGAAAAGAACTAAGTTTTGGTAAAGAGAAGTTGTTGGTCACACTAAAACAAAGCAAAGTCTATTCTGAACTATGTATGGCACTTAAGAACAGAAAATGCAAAACTTGACAATAAAAATAACTCATAACATGAACTCAGTCCAATTCATTCTATTAGAAATATGTTGGAACAACTTGAGAAAAGGATAAGTTTAATGCAATGAGGTTCTTCTAAGTAAACATCAACTTACAATATCACAGAGAAAATATCATTCATGGTTAGAAATTTGTTGGAACAAATTTGAAAAAGATTATCTGCAGTATAATAAGGAACCCTACTCTAAATTAATTTAAGACACTAAAATCAATCCATTCTACAACTCAAAATATCACTATTAAGCCTCATTCAAGAGTTAGAAATATTTTGGAATAGCTTTGGAAAAGAGGTAGTTTGTAAAATTATGAGAAATTGCAGAACAATCAAGACTTCAAAATGACATTACCAATTCTTTTTCCTATGATAATAATGTATTAATAGAGATTAATAACAATAGCATTTTGTAAATAATGAAGGCCTTTAAATCTACTTTAATAGAACTAGAGTACAACTAGCTAATAAAACTTGAAATACAATGAATAGAACTGAACTAGAATGCAATTAACCTCCGAAGTATTACAACTGAACTAAAATGCAAATAATCTCTAAAATAATACAGCTATATCTCATTTAGTGTTAGTGATATTTTTGAACAATTCATAAGAACGAGACTGGCTGTAACATTCGCTGTAAGTTAGCATAAAACATAAAGTTCAAAAAACTGCCTAAATTAGGAATGAAACAGAGCTAAAGTTACTTATCTAAACAATATGCATAGAGCTTCTCGGGTAGTAGGGGCCCTCTACCACCGGATTAGCACACAAATATCCTCAAGATTTCTTCAGATCATGCAATAAAGTTGTACTTATTTCATTAAAGGAAAACACTTCAAAAACATAGTATTACGGTCTTTTGAGATCTAACAACAAAAAATCAATCTAGCTAGCTGTCTCTCGGTTTCCCGAATTATTCTTATATGAGAAATACATAACTGCCCTGGAGAAGAAATAGGGATAAGTGTCTTTTTCAATCAAAATCAAATTAGAACTCTTGTGGAGGCCTTGTGCTTTGCAGAAGACATCTGTAGAGTCTTTGTCCTGGTAGGAATCTGCTTCTTAGTTTTGGTTTCCTCCACGTGCATAACCACCTGTATATTTCTGCTCAGACTTCGTAGAGGGAAAGAAATGATGTAGGACTGTTGTGGAATTCAACCATATGCATTTTTCCTTTAAGTGACATCTGTAACCTGTGAGAACATGAAGATAGCTGCGGAATAGGCGACTAGCTACAGAATGGCTGCATTCTGTAGCTAAGTCTAGTAAAAAATTACTACAACAACAAAACCATGAAAATATAGCAAGTTAGTCATTGTATTCATACCTAAAGTGAATTTAATTAATCCTATTGATCTTTTAAGCCTATAATTGATAAGGGAAAATGGAAATCAAGCGAAATTTGGTGAAAGGAAAGGACATCTTTGGGGCTCAACAGTAGCTTCGACGCGTCATGTGGTCTCCCTTCCTCCAGTCATTTCATCTTGTATCGTGATTATGACATCATAGAAGCCTTGTCCACCCCTAACTTCATATTTCTCTCCCACAAGTGGGATGGCACCATCTGTGTCTATGGTGACTTTCATAGCCTGAGCACAAGCTACACCTCCGGTAGCTCCCACACACCACCTAACTGTCGGCGGGTGAGTATTAGACATTTTACCTAGATCACTCCCTCCCGTAGTGTTTGTTCGATTTCTACTTTGCGCTCAGGTTTCTAGCATTGTTCATCATCCTCCCATTTTTTGTCTTGTGGCACCTTTCAGATGGACCTCCCGTCCACACCTTATATCGGTTATGTCGATGGTGCAAGTCGCTACTCCCAGAATCTAGCCTCGGCAGGTTGGGCCATTTTCACCCCCTTTCATTCGCTTGTTCTCTCAAACAGTGTATGCATTGGTACTGCCACCAATAATTAGGCCGAATATGATGCAGTATGAGGTTTATTAGCTGATTCCCTTTCCCATCACATCCTCCACCTTCATGTTCGTTTATATTCCCTGTTTCTTGTCATGCAATTGAATGGTGTATATCGTGTGCATAATCCTATCATTTTTAGAAGATATTTACAAGTGAAGCTTTTGATGCGTGAATTTGAAATCATTACATTAAATCATGTACCTACAGAACAAAATCACTATGTAGATAGCATTGCAAATAATATTCTAGATTGGCATTTAGCAAATGCATTTAACATAAGACATTAACATAAAAAAACCATCAAAACAATGCATATCCATAATATGTGTCGTATAACATGTTTTAGAGTCCATCAACTCTGATACATATGACATTCCCATAGCATGTTACAAAAACACAAAACTGGGGGCACCACTTGCCCCTACACTCTAATCGCTATCTGGAGGATCTCGAGCCAATGGCTCTACTCTTGTAGCTCGTAGATCGCACATCCCCTACCCGGCCATCGCCATGCGCCGCATGACCCCTCGCCACTCCGAGGGTAGACCAATACATGGCTCTATGTACTGGTCATCCAAGTATTGCCAGCCGCGCTCTGAAACATTGGTCAGAAGCCTCTCACATCTACGACGGATGTCCTCCAGGAGGGCTATTGCATGCTCATTTTGTGGCGCTCTCAATCCACTTGGTCTGGAAGTTCCTGATACTGCAGGCCATCCCATATACCCCGACGATTTTACCGGTGCTGTATCTGCATACCAAAAGTGAAAGAATCAGTACCATATACAATATTTTGAAACTTTACAATGCACATAAAAGATTAGCAATTTTTCACTTACCATCGGCCCCCCATACTCGACCAAGCAGCAGTGGCAAATCCGGGTCCCCACGATAACTCATCCCACTATAGGGATAGTCGTCTATGTACAATGGCCTCTGATCCCCATGAGCAAAGAACTCTGGTTGGAACAACCATCCAACCGCCCCACCTCCTCCTCTGTATAGTGTTTTCCCCCATCGGCGCATCCTGGGCTCCCTCAAGCCCCCATCTTGGAGCTCTATGCGAGGTCAAAGTGTCAGGATCTTCTTGAAGAAGAGCGAGCACACAACTATACCATATGCACAATCATGGTTCACTTGCTACTTCCATAGCGACAACTGTCGTTTCAAAGATGACATCATCATCTGGGCCCACCCATAATAGGTCCCACTCAACACACTCTCCACAAGCATCATCTGCCCTCCAATGATGTGGTGGAGTGCCTGGTTTCCCAGGATCCGCAACACCTCTGCAGCCATAGCGCGGGTCTCTAACCTCTCTAGATCCCCGATGGGTATCTGTGTCCCCTTGACATGGAGACCTGGTCGACAATGGCACTCTACAAACTCCATGATGTTCCACCCTTGCGGTAACACTAGCTGAGTATTCTCGACCATCCCAAGTGGCAGGAGACTAGTCAAAAAATATATATCCTGGACAGTCAACTCGATCCGGTGCCCCTGCACTATAAAGACCTCATGGTCCGAATCCCAATAACTGACAATCCGGGCCAACAAGGGCTCTCCAGCTCTCATCAAAGGGTTCTCCAGAAACTTCAGAACCTCAAACCTGGCCAATGCACTGCGGACACCCTGATCCTCTCGGATCTCCGACCGTAATTTGTCCAGGTCTCTCTCTCTCTCTCCAGTTGATTTTTAATTCTACCATATCTGCACAAAAACATCATATTTGTCAGTGTACAGATAGGAAATACTGTATCCAAACATAAAAACCTAGTTCTCAACCAAAAAAAAGCACAGGAAAACCCCTCTCTGACAGGTCGCACTTTTCAGGCCTAATCCTGGGATTGGTCGCAGTTTTCTGCCCAAAACCTGCTACCTAGGTCGCAGTTGTTTCCCCAAAAAGTGTGACCCGGCCATGAAGAGGCACAAGGGTTTGTTCCAGAGCTCTAGGGACCTAAAATGAACTTTCAATCCACTGAAAAGAAAGATTAGGGTTAGGCCTCTTACCTGCAACTGACGGAACTCGATTCCAATGGTTGGTTTGTCTGCTACAATCACCGCAAGATTTAGGGCCTTCTCCCCTCTCTACATTCACCACAGCTCCACTTGCAAATGAGTGAATTTGGAGGGAAAATGCCTTATTAAAAGAGAAACCCCTAATTTTTCTTTCACATTCTGCGGCCAAACCGTAGCTTAGTTTCAAAAACCGTCTGTATCATTGGAAAGCTCTCACCGAGCCCTCAGATGGGTATTTGTTAGTCTTTTGTGATTTGATACTTCATTAGGACACATTTTTCCCAAGAAGGGTCACTTCACCACTCCTCAAAATCAAATTTATTCACTTGCAACACTTGTACTTGGGGCACCACTTTGCCCCCATACTTGTCCATGCTCGTGTTGATTTTCGTCATGAGTAACCATCTCGTCCTTATGCTTTTATGGTCCCCATTGGACATTTTCTGTGTGGTAGAATCATCGAGTCACCCTTGTTTAGAGCATTCGAGTTGAGTCATCATCGCATCCATGGAGTCTATGTCGTGTCCCTTTGTATTCTTCTATAGTCCTCCATCCTTCATTGCTTGGTCTCTCTCTCATGTCGCACATTATGGCCTTCAGTCCTACTGTCCCCTATCCCCTTTTATATTGTGTCAGTTGCTGCCAGGTCATCCATGCCCTTTATGCTCTAACAAGGGAAGTCATCCATCCGCTACTCAGTACCCCCCATTTCATCATCATCCCTAGTGTCAGTCAGTCAGTCACTCTACTATTTTCTCTCATGCCTTAGTTGAGGATCCCTTATTGCCTCACCTATGGTAGACCTCCTTTCGTTAACATAAAATCATTCATTCCAGAAGACAGGTCTAGAGGGCGGTGTACCTTGGTTCCAGCTTCCACTCTTGTTTGGTACCTCGGATCAGGCATGATTGTTTCTCAGCTCTAGCTCCTTACAACATGATCGAGATACATATACTTGATGGTTCAGTGATGCAGCAGATTGTACTGGTGATGCCTGGGTGTGTGTGAGATGTTTCAAACCTCATGAGGGGGTGGCCCTTTAGGTATTCCCCCACACACCCGAATGACCTCTTCATTACAACCTTCGATGTAGCTCCACAGATTTGATGATGTCGGCCTCAGCCGCTTGCAACGCTTTTTAGTTTTCATGTATCAGTCATATTTTCAAAGCCCTTTCTTGTTTACAGGGGAACTTTGGTTGTATTTATATCTCATGTACTCAGATATTATTATATAAGTCCTGGCTGTTATCCCAGGAATAGTATGTATGTGGGATTCATTATCATGTTTTTACCTGGCTCTCGTTTATGCCAGCATGTACTATATTGTTCAATCCCTTATTTACTGGACACATTATTCTTTGTAATTTTTCTCGGCGGGCATAGGTATGCCTCCCCCGTTTCCTATAGCACAGGTACTCACTCATAACAGAGAATTTTCGCACCTGTAAGTCTCGCCTCCTCAGGGTCTAGTCCTCTAGCACTTTGGTCTACCTTATATTTCTCTCTCTCTGACTTCCCCTTCGGTGTCTAGTGATTGAGTTCTTACAACGTACTTCGGTCATACGATTAGCTCCTAATGCTTGCACGCTGGGGGGAAATCTGTTATGCCATTTTTTGGTCATCTAACTTGTTACTATTAGATGGACCTAGGTACACCATGTAAGACCAATTTTACCCTAAGTAAAATTGCTTTCACTATGAAAAATAACTTAGTAAACCACCTTTATTAAGTTTTTTATGGTCTAAACAGGAAACCCCGTGAGGAAATATTAAATAAATCCAGATTTGTTTGATTTTCCTCAAGGAATAATTAGTTAGACAACAGTTTAATTAATATTCGTGGTCATATTTAACCCAAAATAGGAAAATTAATTAGATAAATTATTATTTATCTTATTATTTTCTAGGAATAATTATTTAAACCTTATTTAAATAATATTCCTTGTTAAATTTGACTAAATCATTCATTAATAGTTAAATAAATCATTATTTATTTGGTTATTACTTAACCACATCCTTAAAATAATAAATAAATCATTTATTTGTTTATTATTTACAAATAAAGGGGTTTGACCCAAGCCAAATTCTTTTTCCCTCCAACAAATATAATAAAATATTCCATAAAATTTGGATCTAGAATTGGTTAATAATATTTTAATTATGTACCAATATCTAGACTAACTCAATATCTTGTTATAAATAGAAGGGTTTTTCCATTCACTCACTACCTTTTGTTACCTAAAGATCACTCTGGATCTATACTTTTGGTCTGACTGTGATCCACCATCATTGTCATATTTTGCGACCATTTTTCTTGTGAGCTCCCTTTGAGTTCCATTTTTGTATGGGTTTTCTACACCATCAAGAGAGAGGGATTTTAGATCTGAAGTGCTGAGGACTTACAAGAACCCATCCCATTGAGGAGGACTGGTAACATATTTCTATGTTCTCCTCCTAGGTGTCATAAATATAAAAAAATCTTTAAAAAAATCTTGTCTTGTCTATTGGATGCATGGAGCAACTCTTGCTTTTATTTACTGCTTAATGTATTTTAATGCATAGATCTATATTTTTGCAGCATTTGTCTTGGTCAACTAATTTCAGATCTAAAGATATTGGCAGCCATATTTGCTGTTAGGGCTGTTTTTTATGCATGGCTAAAATGAGTTTTTTTCGTACTCTTGCAATTAAGATTCATACTAATACTATGAGTCACGAAAACTGGATGAGAACGAGAAGAACTACCCAACACATGATCTTGAGCTAGCAGTGATCATTCAGGCACTAAATATGTGGAGGAACTATCTTCGTGGCAGGTGGTTTGTATTGATGAGTGATCACATTAGGTTGAGGTACTTGTTTAACGAGGCGAATATGAATGGTAGGCAGGCTAGATGGTTGGAAATGATCCGAGAGTTTTACTTTGAGATCATGTACATCAAGGGAAAGGAAAACAGAGTCATAGATGCTCTTACCAGGAAGGTATAGGTAAATCACATAGAAGCTACAAGCTCCTATGGGATAGACTTATAGTATAAGATCTTGTAGGTAGGTCACCTCGATCACATGTATATGGAGATTGTGCACGAGTTGCCGCAAAGTACAAGTACAGGTGTTGGTACAGGTACATGTGTTGTTACAGGTAGATGTCTTGGTATAGGTATAGGTAAAGGTACAGGTGGTAGTACAGGTATAGGTACAAGTGTCAGTACAATTGTAGGTATAGATACAGGTACAGGTATACAGGATTGGACTACCATCTCACAACAAATGGATTGGTTATATTTAGAGAAAGGATATATGTACCGGAAAATAGTAAGCTCAAGAAGGTGATCTTGAGGGATTTTCATGCGAAACCATATTAAGGTCACTCGACTACCGGACGACTTTGACTATAATGAAGAGATTTTACTATTGGACGAATCTGAAGAGGGATGTGGCAAATTTTGTAGCCAGGTGTTTAAATTTTTAGATGGTTAAGGTAGAGTGTAAACATCCAGGTGGACTGCTACAGTCGATTATGATTCTAGAGTGGAAATGGGAGGTAATTTCCATGGATTTAATTACAGGGTTGCGGAGGACATTTAGACAACATGATTCTGTCATGGTTGTGGTGGAAAGGTTGACAAAGGTTGCACATTTAATTCTAGTGAATATTACATACCCAGCTAGTGATGTAGCATATGTGTTTATTAGAGGCATAATCAGAATGCATCATGTTCCAAAGAAGATTGTATTTGATAGGGATGAGAATTTCATTTCCAAGTTTTGGAAGGAGTTGTTTGCAAGTTTGGGCATTGATTTGGCCTTCATCACAACCTATCATCCATATAGAGATGGACAGATTGAGCAGGTCAACACGATATTGGAGGATATGTTGAGGATGTATGTGATGCATCATCAGTGCAAGTGGGAAGAGTGTCTTCCACTAGTAGAGTTCGCTTACAACAACAGGTATCAGGAGTCATTGAAGATGATTCCATTTGAGGCATTGTAGGGGCAGAGTTGCAACACTCCTATCAATTGGAGTGATCCTGTTAACAAGGTATTGATAGGACCAGATATGTTGGCAGAAATGGAATAGGAAATGCAAGTGATCAAGAAAAACTTGAAAGCAGTGTTTTAGGGTCCTATAACAATAGGATTTATAATTTTGAATTGACTTTGATTAGTCTTGTAAATATGTACATAATTTTCTTTCTGCAAATTATTTTCCCATATTAGAAAATTAAAAAATGTAAAGAGGGTAAAAGTCATAAAATAAAAATCAAAGGACAAAAAGAATCAAAGATAAAAAAAGAATAGAAATATGAACCCCACCAAAATAGATCATGAAAGTGTTGCACATTTAAATGCCACTACTATTAGTTTACTTTTGAGAAATAATATTATGTGGAGCTTGTTTAAAATTCCATAATCCATGATAAGTCAAATAGCTTAATATTTACCTTTTCATGCTTTAAATTTTATGTTGTTAGATAGATAATAAAGATCTAGCCAAACAATTTAATCTTGGAAAATTAGTAGTTAGGTAGAGAATGATAAGGAGCTCAACAGCTTAATCTGAGCCCTTGGAATAAATAAGGATAGAATTAGTTAGTTTGTTGTTTTAAAAAGAAAAATTAATAAGAGTTTTCAAGCTCAAATGTACCCATGTAAATGAAGAAAAAATGTTAGGGTAGCAGATGGGTAGGTACAAGCAGTTTTGACAAGGCATGGACAACACAAATTGATCATTTCATACTTATAAAATCATTCCCCTTGTAAAAATACCCCTCCCCTTAATTTTTACTCTTTCCCATATTTCACTCATTTTCCCTTATAAAAACCCCTTTACTAATTTCCCTTTTCATTTAAAAATACATAAAAAAACCCAAAAAATACTTTATCCTAAGTCAAAATGGTTTAAATTAATATCGGGACCCACTACAAAAATCCCTCCCCGATATAAATTTAGCATTTTTAACTTAGTGAAATCCCACACATGTATTAACATTTAACCATATTTATTAATTCCTGTAATACCCCTATCCCGTATATATTAAAAAACCTTATTGATATTATCCCCATCCCTTTATTTATTTAACTTAAATACAAATATTTTTCCTCGCATGTGATATATCTTGGGCCCATGATATATTAATACCCTGCATATTATAAAGTTTCCCTAACCTGACCATATATATAACTCCAATTCATAAGTGTAAATCCCTGGGTCCCACGCCTTCATATCCCGCGACTCCATCGCATCATCTCAGTTGTCCAATCTAAACCGACCAGATCTAACAACCATCAAACCATATCACAAATCTTATAGTGTGATCGTTTAACACCACAAGACCTTCCGAAATGGATGGTTTCGCATCCCTACTTCCATATTACGTGTAAATATTTCATTTCATCACATCTATCAAGCGAAAACCATTTACCACTTTTCCGTAGTGCGAAAACCACCCAACAGTTGATCATGCCCATTGCGATAAACCACCAGATTATTCCATGCACAGTGCGCTAAACCATTCATCCTTTGTGATAAGCCACCATTTCATTTTGCAATATGCAATAAACCAATGTGAACACCCCAAGCTACTATGGTTACTCCGACACTGTGCAAAAAGCCAAAATTTGAGTCATTTCCGCAGATTTGTGAATAAAACTAGAACATCATTGCCAACGCCAAATTGATTCCCCATTACCATTCGGACTCCTTCCACGAAATTCCCTATTCCCTGAAACCATTCGCTCCATACAAGCCTTTGTTTCACTAACTGTTTTTTTTTGTCTTCAGGTATATCGACAAATCTGATAAACAATTGATAGTAGTTCAAACTGTTTAATCCAGATTCTTGAGATTTAAATTCGAAGGCTTCACTGAGAAGAAATTTCATACACAAAAGAAAAATCAAGCTAAAACCAAAAATACAGCAGAGAAAAGATAATTTACACAGTAAATTGGTTTTAAGAGAGTAAAAACATCTATAGCAGCAACAACGAAGTTGTTTAAAGTAACTTTTGAGGACATATTTTACTCACTGTTACATACCTCTTACTGTAAAAAGGTAAAAGTAAAAACATAGCAGTCAAGGTAAAACAATAAAAGTAAACACAAAGGAATTAATGGTTAAACAGATATGAAAACACTTTCACCAACAACAATTAAGTTTATCCGAAGTAAAAGTAAAAGCAGTTAAAATAACAATAAGGTTAAAAGATGAAAACAGAGCAGGAAGGGACATTTTCTAGAAATTTTCTGTTTAAGTCATAGTTTTACAAAACCTATTGTGACCAATCCAAGATGTATTTTGTAAAAATGGAGGAGGTTTATGTTCCTAAGATTCCAACCTACAACAACCTATCTCGCTTTATGCACAAGTATTACAGAATGATAGATACATGCACATCTTCACAGCCAGGCTATGTTTCAGAGCGTGCAAAGTTCTGTTTTAGACATATCTTTTCAGAGTATATTGTGAACATATGGAGCTGAATTTTCGGAAAATGAGAGAGGTTTATCTCAATAACATATCTATATACAATAAAATATTTCAATTTTTACATATCTTTCTCGGATTGAGATATAAAAATGTATCACTGGACCCCAATTTTGCAGAATTTCTGGAGAAAAATGCATAAAGGAAGGAGATAGTTAGTGACTTGGAAGCCTCATCATCAACTAAGAGTTGAAATCAAATTCGAATTTCTCTTCTTTTTCACCACCAATCCATAAATATATTCCAAATAGATTCATTATTTTTTAGTGTCCTTTATTTAAGTTCTATTTATGTAATACAATTTGAGATATTTGTAAACCAATCTTGATATTGTTTCAAGATATTCTAGTTTAGAATTTGTATAAATACTTCATCATTTGAAGTATTGAGTGTGGATTAATTGTTGAAAATTTTTGTAGTCATATTTTTTGAACCGGATCATAGGAAATAAAGCATCATCTTACAAGATTCATGTGTTTGGCCATTGTAGTGAAGTATTTCACTTGTCATTTTGTCAATTTTCTTATTTTCTCCATCTATTCATGAATGTTTTCTGAATCTAAATGATAAATTAGGAGTTATATTTCAGAATTTTTTAAAATCACTCTGTTTTTACTGCTTGTCATTTAAATGTTTTCTACTGATATCCAGACTAGGGAACCCTTAATTGCTCCCTGATTTCGATTGACCTCTCCTTTTTCACTCCTAATCCGGATTTAAGAACCCTTAATTTCTCTTTTATCTCGATAAAAACCATTTCACCATCAAATTTGAAGATCTGAAGTGACTCTACTATCTTTCCCTATAAATATTTACCTTTAGACATTGATCCTAATCTGACCGATTGACACATTGACTCCATTTTCCCAATGGGATGCAGATCTATAACTATCCATCTAAGTAAGTGATTTCACCACCAAAAAAAATCAAAATTCCAAAAATAATTTACCCTACATAACTAGCCTAAAACCAATTAAAATCAACAAAGATAAATCATATAGAGAAAGCCCTCTCTGAGCAATAGGAAGGCTAGATCCTAAGGCTTAAAAGTAGGTTTGTGGTTACCTCGGTAAATTCTTTCTTTAACCTTGAGAAATTACTGAGTGATAACATAGTGCAGGGTAGGTAGAAGAGTTATGTAGACCTGAACAAGTTGTTCAAGGAGTTTCGGGTTTGGGATCAAGTGTACTTGAGTATCAAGCCCAAGAAGAGCTCCTTGCGGATTATATCGTGTGCCAAGCTGGCACCAAGGCTTTGTGGACCATTCAGTATCAATGAAAGGATCAGAACAATGACCTATCGACTTGCATTGCCTTCCACAATGAAATTCCATGATTTTTTTCATATATCGTTGCTTAAGAAATATGTTAAATACTTTGTTCATGTTATTACCTGGTCTCTATTGTAGGTGGAGCTAGAAGAGAGTTCTAACCGAAACTGCAGTGCATTTTGCAGAAAAATATGCTCATGCTCTATAATCAAGAAATCGAGAAAATTAAAGTGAAATGGAAGCACTTTGTGCCTGAGGAAGCTATATGGGAGATGATGGATGAAATGCAGGCCATGTATCCTTCCTTTTTTCCATTTGAGGCAAAGAAGTTTTCGTGTGGTGTTGGTATATGTTTTGGTGATGTTTTGAAATATGTTTTGATGTGATTTTCAGGTGTATGTACATATGTATATGAATGTAAATACCACCATGAGCTATGTTATAAAGCTCATATAAGTGGTACGGTGTCATTTCATTATAGTTTTTATGTTGTTATGATGTCATGTTGGTTTTATTTTCAGAGGGGTTATGATTGTAAATACTCCATCGAGCTATGTTATAAAGCTCCACAAGCAGTATGTTTTCTTTTCAGTGGTGTTGCTGAGGTATATGTGTGATTGAACACTGAGGATAGTGTTCCCCAAGGGTGAGGGTTCTGTAACAACTTTGGTGAAAATTCCATGTAATAAAGTTTAAAAACTATACCGGATTGATGGGACATGTATTCCAAGTTGAATTTTGGGAAAAACATCCTAGTGCAAGTTTTCACATGGTTTATTATGGCTAAGGAAATTTGAAAAGGCTATGGCTAAGGCATTAAAGAGGAAAAAAGTATTTTTGGCACACTTATTTATGAAAATAAGGGAAATTAGGAGAAAAGGGAGATGAAAGGTCATAGGTTGCATGTGAGGAGGAAAATAAAGGAAAATAATGGAAAACGAAAAAAATAGAGGCCTATTCAATAAAAAGGCTTCTGAGGATTAGCTGATACCTTTTGTGAGTGCCTTTTGGATCTCTCTCATTATTCTCTCTCTCTCTCACTCTTGGATACTTAGATTTTTCTTGGAGCACCCTTTGAGAGTGTGGATACTTAGTGATTTGGAGCAATAAGGAAGAGGAAGAGCGGGAAATCGCAGGTGGACATCAGGATTAGTAGCTACTGCGAGATTTGATTGCAAGTATCGAGTTGCATGTATGTTTTCCTCACTAGTTTTGGCATGCATGGTGTATGCATGTGGATTTTCCTAGCCTTGAAATTTCCTGGATAGCCATGGTGTTGCAGGATTATTTCCATTGATTTTTAATCTTCTTGGTTCTCATGATTCCTTTACTTATGGGTTGAGTTATTAGTTCCTAGATCCTTGGTTGGACAAATGCTATGGAAGCTCGAAGGAAAACTGTGGGTTAAGTTACTAATCCTGGATGCCTTGGTTGGAAAAATGCTTTGGAATTCCTAGGTGGGTTTAGTTACTAGTCCTAGAAGCCTTGGTTGTACAAACACTCTAGAAGCCCTGTAATAGTTGAGGTTGAGTTACTAGTCTTGGAAGCCCTGGATGGAAAAAACACTCTGGAGCCGTAAAACAACTTGGATAGATACCAATTCATGATGGTTGTGATTTCCGACCATGAGGTGGAATAATTGGTTGAGGGTTGAGGTGGTTTGGCCTTTGGAAGCCCCAAATTGATTGTGATTGATGTGTTTTATGAGATCCCGTATTCATGCTTGGAATATGGCACGGGGGTGATTAGATGAAGTGATACTTTCCTTAACCAATCTATGACTGAGTGGAACGTGGAAGTCCCATCTCCGGTTGGTTTTTACATTCAATAATGAAGATCTCATTCCTCTGGTATTCAGTATGCAAATGTACTATTTTATGTATGGATTTTATTGTTGTTATATCCATTGTATTTCTGTTTTTATTGTGTTGTTTATAAGCATGTATTCGATCAGTGATGATGTATGGCTCTATCTATGTTTTTACATGTAAATGAATACACAATGTATCTATGGTAAAATAGACTATATTGTAACTTATGATGTAGGGGAGAAATTTTTCTTAGTGATTCTCAGATAAGTAAGAGACCCCTATGTTTAAATTTGTTGTTTACACCTGTACATGCAATGTTTGTGACATGTTCAACGAAATGCCTATTGTGGTTAGGAGGGGTCCAGATGAATTTCTGATAATGTGATTACCTGTGTACCTTTTTTTTAATGTTATTTATCATCTGCTAAAGTTTCATGAAGTTAAGGGCAGTGACCTAGGCTTTGGGGCTGAAAAGGTGGCACAAATCTGAGAGTTGCAGGTGCATAAATATGTATTTGGGGCCCTGGATGCATGCTTGTTGTGTTGTGCCTATGGCTATAGGCTCCTAGCTACTACCTTACCTTGGCATGCTTGCAGATAAGGCTTAAAATATTCAAAAATTTAGTCTCCCTCAGGGATCGGGGGTCTGAAAGGTTAGGCTACCTCCTGGGGATGTTGTCGATGTTGTGTAAGGTGTGTTTGTCATGTTTCCTTCGATTACACTTCCTCAAGGTCATCTAGGAGGCTGAATCTCATATTATTAGCCTCTCATCACATGTTTACCCCAGTTGGCCGATTACTAAGGCTGATTTCCATACATTGTACAACACTGAATCTGAAACTCTCAAGATGATATCTATCCATCCAAACTCTCCCCCCCTTTGACATCAATGGAAAAGGGCGATACCAACACTGAAGACAATTCCAATAATGTCAGATGAGAAAAGGACTCCCCCTTCATACGAAACGCCATATTTATTCAAGAATGATATAGATCAAGAATGTGCATATGAAACAAGAACTTCAGCTGCAAACATGGCTCTAGCCAATGCCATGTAATCTCTGAAAACTGAACATGCTCCCTATAAGATTGTAATGAAGATGCAAACACACATCCTTTGCTGCTAAAGAAACACATCTGCCTATTACTGTAACAACCCTGGTCAAAAATCCATGTAATAAAAGTTAATAAAGGAAAAAAGATAACCATGGTCATGGGAGACATATTCCAAGCCGAATGTTGGGAAACAAAATCCTAGTGTGGGTGTTCATATGGCTGATTATGGCTATGAAAATTGGAAAAGGCAATGGATAGGGCTTTGGAAAGGAAAAGTGGCATTTATTAACATTTATTTATGAAAATAATGCAAATTAGGAGAAAAGGAAGGTGAAATGTCATAGGTTGCATGAGATGAGGAAAATGAAGGAAAATAATGGAAAATTGAAGAAATTAGAGGCCTCGTTAATAAAAATTCTTATGAGGATCAATTCGCGAGATTTTCGTCAGTTCAAATTTGGAGCTCTCATTCTATTCTCTCTCTCTCATACTCTTGGACACTTAGAGTTTTATTGGAGAACTCTCAGAGGAGTGTGGAATACTTCAGATTTGGAGTAATAAGGCAAAGGAAAATTAGGAAAGTTAAGAGGACATCAGGATAAAAAACTACAAGGAGTTTTTCTTGTAGATGTCGAATTGCATGTATGATTTCTCTACCAGCTTTGGCATGCATGGCATATACATGTGGTTATTTGGTTATGATCTGTCATGTGCATGGAGGATTTCCTGGATTGACAATGGTTTTTCCTCACCTTACCATTTCCTCGATAGCCATGGTGTTGTGGGAGTTTTTCCATTTTTTTCCGGTTGGTTCTCATGTTCCTTTGGTTGTGCGTTGAGTTATTAGTTCATGGATCCTTGGTTGGAAAAACACTATAGAGCCCTGTAACATCTTGGGTTGAGTTACTAGTCTTGGAGCCTTGGTTGGACCAATGCTATGGAGCCCTTGGTGGGCTGAGTTACTAGTCCAGGAGCCTTGGTTGGAAAAATGTTCTGGAGCTCAACAGTAGTTGTGGGTTGAGTTACTAGTCATGGAGCCTTGGTTGGAAGAGATGCTTTGGAGCCCTGGACAACTAGGGTAGATACCAATATGGTGATGGTTAGTGATGTTTGACCATGAGGTGGAATAATTGGTTAAGGGTTGAGGTGGTTTGGCCTCTGTAATCCATGGTTTGGTTTTGATGTATTTATTCTATGAGATCCCACATTAATGCTTGGAATATGGCATGGTGGTGATTAGCTGAAGAGATATTTTATTCAACCAATCTATGGTTGCGGGGAACATGGAAGTCACGAACGTGGTTGGCCTTTGGATTCATGATTAAGAGCTTCTTCTACTTTGTATTCTATGGGTAAAATTACTTGTTTATATGTGGTTTATATGGTTGTTATATCCTTGATATTTTTGTTATTTATATGCTGATTGTGACTGAGTTCCATGACAGTGATATTAATGTATGGCTCTCTTAATGTTTTGGTTAACCACTAAATGTACAATGAATGTATGGCTCAGTAGATGATAATGTAATTATTGTGATGAAGTATCAATGCTTCTTAGTGATTCTTAGATAAGTGTGAGACCCTTATGCTAAGATTTGTTGTTTAAACCTGTAGATTTCATATTTGTGACATGTTTGAAATTTTTTTTGTCATGGTAGTATGGGTCTGTTGTAGCGGCTACAACCACCCTCCAAAATTTTCCTTTGCTTAGATTTTGGAGCCTTACTTTCTTTTTACGGGAGCCTATCTTGCACTGCTATCAAGTATGCATGATTTGATTGATGTTTATATTTTATCTATGCTTATGATCACTTGATTTTCACTTATCTATTTTTCTAAATCACAAACTAACCTCCTGTCTAAGTCTTGCACATCAGTTCTATGCTTTCCTCCAGAAACTATGTAATCCATGAGGGCATGCAACCTTGATGACTGGAATTGCATAGTTATGAATGGAAGTCATCCTTGAGCTATTAAAATGCACATTCATGGTAGAAAGCCCAACATTGATCCCAGAAACTACGCAATCCCTCACTGAGCTCAGAAACTACGCAGTGCACTGAGTCGAGAAGTTGCCCAGTTCGATAGTTGTGCAATATTTCCCAATGATTTGCATGGCATGTTTTCCCAAAAAAATAGAAAAGCTAAAAAGAAAAAAATAATCCCAAAAATTTAGGGATCTATGTTTAGTAACCCGAAGGAAGCATACCTTCTATTTTTGGAAATTGTTGCAATGTGTCGCTTTTCCCTAGATTTTGGCATGCGAGTCATAAAACCTAATTTTCTCAAATATATTTAATCGATGCCCCTAGACTCATTTTAACACTCAATATGTATAAATTATACAATATGCATGTATATTACCAGACTCCCCTGATCTAACAAATTAACTTATGTTAAATAAAAAATCCTTCCACTTAATTCTTTGCGGAAATTAAATCGCCAATTGCAAAACACATATGAAGCAAAATCAATAGCACATAAACACAATTGTTTACCGGGAAAGCTTAAAGCTAAAAGCCCTAAATATAATATATTATGTATATCAATGGATCATGTAATAATCTCATACAAATATTAGTAAATCAAGCTCTCGGTACAATCAACAATCATTACACACTGTCATGCAGAAATTTGCATATCTATGCACCAATTTCTTGCCTCCTGACAGCCTGCCTCCACTACACAATCCCTGCTGAATAAGACCTCTGAATGAATTCGAATTGGCCTTGCCTTGAATACGCAATCCTCATTGGCATCTCCAATGTGTGTTATATGCATTGAATGCATCACTATAGTCACAACAGATAGTCCATCTCACCAGGCTTTCACCTATCTCTCCACTGCGTCTCCACTGGAACTAACATGCAAGTAGTTAACTGTTGTATTTTTTTAGTTGCAAGTGAGTCTCTAGTTATGAATTAATTAAATAATTAATTCTCTAAACTCTCACTAGTGTATATTTAGCTAGAACTAGATACAACTAGCACAACTGATTTTAACTCACTTAACTGAGTTAAAATAAATAACAACTCCCATAACTACTCTTCCAACTCTGTCACAACTCTGCCACTTCAGTTATAATTGAGTCCTCCATGCATGAGTCACAAAACACCCTAGGAATTGCGTAATTCCTTTAGCCCACTGATTTTCCAAATCTGTTCACTGAAATAAATTTCTCCAAGAGAATAAGTTGATATTTATTGTCGGATTATTATTAAGGGCTAATAATAATCGACATGCATATATTTCGATATTAGCAATCTATAAATAGACTTCTCCCAATCTTCTAAAAACAGAATCTCGTCTATTTTTCCAACTTGATCAATCATCTACAAATAGCATCCTGCAACTTATAGAATATGCTCACCATGTCTAAAAATAGACATACACCTAAAAGTAGCCTACAGGCCCCACTTAGTGAAGGTGCTTAATTTTCACTAATCTCATCATCTTGTTGAATCTCAACACAATATTTGAGCTCTAGCATTCTTGAGGAGATCAGGGGGAACCTTCAGTGCGATTGTTGTCGCTTTTCCAGGCGAGTTTTGCACTTATTTCTTTTGTCGATTTTTCTGTCATTTTTTTCCATTTGGCTTGTGTGAGTGATTTTTTTCTCATTTATTTGCATGCATTATAGTTCTTTAACTTTATTTAGCTTATATAAGTATTGTTTCAAGTTATTTTTCCCTTTCACAAGTGTCGCATCGGTTTCTTCATTTTTGCACCGATGGTCGCCGTTACGGTGACTCTCCTCATCAATTTGTTTTTCTTCCCATTTACTTGGTTTCTGCACTTGATTTGTCTTGTCTCATTTAAAATTAGTCAAATATGCACTCAAACCATCAATATCTCTCATATCTACTCGTTTTCACACTTCCCTTGGGAAAATCTTCCATTTCCTTGGCCTGATTTCACTTTCCCTAACTTGTCACTATGCAATCTAGAGGTTCAAGATGAGAGATTGGCCTCTGGAACTATGAAGTGTGTATTAAAGGATGTCCCAACTGCCCATTGTGAATTTCCAGGACTCAGTCTGCACCCCTTGCTACTAAGACTGCGCAATGCGTAGTCTCTCCCTTCTCACTGCCCAAGCTGAACTGCACATTGCGCAGTCTTAGTCCTCAAGCTTCGAACCTGACTACTTGGACTAAATAGTGCATAGTTGCCTTGGGAATTCAAACCCTCTTCCTACTAAAAATTGTTCAATCCTTCTCGTCAGATGCCCAGTTTTTTGCTTGAACATGTCTTGAAAGTGTTTTTTCTTAAAATTGGTGTTTTCTTTCCATGAGTGTCTTTTTTGTCCCACAGGTACAACGTTTTTTTAGCACTAATCCAAAAGTCACTATTAAAATGGCACCCAAGAGAGATTCCTCAAAATAAACTACTGAAAGAAGTACTAGGGAAGCAGTTGAGAAAGTTTTAGATAAATTGCCAGTATATGTGGGCATTCAACTATTTATAGAAAAGGGATCCAAACTTACATGGTACAAAATTTAAGATTTTTTCACAAGATACATTTAGGCAGACTTAGAGGACCAATAGGTGTATCTCAGCATCAATCAGTAAGGACTATACAGGGTTGCATGCAAGTATCTAAAATTCTCGTGTGTGGATGTGATCAGATGGGTTGTCTCAGACACTCATGAGAGAATTATGACATTGAGCAACACAAGCGGACAAAAGTTTGCTACTTTTCTAGCAGCAAAATTTCAACGGATGTATCATCATCCTAGGCCAGTGAAGATCATGGACACATTATTTTATTCCACCTACAACTATGTTAACACAAAGGATATCATCGAGAGTTGGGTGAAGGAGCCATAAAAATTTAGATAGACACCAACCCACATGTAAAAGAAAAGGTCTCTCAGGAAGGCTTACCAGCTTTTGGTCATCCTAGCTTGAAGAATATATGGCCAATCAAGTACAAATACCTTTCCTGATGGGTGGAATATCTTATTGAACTATGTGGTGAACGAGGGGAATTCGTTCAACTGGTCATAACTTTTGGGTCATTAGCTAAGAGCCCATGTAGAAAAATTCTGGGATCCGCCCAAGTGTGAGCAAGTGAGATTCTATATGTCCGAAAACATATTGGATGCAATCTGTGCACATAATCAGTTTCCTAGTATGAACTTGATGTGGATGGTGAGCCCTGGTATTGCACCAAGAGTGCTGCAACTCCCAAGGGCTGCCCTACTTTACTTTATCAACCCGAGGTTCGTACAAACTTGGATGTGACAGTGCTATATACATAGCAGGTGCACTCTGTTCATGTCATCCTCTTCTGCTTTACGAAAGGGTTCTATTTCTTAAACTATGATAAGAAATGAAAAGGAAATTGTTGAAAGGAAATGATAGAAAGGGAACTAAACTAAATTGATGAAAATAAATGACAAGAATGAAACTAGTTTTATTTGCAGAAAGGAAATGACAAATAGGAAACTAATTATAAACCACACTTAACTTAGAAAAACAGCTAAATGCACTCTACTTATCCTATGGTCTAACTATCATGCTTCTATCCATGCAACTAAGCTATTTATGACTTAATTCTAATTGCAAAAGTGTTGATTTTCAGCTTGAAGGAAAGAAAAAGATTAAAGAGGATAATGGAGGGCTTGACACATGAAATGAGGCTTAGAAGGTGGAAAGAGCGAGGTTAAACCTTACAAAATCTTATAATATGGCATAAATGGCTTTGGAGAGGAATGCATTGAAATATGCAATGGGGGAGGTGCGATGGAGGTAAAAGTTGCGATATGTGATATCGCAGTCGAAAAATTAAAGGGATAGCGGAAAGGTTGTCTAGGAGCGGGAGATAAGTGCAATGAGGTAAGAACTATGGAGTGTGAAGTGTGACGGAGAAAAAGCTATGCCGTGTGAAATGCAATGTCGCAATCGGCGATCAGACTGGTAAGTCTTAAGAGAAACGGGTAAATATTGCGGAGTACGATTTGTGATGGGTGACGTGGCGGTGGTACCAGCGGTGGAGCATGATCGCAATATCGAAATCAGCAGGTATGAGAGGTAAGTGTTAAAATAAAAATGGAAAACAGTGCGATTTGCGATTTGTGATTACGCAATATCGCAATCGGGGAAAAGGTGCAAAATGTGATTTGCGATGCAGTGGAGTTATCACATCGACGGAACGAGCGGTAAGTGTTAAAAGAAACAAGGTAAATGGTACGATTTGTGAAGTGCGATGTACGGTAGTGGGAATTTCAAGGAGGAAAGGTAGAGGTTGATTTTCAATGGTTTTTCAAGCGTTTTTGCGTCAAAACGAGTAAGGAAACTGTAACCAATATAAGCAAAGGAATAAGGCGGGTTGAAGGGTTTAAGTGATTTTAGGGAAAAAAGGTGGGTGCAACAGTAAAAATAAGTGGGTAACAAGAGGGAATGGAGGCGCACCAACAGTTCTCAGAATTGTAACGCACCTGCGGATTCATGCATGGAAAGAAGATAAAAATGCATGATAAAAATAGTGAAAGAGAGACTCAAACTTGGTAATGCAATTTCTTCCCTAAACTCAAACAGAAAGCAATTTTTGGCCTGTGGGAAGGTCTACTCTACTCGAACTCTATTGAAAAATATGAGAGGGGGAGGCTTGACCATAGCTTTTGGAGTTTTTCCTCTATTCTACTACTCACAATCAAATGAACTACAACAACACACTGGAAGAAAAACTAAACAACAATGAAACTATTAAAATCAGAACTAATTGAATGACAGAAACAAAACTAGCTTAATGGCAGAAAGGAAAAGATAGTAACAACAGAGAAGCTGAGGCACATGGATTGGACCCTAACCCACAAGCCTAGCTATCTGAAACTTAAATCAGTCGAATGAATTTAGTCTGCTCATTTCATAAAAGAATAACCTCATACATCTCTAGAAGTTTGATCACTGAGTAAAATAGTAATCTTAATATCTTGCAACAAAGTTTCAACTAGAATCAAATAACTGACTAACTCTTCCTAGCTATAGCTTTGCTCTATTTATTCTACAGGACAGCTACCAAAAACTCCCTAGAAAATAGTGATTGAGTCCACTTGACTCTGAGTAAACAAAGATTGAGTGCTTGGATTCCTTTGGAATTTGAATTGCTGGAGAGAATCCTTGGGGATCCTTTGGCTGCCTTTGGAATTCGAATTGCTGGAGAGAATCCTTTGGAATCCTTTGGCTTCCTTTGAGAGTTAAGGAGGGTGGACAATCCTCCAATAATTTCTCCTTCTTGTCTCCTCCAAGTCTTTATGAAAAAATCCTTATAAAAATGCTTAAATCATGATTTTTTGCTCTCAACCTCATATTAGGCACTTAGAGTATGTTAGCCTTAATCACCACCTATATTAGCATCATAAAACTAAATAATAATAAAAATGCAAGAAAAAGAGATCTAGGAAGGAAAAAAGGTGACCATTAACCCCTCCAAATATGTTTAATGATGGAGCTCATCATCACCCCCTACTGAATGGTTTCTCATCCTCTAAGCAACTAATTATCCTCCTGCATTTCCTTCAAGGCTTTGATAGCCCCCTTGATTTCCTGAGGAATAAGTGTGGGAGTTTCCCAAGGGGGTAAAAACCATTATTCTTTTCTGCATTCTCCCATTCTCTATCTTGTGCATCTATGTCCTTTTCATCATTCGGCCCCAACAATAAAGGTGGGTTGAGCTTTAATCCCAACCATTGGATCTTTTTGACCTGCATGGCCCTCTTGTATAATGGTGCCCTTTCCAATGCACCCCTTAGTATTTCTAGAGTAGGTACTCCTTGTTCTTGAGGCCGTGAGGGAGGTTGTTCCATCTCCTCTGGCTGGCCATAATGCACTCATCTTCTATCTTCCTAGAAACATCATCAAAGTGGCCTATCACCTGGGTTTGAGTCTAAAGGTAGCTTTCAACCAGTGCAGGGTCCCTTTCAATCTCTCGACAGTTAATGATGACTCCTCTTGGGCTGAACAATTATGGTATGATATATAATGTTTCTCTATTTCTTCTTCCCATGACCCTCCATATCTCTTTTGCTCTAGTGTCCTCATTCACCATCCAAGATACTAGAGCCATCAACTGCATATCCCCCATTATAGGATTGGGGTCCCAAATGTCTAGATTTCTCAGCACAAGGTTATGTAGGTAAAACTCTTCCATCTTTCCCTGATCAACCATGTTAGC
Source organism: Pinus albicaulis (assembly GCA_034641835.2). Lineage (NCBI taxonomy): Eukaryota > Viridiplantae > Streptophyta > Pinopsida > Pinales > Pinaceae > Pinus > Pinus albicaulis. The sequence goes on along the minus strand of CM076575.1, from coordinate 1,875,267,911 downwards.
TTGTTTGTATAAATTTATGAATTGCCTACAATCTTGGAAAGGTAGTGATCCATGGGAAGCTAGAGTTTTGATTTGAAATAGAAGCCATTACTCCTTGAGGTACATAGCATATGAGTCAGAAGGGAATTTGTGCTGAAGGGCTTCTATGCATAAGTCTGCCATGGTGGCTACTTGCTCCTCTTTTTGCTGCAATTTCTCCTTTAGTGCTACATTCTCTGTCTTTGCCTTCTGCAGCTACTCCTTCAGAACTATTTCTTCGATTCTTTCCTCCTCCCTTGGTGATTCTTCAATGATAATCAGGCTTGTAGGAGGATTTTTTGGCTTTCTCTGTCTATTTTCAGCTCTGGAATACATAGAGGTCTGCCTTTTTCTCTTTGCGCTCAGAGGAGCTACGGTGGAAAATATATCTTTGTATTGAGGGGATGTGGTGTTGTGTTGTGAGTCTATTTCTTTCCCATTTTCTGCTATCTCTATGACTTCTATGGCCATCTCTTCTGTTTTTCCTTGGCCCTTTTTCTCTTCCTCTTCTTCTGGTTCTTCCTCTTCTACTATTTCTTCTTCTCTTTCTTCTCTAAGAATTGCAGGCTTCCGCCAGTCTCTCTTCCTTTAAATATTTTTAATTTACTGGTTTGGGTTAGACAGGCCCTCTTTATTATTAGGCTGCACAACTCATTCTGGAGTGCTTATGTAACTCGGGTTCATCTCCAGTTTCTATTGTAAACAACTATTTCCTTCTCCCTGTTAATTCATGATGGACTGCATGTTGCCTCCCGTTGTTCTCCTCTACTCCACTTGGTTTAAATTGTTTTCTTTTGCATGCCCAAGTGGCGTGACTTTTCAGTTCTCCCTAGTCATACTTCATGATGGTGGCCAAGCTAACTGGCCACCTTTCTACCCCTTAAACTCTAAGTCTTCAAATTTAATTAATTCTAGCTATTATGGATGCATAGCGAGGGGTGAGAAGCTATACCTAAGTTTACCTGTCGTTTCCAAGGCGTTTCCAGGAGCTGGATTGAGGAGACAAACCTTTTAGATGTTTTGTTCTTCACTATTTTCTATTATCTGAGTGAGAAGCTTGCTGAATGAGCAGCTCTCTGAGTGAGCTGCTGATATTTCCTTGTTGTTTATTTCTGCTGGAGATGTATTTCCTTGTTGTTTCTTTCTGTTGGAGATGTTGCACGGGGGGTAGCTCTAGATGCCATGGGTGGCACTCTTGTCTTTCCTGGGGTCTACTTCATGAGCTCCTCCCTTGTTTTTCTTGATATTCAAGAACATATTTCTGCGTTGTAGGAATTCCCTGATGTCTGTAGCAGTTTGTGTTTGGCTTTCCTTGCTACATTGTGCTCAAGAATGGAGGAATGTGTTGCATGGAGGTGATGGAGGAAGTTATGAAAATGGATGGAGTGAATGATGGGATGGATGGTAAAATATAATAAGGGAAGGAATATTAATTCTTCCCTATGTTTCCAGAAACCATTAATAACCTGCAAAATAGAAAACACAGAAATGCAGATGTATTTTTTTTTTGTTTTTGTTTTTGTTTTACCTTTTTTTTTTGAAAGAAAGTGGGTTGACTCCATGGAGGTTTTCAACCCATATACTTGGCTTAGGTGCCTCAGAGAGGTTTTCACCCATGGATCTTTATTCTCTTTTTTTTTTTGAGCAAGTGAGCTGCCCCCATCGAGGTTTTCAGCCCACAAGGTTGCCTTGGGTGCCTCAGAGAGGTTTTCACCCATGGTTTTTTTTTTCTAGGAGGTGTGGGAAACTATGGAGTTTCCCATCACATACACCTCTATTCTTATTGAATTTATGAACTCTTCCTTTGACAAAGGCTTCTTATAAATTTTAAGTCTGTGACCATTAACAAGCAAGGGGATTTCTTCCTCATCTATGGTTCTGATTTGAACTGCACCATTATCAAAACATTTTTCCACTGTGTAAGGTCCCAACCATATTGTCATCATCTTGCCTTTGAAATATTTAAACCTTGAATCATACAAAAATTCCCTATCCTTATTGGAAGGTCTTTTCTTTGATTTTCTTTTCATGCCATACCTTCCTTTGTAGTTGAACTACCTCCGTGTGAAGAAGTGCTTGCATTCTGAACTCATCCAATCCATTTAGTTGAAACAACCTCTCTTTTTGGGAATTTGATAGATATAGATTTAATTCAGCTGAAATTCTTAAAGTTTTGAATGAAAACTCAACTAAAAGTAGAGCCTTCTTACCATAGACTAGTTCATAGGGAGTGAATCTTGTTGTTGTCTTCCAAGTAGTGTTGTAGGCCCAACTAGCGTCTACCAATCTGTCTGCCCAATATTTTATGTTATTGCTCACAACCTTGGTGAGTATGCTCTCTAAAGCTCTTTTAGTCACTTCTACTTGGCCATTTTCCTGAGGGTGATAGGTAGTAGAAGTTCTATGCTCAATATTGTGCTTCCTCAAAAGATTCTCAATGAGGTGAGAGGTGAATTGTGGTCCTTGACCAGTGACTATTTCTCTGGGGTACCCAAACTTGTAAAACTCATTTTCCCTCAGAAATTCTACTACTTTCTCCTCAGTTGCTACCTTCATTTCTTTTGTTTCAGCCCACTTTATCAGGTAATCAGTGCATATTGTGATATACATATTTTTTACAGATGGTGGATCGATAGGTCCAACAAAGTCCATGCCCCATTTATCAAATGGATCAAGATCCACCTGAGGGTGTAAAGGAATTTCATCCCTTTGTGTGGGTTTCCCCATCCTATGGCATTGTTCACACCTATTGGTGTATCTTTTGGAATCTTGATGAAGGGCAGGCTAATAGTACCATGCTTGCAAAACTTTTTGAGCAGTTCTCGTTACAAAAAAGTGGCCTCCACATGGGTTGTCATGACATGTAGAGAGGATATCAAAAAATTCTTCCTCCCTCACACATCTCCTTAGGATTTGATCAGGGCCTAGCTTGAAAAGGTTTCCCCCAATCCATGTGAAAGGGGCGTTTTTTTTTATGATTCTTCTCCTCTCCCTGAATGAAAGAATAGGAGGGAGTCTCCCAGCAACCAAGTAGTTAGATATATCAACAAACCATGGTGAGAGTGCTGATATAGCAAAGAGGTGCTCATCTGGTAGCTGGTCATCCACCATTCCTTCTTCTCCTATAGGGAGAGCTAACTTGGACAAAAAATCTGCAACAAAATTCTCCACTTTCCAGGTTGATCAATAATAGTAAAATCAAATTGCTGAAAAAGTAGCAACCATATAATTATCCTAGCATTCACATCTGGTTTGTTCATTAAATACTTGATGGTTGCATGGTCAGTGTGAACAAAGATCTTATATCCAGTTCCATAATTCCTTAATTTGTTTAATGCATGGACAATGGCTAACATCTCCTTCTCAGTAACAATATAATTCAGCTCGGCCTTGGACAAGTTCTTGCTGATAAAATAAATGGCATAAGGGATTTTTTCCTCTAATTGTCCTAATGTGCCCCTACAGCTTTGTCGAATGCATCATTGTGGATGTGGAAAGGTAGAGTCCAATTTGGACCTCAGAGGATGAGGGCACTAGTCAAATTTTCCTTAATGAGCTCGAAAGCCTCTTGACAAGGACCAGACCAAATAAACTCAGAATCTTTGGCCAATAACCCAAATAATGGCGAAGCCATCTTGCTGAAATCTTTGATGAACCTTCTATAGTAACCAACTAAGCCTAAGAAACTCCTGACATCTTTCTGCTTTTGACGAGCATACACCCTTTTGATGATGGTGATTTTGTTTGGGTCTACCTGATTTCCTGCTTGGGATATGCAGTGTCTTAACACAACCCCTTCTTTCTTAAGGAATTCACACTTTTCTGGGCTCAGGGAGAGATGCATCTCAATGCACTTTCTTAGTACTTTACCCAAATTGGAGAGAGCTTCCTAGAAGTCATCCCCGTATGGTGTGAAATCATCCACGTAGATTTCGATAGAGTCATGGAATAACTCAGAAAAGATGCTCACAATAGCTCTTTGGAAGGTAGCTGGAGAATTGCACAACCCAAATGGTAAGACTCTATAAGTGAAGGTACCCCAAGTGTAGGTGAAAGTAGTCTTATCCTGGTCTTCAGGGCTGATTTGAATATGATTGTACCCACTTAACCCATATAAGAAGGAAAATAACTTCTTCCCCGCAAGGCCATTTAGGACTTGGTCTATAAAGGGAAAAGGGAAATTATCTTTCTTGGTGGATTTGTTAAGTTCTTGATAGTCGACAAAAATTTTCCACTTCCCATTCTTCTTTAGGACTAGGACAAGAGGGGATACCCACTCACTGTTGGATATAGGATATATGAACCTTGCATCCAATAGTTTTTGCAACTATTCTTTGACTATGTCCTTCAGAGCTAGGTTCATCCTTATTTGGGGTTGTCTCACGTGCTTGCATCCTTCTTTGATGTAAATATGTTGTTTTCACACTGAAGGATGCACCCCTTTCATGTCCTTGTAATCCCAAGCAAATGCTTCAAGATTTTCTTTCAAAAGCTGGCATAGATGCTTCTCTTCTTCATTCGAGAGGTCTGGGTTGATTTTCAGAGACCTGGATGGACCAAAATCAGTAGCCTTGGTGGATTCCGAGGTTGACTCAACTGGGTGCACTTTCACCCAAGGTGGATATTCAGACTCTTTGACTAAGGTTTCGAGAGGAATGTTAGGGGAGGACTGGTTTTGAATGGCATGGTCGATGATTTCATCTTCATCAAGCTGCCCCCTCTAAGAATAGCATCTATGGTACACATAGGGGAAGTGTTATATAACTCAACTTCTTTATCCTCCAATCATATAGGGAGATCATGATCAATGGAAGGCTGGGCTGGAGGATATAACACTAGCTGTTTAGACAAAGGCCCATTTTTTATAGTCATGTTTCTGGCCTGACAACTAATATAAGCATTTGTGGTGGCTAACCAAGTTTTCTCTAATATGAGAGGATAACCATTAAACTTGGTTTTTGGTTGTAGGACAAGGAAATATGTAGGATACTCCCAAGATTCAATGGTAACCATGCCATCCTCAACAATTCCTTCCAGAGTTACTGTGGACCGATCTGCAAGTTGCATAACTATTCTGGTTTTCCTCAAAGTCCCTTAGAGATTAAGTTTCAACATAGTTTCCTTGGTCATGATGGTTATTGAAGCCCCTAGATCAATCAGATTGTTGGGGACTATGACACCATTTACATGCACATTAACAATTGGACTACTAGGGTCCAAGTACTTTGGAAATATCACCCTTCCCAGCATTAGGTCAGATAGTTGTCCTACCACATTGATGGTGAGCATATCTTTCTTCCTTCTCCCAGGTTTCTTGAAGAAATTTTCTTTCATGAGCCTATTATAGATAGGGACATCCTTAATGACCTGGAGAAGTGGTATCTTTACACACAAATTTTCCAATTCTCCCAGAAGTTGAGTCTCCTTTGGGTTGTGCTGACTAGGGTGGATCAAGCGGTCAGGAAAAGGAGGTAGTTGGATCTGAGTGTTACCTTCTTCCTTTTCCTCCTCAAACTCTATAGGTGGAGATGGAGGATGGTTTTCTGGGAGTACTCTTCTTGACCTGAGATTAACCTAGTGTATCTCCATAGCATAAGACAGATAGGATGTTTCTCCACTGGGAGCCTGATGTGCCTGTCTGTTGTTCGAGTTTGGATTGGGCTGTGCAGGTATATGTAGCCGAGGTGGAGAAAAATGAGTAAGCTGAGGTTGAGGTTGGGGTGGAGGCATTAGAGCAGGTGGTTTATTTTTTTTAGGCCTCCACCCTTGGGATGAATTGTTCCACTGAGGTTGTTGTGGAACATACTGCTGGAATGGTTGGTTTATTGGCTGAGGATGATATGAAGGGTTTTAAGGCCAAATAGGAGGTGTAGACCAAGATGCAGGAGTGGGAATGTATGAAGGTTTCATGGGTGCACTCTAATTGTTGTGATAGTAAGAGTAAGGTGCACCTTGCATACCTTGTTGATATGGCTGAGGGCCTTGAGGCCTTCTCTGGTTGATGAAACAAAGTTTCTCTGTAATTTCTTCCCCACCTTGATATATAGCCTTAATTCCAAGTAAGGAGAGACACTTTTTTGTGGCATGATTCTCGTCACAGACTTAGCAAACCTCTATGACATTCAGTGGACATTCATTTCTTGGGTTCTTCCTGGTACATATAGGACAAAAGATGGCCAAGGCTCTCTATGCTTCCTCTTGCTTCCTTTTGACCTACATTGTGTCCATTTGCAAAGCAAAGGTGTGAAACATGTCACTCTTGAAGTCCTCTAGCATGTTTCCAATCTCATGTTTTATGAAGGTGGAAGAGGAAGGGGTATTGGATGTACTTTGGCTAGCTCTACCCTTCTTCCTAAATGCCCTATAATGGTTCCGGAAGACAGTTTTGATCGCTTCATAGGGTTGTTGGTAGATATCTCCTCCTATTAACATATTCAAGGTTTCTATCATCTCTTCACTGATCCCTTGAAGAAGTACAGGCTTGAGTGAGCCAGGATCAAGATTACAATTGGCTTTCTTATAGTTCAATTGAAACCTCTCTTCATAGTCCTCTAAGGATTCATCTGGCCCTAGAGTCATCCTAAAGATCTCATCCTTAGTTTCCTTGGAAATACAATAGTACTTGTATTTGTTGTTGAAGGTCTCTTCCATCTGTGCCCAGGTAGTGATGCTACTCCTAGGCAGACCCATGAACCAGTGCAAGGATGCATCCTTAAGGGTGGATGGGAATAGCTTCAACTTCTGATCATTAGAGGTGTAGTCATAAGTCTTAAAAACAATAGGAAATTCAAACATGAATGTGTCAGGGTCCTCAGAGGTGAGTCCATGAAAGTGTGGGAGAGATGAGGGGCTAGTTTTTTTCATCTTAGTTTCCCCATATGCCTCTCTTATGGGAAAATTTCTCTTTGTCCTAGCCATGGTTAAGATAGGTGAAGCAGGTCCCTTAGTTGAAACAAAGTCTTCTTCTTCTTCCCCAATAGGATCCTCAAAATATTCAAAAGGCTCTCCTAGAGGGGGTTCACTCTCACTGCCACTAAACAAGAGTGAAGGGTGGCCAGGAGGTGATGTAGGGGGTTTTACGTAAGGTTTTCCTTTGAGTATTCCTAGTCCTACGAGGCATGAAAATAAAATATTTTTGTACTTTTTCAATATTTCTGAAATGACATGAAAAGAAAAGAAAGTAGAAAAGAATGCCAAAAACAAAATCAAAGCATCTACTAGACAAGTCCCCGACAACAACACCAAAAAGTGGTGAGCCTTGGTATTGCACCAAGAGTGTTGCAACTCCCAGGGGATGCCCTAATTTACTTTATCAACCTGGGGTTTGTACAAACTTGGAGGTGACAATGTTATATACACAACAGATGCACTCACTTCATGTCATCCTCTTCTGCTTTACGAAAGGGTGCTATTTATTAAACTATGATAGTAACTGAAAAGTAAATTGCTGAAAGGAAATGACAGAAAGGGAACTAAACTAAATTTTTGTAATGAAATGACAAGAATGAAACTAGTTTAATTTTCAGAAAAGAAAAGATAGAAAGGAAAATAATTCTAAACCACACTTAACTTGGCCAAACAGCTAAATGCACTCTACTTATCCTATGGTCTATCTATGATGCTTCTATCCATGTAGCTAAGTTATCCATGACTTAATTCTAATTGCAAAAGTGATGATTTGTAAGGCTTGGAGGAAATAAAAAGTATAAAGAGTCTAATGGACGGCTTAAAACATGAAATTAGGATTAGAAGGTGGAAAGAGCGGGGTTAAACCTTAAAAAAGCTTATAATATGGCATAAATGTCTTTGGAGCGGAATGAATTGAAATATACGATGGAGGAAAAAGTTGTGATATGCGATATCACAATTGCAAATGTAAAGGGATAGCAGAAAGGTTGTCCGAGAGCGGGGGAGAAGTGCAATGAGTTAAGAACTATGGAGCGTGAAGTTCGACGAAGAAAAAGCTGCGATGTGCGAAATGCGATGCCGCAATAAATGATCGAAGCAGTAAGTCTTAAGAGAAACGGGCAAATATTGTGAAGTGCGATTTGTGATGAGTGATGTGGCAGTGGGACCCACGGCGGAGCACGACCGCAATATCACAATTAGTAGGTATGAGTGGTAAGTGTTAAAAGAAAAATGGAAAATGGTGCGATTTGTGATTTCGCAATATCGTAATCGACGAAAAAAAGCGGTAAGTCTTGAAGAAAAAGGGAAAAGGGTGCAAAATGTGATTTGTGATGCGGTGGAGTTAGCGCATCAGCGGAACAAGCGGTAAGTGTTAAATGAAAAGAGGTAAACGGTGCTATTTGCGAAGTGTGATGTACGGTAGCGGAAATTTCAAGGAGGAAAGGCGGAGGTTTAGTTTCAATGGTTTTTCAAGCGCATTTGCGTCAAAACGAGTAAGGCAACCATAAACAATAGAAGCAAAGGAATAAGGCGGGCTGAAGGGTTTAAGTGCTTTTAGGGGAAAAATGTGGGTGCAACAGTAAAAAGAAGCAGAAAACAAGATGGAATGGAGGTGCACCAACAGTGCTCAGAAGTGTAACACACATGGATTCATGCATGGAAAGAAGATAAAAATGTGTGATAAAAGCAGTGAAAGAGAAACTCAGACTTGGTAATGAAATTTATTCCCTAAACTCAAACAGAAAGAAATTTTTGGCCTGTGGGAAGGTCTACCCTGCTCTAACTCTACTGACAGAGATGAGAGGGGGAGGCTTGACCTCAAATTTTGGATTTTTTCCTCTATTCTACTACTCACAGAAAAATGACTACATCAGCACACTGGAAGCAAAACTAAACATTATTTAACCTATTAAAAGAAGAACTAATTGAATGACAGAAAAAAAACTAGCTTAATGGCAGAAAGGAAAAGATAGTAACAAAAGAGAAGCTGAGGCATATGGATTGGGCCCTAACCCACAAGCCGAGCTCTTTGAAACTTAAATCAGTCGAATGAAATCAGTCAGCTCATTTCATAAAAGAATAATTTCATACATCTCTGGAAGTTTTATCACTGAGTAAAATAATAAGCTCAATAGCTTGCAACAAAATTTCAACTAGAATCGACTAACTGACTAACTCTTCCTAGCTCTAGCTCCGCTCTATTTATTCTACAGGGAAGCTACCAACAGATCCCTAGAAAATAGTGATTGAGTCCACTTGAATCCGAGTAAACAAAGGTTGAGTTCTTGGCTGCCTTTGGAATTCAAATTTCTAGAGAGAATCCTTGGGGATCCTTTGGCTGCCTTTGGAATTCGAATTGCTAGAGAGAATCCTTTGGGATCCGTTGGCTGCCTTTGAGAGTTAAGGAGGGTGGCCAATCCTCCAATAATTTCTCCTTGCTGTCTCCTCCACATCTTTATGACAAAATCCTTATAAAAATTCTTAATAAATCATGATTTCTACACTCAACCTCATATTAAGCACTCAGAGTATGTTAGCCTTAATCACCACCTATACTAGCATCATAAAACCAAATAATAATAAAAATGCAAGAAAAATAGATCTAAGAAGGAAAAAAGGTGATCATTAACACATCCAAATATGTCTAATGATGGAGGTCATCAATGGACATCGAGAGAAATTTTCATGCATATCTACTGCAAGCTTCTTTCAGATTGATGCCATAAAGGAGTTATGAAGCAACTAACTTATCACTTCATTATCTCGCTTTACAAGCTTATATTTCAGGAGGACCCACCTTGCATGTCTCAAAGAGAAATGGAGGCAATATAAGAGATTTCAAATTGGTTCATCTTATAGGATGGCACATTGATCACAGTGTTTGGCGAGCAGAATCCGACACATCTTTTGCCAAGATATGCCACCGAAAAACTTGTCATGTAAGAATTATCTTAACATATCGCCACAAGGTTGTCAGCAGAACTGTACAGGACTAAGAAGGCACCATGGCCCACTCTAACTTTGCATATCAGTTTATACGAGATCAAGAACCTCAAAGTTGTCGATGCCAAATAGCAATTCATAGCAAAGTTTGAATTTGGTACAAAAGGCTTCAATCTGTATGATCTGAGAGGAATTTGCAAGGAACATTGTGTGCAATTCTACTACAACTGTGTCAGTGGGTTATCTGATGGCGGAAGGAGGAACCATGGAATAATATCTATAACTCCTCCAGACCACATGAGCTGATCAACATATATGGGACTTCTCAAGTTGTCCCTCTGACAGTAGTATTTCTGGAAGAGACAACAACAGAAGATAGTAGTCAGACACATTATAAGGGAAAGAGGAAGGTTGATGAAAGTGTAGAGGAGGAATAAATATGGATGTAATATTCCAAAATGGGGAAATTCTACACTCTCGGGAATATCTTAAGATATTCCAGATGTGGAGATCCAGTAGATAGACTCATATTATGTGTTCATAAACACATAGCCTTCAATTGAGTGAAACAACAACAAAAGAAGAATGCCTACACATTCCCAAGTGGGGAAAATGCAGGAATTAGACCCTCGAAACGTTATTCCTGAAGATATGCATTTTTACTGGGTGAAATAATGCTAGGTTCCCTTAGCATATGATGTTAGGCCCTCACATACAAAATTGGATTAGAAAGAAATCCCTTTTCATATGTTAAACAAACCTCCCAGCTACCTAACAGCTTAAAAATAGCCAAATCCCATGACTTTTGTTATGCAGAAAAATACTGAAGCATGTACAACGTTATTTTATGAGGGTTTCTACAGTAAAATGATAAAATAACATGGATCTAGAACTTTATGGAACAATATGCCAAGAAAACATAGATCTAGCCTCCTTATTGCATTATAAAGCTAACTCAGCAAGGGTTTCATGAAACACATGTACAAGAAAAATCAGATCTGAATATTCAGCTCAGAAAATGCAGTCTTACTGCAAAATTACAAAAATATAGCTGAATAATACAAAAGAGGGATGAGGATCCCTTCCTCTAGCTTTCCGGGAGAAGGGTTGGCCCTTTCCCTAGGAAACTAGCTTAAAAACAAGGGTCTTAACCCTGCTGCAGTAACTCTGCATAAAATGACGTAGTTCCTGCAAGGGACTGTGCTGTAGGAGATAAGAACCACTTTGGCCTACTTCCAAGATATGAAATGTGCTCAGAAATATTCCTAGCTGATTTCTCAAGAGAAGGAAGGCACCTTCTACCGAGAAACAGACCCGGAAGTGGTGTAAGAATCCTTCACTGCAACACCCTGCAACTCAGCAATATCTTGCTACAAAAATAATGCTGGGACTGAAGAATGATGCTTGGGCTTAAGCCTGGATGTGGAGCAATACCAGAAAAGCTCTCCCAAGAGGCCTCTCAAGGGAAGAGGTGGGATTCTTGCTCAGGAACACCCAGTGCTACCCTGCTAAACAACAAGAGGAAGCCAAGTCTAAATAGACAAGATCAAAAGATCAGAATACCCAAGCATCAATAAAAAATGCCTCCATCCTCTCCATATATAGCAAGTTAATCTCTCCTCATTGGGTCCCATCCACATGTGCCATCAAGCTCATGCAATTTTTCCTCCACCAAAACTACGCTATCCATCAAGGTGGTTCAATGTATCTAGACAACTCTGTTGACTTGGTCAAAGTTGACTGAATCAACATATCCCCATCTCTTTTCACACCCAAGGGTGCTCAAATAAGTTTCTTATTCTTACTCCTTTCACATTAGGAGTGTTATTGATCCTTCTAAAGAGGTTAATGGGCTTCCCTACCCATTTATTCACCTACCTAGTGATGAAACAACTCTAATATTCCATTTAGCTTGAAGGCTAAAAATTTGGAATATTATAGTCCTCCCCTCCAAAATGTTGCTTGTCCTCAAGCAACTGTATAAGGAGAGAAAAATCCTCCCTTCCTCTTCTTGTGGCCTTCTCATAAAAATTATCCACCACTACTCAACATGATCTGCTACAAATATGTCCTCCAATGTCTTCTCCCAAGCATGAAAAACCATATGGCTCACATCATAGAAAGGTGGAAGATGTAAGTGGAAACCTCCCCTGCTGTCCAATGGCCTCCTTAAGGTAGGAGTGATGATGAACATGGGAAATATTATTCCCAATGAGTGACCCCCACACCCATGCTATCATCCAAATGAAATGAGCCAATCTAGTTAGCTCAAAAAGATCCTTAACCCCCGGTTCATGCAATGTGTTGGGGCTGCATGGAGAGATTGGATCCTTGCAACCAAGTGGTTTCTCTCCACATTTATGATAAGTATGGTGCTGCTGCTGATCTTGGGCTGAAATTTCATGACCTCCAAGAGTGGCCCAAGCTACCCCATCAAACAAATAAACCATGAAGTGCCTCTTCCAAAAACTCAAGTTCTCCAAACGGCTTCTCCCACATGAAGAAGAGAGATGTAATTTGGCAATCATGGGCTGCCCATTGCTCCTCCGGAAACATGCATCATGAAAATTAGGGAGAATAATACCCCCAATGGGCATCTTCAAATCATATCCCACTCTCCAAACAAAGCTTCCCATGGAATCAACAATACATGGAAGAAAAAACCAATAGAAACAAGTTGTCATATGACAACCGGAAAGTGGATCAAGGTCCCATACAAGGAACCAGCACAGTGCATTCCTTGCCTGCATCAAATCAAACAAAAACAAGTGCTTTTCCAGCCACTTGTTTTCTTCCACAATCATTTTACAAGATATAAACATGAAAGCACAAAATGGTGTCAATGGTGCACACCAAAAATCATGTGGCTTCCCCCAAAAACCACCAATGAGATAGCCAATCTCAATGCTACAAATGGCTTCAAGTACATCATTATACAATATGCAAGAAGGGATAATCCTCCTTCGTACAATATGCTGCTCATAAAAAGACAAGAAGTACAAAACATAAGGTGAAATTGTGCATTCTCCATCATGCACTTGAGGTCTTGAACTGAAATGGCTCAACTGGAAATGCTTCCTTACTCCCAATGAGTAGGAAGGTGGCTGTGACATCCTCTCTATCACCATCCGGGCTATGCATCTCTCCATATGCTAAAGTATGTCATGCTGAATGCCCTACCAAATGAACTCCTCTACCAAGGAAAGATATGCATCAAAATGCATGGAAAATAAGTCCTCACGTGCTGCATGTAGCTGCTTCTCCTTGAGCTTAGAAGCTCTAGTCAAGAAGACTCTACTATAAGAATAGATAACCATATCATCCACCATACATCTATCATCTCCATTAGGCCCATCAAGAATCATGCAAGCACCAAGATCCTTGGAGTACTCTACCAAGAGTTGAGACCTCCAGTATGGATCAATCCTCCCAAGAGACAGCGCTGATGATCTGGTATGTGAAGATCTCTTCATGCTGCTGCCTGCTACTTTGACAAACCCCATGCCAAATTCTCTTCTAAAACTCTTCACCTCTCCAAAGTCCAAGAGTGGTGAACCAATGGGCAAGATTTCTCTTACCAACTCCAAGTCTGGTGGCCTCCCCAGTGGAATGCCTCCATGTAGTGAGACATCCATGACTAGAGAAGATTGTCCATATGGTTGGGAAACCTTGCCCTTTCCATCACAACACAAAATATCCTCCCTCCTCCTTGCACAAGCTCTCTGAAATAGATAGGGGTGTGTGCTCCTCATTAAGTAATGATGTCCTTCCTCCCTACCTTCTCCTTCCATCAATGTCATCTCACAATCATGCTACTTATTGTTTTTACTTTGCCTCCCATATGTGAGATCCTGGGGAACTTCTTGCAATGACACAAGAAACCCTCCGGTTGGAGCATGTGCTCCTCCTTCCTCCGCATGAGGCACTAGATATGCTCTAGATGTGATAGTGTTGTAACCCCCATCCTTCTCCTCATATTTAATATGAATAGGAGGTAATTGATCAATAAGAGGATCCTTCTTTGCAAAAGGACCCTTCGTGCCCTCTTTTCCAAGGTTATGAAACAAATATCTTGCCTCTAGCAAGGTATCATGCAAGAAATGACCTCCTCCAATAGGTTTCTGAAGTGATTTTGAGTTTGTAGGTCCTCCCAACTTATGCAAAAGTTTCATGGGTTTGATTATCTCATGTTTTGCATCAAATATTTCTACCAATATTTTAGTGAACTTTGAAAAAGAAGAAGTATTAACATTTCTTAATGAAAATGACTCAAACATCCACCAAGAATAGGCCTTACCTTCAAAGTGTAGCGCTGCAACACTGATGGCTTCTTCTTCAGAAACTGGGTGCTGCTGCAAATAAGTACACAACTCCTCCACCCAAGTTTTGGCTGAGCATGTTGGATATCAATCAAAGGTAGATAGAGAAAATCTATCCATGTCATGCAGCAGGCTCCTCTCCACCTTGATCTTGCAAAACTCTTTGAAAGTAATATGATCTCTAAACTTCTCAGTTTGAGACTCATACTCTTGCAGAAAATTACTAAGAGTTTCCTTCTCTGGCATTTCCTCTTCTTTCATATTTATCATAGCATACCTGGGAATCTAAATGCGCTATGCATAATAGGGTGTAGCTCCATGCTCACACCTATCATGTACTAATCTAGATCTGGCTCTAGATCCAAACTCCTCGGGAGATTCCATCTCTCCTCTCATCTTCTTAAGATTTTCATTGATGTACTGCACAGATTTTGGAAGAAGCTTTGTAAGCCTATCTTCCCTTTTTCCTCCACATAATGGAGTCTTATTTTTGTTCATCTCTCCTTATCTGGATATCTGCATGGCTGAGTTCCACAGTCTGAGCCAAGAATGAAGCTTTGATACTACTATAATTTTCAAAAATGGAGAAATTCTACACTATCGGGAATATCTTAAGATATTCTCGATGTGGAGATCCAGCAGATAGACTCATATTATGTGTTCATAAACACATATCCTTCAATTGAGTGAAACAATAGCAAAAGAAGAATGCCTACACATTCCCAAGTGGGGAAAATGCAAGAATTAGACCCTCGAAATGTTATTCCTGACGATATGTGTTTTTAATGGGTGAAATAAAACTGGGTTCCCTCAGCATATGATGTTAGGCCCTCACATACAAAATGGGATTAGAAAGAAATCCCTTTTGATATGTTAAACAAACCTCCCGGCTACCTAATAGCTTAAAAATATCCAAATACCATGACTTGAGTTATGCAGAAAAATACTGAAGCATGTACAACATTATTTTAAGAGGTTTTCTGTAGTAAAATGATAAAATAACGTGGATCTAGAACTTTATGGAACAATATGCCAAGAAAACAGAGATCTGGCCTCCTTATTGCATTATAAAGCTAACTCGGCAAGGGTTTCATGAAACACATGTACAAGAAAAAGCAGATCTGAATATTCAGCTTAGAAAATGTAGTCTTACTAAAAAATTATAGAAATATAGCTGAATAATGCAAAAGAGGTATGAGGATCCCTTCCTCTAGCTTTCCGGGAGAAGGGTTGGCCCTTTCCCTAGGAAACTAGCTCAAAAACAAGGGTCTTAACCCTGTTGCAGCAAATCTACATAAAATGATGCATTTCCTACAAGGGACTACACTATAGGAGATGAGAACCAATTTGGCCTGCTGCCAAGATATGAAATGTGCTCAGAAATCTTCCTATCTAATTTCTCAAGAGAAGGAAGGCACCTTCTACTGAGAAACAAACCCGAAAGTGGTGTAAGAATCCTCCACTGCAACACCCTGCAACTCAGCAATATCTTGCTACATAAATAATGCTGAGACTGAAGAATGATGCTTGGCCTTAAGCCTGGATGTGGAGCAATACCGGACAAGCTATCCCAAGAGGCCTCTCAAGGGAAGAGGTGGGATTCCCTCTCGGGAACACCCAGTGCTACCCTGCTAAACAACAAGAGGAAGCCAAGTCTAAATAGACAAGATCAAAAGATCGGAATACCCAAGCATGAATAACAAAGGCCTCCATCCTCTCCATATATAGCAAGTGAACCTCTCCTTATTGGGTCCCATCCGCATGTGCCATCAAGCTCATGCAAGTTGTCCTCCACCAAAACTACGCTGTCCATCAAGGTGGTTCAATGTATCTAGGCAACTTTGTTGACTTGGTCAAAGTTGACTAAATCAACTGTCCCCATCTCTGTTCACACCCAAGGGTGCTCAAATAAGCTGCTTATTCTTACTCCTTTCACATTAGGAGTGTTATTGATCCTTCTAAAGAGGTTAATGGGCCTCCCTACCCATTTATTCACCTACCTAGTGATGAAACAACTCTAATATTCCATTTAGCTTGAAGGCTAAAAATTTGGTATATTACAATGGAAGATGTAAGTAGATCCTATCATTCAACAAGAATATTTGGCACGAGAAGAAAAGAGGAGGCAGAGGAAGCAAAGAGAAAAGCAGAGAAAGCCTGAGAGAAGCAAATCTTGGAGGAAGCAGAACAAAGAGCGCATAAAGTAGAGCAAGATATAAGGGAGGAAAAAGATTTAAGAATAAGACAACATGAGGAGAAGTAGAGGCAGGAAGAAGAAGGAAGGCAAGGTGCCACGACCGAAGAGATGAAACCCATATAGGCTAAAGAGTAGGAATAAGATCAACTAGCAACAAAAGGAGTGAGAAAATAGATGCAGGATCAGGAGCTTGCTCACGAGATTGAGAATTTTATTGAAGTTGTAGACATGGAGTTGGGATCAGAGTCGAAAGACAAAGATGTGGACCTGATGCCCAGTGCACCAAAGGTCACCGTTCAGACTATACCACCTCTAGTCGCAGAGCCAACCTCAAGCAAGGAAGGGGAGATAGTTCCCCTTGATGATGATCCAGTGATGGATGTGTACAATATTTCATTTGATGAACTCCATAAGAATATTGTAAAAGCACAAAGAAAGCACTTCTCTGATGATCATCCATCACTTGCATTCATGAGAGAAAGGATTATAGTGGCAGACACTAGCAAGAATCCAAAAAATATTGCTAATGCTAGTTTGGTGTTTGCAGGAGCATCTAGATCTAACACTTAGTGTTTGGTGGCCAAGAATAAGCAGTTGGTGCAAAATATACAGGCACTTCGGCAAGAGAATAAACAACTCCATGCAACACCACAAAATGCACCTTCCTCATAGGTCTACCGAGAGGAGATCAGTGTAACGATACTTGTTGAAGTATCCACACTCGGGGACCCTATGTAGTACCTTTATGAGGAGTTTGTGACCCATTAGGGGAATTTTGAGGTCTACAATGGGCCTCCTAAGGAAATAATAAAATAATAGCTAAACCAATAAAATAATATTTATGAATTTGAAATTCACATTTTGCACCACAACCCATGTAACCATAGTTAAATTCAATTCAAAAGTTGTACCAAAATAAAATTAATAAAAAAATTGTGTTGATGTGACTATAAATAAGAATGAGTTTTTCAAGAAAAATTCATTATCATTGAACAACTAATGCATTTGTCCTTTGTACTTAAATAACTTAAATAAAATATAAATATAAATTGATAAATACTTAATTATACTATATGCTATTAATTAAAATTTATATTATTTAAATTGTATAATAACATGTAATTAATATACTATATAAAAATAATATAATATAATATAATATATTATAATAAATGTATAGGGATATGCATTGTTTCTTTCAAGAAATATGAAATGACAATAATATATTTTTATTCAAAAAGTGTGAAATGACATTTATTATGAGTACTTTACTTTGACTTTAAAAGTACTTAGAGCACTACCATGGTTAACCATGAGTTTTTATCCACCATTGAGAATGTGACAAGTAAGTACCTTTAACTCAAGAAATTCCACCTCAACCATTAGGGATGATATCAACCCCTAACATGTGATTAGTTCTCATAAAGTGAATTTTGATTGTACATTTTCCTTAGGAGGCCCATTTTAGACCTCAAAATTCCCCTAATGCATAAATAAGGCAGTTTTCCTCTTACATGAATTACAACGGCAGAGCAGAGAGTTTGACAAGATACTTAATAATGCACAAGCTACCATCACCATCGTGGATGAGTGGACAATGCGCTATAAGTACGCGCTGCTTACACTGATGAAGAAGATGAAGTTGTATGCGAAGCTAGAGAAGGAAAGAGTTCGGATTTTGATCCAAAATAACAAGCAACTCGTATCATTCATTATAAAAATTTAGGACTCATGTGTGTGTGTATATATATATAACAGCTTGGATTTCATTGTGAGAACCCATCGAATCCATCAATTAATACACTCACTAATACTAAACGCAAAAGTCTGGCATAAGATTGATTAGTACTTGGAGCAACTGGAGGAGATGGCCACCCGAGAGGACTTGGAGGTGAATAGAAAAAACTTGCAAACCTACATCAGTGACCTGGTTCAGATCAGAATAATGTTTCTCCTGATTGAGAAAGAGGTGAAGATCGGTTCCAAGACATTGTACTCGGATGCTATGGAGGAAAGAGTCTACTTCCAGCCTTACAATCTTGCAGATTGGGGATACCATCATAGAGTACCAAGCTTGGCATGAGTATGTGACCGAGAGACACCAAGTACAAGATTCCTAGCTTGATTTCACCCGAACTCCGACATCATAGTGTTTTGTATTATTAGGTTGTTAAGCTGTCTCCACCCTATTTTGTCTCATATGGGTACAAGTGGAAAATGTAATATTATTTGTCATTATTGTAAAAGTGATATTCCAATTTTCCTTGATGGAATGTGAAGAGTCATATGTTATAAGTTGAAGAGTCATGAGGGGAGTCCAAGAGTCACAAAGGGTGCATGCCAAGAGTCACCCCGCTTTGTTATACATATATATTCATAACTCTTGTAATGAGATTTTGGGATCCAAGATTTTGGCTAGGCTTAGGCTTAGACAGATCTTAGGTGTTTTGTGAGCCTTGGCTTCTCTATAGCATAGAGGGAGTATACTTATTTGGAGGAGTAGGTGTTGTATACTTCATGTTCCACTATTGGGGCTAGTGGCTTGTCAAATTTTGTATGTATGATTGCAACTATCACTTTAAATAAAACTAAGAGCCGACACACTTTCAGACAAATATTGTGAATATAGTAGGACTAATTTTGTTGTATTTGTGATGCATGTTTTTTAACTTATTGCATATCATTATGAACTATTTAGTTTGCATTTGTATGTATCTTTTTGGATGCATGTTTATGTGTTAAGCAGACACCTTTAACTTGTGGACTCCTTTGCTTGTTAGTTTATGTGATGCCTTTCCACTTGTGTGTTCCTTTGAAGTTGCGTACTTTTACAGGCTTCTAAGGGATGAACTTCCTTTTCCCTTTTGTGTGTTGGAACCGTCATATGTTTCACTTGACTCTTCGTAGGGTCACACACTTGCTCTCACCAACGACACCATGCACCATTGTATGTGTTTTTCAATCCATGACAGGTCATTAACACCCCACTGCTGGGACTCCTACTCCAAACAGTGTGAGGTATAGTTGGGACTTTATATCCAGGAGATCCCCTGAATTTTGGTGGGTCCAACACCATTCAAATTTCTGGCGCTAGAAGGAGGGAAGATGACATGATGATCCCTTGAAGTCTGTTTTGAATTTTTGCACTCATTTTTATGACTTATTCCCAAATATTACTCTCGACATGTTGATATATTCACTTATTTAAGCATTAATAACGTGCAATAGACACAAGTCCAGAACTGCAACAAACAACATGCAATATCATTTATCAACAAACATTGACCACTATGGGTAAGCACTTATCTTTGATTTTTAGGGGAACTGAGTTAGGAACAAGGAATCTTCACCCAACAATAGACAGTTGTAGTCGCAATCAGTTTTTGTCACCCCTAAGCCATATTCAAGAGTCTGAGGGGGATGCTTGCTTTAGGGAATAAAATCCAAATGTCAACAAATGCAAGGAATCCATAAGACTTCCTTCCTCAATCCAAATAAATTTTTTTATATTTGTGTCAACAAAAAGGGTCCAAAGGTGCTCTACCTCACCCTGAGTGCACACACAATGATTCACTACTCCTAGGAGTCCATAATCTGCCATACCCATGGTCTTCAGTCAAGTATACCTTATGAAATTTTTTAGGATGGTCTCTTCCCAAGTTGTTACAGGACTCTAGAGGCATTTATCTCATCCCACAACCCTCTAGGGTACCTAATATGTCACAAGTATCCATATATTCCATCCCATCCCACAGCCTCCAGGGACACAAGTTGTTACAGGGCTTCAGGGATCTTATCTCAACCCACATCCTCCAGGGACCCCAACTGTTACAGAGCTCTAGAGACAAGCAACTCAACCCACAGCCTCCAGGGAACCTCAAATCGCCTTCATTTCTCTTCTCTTCTCTTCTATTTTGCAACTTGATCGGTTTTTCTATCAGGAAGGTTGTTGTTGTTCTCCTTCTCTATGTGTTTTGTTGGCCTCAAGTTGATTGGAATCCCTTATTTTCTGAATCCTCTTCCCATCATGTCTCTCTCCCTATGATGCTACACCTTTCCTCCATTCTCGAGCTTATTTCCTTGGAATTAAAAATCCTCTTCTACTACCCCTCGTCCTATTTTCTCATTTCCATTCCTCAAGCAACATGGGTTGTGTACTTTTGTTACAACTCATTCAATTTGGAGAGTTGGTGCATTAAGTTATTGCACCAACGATATTTAATGGCTATCCATCGATTCAAGTTTCTTTCTCTACACAAGAAACTATAACTTCAAAAGCAAGCCATCCTCTTCCCAAATTATGGAACTTGTGTCCCTTGACTCAGTTCCCCCCCCTTTTTTTCATGAATTCTTAACATATTTACAATGTTTTTGTTAGAGAACCTCGAGTGGGGATGTCACAATCCCCTCCCCCTTGCGGGAACACCTCTCTCAGTGTTCTTTCACCTATAAGACATGTTAGCCACCTATAATATTTTGTTATACCAAAAGGTGGCTAAGATCTTTTTTGAGCCTCCAAGGAACAAATTTTATCACTAAAAAATTGTTGCCTCTTGAAGACTCCTTGTAGGCCTCATGCCTCTGTCCAAAAATATTCATCATTTTCCCTATTTTAATTCTGCTGATTTCCTATAAGAAACTGTTGAAGAAACCATCATTTTTCCCCTTTCTCCCACTCATAACTAACCTTCATTTACTTCCCCTTTTCTCCATATTATTTCCCTACTTTTCATAAGTTTATCCTTCCATTCATGAAAATCCTCCTGACAGGGTTTAAAACTTCTTTTTGAGCTGTGCCGAAACCCCCAAATCCATTTAAAACCTTGAATTTTTTCATAAAAAACAAAGTTTCATTGCTATGGACCTAAGCCCCTTGGGCTAAGCCCTAAACCACTTCCCCACCATACGCTTTGGGTCTGGAACCACTTGCTAATACGATAAAGTGCTAATCGCATCGAAAAGAATCGAAGACGCAAGTCTTTGCCATACTCCAAAAGTTCCGATTACGATTAGCCTTGCTGCTTAAGACCCCCGATCATATTATTTACATATAACCCTGAGCCCGCCCCCGGCGCTTGAAACATTGTAAATTTTCATTACTGTTCTGCTTTTTCCTTTATAAAACCCAAGAACCCGCTTATCCAAAGTTTCAACTTGAAAGCTTGAAGTCACGTGTTAAATATAAAATGGTTAGATTAAAAAGACCGATCGCGCAATCGTAATCGGGAAAATTTCAATGGGTTTATCGAAAAGACCAGGCCCGCAATTTCGATTGCGATTAGGCCCGCAGTTTCGATTGCGATTAGGCCCGCAGTTTCGATTGCGATTAGGCCCGCAGTTTCAATTGCGATTAGGCCCGCAGTTTCGATTGCGATTAGGCCCGCAGTTTCGATTGCGATTAGGCCCGCAGTTTCGATTGCGATTAGGCCCGCAGTTTCGATTGCGATCCTTCGATTGAATCTGGACCGTCCACGTGTCCAGATCGGACGGTCCAAAACTACTCCTCCTTATTCTTCTCCCTCTATCCTTTTTGCCTTTCTATGCAGATCTCCACCGTTGGTTGCCTTCATCCGACGGCTTCGCTCCTCCCCCGCCATCTGAAGCAGTTTAAACCTATTTCCGCAGGATTTCTTAACTATTTTTGTGTTTTGCAGGCATTTTAATGGTTTTCCATTTTTTAATGAAAGAAAGCCAAGGGTAGGGAAAGACGTTTCCTGCGCCTTCGAGCTGTTGAAGAGAGCCATCTGCGGGGTTTCGCTCCATTGTTTTCTCAATGCTTCATGGGCATTGATGCCTTTAAAAAGCCCAGTGCGGCCTGCACATCGACAAGACACTGTTTTAATTCAAAAACAGTTAAAGAGTATCAGTTTGAAGACAGAGCACAGCAGATGAAGATTTAAGACGGTTTTTATGGGGATTACGGCTAAGACTGTTATCAAAAGCCTAATCCCCAATCTAAAACAAAGTTTAAAGGAAAAAACCTAAAGAAGTGTTTCATCAGAGACGACCTCTGCCATACATCACGGGGAAAGTTGATTCTCATTTACCACTTAAAAACTTGAGGCATGGCCTCAAAACTTTCAAGCGGTAAAAATTATTGGAAAGGATAGATATTATACTCAGAAGTGACGATTATACATAAGGAAATCAGCATGAGAAAATGTCACCAAAGTTACTCCAACATTATAAGCTGAAAGTCAAATAAAGCTCCCACCGAGCTTTGATATTAATTGTAAAACATTAATACAGTGATCCACCTGTACACTTCTCCATCGAACCCCTCAAGAGACCGAGAAGTAATTTAATCTGTATCAATGGTTCACGAGATATTTTTGTTAGTTCTCACCTCCTCATCTTCCTATAAGTACTTCTGCATAAGATGAGAAGTTTGGTTGCTTTTTGATCACAAGTTGTAATATCAAAACTCTCTGAAATAAATATACAAGTCTGTAGAAGTTGAAAATAATTTGGAGTCTTGGATGTCTTGATGATGCTGTTGCATGTCTGTTCCTGAGAAGGCTCTATCATTTGATCCATGAGCTTGGCTGTTGGTGAAGTGCTCTGAACTGTTAAATGTCTTTTCCTTGTTTTCATTATGTTCCATAATTTCTTACTACAGTAGGCTGAAAGTTTTAGGCTAAGAAATGACTCCTGGAAGCACCTTAGACCTGTTCACCCTTCACTGTTTTATGTTTTCTTCTGCTGAAGTATTTTTGAGGCTTTAAACCTTCTCTTTAGTCTTCATGCTCGTTTATTTCCTTGATAGCTCAAATAGTTGGTTTCAGCATGTTATGGTTCTCCCTGCTTGTCTGCCATCACTTGAAAGCCGTTATTGAAATCTCCCTTCGTAGTACCATTGTCTTAAGTTAACCAAAGAGGTCGGTTTTGATCTTACCCTTTGCCCCTGCTTAAACAGTTGTTTTGAAGGTCTTTATAGTTGCAAACACAGATGTTATTTAGGTTTTCCCTCTTCTATGAATGCAATTATCAGTGAATCTTTTATGTTTTCTAAATCCTTTAAAATAAGATCTTTGAGGAAATAGGGTGTTCCCTGAATCTTAGATTTCATTTTAGAAGTTGTCTTGAAATCATTATTTGCTTAAAGAATGTTTGTATAATTTATGGTTAGCCCTATCTATCAAATATCTCTTTATTGATAAGTCATGTTTCTCAAGTTCCCTTTGTTGAGAATTAAATTTCTTTTTCCAAATCATTAATGTCCATCTCATTCCAAAACAAAGGATCCTGCGGCCAAGTTAGACTTGCCCTTTGATATCCCATATCCCTTGAAGAGTTTTTCATGATCTTATTTTGACTCCATTGCCCAATGAACCAGATATTTCCTCTTTCTGTCTATCTTTCCTAGACCTTTCATATTCTTCTGTATCAATTCAACCCAACCAAACAAACATCTGCACGTAATAACTAGTCTAAAATCCATAACCAAAGCAAACAAGATAAACCTTTGCAAACAAATATTTGAGAGATCCCTCTCTGAGAACAGGAGGACTAGATCCTGGAACTCTAAAGATTGGTTATGATGTTGCCTTGTCTTTTGATTTGCCGAACTGTCAAAACATGGGATACCAACATAATGGCGATCACGGTGGGACCTGCTGAGAATTAGAGGTTTGCGAAACCTTTCCTTCAACTTTAGGTCCAGTATAACATAAGTAACTTTCTTCAAGCACTGCCTAACATAATGGCAATCATGATAGGACTCTTTTGAATCAGTGAAAAACTAAGTAACCCTTAGGATTCCTTTAAATCCTTATCAAACCTTGAAGGAACCAATTACCAAGCCATAAGAGAAACTCTGTTTGTTTGAACACCTTAGCTAAGTGCAAAATCAGACTTAGAACACTCTCTTAACCTATAAAAACAAAATAAACTCAGAAAAACCCAAAATATTTCAAGTTTGGCTTCATAATAAACATGGTGGTGGACCATAAAACATTTTACCTCCTTAGGAGCTAAAAAGCCTCCACCTGGCGACTCCATAATCCTGAGCAGACCTTAAAGACTCCACTGGAAAGAACCCTTACCATTATACAGTTTCCTAATCCAGTTAGAGGATTGTAAGATCAAAATTTGTGTAAACAGATCAGTTAACCTCTCAAAGATTGTCATACTTGGTTGAACTTTTCCTGTCATTTAGATCTCAAATTACGGCATAGTGGCTTCTAGGAAGATTTATACTAGAGCCCATCCTGACCCCGATCCACCTGAGATAGTTGATGACCCAGAAAGCATCCTTAGGAAGTCTCCTAAGATTAAATCTTCAACTGTTTTCAGATCACCCTTGAGAGCTACTTCAGTTCCTGAGAATCTTACAGCTCTACAAGAATCATATGGTGGTGGAACCATAAAACGTTTTACCTCCTTAGGAGCGAAAAATTTTCCACCTGGCGACTCCACACTCCGAAACTCCCAGAAGACAAAATGACTCCACTGGTAGAAGACCCTGAACTGATTAACCGGACACAGTGACCTCTTTTCTGATTTACAAACATGATTCCAAGAATACAACGAAGATATGCCCCAATGAGTAGAGATCATATCCCTGGGTTTTCACATAAGATGCCCCGGGTGAATTGGGATGACAACCTGCCTGTTTTTCAAGGTGAAAAGTTTGATGACCCTCTATTACATCTCATCAGATTTCATATACATGTATGGAGGTTGAAAGTTGAATGGCATGAAGACTGCCTAATGAAAATGTTCATGTTAACATTAGAAGGAAAAGCTAGGGATTGGTATGAATGCTTAAGATCTAGTAGTTTGTTTTATTTAAGAGACCTTGAATATGTGTTCTATGAGAACTATGAAGAAAACGCTACATCATTATCATGGGGTGCAATATATTATGATCCATCACAAAACATCACCCAACACATTATAGATAATGAGGAAGCTTTGGAAGAAATGCATCCTGAAGATCTTTTAACAGCCATTCATGAGTTTAATCTCCTACTGAAAAATTTTAAGAACGTAGATGAATCACTTGAGGAAGAAAACAAACAAGAAATGAAGAACATTCCTCAAGATATCCCTGAAAACTCAAATATTGATTCATCATCCCTTATAGCCGAGGCTCAAGAAGACATCCAACCTCAAAATCAGTCTTCACAAGAGACAGAGAAATGCTGTACTCCTGTTCAAAGGAACATAGAAACATCCTTCCCTTTGACAGAAAAAGAGATAGATCAAACTATATATAAACAGTCAGTCTCTGAAATTTTTTGCGAAACAAACACTCTTGCCCATTCACATAAAGAACTTTGTTGTATAGATTTAGAAAGTTATCTTGTAGAACAGTTAGAAGAAAAGAAAACTGATGACCCAATATGTTTGACTGAAAAAATTGTTTATTCAAATGATTTTCCGAATTTCGATCAGTCTGATGATGATGATGATAAGTTCCAAGAAAAAACTAATCATGCAGGGAAACCAGCGTTTGATTGGTGTTATCATTTTCACCATCACCAGCTTGAAAGCCAAAAACATCCGTTTCAATCCATCACTAATGGCTTTCACATAATTGGAAATCAGCAGCCTTTCAACTCAGAAGGTGAAGAGAAGAGCAATAAAGAAATTTTTGAGCAAAAGGAGCTTTCTCTTGAAAAAGAGGAAACCTTTAAATACTCCCCTGCTCGAGAATATAATAACCTCTTCATACAAATTAATCCACTGAATACAAGCATACCAGGGCCACAAGAGGACAACACTGTCAAATATGATGAGTCCTCCAGTTCAGAGGATGATGAAGATGAGGGAGAAAAACAAATAGAAGACTATCCTGTTGTGGATATATCATCTTCTCCAGAAGAAACTTCTCCCTTCACTAATATTAGTTTGTCATATAAAGAGCCTAAATTTGTATCAGAAGCAAGCATATGTTTAGAGAAAGAAAATATTTCACTGTTTGCTATTGTGCAGGTTAAATATGATGATACTTCCAAGCTACATACTGAAGAGATACTCCTCAAAGCTGAAGCCTTGGAAGCAGATGATCTACCAATTGTGGAGGATCAAAAGGAAGAGAATCTTCATCTTTTCTTTGTTGATCCTATGGAAGAGTGTGTGGAAATCCCGACTGGCTCAAATTATCAGGCATTGACCCTTTGCAAGAGCCAGAGACATGAAAATTTGTCACCTTCTGTGATAGCCTTGACATTGAAGGTTAACCTTCAATATGTTCTATGGATACCTCTGATAAGCAACCAGAGTTACTACTTCTTCTTGACATTACTCAGCTGGCTGCATTGGCACTTTTGTATCATATGAATATGTAAATACTCCATGTTTAGAATAGGTTAGATAGGAATGTCAATAAAGCTCAGTTCCGAGCATGTAGTTAGTGGTTGTTTTCTGCTTTGGAGAAAAATCAAGAATTCAAAAATACAAAAACAAAGAAAGAATGAAAAGAGGGCAAATTGACAAAACAATAAAGGTATAGCCCCATGCCAAAAAGAAAAATAAATCTGAAAGTGTGCAAGCTTAAATGCCACTCCTGCAAAACACACTTCTAGTTAGTCAAACTATTTAATCTTGACTAATTAGCTTTCAATCTTCTGCTGATAGGGTAGTGAATTTGATTTGCCAAACCGTTTAATCTTGGCTTATCAGTAGATAGATTAGGATAAAAATTAAGGTTCAAACAAACTCAAAATCTGAACCAAGTTTCCAAAGAGAGATGACTCAAAACTGTTTTATTTTTCTGAGTCATAAAAGAGAAAAACTGGTTCTAATTTGCCCAAAATATGAATCAGATATCAAGAAAGAGACAGCTCAAAACAAAATTAAAAATAGAGCTGTAAAGAGAGAAGGCCATAATAAGAAGCTTTCAGATCTTAAGCCTTAAATTTTTGATGTTCAATTTCTGCAAATAATAATCTATGTGCAGCTTTTTTTTATTCCATAGATCATAGCAAGTCGAACAGCTCAATCTTGACTTGACTATTTTTAAATTTCTGTTGTAGAATTTAGAGAATGAAAGTTTGTTGGACTATTTAATCCCAACAGACAGTAGACTAGGTAGAGAAATATATGAGCTCAACTGTTTAATCTGAGTTCAGGGAGAAATAAGGAGTAGAAGTAGATTAGATTTCCTGCTTTCAAAAGAATAAAATTTTGTGAATAGAGTTTTCCAATCCAAGTGCACTCTGATGAAGAAAAAATGCTAGATTTGTAGGATTGGGTAGATAGCAAGCTTGTTGATAAAGGTCCATTGCTTTCATGGCTGCCAGATATGTTTTTAGAGAAGATTATTCAATCACAGGAGGACAGCCCAATGGATGAGGCAACTAATCAGCCTCCCAGAAATCAAGTCTGAATTCTTGATGCCTTCAAGAAGGCACTATCCCCAAGTGGAGCCACTGTTAGCCACCTATAATATTTTTTTATACCAAAAGGTGGCTAAGATCTTTTTTGAGCCTCCAAGGAACAAATTTTATCACTAAAAAATTGTTGGCTCTTGAAGACTCCTTGTAGGCCTCATGCCTCTGTCCAAAAATCTTCATCATTTTCCCTATTTTAATTCTGCTGATTTCCTGTCAGAAATTGTTGAAGAAACCATCATTTTTCCCCTTTCTCCCACTCATAACTAACCTTCATTTACTTCCCCTTTTCTCCATATTATTTCCCTACTTTTCATAATTTTCTCCTTCCATTCATGAAAATCCTCCTGACAGGGTTTAAAACTTCTTTTTGAGCTGTGCCGAAACTCCCAAATCCATTTAAAACCTTGAAAATTTTCATAAAAAACAAAGTTTCATTGCTATGGACCTAAGCCCCTTGGGCTAAGCCCTAAACCACTTCCCCACCATACGCTTTGGGTCTGGAACCACTTGCTAATACAATAAAGTGCTAATCGCATCGAAAAGAATCGAAGACGCAAGTCTTTTCCATACTCCAAAAGTTTCGATTGCGATTAGCCTTGCTGCTTAAGACCCCCGATCATATTATTTACATATAACCCTGAGCCCGCCTCCGGCGCTTAAAACATTGTAAATTTTCATTACTGTTCTGCTTTTTCCTTTATAAAACCCAAGAACCCGCTTATCCAAAGTTTCAACTTAAAAGCTTGAAGTCACGTGTTAAATATAAAATGGTTAGATTAAAAAGACCGATCGTGCAATCGTAATCGGGAAAATTTTAATGGGTTGATCGAAAAGGCCAGGCCCGCAGTTTCGATTGCGATTAGGCCCGCAGTTTCGATTGCAATTAGGCCCGCAGTCTCTATTGCGATTAGGCCCGCAATTTCGATTACGATTAGGCCCGCAGTTTCGATTGCGATTAGGCCAGCAGTTTCGATTGCGATTAGGCCCGCAGTTTCGATTGCGATCCTTTGATTGAATTTGGACCATCCACGTGTCCAGATCGGACGGTCCAAAACTACTCCTCCTTATTCTTCTCTCGCTATCCTTTTTTCTTTTCTATGCAGATCTCCATCGTTGGTTGCCTTCATCCGACGGCTTCGCTCCTCCCCCGCCATCTGAAGCAGTTTAAACCTATTTCCGCAGGATTTCTTAACTATTTTTGTGTTTTGCAGGCGTTTTAATGGTTTTCTATTGTTTAATGAAAGAAATCCGAGGGTTGGGAAAGACGTTTCCTGCGCCTTCGAGCTGTTAAAGAGAACCATCTGCGGGGTTTCGCTCCATTGTTTTCTCAATGCTTCATGGGCATTGATGCCTTTAAAAAGCCCAGTGCGGCCTGCACATTGACAAGACACTGTTTTAATTCAAAAACAGTTAAAGAGTATCAGTTTGAAGACAGAGCACAACAGATGAAGATTGAAGACGATTTTTATGGGGATTACGGCTAAGACCGTTATCAAAAGCCTAATCCCCAATCTAAAACACAGTTTAAAGGAAAAACCTAAAGTGTTTCATCAGACAGAAAGCCTCCACCGCCACATCTGAGGCAAATTGATTCCTCAGCTACCACCGAGCCACCTGTCGCCTCAAACCTTTCAAACAGAGGCCAAAGTTATTGAAGAAAATCAGATATTCGCCTCCAGCGCAGCCAAGGAGTTACTTCTGCAAGGAAATCAATGCAGAAAATATCTGCAGAGTTACTCCAAACATTACATAAAGCCTCAAAGTCAAATAAAGCTCCCACCGAGCTTAATCCATAAATGTAAAACAGTTAATACAGAGAACCACCTATAAACTTCTTCATTGAGCCCCTCAAGAGACCGAGAAGTCATTTAATCTGTATTAATGGTTCACGAGATATTTTTGTTAGTTCTCACCTCCTCATCTTCCTATAAGTACTTCTGCATAAGATGAGAAGGTTGGTTGTTGTTTGATCACAAGTTGTAATATCGAAACTCTCTGAAATAAATATACAAGTCTGTTGAAGTTGAAAATAATTTGGAGTCTTGGATGTCTTGATGATGCCGTTGCATGTCTATTCCTGAGAAGGCTCTATCATTTGATCCATGAGCTTGGCTGTTGGTGAAGTGCTCTGAACTGTTAAATGTTTTTTCCTTGTTTTCATTATGTTCCATAATTTCTTACTACAGTAGGCTGAAAGTTTTAGGCTAAGAAATGACTCCTAGAAGCACCTTAGACCTGTTCACCCTTCACTGTTTTATGTTTTCTTCTGCTGAAGTATTTTAGAGGCTTTAAACCTTCTCTTTAGTCTTCATGCTCGTTTATTTCCTTGATAGCTCAAATAGTTGGTTTCATCATGTTATGGTTCTCCCTGCTTGTCTGCCATCACTTGAAAGCCGTTATTGAAATCTCCCTTCGAAGTACCATTGTCTTAAGTTAACCAAAGAGGTCGGTTTTGATCTTACCCTTTGCCCCTGCTTAAACAGTTGTTTTGAAGGTCTTTATAGTTGCAAACACAGATGTTATTTAGGTGTTCCCTATTCTATGAATGCAACTATCAGTGAATCTTTTATGTTTTCTAAATCCTTTAAAATAAGATCTTTGAGGAAATAGGGTGTTCCCCGAATCTTAGATTTCATTTTAGAAGTTGTCTTGAAATCATTATTTGCTTAAAGAATGTTTGTAGAATTTATGGTTAGCCCTGCCTATCAAATATCTCTTTATTGATAAGTCATGTTTCTCAAGTTCCCTTTGTTGAGAATTAAATTTCTTTTTCCAAATCATTAATGTCCATCTCATTCCAAAACAAAGGATCCTGTGGCCAAGTTAGATTTGCCCTTTGATATCCCATATCCCTTGAAGAGTTTGTCATGATCTTATTTTGACTCCATTGCCCAATGAACCGGATATTTCCTCTTTCTGTCTATCTTTCCTAGACCTTTCATATTTTGTTGTATCAACTCAACCCAACCAAACAAACATCCGCACGTAATAACTAGTCTAAAATCCATAACCAAAGCAAACAAGATAAACCTTTGCAAACAAATATTTGAGAGATCCCTCTCTGAGAACAGGAGGACTAGATCCTGGAACTCTAAAGATTGGTTCTGATGTTGCCTTGTCTTTTGATTTGCCAAACTGTCAAAACACAGGATACCAACAAGACATATCAAAATTTCAAAAGGTAAAACATATTGTTTAATGGAGATTTATATACAGAGATTTATACATAATTTATAGTTTTCTACACACTTTCTTTACTCAAAAAATAAGAAAGGGAAATTTTCTTTCATGGCATTAGCCATTTCCCATGTAACCTCCTCTTGCCCAAAGTGCTTCCACTGCACCTTGAATTGTTCTATGGCTTGAGCTTGGAGCTTGAGACTCCTCTAGTCTAGAATTCACATTGGTTTTGGTTGGAAATATCCTTCCAGTTCCACCCATAGCACAAACCAATCAATCACATGATTAGAATTTGGTACATTAAATAATCCTCCTATCAATTAAATAATCCTAAACTGCAAATTATATATTTTTTTAATACCCTGATCTAGTATAGAACCTGGTACCAAATTAAGTACAAAAAGTATGGAAATTGAAATTCCCAATATTATTACCGAATTAAGTACATTATTTTTGTATATTAAACTTTTGGGTACGAAAACATATTAACAAACCAATTCAACTTTGTTTAACTCTTAAGCCTCCAAAAATTAATTCTAATATGATCATAATTCCTTTTACTCAATAGATTTGAAGGTAGAAAAATAAATATAAGAATTTGTGAAATACAAAATCTACTGAAAAAAAAACTAAAAATACCATAAAAAAATATGAAAAAAAAACAAAACAAAAAAATGAATATTAATCTACTCTACAAATAAAAACCAGGGTGTTAGCTGTGTTAGTGTGAATTCTAATTGCAAGTATACGAAAAAATCTCACTTTAGCTGTGCATTAAAAACAACCCTAACATCAAAGATGGTTGTCAATTTCCTTAGATCTACAGTTAGTGATTATAATAAATGCTACAGAAATCCAGATCTATGCAGTTAAAGACATTAAAAAGAAAATAAAAGCAAGAGTTGATCCATGCATCCAATAGACAAGACAAGAATTTTAAAGAATTTTTGTATTTATGACACCTGGGAAGGGAACATAGAAAGATGTTACCAGTCCCCCTCAATGGGATGGGTTCTTGTATGTCTTCAATGCTTCATATCTAAGATCTATCTCTCTTGATGGTGTAGAAAACCCATACAAAAATGGAAATCAAGGGGAGCTCACAAGCAAAATGGTAGAAAAATATGACAATGATGGAGGATCAAAGTCAGACCAGAAGTATATATCCAAAGCAATATTTAGGCAACAAAAGGTAGTGAATAAATGGAGAAACCCTTATATTTATAACAAAATATTGAGTTAGTCTAGATATTGGTGCATAATTAAAATATTATTAACCAAATCTAGATCCAACTTGTGTGGAATATTTTATTATTTTGTTGGAGGAAAAAAGAATTTGAATTTGGTCAAATCCCTTTATTTGTAAATAATAAATAAATAAATGATTTATTTATTATTTTAAGAATGTGGTTGAGTAATAATTAAATAAAGAGTGATTTATTTAATTATTTATAAATGATTTAGTCAAATTTAACAAGGAATATTATTTAAATAATGTTTTAAATAATTATTCCTAGAAACTAATAAGATAAATAGTGATTTTTCTAATTAATTTTCCTTTTTTGGGTTAAATATGACCGGAAATATTAATTAAACTGTGGTTTAATTAATTATCCCTTGAGGAAAATCAAACAAATAAGGATTTATTCAATTATTCCTCATGGGGTTTCCTGTTTAGACCATAAAAAACTTAATAAATTATGGATTACTAAGTTTTTTTTTTATAGTGAAAGAAATTTTACTAGGGTAAAATTGGTCTTACATGGTGTACTTTGGTCCATCAAATAGTAACAGGTTAGATGGCCAAAAATTGGTGTAACATATTTACGTCTAGTGTGTGAGCTTTGGGAGCTAATTTTATGACCGAAGTACGTTGTAATAACTCAATCACTAGACACTGAAGGGGGAGTCAGAGAGAGAGAAATCTAAGGTAGAATAAAGCACATGAGGACAAGACCTTGAGGAGGCGAGACTTAAAAGTGTGACAAGTCTCTTTTATGAGTGAGTACCTGTTCTACATGAGGTGGGGGAGGCATACCTATTCCCGCCGAGATAACGAAGTACAAATAATAATGCATCCAGTAAACAAGGGACTAAACTATATAGTACATGCTTGCATAAACATGGGCCAGATAAAAACATGATAATGGATCCCACATACATACTATGCCTAGGACAACAACTAGGAATTATACAATAATATTTGAGTACATGAGATATAAGTACAACAAAAGAGGCCCTGTAAAACAAGAAAGGGCTCTAAAAATCTTAATGATACATGCAAACTAAAGAGGCGTTGCAAGCGGCTGAGGCTAGAACCATCAAATCTATGGAGCTACATCCAAGGCTTTAGTAGAGAGGCCAGCTGGGCATGTGGGGGGGCTACCTGAAGGGCCACCCACTCATGAGGTTTGGAGCATATTGCACATGCCTGGGAACCAATGGCACAATCTGCTGCATCACTGAACCATCAAGTATATGGATCTCGATCATGCCATAATGAGCTGGAGCTGAGAAACAATCAATTCAAAGGAAAATAAAGAGTCCCTTTTCCTAATCCAAGGCACCGAACAAGAGTGAAAGCCAGAACCAAGGTACACCACCCTCTAGACCTGTCTTCTAGAATGAATAAGTTGATGTCGACAGAAGGAGATATGCCATAAGTGAGGCAATAAGGGATCCTAAACTAAGGCATGAGAGATAATAGTAGAGTGACTGATAGAATGACACCAAGGATAATGGTGGAATGGGGGGTACTGAGTAGTGGGCTAATAACTTCCCTTGTTAGAGCATAAAGGGCATGGATGACCTAGGAGCTACTGAATTGACACCGAAGGGGATAGGGGGCAGTCTGACTGAAGGAAAAAATGTGTGACACGAGAGAGGGACAAAGCAATGAAGGATGGAGGACTATAGCAGGATGCAAAGGGACTCGGGACAAACTCCATGGATGCAATGATGAATCAACTTGGATGCTCTAACAAGGGCGAATCAATGATGCTGCCACATAGAACAGACCCGGTGGGGACCATAAAAACATGAGTACAAGATGGTTACTCATGACAAAAATTGACACGAGCATGGACAAGTATGAAGGAAAATTGGTGCCCCAAGTACAAGTGTTTCAAGTGAAGAAATTCGGTTTTGATGAGTGGTGAAGTGACCCTTCTTGGGAAAAATGTGTTCGAGTGAAGTATCAAATCACAAAAAACTAAAGGATACCCATTTGAGAGCTCGGTGAGAGCTTTCCAATGGTGCTGACGGTTTGGTCGCAGCTAGCAAAAGAAAAATATGGGTTTTTTATTTTAATAAATCATTTTCCCTCCAATTTGATTCATTTTCAAGTGTAGCTGTGGTGAATGTAGAGAGGAGAAAAGGCCCTAAATCTTGCGGCGACCGTAGTGGACAAACCAACCATTGGAATCGAGATCTGCCAGTTGCAGGTAAGAGGCTTAACCCTAATCTTTCATTTTAGTGGATTGAAAGTTCAGTTTAGTGACCCAGAGCTCAGGAACAGGCCACTACTCTTCTTCACAGTTGGGTCGCACTTTTCGTGGCAATATCTGCGACCTGCCCCAGAAAAAGCCTGAAAAGTGCGACCTGTCAAAGAGAGGGATTTTGGTGTTGTTTCTTGGCTGAGAGATGGGGTTTTATGGTTGAATGTAGTCTTTCATTTCTGTACACTGAAAAATATGACAGTTTTGTGCAGATATGGCAGAGTTGAGGATCAAATAGAGAGAGAGAGACCTGGACACATTACGGTCGGAGATCTAAGAGGATCATGGTGTCCGCATTGCATTGGCTAGGTTTTGGGTCCTGAAGTTTGTGGAGAACCCTTTGATGAGAGTGTTATCACTATAAATTTTTTTCCAAACTTGGACAGTTTGTATTTGTTCTTAAGTCATGGTCTTAGAATAGGGGTCAAGTCATTTTCATGTTTTTAGAGTCTATGTCATAAGGTTAGAATTTCATTACCATCATCAAATAAGGTCCAACAACTTTTTTTTACATTTTAGGGGTCCCATTTCATGTTTCAGAAATCATGTGTTTAGTCACTTTGCAAAAATTTTCAAATAAGCCGCAAAACCACGTTTTGGTAGTGCAGACAGTGTAAGAAACTGCTTTTGCGCTATGAAAATGATGGTCATTTCGTAGTGCAAAACCCTGAAATTACATTGAGCGCGCTACGAAATCGAGGATTCGTAGCATGTCTTGTCAGTTATCAAATCCACTAGAATTCCGTTAATCATTCATGGTTAGGTGTCAGCCACGAGTCTTTTCTCACACATGCAACCATTCATAGCCATCATAACATTCATTTGAGCTCATTTGTCTTATTTCATTTTCAAATTTGAAAGGGACTAGTTTTGGTTTTATTGTCTCATGCAAGAAACATATGATGCATACCCTTCCCAAATGGTAAGCTCATGGTAAGTGGAAACCAAAGCTTCTCTTTTATTAATCAAGTGAGCCAGTTTAACTTTTCTGAAGCCACATGGATTCCGAGTGAAAGATGATAGAGGAAAAAAGAAATCACAAAAGAGGCACAATGAAGATCTCAAAATCCAATTGGAAAAATCTAAAAAGGTCTACTATAGCAAGAAGTAAGACAGTAAGTGATAAACCCTTAACATAATTTTGTTTAGGGAAATACATGACTTTTTGAAGATATGAAAAAGCTTGACTTATATTGATTTCAAGGTTCATTAGCATCAAGCTCATCATTGAAGGACTATAAATATTTTTAAGGTTTAAAACATGATGAAGAAACTGTGTATTATGGAGATACACAGCAGTTTCGTAGCGCACTACGAAACTGTTGTAAGTGACATACACAACAGTTTCGTAGCGTGCTACGAAACTGCTGTAGGTGCAGTTTTTAACTTTTTGATAAGGTTCCAAGAGGTAAACACCAGGTTTTTGAAGTTTTGATTCTGTTAGAAGATGGAAATCAGTCACCAATGAGGTTCCAAGTGTTAAAGCAAAGGAAATTTGATGTTAAGAAATGTGTTACAAATGCATAGTTACTGCGCTACGAAAATAGTTGATATTTTTGTAGCACAGACAGATTGTTAGGTCCCTATATTACTGGTATAGTCCCTTATTGTTGTTAGTGTAACCCCATTATTGTTATTATTGTACCCCTGTAACCCCCATATTGTTATTATTGTGCCCTTAAATTATTATTATTAGGTCGGCTAGGATTACATTGTGGCCCCACTAGGATTACATTATGGCCCCATGGACTCCTATATATATAAAGGAGGTTTTGTAATTTGTATCATCCAAGAATTTTTCATTAATGTAATGTATTAGAGGTTTCCCCCTCAAAGTGGCTTATCTCTAAGGCGTTGATATCTCTTTTCTTCTATTTTTGGAGCTAGTTTCACAACATTTGGTATCAGAGCTTTGGATTCTAGGGTTTCGCTGCACCAAACAGGTCATCGTGGAATTTTTTCTATAACCTATTTTATACGAAGTTTAAAAATCTTAAATTTTTAGAGTGTGAAGCCGAAATCCTGAGGAACATCTTCAATAAATTTCAGAGCTTGGTTCGTAATATTTTCGGATATATGATCTGTTGAATTTAGGTCTTTTTGCAGGCTCCTCAATTTAAT
This sequence comes from Pinus albicaulis, assembly GCA_034641835.2. NCBI lineage: Eukaryota > Viridiplantae > Streptophyta > Pinopsida > Pinales > Pinaceae > Pinus > Pinus albicaulis. The sequence continues at coordinate 1,875,231,385 of CM076575.1, read as the reverse complement.
CTAAACAGGTCATTGTGGAATTTGCGCTATAATTTTTTTTCTATGTTCAAAATCTGAAATTTTTAGGGCACGAAGCTGAAATCCTGAGAAAACTCGTCAAAAAATTTCAGATCTTGGTTCGTAATATTTTCGGAGATATGATCTGTGGAAGGTAGTGCTTTTTCAGGCTCTTGAATTTCATCTCAAAGAGGTGATCGTGGGAAAATCTTCATAACTTTCTCTCTGAGCATCGGATTGGAGTGCTGTAAAAAGTGGTCACAATCAAACGGGCTGTAGTTTCTTTGCTATCAATTTCAGAGCTAAAAGATGAAACAATGACACATGGCAAGTCGTACAAGTTTGCTCTACTGAACCAGTCCATAATTAGGTCATTGTGGGAGATTGGACATAACTTTGCCTTGGAGAATCCAAATCAAGTCAGACCTATGGCATTCAAAAGATAATTTAGAAGGCTACCTTAGTGCCCAATTTCAAATATTTAAGAGCCGCGATAAAAAAGATAATCGAATTTCAATATCGAGCTCCTCAAAAGCAAGAAAAAGGTGTGTATTTTTTTTTACGAATTGCATAAGTCTTGTTTGAAGAATCAATTTGAATTGATTCCAAGGGAATATTGTAGAATATATATCATTATTCGTTAAAAAAAAATGCCCTGTAAAAATAATTCAACACCCATTAAGCCTTCAGAAGGCTCTACTATGACTCATGAAGATGAAGAATTGCAACATTATCTATCGAAATTACAAGAGCAAGTGCACTAAATTTCGCTCTTGCAAAGAGCAACAAAAAATGAAATGGATGTTTTGAAGAAAGGCGTGGAAGCGAAGATGGATGGTTTGAAGAAAGGTGTGGAATATAATATAGATGGCATGGAATCTAAGATGGATGACATGGAAGCTAAGATCGATGAAAAAATGAAAGACAACATGGAAAGCATGAAGAATGATCTAAAAGAAGACATGGAAGGTTTGACAAAATTGATACAAGAAATGTTTCCTAATGGTGAAAATATAGTAGAGGAAACTCATGATGAGAACAAAATAAATGTTAATCGTGACTTCATAAACTTTAATGTTGGCAGGAAGAACCACCATATTCCAAAAATGGATATGAGGAATTTTGATGGAAATGATCCTATAACATGGATACTACAGATGGAGCAATATTTTGATCTCCATAATGTGCAAAACACACAAAAGGTACGCATTGCAACTTTACATTTAGAACAAAATACATTTGTATGGTATCGATGGCTTTGCTTCCGTAAAAAAATTGTCACTTGGTCAATTTTTACGGAGGAAATGATAGCACATTATGAGGATACAAAGAGCAACACCTTCTTTACCCAATTGATAAATCTCAAACAAAAGGGTTTAGTGGGGCAGCACATTGAGGACTTCCAAAAATTGAATATAAGGGTAACTAATCTTACAGAGGAACATAGGATTGATCTCTTCCTAGGCACTTTAAAGGATAACATCCAACATGAAGTTCGCGTTTTGGAACCTGATTCATTGGAGAAGGCATTGAGGTTGGCAAGAAAAGTTGAATGTAAAATTATGGCGACAAGGAAGCCTACCACTCAATTCTATAAAGAAGGAAGTGTTGCTACGCCTAGATTTCCACAACCTACAAGGTTGACACCACAACAAGTGGAAGAAAAAAGAGCAAAAGGGCTTTGCTACAGTTGTGATAGCAAATACACTAAAGGTCATAAGTGTGCTGAGAAGAAATTATTTTACATAGATTGTGAAGAGGAAGAAGAAAATGAACAAGAAGAGGATATACACCAGGAACCAGCCCTAGAAGAGGAAGAAATGGATCCGACCATATCGTGTAATGCACTGGCAGGAATTACCACTCCTCAAACTCTCAAGATAGAAGGACAAATCAAGAAGAAAAAGGTAATAGTGTTGATTGATTCAGGTAGCACCCATATTTTTATTCATTGTAAGGTAGCCAAGGAATTAAATTGTTTCCTATACCCAGCACCAGAATGTCAAGTGATGGTTGCAAATGGAGGAACTATAAATTGCTCTGGAAAATGCCATAATATCAAGCTAACCATGGGGAATATGTATTGACTAGTCCAATGCTTGCCATTCCTATGGGAGGTGCTGATGTTGTACTAGGAGTACAATGGTTACAATCTTTGGGGACGGTAGCTTTTAATTTTCAAGAACTTTTCTTGAAATTTTTTTCAGAAGGAAAGAAAGTTGAATTACGGGGTATTGCGGGGAAGCCAGGAAGGATAATAAGCTCTAATGTCATGACAAAGCTTCTAAAGAAAGAACAGCGAGGCGTAATTGCACAATTATGCTCACTAGAAGTTCCAACATCAAATTCATCTATTTCTGCAGATCTCCAACAAGTCTTGGACAATCATTCCAAGGTGTTTGAAACTCCCAAAGGACTCCCACCTATTCGTGATCATGATCATGCCATCCATTTGATTCCAGGAAGTGTTCCTCCAAACATCAGGCCTTATAGATATCCTTACTTCCAAAAGAACGAAATTGAACGTATGATTGCAGAAATGTTAGAGGCGGGTATAATTCAGCCTAGTCAAAGTTCTTTCTCTGCTCATGTAGTATTGGTACAAAAGAAGGATGGATCATGGCGAATGTGTCTGGATTATAGGGAGCTCAATAAGCTCACCATTAAAGACAAATTTCCCATTCCTGTGATTGATGAATTATTGGATGAATTACATGGAGCAATTTATTTTACCAAGTTGGATCTTCGTTCAAGATATCATAAAATTAGAATGAAGACTGAAGATATTCCAAAAACAACATTTCGAACTCATGAGGGTCATTATGAATTTTTGGTCATGCCTTTTGGCCTTACCAATGCACCTTCTACATTTCAAGGGTTGATGTATTCCATTTTCAAACCCTTCCTTAGAAAATTTGTGCTAGTATTTTTTGATGATTTACTAATCTACAGCAGGTCTTGGAAGGATCATGTTGAACATGTTGACAAGGTGCTCAAACTATTGCAGGAGAAACAATTATATGCGAAAAAATCCAAATGTTTCTTTGGAGTACAAGAGGTGGAATATCTGGGTCATATTGTATCTCACGAGGGTGTTAAGGTAGACCCTAACAAAATTAAAGCCATTAAGGAATGGAAAGTCCCCACAACCATTAAGTAGTTGCGAGGATTTCTCGGGTTAACAGGGTATTATCGCAAGTTTGTTAAAAATTATGGGAGAATAACAGCACCTCTAACAACATTATTGAAGAAAGATGCATTTTCATGGACTCCTGAAGCAACTAAGGCCTTTGAACATCTTAAAGAGGCAATGTGCCTAGCCCCGGTCTTAGCTACGCCAGACTTCACAAAAACCTTTATTGTGGAATGTGATGCCTCAGGAAATGGAATTGGTGCAGTTTTAATGCGGGAAGGAAGACCCATTGCTTTTGAAAGTCGTCCAATCAAAGGAAAGTATTTACAGAAACCTATTTATGAGAAGGAAATGTTAGCAATACTGCATGCACTAAAGAAATGGCGAACTTACCTAATGGGAAGACACTTCAAGGTAAAAACTGATCATGATAGTCTTAAACACTTTTTGGAATAAAGACTATCTTCAGAAGAGCAGCAAAAATGGGTCACAAAGATGTTGGGTTATGACTTTGAAATAATCTACAAAAAAGGAAAGCTTAATGTTGTTGCAGATGCACTCTCAAGAAAGAATGAAGAGGTGGAAGCATTGCTTTGTGCCATTTCTATTATCCAACCAAATTGGATAACCGAAGCAAGAGATGAATGGAAGAATGATGAAGAAGTGTGGACACTCATTCAAAATTTGCAGCAAGATCCTAGTACATCTGATACATTTAGTTGGAAAAATGATTCCTTATGGTACAAAGATCGCTTATATCTTTGTAAGAATTCCCAACTAAAACAAAATATTCTTTTGGAATTGCACACTTCTCCTTTAGGAGAACACTCGGGATTTTTAAAAACTTACCATAGGGTGAAGAAAGAATTTTTTTGGGATGGCCTTAAATCTGATTTTCAAAAGTTTGTGGCAGAATATTTGGTTTGCCAGCAAAATAAAGTTGAGACAATTAAGACCCCGGGACTTCTACAACCTTTATCCATTCCAAGTCAACATTGGGAGAAGATTTCAATGGATTTTATTACAGGTTTACCTAAGTCCGAAGGAAAGAGTGTCATCATGGTGGTAGTTGATAGACTTACCAAGTATGCACACTTTTGTGCATTATTTCATCCATTTAAAGCAAGTACAGTTGCTACTACATTTATGGACACAATTCAAAAGCTACATGGAAACCCAAGGGTTATTGTGAGCGACAGAGATCCCATTTTTACTGGAAATTTTTGGACAGAGTTATTTTCTTGTTTGGGTACTCAATTAGCTCATAGCTCATCTTATCATCCTCAATCTGATGGTCAAACTGAGATAGTAAATAAATGTTTGAAAGGATATCTTTGTTTTTTTGTATCTGATAAAAAAACAGAATAGGTCAAGTGGCTACCTCTCGTTGAATGGTGGTATAACATTTCCTTCCATACTGTAGCAAAAATGACCCCATTTATGGCACTTTATGGATATCATCCACCATCCATCACATCATATTTAAGAGAAAATTCGAAGGTTCAAGAAGTGGAAGATCACATCAAGCATCAACAGGAAGTTCTCCAACTCTTAAATGATAACCTGAATTTGGCACAAAATCGAATGAAACAACATGCAGATCAACATCACAGCGAGAGAAGTTTTGATGTAGGAGACTAGGTATTTTTACAGCTACAACCGTACAAACAAATGTCCCTCAAGCAAGCTAAGAAGGATAATAAATTATCGCCAAAGTACTATGGTCCTTACAAGGTGTTGCAAAATATTGGTATTATGGCATACAAATTGGAGCTTCCTGCTTCTTCACGAGTGCATCCAGTTTTCCATGTTTCATGCCTAAAGAGGGTTACAGGTGAAAATCTTCCAGTTCAAACAATATTTCCAGGACTTGATGAGGAAGGAAAAATCATATTGGAACTTGAAGCGGTCACGGAAACAATAACTCGACAGCTACGGAATCGATCAATTTCAGAGTATCTCATCAAGTGAAAGAACTTACCCACTGAAGATTCTACATGGGAGGATGAGAATTTTATACAAAAGCACCCAGAGCTACTCAAGTGTTGAGGACAACACTTTTTGAAGGAGAGGGGCATGTTAGGTCCCTATATTGCTAGTATAGTCCCTTATTGTTGTTAGTGTAACCCCCTTATTTTTATTATTGTACCCCTGTAACCCCCATATTGTTATTATTCTACCCTTAAATTATTATTGTTAGGTCGGCTAGGATTACATTGTGGCCCCACTAGGATTACATTATGGCCCCATGGACTCCTATATATAGAAAGGAGGTTTCGTAATTTGTATCATCCAAGAATTTTTCATTAATGTAATGTATTGGAGGTTGCCCCCTCGAAGTGGCTTATTTCTAAGGCGTTGATATATCTTTTCTTCTATTTTTGGAGCTGGTTTCACAACACAGATCAGATCTCTGCACACCCTTTCATAGACTCAATTTTTCATAGGTGGATGGATATGGTTATGTGAAAGTGATAACACATTTCACTTGTCTTAAAAGGTTCATTTTTGTCAGCTAAAGATCCAGGGAGCATAAATGAGGGTTAAAAGCTATATTACAGGAAACATGTTCCCTGTTTTGTAGAGAAAATAAGACATGATCAATAGGATTTACAACAAGGTTAGAGACATCATGAAGGTTGAAGACATGGATTTACAGTTTTCAGTGGAAGCATTAAAGGTTTTATGGAAATTATTGGTGGAAATGACACATGAAAATGATCTATCCATGATCATAGTGTTCAACAAGATGCAAGGGCTTAATGATGAGCTGGAGAAGACATGTTACTACATTTGTTTCTTAAAATATCAGTTGTTATGAAGTGTTAACATCTCCAAGGTACTAATTTTCAAGAAATTTTAAACAAATGAGCCTGCATGGCAGTTTCGTAGCGTGCTACGAAACTGCTGAAGCGACCTTTCACCATGAAGAGAAAAATTCGGTTTTCTAGTTTTAGTAGTAAATTTCAAAAGAGGTTTCCGAACAACTGAAAATGAATTTTTGAAAACTGAAAGAGGTTTTTCGTCTTAAAATACTTAAATCCAAATACCTCTGTCATTTTCTTCAAATGAATTATGACGTGGGAGATACAAGGTTTTATTTGAAGCCCTATTTTCAGGAAATAGAGTTTACCTGTTTTACACATGTTTTTTAGGGACATTGTTTGGACAGAAGGAGATATATTTAAAAAAAAAAAGAGAGGTTTTTATTCTAGAAAGCATGGAATACAAAAACCTCCTTCAATTTCTCAAAATAAATCATGTATGAGAAGATAAAGGCTCTGTCCCAAGCCCTAATTTTCAGGGAAGAAACAGGAATAATTTGCTGTAGTGGTTTTTCTTGCCCTTTTTCATCACATTTTTGGGGGTAAAAATATGAATTAATGTTTGAGATTTCTATGGAGAATATATATAAAGGTAATTAAGATTATTTTTAATGAAATAAGTCAATATTTTTAAGAAAAAATGGTTAAAGGGAAGCGCTACGAAAAGTGCTACGAAACTGTCTTGTTTTTGTAGCGCAGTATATTTTCAGCTCATTTGAACAGTTTGATGATGGTTATGGAAAGCTGGAGCCTAAGGAGGAGTTTTTGCATGTGTTACTTCAACTTCAAAAAGGAAAATACCACGAAATGAAGAGTACATGATGGTTAGAATGTTCAATGAATGCAAAATACCATATGCCTAAAAAATAGGGTTTGGTTTCCTGCTTATGTGGAGGTCAACAAAGTGGTCATGAACAGCTCAAGCCCATCATCCAAATTCGACCATGTGATGATACATTTGTTAATGATGTAATTTAAAATAGATAATGTTGTTAGGATAAGGTTGTTAAAGATATTAATGAAGAGTTTGAGTCCTAGTTGAAATAGGACTGTTAAGTAGGATAGGTGTCTGTTTGTCATAAATTTGATGTTTTATGGTTATGCAAGGTGTCAAGAGTTAGGAATTCAAATTATATAGAAAAATATGAGTTCATATCATGTTGTAATGGTCTATTAAAGACCAAGAGGTCAAATTAGCACAGGGTTGGAAATTTTCATAAGCAAGCATACTGTTGTTCTAGCAGAGGACTGTGTTTTTATGTTAATACAGAGATATTGGTTTCATCACTCAGGATTTAGAAAGGGTTATGGTTGTGTGATATTCTAATAATTTTCCTCTTTCAATTACTTGTAGTGGCATGAATGTATGTTACTTAGAATTCACTGAAGGTGCTCTAACTTCCTTCATATGTTCATGAACTGTGTTATTTTTATCCTACTGTTATTTTGATGCATATAAACCCTGAAATGCCCTGACTTCTAGTTGAAGCTGATATTCATGTTTTGTGAAAACACATTTGACTTCATAATCCCAATAGATTTTTTTTTATTAGTAGTACAACCAATTATCCATTTTATTCATTTTACTCATAGAGTTAGCCATCTAATCCTTATTTGAAAATCATAAACCTATTTAGAGAGCCCTCTCAGGTTGAGGAGGCTAAGCCTTAACTAAAAGTCTAGTTTGAAATAGTTACACTGAGGTAGTATGACCAGCAGCCTATCAGGACCTATTTTGGTGATAACATTTTGGTGCGTCTGTCGGGAGTACCAACGGTTAGGATAATTGCCTTCCAAGCAATAAACCCGGGTTCGACTCCCGACAGACGCACCAAAATGTTATCACCAAAATAGGTCCTGATAGGCTGCTAGTCAGACTACCTTAATGTAACTATTTCAAACAAGACTTTTAGTTGAGGCTTAGCCTCCTCAACCTGAGAGGGCTCTCTCAATAGGTTTATGGTTTTCAAATAAGGATTAGATGGATAACTCTATGAGTAAAATGAATAAAAATGGATAATTGGTTGTACTACTAATCAAAAAACATCTATTGGTCTTATGGAGTCAAATTTGTTTTCACAAAACATGAATATTAGCTTCAATTGGAAGTTAGGGCATTTCAGGGTTTAGATGCATCAAAAGATAGTAGGACAGGAAATAACACAATTCATGAACATATGAAGGAAGTTAGAGCAACTTCAGTGAATTATAAGTAACATACATTCATACCACTGCTAGTAATTAAAAGAGGAAAATTATGAGAATATCACACAACCATAACCCTTTCTGAATCCTGAGTGATGAAACCAATATTTCTGTATTAACATAAAAACACAGTCCTCTGCTACAACAACAGTATGCTTGCTTATGAAAATTGCCAACCCTGTGCTAATTCGACCTATTGGTCTTCAATAGACCATTAAAACATGAGATGAACTCATATTTTGCTAGATAATTTGAATTCCTAACTCTTGACACCTCGCATAACCATAAAACATCAAATTTATGACAAACAGACACCTATCCTACTTGATAGTCAAATTTCAACTAGGTCTCAAACTCTTCATTACTATATTTAACAACCTTATCCTAACAAAATTATCTATTTGAAATTACATCATTGAAAAATTTATCATCACATGGTCGAATTTGGATGATGAGCTTGAGCTTTTCGTGACCACTTTGCTAACCTCCACATAAGCAAGAAACCAAACCCTGTTTTTTAGGCATATGGTCTTTTGCATTCATTGAACATTCTGACCATCATGTACTCTTAATTTCATGGTCCTTTGCTTTTTGAATTTGAATTAACACATTAAAAAACTCCTCCTTAGGCTCCATATTTCCATAACCATCATCAAACTGTTCAAATGAGCTGAAAATAGACTGCGCTACAAAAACAAGACAATTTCGTAGCGCTTTTCGTAGCGCTGCCCTTTAACACTTTTTTATTCAAAATATTAACGTATTTCCTTAAAAATAATCTTCATTACCTTTATATATATTCTCCATAGCAATCTCAAACCTTAATTCATATTTTTACCCCCTAAAATGTGATGAAAAAGGGCAAAAACAAATGCTACAGCAAATTATTCATGTTTCTTCCCTGAAAATTAGGTCTTGGGACAGAGCCTTTATCTTCTCATCCATGATGTATTTTGAGAAAATGAAGGATTTTTTTTGTATTCCATTCTTTCTAGAATAAAAACCTCTTTTTTTTTTTTTAAATACGTCTCCCTCTTTCCAGAAACTGTCCTTGAAAAAAATGTGTAAAACAGGAAAACTTTGTTTCCTGAAAATAGGGCTTCAAAGAAAGCCTTTTATCTCCCACTTAATAATGAATTTGAAGAAAATGAGAGATTTTTGTTTATTTAAGTATCTTATGACGACAAACCTCTTTCCGTTTTCAAAAATTCGTTTTCAGTTGTCCAGAAACGTCTTTTTAAATTTACTACTAAAGCCATAAAACCAAATTTTTTCCTTCATGGTGAAAGGCTGCTTCAGCAGTTTTGTAGTGTGCTACGAAACTGCTGTGTAGGCTCATTTGTTGAAAATTTCTTGAAAATTAGTACCTTGGAGATGTTAACACTTCATAACAACTGATATTTTAAGATAAAATGTAGTAACATGTCTTCTCCAGCTCATCATTAAGCCCTTGCATCTTGTTGAACACTATGATCATGGATAGATCATTTTCATGTGTCATGTCCACCAATCATTTCCATAAAACCTTTAATACTTCCACTGATAACTAAAAATCCATGTCTTAGACCTTCATGATGTCTCTAAGCTTCTTGTAAATCCTGCTAATCATGTCTTATTTTCTCTACAAAACAGGGAACATGTTTCCTGTAATATAGCTTTTAACCCTCATTTATGCTCCCTGGATTTTTGGCTGAAAAAAATGAACCTTTTAAGACAAGTGAAATATTTTATCACTTTCACATAACCATATCCATCCACCTGTGCAAAATTGAGTCCATGAAAGGGTGTGCAGAGATCTGATCTGTCTATGCTACGAAAATATCAACTATTTTCGTAGCGCAGTAACTATGCGTTTGTAACACATCTCTTAACATCAAATTTCCTTTGCTTTAACACTTGGAACCTCATTGGTGACTGATTTCCATCTTCTAACAGAATCAAAACTTCAAAAACCTGGTGTTTACCTCTTGGAACCTTATCAAAAAGTTAAAAACTGCACCTACAGCAATTTCGTAGCGCACTACGAAACTGCTGTGTATATCCATAATACACAATTTCTTCATCATATTTTAAAACTTAAAAATATTTATAGTCCTTCAATGATGATCTTGATGCTAATGAACCTTGAAATCAATATAATTCAAGGTTTGTCATATCTTCAAAAATTCATGTCTTTCCCAAAACAAAATTATGTTAAGGGTTTATCACTTACTGTCTTACTTCTTGCTGTAGTAGACCTTTTTTAGATTTTTCTAGTTGGATTTCGAGATCTTCAATGTGCCTCTTCTGTGATTTATTTTTTCCTCTGTCATCTTTCACCTGGAATCCCTGTGGCTTCAGAAAAGTTAAACTGGCTCGCTTGATTAATGAAAGAGAAGCTTTGGTTTCCACTTACCATGAGCTTACCACTTGGGAAGGGTATGCATCATATGTTTCTTGCATGAGACAATAAAACCAAAACTAGCCCCTTTCAAATTTGAAAATGACATAAGACAAATGAGCTCAAATGAATGTTATGATGGCTATGAATGGTTGCATGCGTGAGAAAAGACTCGTGGCTGACACCTAACGATGAATGATTAATGGAATTCTGGTGGATTTGATAACTGACAAGACATGCTACGAATCCTTGATTTCGTTGCGCACTCAATGTAATTTCAGGGTTTTGCGCTACGAAATGACCAGCATTTTCATAGCGCAAAAGCAGTTTTTTACACTGTCTGCACTACAAAAACGTGGTTTCATGGCTTATTTGAAAAATTTTGCAAAGTGACTAAACACATGATTTCTGAAACATGAAATGGGATCCCTAAAATGTAAAACAAAGTTGTTGGACCTTATTTGATGATGGTAATGAAATTCTAACTGTTGGCGAGAAATCAGGTCTTGCAGGCAAGACCCAGGTTCAGGAGTTGTGGCCAACAAAGGAATCCACTGTAGTCTAGAATCACATAGGCATTATCACCCTGCTCCAGAGAGCAGAGATTCTCACCCGAGGTGTGCCGCAACCACATGCAGAAGGGGAATAGATCAATAGCAAGGAACGGATCTGCAACTCATGATTAACAGTGTATCGATTGCATAAACATAATCATGTACGCAAGAAAATTTAGAAAGCATACAGGTATTAAGAAAATAAAATTTTAAATCATCACATGCATCATGCATGCATGTGAATCACATAATGAGACGGCAACCTATAAATATATTGATCTCTTTTTCCAAACCCATAGTTACATAGCTTTTGCAATGAGAGCTTACAAGTCTGATACAGATGCCTTGCGGAACAGAAAGGTAAAATCAAAGAAACCTAGGAACTACAGAGGTGTCATGCTTGGCCTGCTTTCCTGCTGCAGCATCCATTCCTTCTCCTTCAGTCACTCTCTATCCTCTCTCCTTCCGTCCGAGTGACGGCTATTTATTCACCCGCTATCGCAACTGTTAGTTCCTCTTGCGTCCTTCTTCAGCTGCTTCTAGCTTCTCTCCGGTTATCTGTGTGTTCTACTCGCTGTCTTCTGCTGTATATTCTCTTTATCTGCACTTATGCATCTGCTTTCCTCAGCTATGTACCTGTTCCTTCGCAACTTCAGTAGCTCAACTTGGTTGCGACTTGGTTGCGGCTGCCATATGTCCTCATTCTGAAACCCAAAATCTGTCCTTTATTTCAAATTCAAAATATTCAAAACAAGGTTTTCAAAACAAGGGCCCCAATAGGCCCCAACCATAGTTTCTTGACTCGTCCCTGAGTCAATCACAAATCACCGTCTCTACCTCCATTTCCTCGCTGGATCCCGTGCCCTGTTCCCGCTGTGTGCCTTCAAGCTGCTGTTCAAACAAGGGCCCCAACTCCGAGACTCTGCGGAACACTGTAGCTTTAAGCTCAGTGAAGGTCGACACGGCTTGTTGCCACCCCAGTAGTAGTGAATTTGTGTCTTCGACAAGCTTGGTGATAGTAGCCTCCTCTATGGGCGCCGGGACATCGCCGAACATCGTGCTAATCTGGGTTTCGGCTGCAGATGCTAGCTGTTGCATTATTCTGGTGCTGAATTGGAGGGGCGGACGGAGCTCACGAATTACCCGTTTGGCCTCTGCTAAGCAGGCTTCTGTTTTTTGGATCTGTACTTTGAGATCATCAGCCTAGGCATATAATTGATCCAACCACGTTGGGTCCGTAGCCTCCTAGATTTCCTTCGAAATCTGTTGTAGCTTGGTTGAGATCGACTGCGTTTTGACGGTAAGGGCCAGTAAGCATTCCTGGAAACCCTTCAGGAGGTCATGGGCCTCGCACACCGCAGAATTAAGTGTTTCCTGCATTTGATTTTCCTGGCCCTGCTTTGCGGCAACCTGGGCTGAATAGGCAGCTGTTGGATCGGGTAGTGTGGGTCGTGCGGCTAATGCCGCGTGGAGCTCTGTATTTTCCCTGTGAAGACCAGTGAGTGTAGTCTGAAAGTGGAAATCCTGGGTGACGACAATCCTCTCTGCGACATCGACAGGCAGTGGGGTATAATGAGCCTTTACAGAGGGCCATAGGTCTGAAAACACCTAAGTGACGGTAGCTATCTGATCTTGCAGGTGTTCCTGCGCCGTTATAAGCTGGTCGCGCTGTTCAGTAAGCACCACAATCTGTTGGTGTTGCTTATCGCACCGCTGCTGCAGCTCTGAATGAAGCCTTTCGGCTTGTTGGGCTGCCCTCTGAATAAATAAGTACAGCTGAGTTGTACCCCATGTTTCCAAATTGGCTGTGCCCGAATCACCCTGGTCCAGCCTCCTTTCTTGCAAGGGTTTCCGATTGGAAACTGAGCGATTCGAATGCTCTGGAGGGGACGGCGGTGTCTGTTGCTGCGTTGAGTTGGCCATATTCAAATCTGGCCGCTCTTGCTGATCGGTCTGGCCAGTGGGGGGAGGGTCAGCAGGCTCAGGCTGAGCCTTGGCTGAGTCAGCACCAATGTTTTCCATCTAGGTAAATGTAGCAGATAGAGAAACCTGGGGTTCTTCCATGGGGTTGACTGGTGGTACTACTTCGGCAGTACTAGAGTCAACTTCAGCCTCGTGGTCCCCACCCAGGAGTTCCCGGAGGAGCGAGTCGGAGACGGTAGCAGATGAATTGGAGGGAGCGGATGAGGTGGTAAGTGGAGGTGGAACGGTGGATGGAGGGGGAACAATGGACGTAGATGAAAGGCGAATATTGATGAACTCTAAAGGGTCGATGAAGGGTTCTTCCCGGATCAACACCCCTGTACGTGGTGGCAGTGGGGGATCATCGTCCGTGAGGTCCACCACCGGATTTGCTTCGGTGGTGAGGGCTCGCTTGGCCGGAGGGGGTTCTAATGGATCCGGGGCCTGGCTCCTTTCTCCCATTGTGGTGACAATTGGACTGGCAGAGGTAAATAAAATAGTAGGGAGGGGAGAAGTAAGAGGAGTGGTAGGGGGGTGCGAGGTAGACCGAGAAATCTGAAATTCGGAAAATAAAGGGAACAGAGCAGCATCGCTTGAAATAACCTAGGCCGCCGCATTAAAATTTCGCACCTGTGTATTGAAGTGGCGGACGATGGGGACGAGTGGCGAAGGGAGTTCTGGTGGCGGTGCTTCCGCATCCGTCTCGGCAGGATGCTGTTGTGGTAACATCCGCTCAAAGTTGTACCTGGGCACCCTGTCGCAGACTTCCATCGTGACCCCTGGCCACCCACAGAATTCATTGTGGAATGCAGCATCCTCCAGCTGGAATCTCAATGGCTTCATGTGGAAGGTGTCTGCCGGCACACAAGTAGGCTGGATGTAGGTGTGCCGGTGGCTGACCCTGAACCACACCTGCTCGCTATACTCATCAAGCAGGTTTCTGGGCACCCGCTGCTGGCTGGTGACGACATCCATCATCAACCCATACCAAGACCGAAATGCATCGACATTCACTTGTTTGCTGCTCGGATCAGCCGAGACCTTCCAAGGAATAAACTTCATCGCAAGAGGCTGGCCCTCTAGAATTTCCACGGGCAACCGGACAAGTGGTGTATGCCATTTCCACATGGCAAAGGAAACAATCAAATAGCCGTAAATGAAAGTGGTAGCGCGCTTGTAATTCTCCTCGCACGCATCAAACAGTTCCTTCAATAGGAAGGAACACCAATGCAGCTGGGCGCCCTAAACACAGTGCTCGGCGATGGAGATAGTGTCCAGAGTGCATTCGCCTTTGGTATAGTGCCTCATTGTCTTACTAGCAATTAGGTAGCAGGAGAATTTGATCTCAGGCTTGTTGATGAGCTCTATCTTGGCTCCCTTTCCTCCCCGCTGGGTGCCATATTTGCCATACAAGTCGGCGTCTCCCGATTTCCGCGCTTGCTTAGAGGCAGTCTGACAGGAAGTGGAGACGTCCATGCCAGTCTTTGAAAGCCCGATAAGACGATGAATATCTTCAGCGTGGATGGGAATTTCCTTGTTCAGCCACAAGGACCCATTCTGGATTCAGCTCAGGAGGAACCGAGTGCACTGCATTGCTGTTCCTATGGTCCCGAAGACCAAAAGATTTTGTAAGTTCAGTAGAGACGATTGTCGAAGGCCCTGCAACGCTGGTAAAGTCCTATTTGCTAAGTTCCCAGCTGTGGTGTAGAAGTGCTCCATATACACCTGCCAGTGGAGGGCCAGGAATTCAGAAGAATCCGAAAGGTTGGCATCGATCAGAGCCGCGCTGTCATATTTCCCAATAAGGGACTCTGTCTTGTGGATCCTGCTGTCGAGTTCGGGTTCGAAGATGGCTGGAAGGGCCTTCGGCATTGTTGCTTGACACTGATAGACGTGCAGAATTCGTCCCAGTGTCCTCTCTTGGTGCTGTGCATATGGAGGTTTATGTTGCTCTAGTTTGGCTGCAATTTCTAATTCCAATTGTTCCGGCATTCTTGTGCTTTTCTCCATGCAAGTTATGTAATTACCTGGCACGAGTGAAGTTGATGAAATGCCATAACGAGTTAATTCCTGTTGGCATGCTTGCCTGTGATAATCATGTGATCAATTGCATGCCAATGTGTATTCTGACAGTTACTGATGGTGGCATGGGGATATGGGCGGATGCGACGGCTGAGGTTACTGCGGATGATGGCCAAATGATTATGGCGGGGTTACTACCAATTATGGTAATTA
This sequence comes from Pinus albicaulis, assembly GCA_034641835.2. Lineage (NCBI taxonomy): Eukaryota > Viridiplantae > Streptophyta > Pinopsida > Pinales > Pinaceae > Pinus > Pinus albicaulis. Next base: position 1,875,216,094 of record CM076575.1, on the reverse strand, counting down.
ATGAAGAAAATGTAAATGATCCTACAGACTGACACAAGTATTGACTGAAATGACCTGGACTGACATTGATACGTCGATGAATCCTACAGGGATGACATGCTGGACACGCCCCTCCCTGACCACAGTTGGTTGCGGTGCGGTCCTCGCGACTGAGCGGTTATGGACACACGATGCATGAATAAAGAAACACTACCTATGCTCATCCCGCTTGCGGGAGAGTTATTAAACTACGCTACTCTACGGGTGCTCTCAGGTGCGAGAGTTAGTGATGAAAAGTGAAAGGGAATTACTCCTAGTAGGGTTTCAGGCGTGCGCCATTCAACCACCCAGGAAGAACAATACCATCTAGCTGAGCCAACCGAATGACTCACGAATCTCGAATCTCGATGACAAAGTAGGGTCCCAACCAGTGCATCTGGATATTTTCTGGGAACTTCTGAAACCTATTGTCATATAAGAGAACTTTGCCGCCAACCTGGAATGTTTTGTTCTTGATGTGGCAGTCATTCCACGCTTTCTGCCTATCCTTCTGAACCTTCTGGTGAAATTCAGCTAGGAATCGGGCCTCGTCCAGTTCCTGTAATTCATGGAGGCGCTCCTGGAGTGATGCCTCTTCCGAGAACTTGAGAGACGTGGAAATCAAAAGACTTGGTACAGTGAACTCGGCGGGGATCACAGCTTCCCGGCCATACATGAGCTGGAAGGGCGTCTGATTGGTCAAGCGCTTCACTGTAGTCCGGTAGGCTGATAATGCAGCTGATAGGCGCTCATCCCAATCGTCGCGCTGGGCATTGCAAATCTTAGTCAAGCCTTTCTCAAGAATTTTATTGAATGCTTCCACAGTGCCATTGGCCTGTGGGTGGTATGGGCTGATTTTGTGATGCTGGACCATGAATATGTCCAGCAGCGACTTGACCATGGCATTAATGACGTGTGTACTCTGATCGCTAGTTAAACTTCGCAGGCAGCCAAACTGGCAGATGATGTGTTCACAAATGAACCGGGTGGCGGTATCCGCCGTGCAGTCTCGTACTACCTCTGCCTCGGCCCACCTGGTGAGGTAGTCAGTGGCGGTAATGATGTAGCGAGCCTTGGAGTGTCTAGCGACTGGGGCGATGGGGCCTATGAAATCAACAGCCCACTTCTCAAATGGCTGCAACACATGGACTGGGTGTAGCGGAAGCTCATCCCTGTGAGAGGGCCTCCCCGTCTGCTGGCACACGTCACATCGCTTCATAAATGCCTTAAAATCGGCATGTACTGTCGGCCACCACAGTCTAGCTTGGAGCACCTTTTACGCGGTCGGTTTCGCACCCACATGCCCTCCCGCAACACCACTGTGGCATTCCCACATTACCACTTCTCATTCGTGGTCAAGTACGCATCTGCGCAAAACCTCATCAAGGCCCAGCTTGTATAGCTGCCCGTAATCGGTTGGTAGTCGGCGGCACGGACGACCAAGTGCCACTTCTGGAGCGGGGTGTAATCCTGAGGGCATTGCCCCGTGGTCAGATAGGTGGCAATGTTGGCCAAGTAATCTAGTACAGCTTCGACTTGGAAGAGGTCAGCATCCGTCAGCTGATCATCGAGAGAGCTGTCGCCCTCCCCTGTCTCCAACCTAGATAAATGATCGGGCCCGACGTTCAACCTCCCGGGCTTGACGATCACTTCAAACGTGAATTCTTGGAAGAGTAGAAGCCAACGACAAATCCGTCCTTCCAAGACAGGCTTATTGACCAGGTACTTCAAAGCAGAGTGATCTGTGAAGAACTTGAACTTGCCCCCTAGAAGATAGTGGTGGAACTTTTGGAGCAAGTACACCATTGCCAGGGCCTCCCTCTCGGTTGTGGTGTAATTATTCTCCACGTTGGACAGTTTGCGGCTGGCGAAGTAGACTGGGTGGTCAACTGTCGTGTCACCAAGTTGCGCCAAGACAGCCCCAAGTGCAATACTGGAAGCGTCGATATGCACATGGAACTGCTTATCCCAATCTAGGTGAACTAGAATAGGCGCCGTTGCCAACTTTTCCTTCAGAGTGTCAAGAGCCATTCGACACTCCTCCGTCCACTGAAAGACTTTGAACTTCCGCAAGAGATTTTCTAACGGGGAAGTGATCTTTGGGTAATTGCGGATAAACTGCCTGTAATATCCTGTGTGCCTAAGAAGTGCCTGCAACTGCTTCACCGTTTCAGGGGCTTCCATGTGGATGATTACTGCTACTTTGGCGGGATCGACGCAGACCCCTTGCTTGCACACCACGTGTCCTAACAGCGTGCTGAAAGGAACTGCAAAAAATGCATTTCTTCAAGTTCAAGGAAATCTGCAACTGGCGGCATCGATCGAACATGATACACAATAGGGTGGCGTGTTTCTTTAGCAAACTGTAGACAGTCTATTCATCCATATAGACCTCCAGGAACTTGTGGATATACTCCCGGAAAGCAACAATGACAATCTAGGAAAACATGGCCGGGGCGTTCTTTAAGCCAAACGGCATTACGTGGTATGCGAAAGATCCCCACTCGGTGGTGAAGGTGGTCTTCGTCTTGTATTCTTCCGCAATATGCACCTGATGATAACCCGAAAAGCCATCAGTGAACGAATAAGCTTCGTTTCCTGCAACATGATCCAGGACTTCGTCACTGAAAGGAGTGGGAAACGGATCATGGATGCAGGCGTTGTTCAGACTCCGGTAGTCGACGCAGATGCGGATTTCCGACTTATCCTTCTTATTCTGAATAACGATAGGACTCACCCACTCCACTTCTTCCACCGGAAATATTAGACCTGCTGCCAACATCTTATCAATCTCTGTCTTGACCTTTTCTTTAATCCGCAGGTTCAACCGATAGGGTCGGTGCTTCACGGGCCTAGCGTCCAGTTTTAGCACAATGCTCATTTCCCCAAGATCACCTTTGATACCCTTCAAATCTGCAACGGACGAAGGAAACAGGTCTTCATAGTCCTAGAGGAGGCTGAAAATTTCTTTTGTCATCTCCTCGTCCCAGTAATCTCCAACCATGGCCAGCTTGGGTTTCTCATCTGTACCGATGTTCCACTTCATTGTCTTCAGCGGGAGCAGATGGACGCCTTCAGTGGTTGGCTCAACGTTGAGGCTCCGCTCACCTTCCTTCTCTTTGAAATACAGGTGCCTCAGGTCCTCTAGTCCGTCATCTTCCAAATCGCCATCAATCCATTGGAAAACCAACTCTCGCCTGGCCCCAGGACGGGATGCAAGCGTGCTCCCACCGGTCGGAGGGTCTCGGAGAAATAGTACCCCCCTGATAGCTTGTAGTACCCGGGACTCCAACTCTATTTCTCCTTCAAAATAAAAGCACCGAACAAATTTTCCCCCAACTTCCGGCCAGGAACCGGTTGCTCTTTTCCATTCTTCTTCTAAGTACCATGCGTGGGGAATGGTGTCTAAAGAGTGGACAAACCGATGAACCCACATCTCTTCAGGGTACCCTATACTTCACTAATGCTCCTCATAGGTTTGCAGATGGTCTCGTGGATCGGAAGTCCTGTGGTACCGCTACCTGCTTCAAGGGCCTGCATCGTCTTTAAACCGCACCCGCAGAGCCTTCGCCACAAAACTCCACCACGACAGAGTGTTGCAGTGATTTTTCCACCACATGGCTGATGTAGACTGTAGTGCGACATCCAAAAGGGGTATCCTACTTCCTTCTGGCACCATGTCCTCAACCTTAGTAATAAAGGTATTGACAGCTTGCATGTTTGACAGGGTGGAGTATTCTCGGAACTCAGCACCAATCCACCGGACTCGGGCAATGGCAGCACATCTCCGCGTGGTGGTCTCGTACCCCCCCTGCTGCCAGTCTTCCCAGGAAAGTTATGATCCCAGCTCCGAGCTCTAGACACTGCGCCAACTCACAGAACCGGTTGCGGTCAGGTTAATATAGTCTTCCTACTTCCCTGCGGTCATCTGATACAGGTGGCCGAGCACCTGAGCGTCCTCCCGGTTATCCACCGTTTCAGTATATCTCGGGCCTTGATACAGATCTAAAGGCTGGGTGACCCAGACCTCTCCATCTTCTAAGATCATCAACTCCTTTTTGAGGTCGATGATAGCATAATTCTCGAAAGCCCAATCGATGCCTAACAGGGCAGGGTAAGGATCCTTGTCTCCCATAATATCAATAACCTCAAAATCTGTGTAAGTCTTCACCCCCGCAATGTCGACCTTGACACCTTCGAGTCGATCGATCGGCAGAATGCAGTACTGGTTCGCCATTCTGAGTTGGATGGGTGAGTAGGTCAGCCGTGGCCTTCCAAGATCCTCCCACGTCTTCCGCGGTAGGATGTTGACGTCGGACCCTAAGTCCAGCATTGTATCACTGATTTGGAATCCCGCAACCTGCATGTTAAGCAAGAACTCTTTTCCCGTTCGTCGCTTGTTCCGCTTGACGCACTGCACATATTGGGGGGCTGCGTTCCCCGGTTCCCCAAGTCCTGTTCTCCCCTGCAGTGCTCCTTCCAAAGTATGCTTTAGCTGCTGCCAGAGTGCAGCGTTGTCAACAATCTTGAGGAGCATCTAGAGCCATTCCTCAATCAAGGTTCCTGTGGCGTTCTACGCCCTAAGCTCTGTCAGAAAGGGCACCTCCAAGCCTCCTGCTTCTCTCAGCTGAGAAAAGGCCTCTACCGCCTCCTGGAAGTACTTCCTCTGTGCCTCGGGCCTGATTAACTGGTTCAAGGAGGCTGGCCTGAAAACTCGTGCCGGATCCTATCCACGAGCATCCTCCCCTGTTTTCTTACCCCCTCGCGTTACAATGGCGACGTTTTGCATGGCCGGAGGCACATGCCCTCGTGGCTCGGAGTTTACCAAATTCGTGCCCCTCTGCCGTGCTCGTTCTTCCCACTTTTTGATGAGCTCTGGACAGTCCTCTGTTGCATGGGTGTTCATGCAGCACTGGGAACAGCAAGGATTTCAGGGAAGGGGACATTCTCAAGCCACGTGACCCTCCTGGTCACAGTTGTAGCATTTCACCGGACCTCGAACCCCCGTGCGGCCTCCGCGCATACCGCCTCCTCTTCCCCTGGAAGCCTCATTCACCCGATAGGATGGTTGTTCCAACTGGTCTGCGAGTGCATCGAGAGCCCTGCACTGTTCAGTGTTGTGAGTCGTAGAAGCACAAAACTCACAATATACATTGTTTGGGACGTTGGAGTACTTCTTTAGGATCGGGCACTCCCGAGGTGGATGCCCCACCGTCCGGAAAATCTCACAATACTCTGTAGTGGTTGGGTTGGGTTGCGAGGGGAACCCCACATAAGGCTATTGTGACTGGTATATCCCCTGCGGATTCAGCGCCGCGCCACCCCCCATGGGTGGCCCCCTTGTATTACTGCGACAGAGGGTCCCACCCCCGTGCCACGCAGCCGAGGACACTCGGTTGCGACATGGCCTTCGACCAGGCAGTGAGTGCACCAAACATTCGGCCTGGCTGGTCTTATAGGCTGCATTTCCTTGAGCTTCTCAGTCAAGCTAGCGATCTGATGTTGCAGTCCCACCAGGGACGGATCCTGTAGGGCCGGCCTTCCCCAATATTCCTGAGGGTAGCCCGCCATGCCCTCGATCTTCATGGCCTGCTCCAGAGCATCCTGCAGGTTGTCAATCTTCTGTTGGGTGAGGGGGGTTCGCGTCAAGGGCAACAAAGCCTTAATGAACTAGTCCCTCTGATGGTTTGGATCGATCAGGTATCTGAGTTTCCTGATCTCGTCCTTGAATCGCCGCATCAGCTCCCATGCGGTCTCTCCTTCTTTCTGCTTAATTTCCCAGAGCTTGGACAGACCTTATTGGTTCGTCTGGGGAAGTTTAAATTCCCGGACAAAATCCCGCTTAACGTCTGCAATTACTGGATTAGGATGGGCCTCAGACCACTTGATAAACCATCGTAGAGCCCTCTCTCTGAGCGTGGTTTGGAACTCTATTAACTTCCCGGCATCTGGCGTCTGTCGAGCCCTCCATATGGCTTCGCACAGATACCAATGTTGCTCTACATCATCATTGCCTCGGCCAGAGAACTCTGGGTACCGGGTGAAAGACCCCGCCATATTTACTTGCGGAGGGTTGACCAGGATAAATCCTCTAGGTCCTGGTTGCGTAACTGTTCCACTAGAGAATGCAATACTACTAGCGACGCTGCTACTAACGTGTGTCGATGTTGACAATGAACTGCTGTGAAATTGACTCAATGCTTGTAACTTAACGAAAATATTACTTAAAGGTTGATAAAGTACCAGGGGAAGGTAGGGATCCTTGCCATGCAGAGTGTTGGAAGCAGGGCTGCCTGGAGAAATGAATGTCGTCCGCTCTTGAAACAACCGCTGCATCACGACGTACATTCGCCATCGGAAATCTCTTCGGGCTGCATACCTGCATCGTCTTCGTTAGTCCCCGTCTCCCTTTCTTTCTTAGTTGGGCTCCCATGCACCCGACGCACTCCCACAGCAGTCTCTTCTCTTTCTCGGGTATCCGTGTCCATAATTCCTATCCTCTGAGGCACCTCCTTCTAGTTCTTCCTATCGGTTTCCGATCGTTTTAAATCTTGCATCACCCTTTTTCGCCACCTATCGGCGATCTGCACCCGCCGATGTGCACGTCGCTCCCTCAACTTTCACGCAGCCTCAACATCCATTCCCCACTCCCCACTTCACATTCTACATAGCATCTGTCCCTTCATCCCTTCCCCCAGCACCGAAGGTTTATGCTTCCATACTCGCCTTTTGGAAGTCCATCAGCCCTTCATCCACCATCAGGGCCTTAATCCACGGTGGAATCTCCTTGAGCAGCCTCCCTCTTAGCCCAAAGCGGAAGGTAGCTTCAGCCTTCGAGAAGGATTGGTAACACTCGGCAGCAAACTCCACAATATATCCATCCAAAGTGGTCTCTACCCAAAAATCCACCGCGCGAGTCAACTCCGTGTTCAGCCGATGCAGAGACACCAGATCCCCGTGTACCCACCTGCGGTTTATCTTCTGTGAGCCATCCCGAGGCACCTTCGTCTGTAACCTCCACAACCAATTATAGAGGTCGTTAGGGAATTTTCCCCAGAAGATCTCGTACGTATCACTGGCTGAATCTGAGAAAAGGACGAGCTCCTTGATCGTCGCCTCCTTTTGCTTGGTCAACTCCACTTGCTGAGCAATAAATTGGTCGAGATGATTCTCCCACCATCTCTGTATATCCCCTTCAAAAATCCTCAATACCATGATCTAGTTCCCCTCATAACATGCAGGTCCTGGCAACGAAACCATTTGTTGGTGAGAAATCAGGTCTCGCAGGCAAGACCCAGGTTCAGGAGTTGTGGCCAACAAAGGAATCCGTTGTAGTCTAGAATCACGCCGGCATTATCACCCTGCTCCGGAGAGCAGAGAGTCTCACTCGAGGCATGCCACAACCACATGCAGAAGGGGAATAGATCAATAGCAAGGAACAGATCCGCAACTCATGATTAACAGTGTATCGATTTCATAAACAGAATCATGTACGCAAGAACATTTAGAAAGCATACAGGTATTAAGAAAATAAAATTTTAAATCATCACACCCATCATGCATGCATGTGAATCACATAATGAGACAAAAACATGTAAATATATTGTTCTCTTTGGCCAAACCCATAGTTACATAGCTTTTGCAATGAGAGCTTACAAGTCTGATACAGATGCCTTGCGGAACAGAAAGGTAAAATCATAGAAACCTAGGAACTACAGAGGTATCATGCTTGGTCTGCGTTCCTGCTGTAGTGTCCATTCCTTCTCCTTCAGTCGCTCTCTATCCTCACTCCTTCCGTCCAGGTGAAGGCTATTTATTCACCCACTATCGCAACGGTTAGTTCCTCTTGCGTCCTTCTTCAGCTGCTTCCAGCTTCTCTCTGGTTATCTATGTGTTCCGCTCGCTGTCTTCTGCTGTATATTCTCTTTATCTGCACTTATGCATCTGCTTTCCTTAGCTATGTACCTGTTCCTTCGCAACTTCGGTAGCTCCACTACTTGTTGTAGTTGTGACTTGGTTGCGGCTGCCATATGTCCTCGTTCTGCAACCCAAAATCTGTCCTTTATTTCAAATTCAAAATATTCAAAACAAGGGCCCCAACACTAACCTTATGACATAGACTCTAAAAACATGAAAATGACTTGACCCCTATTCTAAGACCATGACTTAAGAACAAATACAAACTATCCAAGTTTGGAAAAAAATTTATAGTGATAACAGAGAGATGGAGAGCACTTGTTGGCCCAAATTGTCAGCTATTGGGATCCAGATCATGAGATCTTTATAGTGTAGGGGCACCATATCGAGTTGAATTTCCAGGATATATATTTTCTGACTGGTCTCCCACCACTTGGGATGGTGGGAAATACACAGCCAGTGTTCCTGCGAGGGTGGAACATTATGGAGTTTGTGGAGCACCATTGTCAACTGGGTCTCCATGTGAAGGGGACATGGATATCAATCGGGGATCTATAACGGCTAGAGACCTATGTTGTGGCTGCAGCGGTGCTGCGGATCCTAGGAAACTAGGCACTCCACCACATCACCGAGGGTCAGATGATGCTTGTTGAGAGTGTGTTGAGTGGGACCTACTATGGGTGGGCCCAAATGATGTTGTTGTTGTTGAAACTACAGTTGTCACGGTGCAAGTGTAAAGTGAACCATGATTGTGCATATGGCACAGTGCTATGCTCAATCTTCTTTGAGAAGATATCGACACTTCAGACTCGCATACAGATTCAGGATGGGGGCCCGAGAGAGCCTAGGATGTGTCATTGGGGGTAGCTACTATGCAGAGGGGGAGGTGGGGCAGTTAGACAGGTGTTCTGATCTGAGTGTTTCGCTCATTGGGATCATATGACACTATACATAGATGACTATCCTACAGTGGGATGAGTTATCATGGGGACCCAGACTTGCCACTACCACCTGGTCGAGCATGGGGGCCCGATGGTAAGTGACAAGTTGCTAATATTTTATGTGCATTTTAAAGTTTCAAAATATTGTATGCGGTACTAATTCATTCACTTTTGGTATGCAATTACAACAACGGTAAAACAGGCTGGGTATATGGGGCGGCCTACAGTATCAACAACTGCAGCACCAGGTGGGTCGAGGGGTCCACAAAATGAGGATGCAGGTGCCCTCCTGGAGTACATCCATCATAGATGTGAGAGGCTTCTAACTGGTGTTTCAGAGTGCAGATGGAAAGATCTTGATGAACAGTACATAGAGCCATGTATTGGTCTACCCTCAGAGTTGCGAGGGGTCATGCAGCGCATGGGGATGGCCGAACATGGAATGCGCGATCTACGAGTTTCCGAAGCCATGCCATTGGCCCTGGATCCTCCAGATAGTGATTAGATGTAGGGCCATGTGGTGCCCCCAATTTTGGTTTTTGTAACATGCTATGGGCATGTCATATGTATCAGAGTTGATGGAATCTAAAACATTTTGAATGACACATATAATGGATATGCATCGTTTTATGGTTTATTGTTATGGTCATGTGTGAAATGAGTGTGATAAATGCCAATCTAGAATATTATTTGCAATGCTATCTACATAGTGATTTTTTTCTCTAGGTACATGACTGAATGTAATGATTTCAAATTCACGCATCAAAAGCTTCACTCATAAGTATCTTCTAAAAAGGACAAGATTATGCACATGATAGACACCATTCAATTGCATGACAAGAAGCAGGGAATCTAATCAAACATGAAGGTGAAGAATGCGATGGGAAAGGGCATTGGCTAATAAACCTTGCACTGCATCACATTTGGATTGGTTATTGGTGGCAGTACCAATGCATACGCCATTAGAAAGAACAAGCGAATGCACGGGGGTAAAAATGGCCCAAGCTGCCGAGGCTAGATTTCGGGAGTAGCGACTTGCACCATCGGCATAACCGATATATGGTGTGGACAGGGGTCCATTTGAAAGGTGCCACAAGAAAAAAAATGAGAGAATGATGAATAGTGTTGGCAACCCGAACGCAAGGTATAAATCAAACAAACACTGCTAGAGGGAGTGCTCTGGGTAGAAGTTATACCACCCGCACACCGAAAATTAGATGGTGTGGGGGAGATGCCTGGGGGCAGCTTGTGCTCAGGTCACGAAATTCACCATAGACACGAATGGTGCCATTACTCTTATGTGCGGGAAAGATGAAGTCAAGGGTGAAAAGGGCTTCCATGATGTCTTCATCACAATATAAGATGGGGTGACTCGTGGAAGGGTAACCACATGGCGCGACAAAGCTACCTGACTCATCATCATGAGAAGAAAGTTTCACATGCACATCGTCACGGGGGGTGATGGAAGAACAAGCAGATAAGGGATCCACTGATATTGAGCCCAGGGTGATCGTTGAAGGGAGGTCAAGCGAAACAGAAGGGGAAGTCCCAGAGGGATCTTCCACTGTGGATCTCATAGATGATGAGAGGTAGAGGATAGTTGCTGATGACTTTTTCATCTTGACATCAGGAGGGGGAATTTCAATGGGAGCAGAGGTATCCTTAGTTGGGACTGGTTCTGTTCAGTCTTGTACTCCTAAACTACTTCCAAAGAGGCTCAATAATGCTTGACGCAGGGGCAAAGATGGATATAATGGCCATGGAGATCACAAAAAGCACAGGGGTTGTTGGCGTGAATAATCTTGGGGTTCTTGGCTGTAGTTGAGGAATAAACAGAGGGTTTAGGGACCTTAGACTCAGGAAACACAACATTAACCATGGGCTTGATGCGAGACAACTCAGGACAATGTGGGTGGCATGACCGACAACATCACACATAGCACACGAAGGGGTATGATTTGGAGGCTGAGGAGGAGTAGCGGTTGTCTAGGCAACCTTGTCTTTAGGTTCCTTCTTGCGAGCTTTCCCCTCCTCACCCAAATATTTCACAACAGGAGTAGGTTCCTGTTGAGGTGGCTAAGGCATAGAAGCAAAGGGAGGGGTCAGGGTGACCAATTGGACTGGGGTCAAAGCAGTATAAGATTTGGGCTAACGAGGTGGGATAGAGGCTAGGGGATCAATGAACCAGACTGGGATCCCCAGGGTCATGTTAGGAAGAGGTAAGGTAGCCATAATATGTATCGAAAATACTCCAGGAGGGGGAGCTAGAAGCGGTATCTGACCGGAGGGGTAATGGCCTGGTAGGACGACTCCGAGATGGTTAAGGCCAGGAGGAACCATTCTAGGAGGGTATATTGTCTCATGGATACCATCTGTAGATGAAGGGCATTGAGTAGGGGGTCCTGAGGGCTGAGTCGAGGTGCTAGGAGCAGGTTGCGGAGGGTGGGGCTGCTAACTAGTCAAACCAGTCGATTTGAGGTCGGACCGAGATGATTGCATCATGCAAACATTCGACAAGCTGGGATCAGAGATAGAAGGAGGGAGATCAGGGAATGAACCAAGCAAAGAGAAGTCTTTGTATACTCTGGGTGAGACACTGGTTGGAGGTTCTACTGCCTGTTTATTGGCCACCGAAGAGATGATGGACTCAGGGGAGGTCTAAGACTTCGGTTCGTAATATGTCAACTGGTTGATGGTGACAATCTTTCCGTCATAAGGAAAACACGTCTTATGGTGAACCACAGATGGGACAGAATACATCACATAAGTGTAGCTATGACCCAATAGAATGTTGTAATCTAAGGGGGCATCAATGACTTCTACGTCAACACAAACAGTCTTGCCCGCAAGAGTAATAGGACAATTGCAGAACATTCCAAGGGGCTCGAAAGAGTTGCCATCCCACACTTGGAGGGGGATAGTGGAAAGGGCCAACTCAGGAGATCCAAGTTGCTTCCAAACTGCATAGGACATCACACAGGTGGATTCCCCCTCATCAATGATACAACGAGAGACGTTGGCATTCCAGATCTTGACAGGGATTTGGAAGGCGATGGAGGCAGGAAGGGGGGGATGTTCTGGCTGATCAACATTGAATATAATAAAACGATCATCTAAAGAATCCACAACACCCATGGCAGTTAGTAGATCTTTTTTTTGTGAAGGGAACAACTGGAGGACTTCCAGCATTGACATGGCGGCAGGGGATTGTGCCAAGTCATCTACTATACTATACGAATGGGAAGCTTTACCAGAAGTAGTGTTTCACTGTAATGGTCCCTTGGGGATCTTAGTATGAACCTCTTCCTAAGGCTGAAGGATTAGTGAAGGACCATTGGGTGTCTAAAGAGGCTCTGTGGGACCTGAAGAAGGGGGATCGGGGGTAGACGTAGTAGGGGGCTTGTTGTACTTACGGGACCGAGTATGAAGGTTGAGGTCAACGGTAATGGGTTGGTGAGAGTTCATCATGAGAATCTGGTAATCGGAGGTACTAGATGGAGGAGGTTGAGTGGCTGCCTGAATTTTAGGGGGTTGGGTAGCCACGAATCCTTGCTGGGGGAAAGGATTGGTAAACACAGTCGGTTGGATAGGGAAGCATTGGGAGGAATCAAAGGGGAGGCTTGTTGTCCTCGGGATGCTGCTTGAGATTCCCATATTTGATGCATCTGAGGTAAAATAGGATAATCATGGGTGTAGTGACCATAAACACTGCAAAAAGAACAAGGTTTGTTCATGCGAACATACCTATCCTGCTTGGGCTGAGTGCCATATTGCTGGGTTGTTGTGTTAGGTGCATTCCCTTGGGGATTAGGTCCTGGATCACCTGGGGCAGATTGCTTTTGGTTACCTTTCCTCTTATTTTTGAAAGTAGGAGGATCAGTCACACCCTGCTATGCATACACCTGACCTTGGGGGTGGTGGCTGCTCTTCCAGGGTTTGAGAAGGCAGGGGAGGCTGAGGTGTTAATGCTGGAGGAACTGGAGAACCAGGCTGCAGATACAGATAATAAGGAGGTTGGGAAACATTGTGGTAAATAGGTTGGGAAAAAGGAGGAGGCATGTCGTATCCTGGATACATGATAGCGAGAGGGGGGAAATTGCTGGGGGAGCTGGCCCCTCCCTGAGGGAAACCATAACCCATGGGAGGTGTTAGTCTCCTGTATTTCGCAGTATCACCAAGTGACTCATTATTGCTTATATTTTTCATACTGAAAATAATATTCCATGGCTATCATTTATTTTCAGAGGAAGAAAGGGAGATCCTGATTGTCAAAAGCATCAAATGAATCTATCTACCTTTTATTTCAGTTGAAAGAGGGAAGTGTTTCTACCCTCGCTCATTGCTTCCACCCTCTTCTAACCTTACATTTTCTAAAACTATGAACTCCAATGCTCTAAATCCCATTTAAATCCCAAGACATTTTTGGACTTATTACTTTATAAAACCCACTGATATTAAAAGTACAAAATTTTGTTGTCATAGCTACGCCCACCCACCAAACAACCGTTGGTATACAACATAAAACTTACCTATTGCCCGCACTTCACAGCCCACAGATTTTTAACCTTACCGCTTAAGACTTAGGTCGATTCTTTTTTTTCCACCGATGCGATGAAGTGGGACACACCATACCTTTACCGCATTGTCCAAACCATGCACAAACCTTCATATTTCTCATTTTCCTTACCTTTCTCCGGTTCGCACCTTTCCGCGCTTAGTGCGTCGCATTTCGCACTTCGCACATTTCTCAACTTACCCCTTTACAACGCCTGCAAATTAAAATTTTTATCTTTCGATATGCAAACTAGCGAGACCCACATTGCCCTTTTACAACTCCGAGGCTTGGAATATTTCATATTATGGGTCAGACAACTTTTTCCACGTTTCAACTAAAACTCACTTGCCCGCTTGGAGAAACTTATGGTTGGGTCCATCTCCCGATCGCAATCACAAATCACAATGTTTAAAGGATGGACGCGGGAGGTAAATGTTAAGATTGCCGAAGTGTGATGTGCGATGGGTGGGGCCCAATCACAGATTGCAGACTTTAGAAAACAAGTGCAAATACTAATGTTAAATTAGTTGATTTGCGATGTGATACGACATGGCAGTGATGTGGCAGAGGACATGGCAGGTGATGTGGCAGAGGACATGGCAGGTGATGTGGTGGATGATGTGTCTTGGCCCGTGTACCACACATAGCAGATCTCACGGGATAATTTTATGGTTAAAATTTAAAAGTTTCGAAGTGCGATGGAGGCCCGAACGCGATGTAGTTTCAAAGGCACATTCCAAAGGATTCTAAATCCGCATACAGGGCCTTTTTAGTGTTAAATAAAATCGAAGGAGGAAAAGGGATTACCAAGTAAAAAGTCGTGGAACGCCGAAGTAAGATGTGCGATACGGTGGGACCCATTTGCATTGCACATAGTGCAAATGTTAGAAGACAAGTGCTAAGGAAAAGTTAAGAATGGTTAAATGCAAAATGTGATATCAGAATGGATGCGATGTATTCCAGAACCAATATCTAAGCATTTTTAGGTCCGGGTGAACAAGTTTTTATGCTTTTTTATGTGTAAAAAAGGTCAAGTCGGGCATATGAGGTTTGAAGCTAATTTCATGAAGAAATAAGGTTAAACAGGGAGCAAAGGCCGAACGTCACCGCAACAAGGAAGTGGACCAAATAAGGTCAACTCGGGCAAATGGCACGCACGCAGAACAATTACCATATACCAACAGAAAGTAAAAAAGGCAGCAAATACATTAGCATAATCACCAGTCAATGAAAAGTGGCTAGCACCGCACCAAAATTAATTACCCAACACCGATCTTTTGAAAAGCAGGGCCAAATGTCAGAACCATCATTCGCTGCCTCTTCAGGATCATCACATACCACTTCCAAGACCACCTTTGATCTTACAAAGAGCCATTGAAGCTCTTAGATACATGAAGATCTGCTCAAAATTAATTTTATAGGCGATGTCATCAAATATTTTCTTTGTTCAGGCCTTGCATGGCCACACTTTTCTAAATTCAGTTTGTTTTTAATTAATGAAGTTGTCCAAAGTAAATTAGGGAAATCGACTTATTTTTAGTTAAATATTGCTTGAATTTTCATTATTAGAGGTTGGATATTGTTAGCCCCTGCATTGTAAAAAGTACTATATTGGAGCACTATAATTTCGGAGCTGGACATCAATAACCAAAGACCGTTTACATGATTCTTGAGCCGTGTCGAAATGGTGATGTGTTACTTCTCTGTTTAAATGTTTTCGTTGTTTTCTCTGTTGTGAATTTGTTCATCTAATTGTAAATTATAAATTTTAGATTAAGATTTGCTATCAGAGCACCCTAATTCTATCTGCATTTAAAATCTGAATGTTTTCTTCTGAAGTATGATTAAAGATTCCTAACTGCCCTTTAATCACTACTAAACCTCACTATTTATTTCACCTCATAATTCATACAACTCTTAAGACCCATTTAGCACAGTTAGCTTGCCCTGTGATGCTCTTGAATTTTGATGTGCCATTCCAGCCTTTTGACTCCATAGCCCAATGGATTAGTCCCTGCAGCCATATCTGTCCAACCACACAATCAATCAAACACATAACCCCCATCATTGTAAATAGCCTAATATCAGCACTTATAATCATCAAGTTAAATCATAAAAAGAGAGAGAGCCTTATCTATGATCCAGATTTATGCAGGAACGCAACAGAATAAACACATAACCATAAATACAGAGATGCAGCAGAAATAACACTTCATTTCATTAATATCAAAGAACTGAAATTTTCTTACAGACAAAATGGAAATAAACTAGCTAGGGCACTGGTAGCTATCTCTAAGAAGAGATGTGGCGGCTACAGGCCTCTGAACTGAGTTACAATGAGGCTCGAGGGCCTATTTATTATTGAGAAATAATGGAGAACCCTAAACATCCAAAAACCTAACCCTAGGAGATGAAGCACCAAAACTATGGGCCCCGTTTGGGTAAATTGGTGTTTCAACTTCCCAGGGACGTAACTTTGGCATACTATCTCTGTTTGATGCACATGATACATCATTAGAAAGATCTATCCGAGGACTACAACTTTCGGGATGAATTTGATGATCAAATTTGCTAGTAAAATGATACCCAAAAAACATCGTTTAGGGCCTCAAAACGGCTCCGGAAGTTCAGGACCCGAAAAACTGCTAAAAATAGTAAGTTATGCCGAAACTGAAAAATTGAAAGAGACAATGGTGGGAGCCCAAGTGGAATAGGTGGGTGGCAACCAATATCCACCTGGATCATTCCTCCCCCCTTAGGAAGCAATGGTCCACATTGCGTTAAGTTCCTCCATGAGATGAGGAAATTTCTGCTGAACTTGGTCCCTGGTGAACCACTTTCCTTGGTGCAGGAGTTGGCCAGCTTTGACAACACGATACAGTTGGATCCTCTGTTGGCGAGTGTTCTTAATTTGCATGTCCATGATACAATCTGTGGTGGCCTGTTCCATGCGATCTAGGTTTAACTCTATTGGTGTGAGTTGTTTTGCAATGTCCGAAGTGTCCAGTAGAGGTGGGAAGTAAGGACGAAGGCGATCCACATTGAAGACTGGGTGAAGACCAAGGAATGGTGGAATACTGAGCTCGAAATCATTGTTCCCTACAGCCTTGGTGATGGTGTACGGCTCGTAGCGAAGCGGGCGAAGCTTGCGGTGAGGTCCAGTGAGGCGCTTCTTCTGCAAATGTAGCCATACTTTGTCGCCCACCTGGAAGTTGTGTGGCACCCGGTGTTGATCATGGCACTGCTTGTACTTTGCATTGGCTCTGTCCAATATATCATGAACCTGTTGGCGGATGTGTTGAATGTGCTCGATGAATCTACTTGCTTTGTCAACTTCAGACTGGATGTGCGCTGAATCGGCCTGAGCAGCTGCAAATGGCATGGCTACGTCAATGGGACATAGTGGCTGGAATCCCAAGGCCACCTGAAAGGGGCTATGGAAAATTGAACTGTGGAGAGCCCAGTTATAACTATGTTGTACATAGGGGAGGCTCTTGTCCCATGTGCGTGGATGCTTTGAATTGTACATGTGCATAATGTGTACAATCATTCTGTTGACGACCTCTGTCTGGCCATCTGTTTGGTGATGGAAAGCTGTGGACTTGGTGATCTTTGTGTCCAACATTGACCAGAGGCTGGACCAAAATGTGCTGAGGAACCTGCTATCTTGATCTGATATGATAGACTGTGGGATCCAAAAGTGCACCCATACTTGTTCAAAGAAGAGTTTAGCAGTAGCTTCTGCTGTGATATTCTTCTTACAGGCCGCCATAATGGCCATCTTCGAGAATCTGTCAACGACCACGAAAACACAGTCATTGCCATTCTTAGTAGAGGGCAGGCCCGACATGTAATCCATGGAGATGGATTCCCAAGGTCGACTAAGGGTAGGTAGTGGAGTATATAGGCCTTGCTTCTTGATGGTCGGTTTGGCAATGGCACAAGCAGTGCAGGATCTGATGTGCTTCTCGACATCCTTTCGAAGGTTCGGCCAATAGAAATACTTCTGTAGTATTGCTACTGTTTTCTCGACCCCGAAATGCCCAGCGACTCGACTGTAGTGTGCTTCCCATATCATCTCGGCACGCTCGCTTGAAGGAACACAAAGGTGTCCCAGGTGACATAAAAGTGCATCTTGGAGGTGAAAATTTGGAACTTGCGTGCCCCCCAAGAGTGCCTTGTAAGTGTAGCCAAATTCTGGGTCACTCTCATAGAGAAGCGGCCAATCAGAAGTCTCGTGCCCACAAGAGTTGAGCACGGTGGTGAGCGCCATGATCGGTGGTCGGCTGAGGCAGTCTGCAACATTATTGGTGCTACCCTTCTTGTACTTGATGTTCAAATGAAACTGTTGCAGATATGTGGACCACTTCTGATGGCGATCATTCCGCAACTTCCCTTGTGTCTGTATGAACTGCAGGGGCCGGTGGTCTGTGTGGATGATTGTTTCCTTCCCCAAAATGTAATGCTTCCATTGTCGATAGGCTTGCACAATGGAATACATTTCTTTGTCATAGGTGGGATACTTGCGAACTGTCTTAGACAATGTCTCACTGTGATATGCCACTGGATGTCCTTGTTGAGTAAGAACTGACCCAATAGCATAGTCAGAGGCATCTGTCTCGATCTCAAATGGCTGCTGCGAGTCTGGTAAGGTGAGCACTGGGGCAGAACAGAGGCGATTTTTCAATTCTTTGAATGCCTTCTGTTGAGGTTCTGACCAAAATAATTTTACTCTCTCTCCTCCTTTGGTGACTTGACTCAAGGGCCAAGTGATATGAGAGAATCCCAACACGAATCTACGATAGAAATTAGCAAGACCCAGAAAGCTGCGAAGCTCTGTTATAGTGGTCGGGGCTGACCAATCCCGAATGACTTGGATCTTGGCTGGATCCACATGCACCCCCCTTTCATCAATAATGTACCCCAGATATTGAACCTGGGTCATGCCAAACGTGCACTTCTCCAAATTGGCACACAACTTGTGTTGCCGCAGTGTTTGGAGGACTTGTCGGATGTGGTGAAGGTGCTCTTCCCAAGTCTGGCTGAAGATCATAATGTCATCCAAGTACACCACTACAAATGAGTTGGTGAATGGCCGCAAGATGTCGTCCATCATCCTCATGAAGGTTGCGGGAGCATTTGTCAACCCAAAAGGCATGACCAGCCATTCGAAAAGGCCTTCCTTGGCTTTGAAGGCAGTCTTCCACACATCGGAGGGTTCAATTGGTACCTGGTGATACCCAGACTTCAGGTCAATCTTGCTGAAATATTTTGCACCTTTGAGTTGGTCCAGAAGGTCATCAATCCGTGGGATTGGGTACCTATTCCGGACAGTGATCTTGTTCAACACCCGATAGTCAATACAAAGTCTCCACGTCCCATCCTTCTTCTGTACCAACACGATCGGGCTCCCACAGGGCGATGAACTTGGTCTGATGTGACCTTTCTGCAACAGCTCCTGAATCTGCCTCTTGATTTCATCATTTTCCAGAATAGAGCGTCGATAGATCGGTCCATTGGGTAGCGGCGCACTTGGGGTCAGATCAATCGGGTGCTTGACCTGGCAGTGCAGAGGAACCCCTGTGGGTGAGGTGAAGATGTCCCCGTACTCCTCCACGACCTTATCCATTTGTTGTTGTCGTGCAGAGGGGCCCTGTCTGGAGGTCGTGGCCATAGTCTTCTTCTTGCCCTGGGGGCGGATCATCAGGAAAACGAATTTCCTGGTTTGGGAAATGAGCTTACTGCATTGTTTTGCAGTAACCAAAGAGATAGTCGTAGGAGGTGGTACCTCTGGTATCCTGTACAACTTATTTCCCAAAGTAATAATAACAACATGAGGTCGAGACTCATACACAGCATGACGCTTCCACAAGTATGGTTGTCCTAATAATACATCAGAAACATCAATAGGAGCAACGTCACATAATACCTCATCCGTGAAGGGCTTGATGCTATAGGGAAGGCGGCACTGCTAGCTGACGCGGAGATCTTGTCCTTGGTGAAGCCACCCGATGGTGTATGGATGTGGGTGAGCTATGGTCGGCAAGCCCAACCGCTTCACGGCGTCTGCTGAAATGAGGTTCTTTTGGCTCCCATTTTCGACAATGAACTGTACAGGGGAGCCCTTTACCCACATCTGGGAGTGGAAGAGACGTTCCTCCTCCTCTGGATCTTCCGGTTCCTCCTTCTGGACCTTTGTAGTGGCAAAAATGGCGTTGGGCTCCGCATCAATAATCTGTTTCCATTTTTCATTCCCCTTTTCAAGTTCTGATTTGGAGTCGGAGCATGCATCTGACTCAGAAGCCCTCATCTCGGCCACTAGCGACTGCTTGGCCCGACACTCATTTGTGTTGTGAGTGGAGCTCTTATGGAACTCACACTGCTTTCCCGTGTCCTTCTTTGGCTTTGCGGTCTTGTTATTTTATTGTGGCTTTGACGGGTTGTCTTTAGCCACCATGCCTTGGCTCTGTCCTTTTTTTTGCGGTTTGGAAGCACCTTTCCCTTGCTTTTGATTCGTAGATCCAAAGTCTCGCTTCTTCTGTTTGAATTTCTCCTCAATATTGGCAGCATACCAGTATGTCGTACCAAGCAAGGAGATGTCGAGGAACTCCATTTCCTCCTAAATGTATCTGTGCAGACAGCTGCGATAATTTAGCACCAGATGTTTCTCTGAATCTTTGATACCCAACTTTGTGTGCAGGGTATGGAACAGATTCGTCAGCTCATGCACATCTTGATCCCTTTGTTGTCGCAACGTGGTCCATTGTATGTACTTGTCCTCATAGCTCCCCATGGGATAGTACTGTTCCTTGACGGCGTCTCGGAAAGAATTCCAAGTTGGTACGGCCGAGAACAAAGAGGGTTCTATCTGGTCCTTGTTCTCACAGTAGGTTTCCCACCAGTCCTTAACATGGGGGGTAGCTTTGAGGAGTGCAAAAATAATCTTCTCCCGGTCTGAAAAGTCATGAACAAAGAAATATCCTTCTAATAGATTCAACCATCTATCTACAGCATCTACGTCTATTTGACCCTCAAATATGGGAATGTCAAAATTTACTTGTACCTTAAAAGGAGTCGCAACTCCAGAGTGGCTACTGGATGCAGATGCGCCGCCGGTGGGCAGCCGTTGAAGGATCTGAGCAAAGTTATCCATCATCGCGTTCCTTTGTTTTTCGAGGGCCTCCTCGAGCAATATTTTGATAGGATCTCCTGCTCCCTCATCTTTCTTTTCGTCCCCCATGGGCGTCCGTCGAGGTTTGTGAGGCTGATCTTGCAAAGGTTCCACCAGATCAAGCCCTAGCTCCTTATACCCCGACCTCGTTGGGGACATGCAAAGAAGGATCGAGAAAAAGCAGACCGCCTCTGATACCACTGATCTGAATTTATACAGGAACGCAACAGAATAAACATATAACCATAAATATAGAGATGCAATGGAAATAACACTTCATTTCATTAATATCAAAGAACTGAAATTTGCTTACAGACAGAATGGAAATAAAACTAGCTAGGGCACTGGTAGCTATCTCTGAGAAGAGATGTGGCGGCTACAGGCCTCTGAACTGAGTTACAATGAGGCTTGAGGGCCTATTTATTATTGAGAACCAATGGAGAACCCTAAACATCCCAAAAACCTAACCCTAGGAGATGAAGCGCCAAAACTATGGGCCCCGTTTGGGTAAATTGGTGTTTCAACTTCCCAGGGACGTAACTTTGGCATACTATCTCCGTTTGACTCACATGATACATCATTAGAAATCTCTATCCGAGGAATACAACTTTCGGGACAAATTTGATAATCAAATTCGCTAGTAAAATGATACCCAAAAACGTCGTTTAGGGCCTCAAAACGGCTCCGGAAGTTCAGGACCCGAAAAACTGCTAAAAATAGTAAGTTATGCCGAAACTGAAAAAATGAAAGAGACAATGGTGGGGGCCCAAGTGGAATAGGCGGGTGGCCACCAATATCCACCTGGATCAATCTAAGTCTAGGAAGACTAGTTCCGAGACTCCAAAGTGGTTTGACGTTGTCCTCTGTTGTTTGTTCTTTCCAATCTTACAAATTACAGAGTGACAACATACATAATGGCGACCATACTGGGTAATGAGTTGTTGAAAAAGCTTAACATTTCATCAGAATTCAGAAACCCCAGTCAAAATATTGTATGATTCAAGTATGTTCCAAGATTGGTATCTGGTTGTTGATGGTGGACAACAACTAGACACAAGAAAGTTGAAATCATCCATCTAGTGACTCCACAATTTTCAGTTAACCTAAAGAATCCACTGGTAGAAGAATCCATATTGGTTGTGAATATACATTGACCCCATTCTCTGACTGATTGAAAATATGGATCCAAGAATACAATGCAAGTATGCTCCAATGAACAGAGATCACATTCCTGGATTCCCACATAAAATGCCTCAGGTAAATTGGCAAAGAAGCCTTCCTATTTATCAAGATGAGAATGTTGATGATGCTTCGTTACATCTCATTAAATTTCATATACAATCATGGAAGTTGAAGGTCGAATGGCATGAGGATTGCCTCATGAAGATGTTCATGGAAACATTAGAAGGGAAAACGAGGGAATGGTATGAAGGTTTGAACCCTGGTAGTTTTTTTTCTTTAAAATATTTCCACAAGGTGTTTTATGAGCATTATAAATAATATTCTCCATCTTTATCATTAGGTGAAAATTGTTGTGATCAATCTGAGGATATCGTACAATACCTTGTAAATATTGATGAGGATTTAGGAAATTGTCATCCCGAGGATCTCTTATAAGAAATTCAAGAATTTCATTCTCAAGTTAACTATCATGATAACCAAGAGAAGTTAGTTGAAAATGAAATCAATCAGGAAATGAGACAAGATCCACAAGATTTCTCTGTGGGGACAAATGATAATTCATCTGCTCTTTTGTGTGAGGCTAAAGAAGACATTCAGCCTCGTGATCAGTCTTCACAAGAGAAAGAAAATTTTTTTTGTTCAATCCAGATAAAACAAAGACTCCCTCCTTTAACTGAAGAAGAAATCAATCAGATTCTAAGAATGTAGCCAACCTCTAAATTTTTATGTAATGAAGAGATTATGTCTATTTGTTCTACTACCGATTTGTGTATTGAAGCATTTCCTCATGAAGAAATAGAAGAAAAAATTGATACTGATGTTGTTCTACCTTCTCAAGAAGGCCTATTGCCAGAAAGTGCTCCTATTCATCAAAATGAGGGCCTTCAAATAGAATTCAACCAACTTAGTCAAGACATATCAGGTTTGCTTGAGGACAATATAGTGGTATATAATGAGGATGCCATGTCAGATGACCATGAAGAATACACATATATTCTCTTTCAGCAGGATCCTGAGCATGAGAAATTGGAACCAGGAGCAGCCCTAGATGAAGTTTGTTATTAAAACCCTCAGGGCCAAATATTGTTCCAAGATCCTTTTGCTGGTTTCTTAGAATCATCTAAAGAAGAATTATGTTATGCAAGAGATGGTATGTTGTAGAGTTTAAGGAAAATTTTGAGCACTGCTGCTCAAAGGCAGGTAAAATGGGAGTGGCCCTTTTGTTTTAACCTACTCAAAAAAGTGAACAAGAATCAATCATGTAGTCATTTAATTGATTGGTTGCATTGGAGAAAGGAGTATATATCACCTCTAAGTTAGATTAGGGTAGGTAGGTCTGCAAATAAGCTCAGTATTTTGAGCATTTTTCCAGTTTTAGTTTTAGACTTCTTTCCAGTTTTTAGATCAAGTATGCCCCAGACTTCAGCTTGCAGAGAGTATTAACCTTAGCTTGAAGGTTTTCAGCCACAGAGGTTTTGTAGCAGATTAAGTTGCAAGTTTTGGGATCATCCCAATGGATCAGACCACTAGTCTACATTGTTCTTCACACCTCGAAAAGGAGCTGCCATCCCCAGCTGGAGCCATTGTTAGACTCTTGTATTTCATAGAATCACCAGGTGACTAATTATTTCTTATATTTTTCATACTGAAAATAATATTCCACGACTATCATTTATTTTCAGAGGAAGAAAGGGAGATCCTTACTGTCAAGAGCATCAAATGAATCTATCTGCCTTTTAGTTCAATTGAAATAGGGAAGTTTTTTTTCCCTCATTCATTCCATCCACCCTCTTCTTACCTTTCATTTTCCCAAACTCTGAACTCCAATGCTCTGAATCCCATTTAAACCCCAGGACCTTTTTGGACTTATTACTTTATAAAACCCACTTATATTAAAAGTCCGAAATTCTATTGTCATAGCTTCACCCACCCACTAAACAACCGTTAGTATACAACATAAACTTTACCTATTTCCCTCACTTCGTAGCCCGCAAATTTTTAACCTTACTTCTTAAGACTTAGGTTGAATCTTTTTTTTCTTCTAATGCGATGAAGTGGGACCCGCCATACCTTTACCACATTGTACAAACCGCATGAAAAACTTCATATTTCTCATTTTTGTTACCTTTAGTCGGTTCACACCTTTCTGCGCTTAGCGCATCGCATTTCACACTTCACGCATTTCGCAAATTATGCCTTTACAATGCCCATAAGTTAAAAGTTTTAATTTGTGATATGCAGACTAGTGAGACCCACATTGCCCTTGTACAACTTTGAGGCTTGGAAATATTTCATATTATAGGTCGAGCGAATCTTTCCACGTTTCAACTAAAAATCCCTTGCACGCTTGGAGAAAATTATGGTGGGGTTCATCTCCCAATCGCAATAAAAAATCGCAATGTTTAAAGGATGGACGCAAGAGGTAAAGGTTAAGATCGCCGAAGTGCAATGTGCGATGGGTGGGGCCCAATCGCAGATCGCAGACTTTAGAAAACAAGTGCAAAGACTAATGTTAAATTCTTTGATCTACGATGTGAGAGGATGTGGTAGAGGATGTGGCAGTGACATGGCAGAGGACATGGTAGGTGACGTGGTGGATGACATGGCTTGTCCTGTGTACCGCACATCACATAACTCAATGGATAAGTTTATGGTTAAAATTTAAAAGTTGCAAAGTGCGATGGAGGCCCGGATGCGATGTAGTTTCAAAGGCACATTCCAAAGGATTCTGAATCCACATAGAGGGCCTTTTTAGTGTTAAATCACATCATAGGAGGAAAAGGTATTACCACGTAAAAATCCATGGAACACCAAAGTAAGACGTGCGATACGGTGGGACCCGATCGCACTGTGCACAACGCAAATGTTAAAAGACAAGTGCTAAGAAAAAGTTAAGAACGAAAAAATGTGAAATTCGATATCAGAGAGGATGTGATGGATTCCACAACCAAGATCTCAACATTTTTAGGCTCAGGTGAACGCGTTTTTACGCTTTTTTATGTGTAAAAAAGGTCAAGTCGGTCATACGAGGTTTGAAGATAATTTTGCGAAGAAATAAGGTTAAACGTGGAGCAAAGGCCGAACGTCACCGCAGAAAATAAGTGGACTAAATAAGGTCTAATTGGGCAAAGGGAACGCACATAGAACAATTACCATATACTAGCAAAAAGCAGAAAAGGCAGCAAATACATTAGCATAATCACTAGTCAATGAAAAGTGGCTAGAACCGCACCATAATTAATTACCCAATGCCGATATTTTGAAAAGCAGGGTCAGATGTCAGAACCATCATTCACTGCCTCTTTGAGATCATCACATACCACTTCCAAGACTACCTTTGATCTTGCGAATAGCCATTGAAGCTTTTAGATACAGGAAGAGCTGCTCAAAATTAATTTTACAGGCGATGTCGTCATAGATTTTCTTTGTTCAGGCCTTGCAAGGCCACACTTGTCTAAATTCAGTTTGTTTGTAATTAATGAAGTTTCCCTAAGTAAATTAGGGCAACTAACTTAGTTTTAGTTAAATACTGCTTGAATTTTCATGATCAGAGGTTGGATATTGTTAGCCCCTACTTTGTAAGAACTACTATATTGGAGCACTGTAATTTCGAACCTGGACATCAATAATCAAAGACCATTTACAGGATTCTTGAGCTGTGTCGAAATGGTGATGTGATACTTCTTTGTTTAAATGTTTCCGTAGTTTTCTCTACTATGTGTCTGTTCATATAATTGTAAATAAAAAATTTTAGATTAATATTTGTTGTCGAAGCAACTTAGTTATGTCTGCATTTACAACCTAAATTTTTTCTGCTGAAGTCTGATTAAAGAATTCTTAACTGCTCTTTAGTCACTTCTGAACCTCACTCTTTCTTTCACCTCATAATTCATACAGCTCTTAAGACCCATTTAGCACAGTTATCTTGCCCTGTGATGCTCTTGAATATTGATGTGCCATTCGAGCCTTTTGACTCCATAGCCCAATGGATTAGTCCTTGCAAGCCTATTTGTCCAACCAAAAAATAAATAAAACAAACAACCCCCATCACTATAACTAGCCTAATATCAGAACTTATAATCATCAAGTTAAATCATAAAAACAGAGAGAGCCCTCTCTGTTTTTAGGAAGGCTAGGTCCTAGACTCCAAAGTGGTTTGATGCTATCCTCTGTCGTTTGTTCTTGTCAATCTTACAAATTATAGACTAACAATAGGAGGATGAGCATACGGATGAGAAAGGGTTCCAACGATACTGTCGGCTGCATGGGATGCCCCCGGTATGTTGGCGCCACTGGGTCTAGGGAGATCAGGTAAGACGGTATAAACATAACCAGACAGTGCGTAGATCAGGTCATATTTTAATACAATCTGGAGGGCAGATTCTTCGGTTTGAGGTGAATGAGATGTGACATATTTTCCAATAGCAGGAAAAATGGATCTGAGAAACCATGCCATGTAGATAGGGTCTTCGAAGGTAGGGGCTCGACATAGGCTCTTTCTTCTACGCCATTCTTGGACATGATCAGATAGGCAGGTCGCAGATGATTGACGGAAATATGTCAAGATTTCGGTACCAGTGTCATAATGAAAGGGAAGCTAGAAATAAGACAGAAAAGCTCGAGCAAGGATTGCAAAAGTAGCATGAGAGGTGGAGGCCTAGTCGACATACCACTTGGAATCTTCTCGAGTAAGCATATGCTTGAACAACCGAAGACGGACGAAGTCATCAAGGATGGAGTTAGACAAACACCACATGTGAAAAGAACAAACATGGTTGGTAGGATCCTCTCTAGCAAGACCTTCAAACTTGGGGATGTCTAAAGGGAGCTTGGTTGGCATAGCAGGCCAAACAGGATCATGGTGTATGGGGTCATTAATCAACTGGTTAAAATTGGGAAGACTGAGACTTGCCATATAAGGGAGAAAGGGAGCAGTCAAGATAGTTACTGTTGCGGTCCCACTAGTAGTATTCCCAGCATTAGGGCCGAGGCTACCACCAGCGTTAGGTCCTGAACTAGACATGGTGAACGTGACAGGAGGAGAGCCGGGGATAGAACCAGAAGGGGAACCCGATGAACCAGAAGTAGAGTCAAAATGGGGACTCGGTGGAGGACGAACTAAAACCATATGTAGAGGAGTAAGTTTTCCTACAAGAAACTTAGGATGAAGGCCAAGGAGTCTCTGAGATAAGTGCCTTGGGGGCGCAATGATGGAAAACAGACACGGATCACAGAAGAAAGAGAGGCCAACAAGGGCAATGAGGTGTAAGATCAAATGATTACAATGTCGAAACAAGGGCATAGAGGTGTGTGATCAATTGATTACAATGTTATATTCTTGTCCTAGTGGTGTAAACCAGGCACTCTTCACTTAGGGTGTGCGTGTATGTGAAAGTGTGTTAATTTTAATTAAGCCCAAAAGTGTGTAGAGAAAAAATAAAAAAGATGTTGTATAATTGTAAATAAATCTGAAAATGACAGTAAAGTAAACTGAATATGACATAAAATAAACAGTTAAAGATGCATCAATTTAAACCCAAGGAGGAGGGCTTCCCAACAACTAGTCTATGGGTGCGAAAAATCTAGTCAAAACACACAAAATGGCCAATGGCTCTAAATTCGGGAGGGAAAGGGATCTAAAGGTAAGATCTGCTAGAAATAGGTGCAGAAAACAACAAAAAAAAACAGAGGGAAAAGTGTTGCTAAAAAGGTGGAAAAAGGATACAACCTAAAGGGAAACAGAGGGGAACCTAAAGGAGGACCAAATAAAACTGAAAAGAGGTGGTTTGGATGGATGAATAATCGATTTGAAATGGATCTGACAGTACAAGATCAGATCTGAAAATGGTTGAACACACTGAAATCTCAGACAACCTGCTTCAGCTAAACTCCTCCTAAAAAGGTGGAAGCTTACTGAAGCCCTAAGGGGCTTGGTTCCTACTTCGACGAGTAAAATAGAGAAATTATAGGTCCAAGACAGGTGGAGAGGGAGGTCAGACAACCCTGAATAGTAGCCCAGACAAACCCAGAAAAATCACAGAAAAATTCCCACAAAAAGTTCAGGTCGTAGTTTCTGACCTGTTTTCCGTAGAGGTCGCGTTTTTTTGGCTTTTTTCTATGCCATGAAGGTTGAGGTGACAGGTTTTGGCCCGAAAAGTGTGACCTGCACTTCTAGTCATCTCAGGACCAAGTTTCAGAAAAAAGTGTCATCTCAGTTGCAGTTGATGCCTCTCACCTACGCAATAGGCCTAGAAACACACAAAAGTTAGAATTTTTATTGTTTTAGGGTTTTAAAGGTAAAAAAAACCATCAAGAAAATCAAAACAAGAAGTTGAAGAAAAACCCTAGGGGTTGAAGCAACTGGTCATGTAGGGATCTAAAAAACGATAATTGTCGTAATTATAAACCCTTGTGGAGTCTCCAGTTAGTGTGACTTATAATCGCAAGCGTACGAAAAAAGCTCATTTTAGCTGTGCATTACAAACAACCCTAACATCAAAGATGGCTGCCAATATCCTTAGATATGCAGTTAGTTATCAGAATAAATTCTACAGAAATCCAGATCTATGCAGTTAAAAACAGTAAACGACAAATAAAAGCACGAGTTGCTCCATGCATCCAATAGACAAGACAACAATTTTAAATTTTTTTTGTATTTATGACACCTGGGAAGGGAACATAGAAAGATGTTACCAATCCCCCTCAATGGGATGGGTTATTGTATGTCCTCAGTGCTTCAGATCTAAGGTCTCTCTCTCTTGATGGTGTAGAAAACCCATACAAAAATGGAACTCAAGGGGAGCTCACAAGTAAAAAGGTAGAAAAATATGACAATGACGGAGGATCAAAGTCAAACCAGAAGTATAGATCCAGAGCGATCTTTAGGCAACAAAAGGTAGTGAATGAATGGAGAAAAAAATCTATTTATAACAAAATATTGAGTTCGTCTAGATATTGGTGCATAATTGAAATATTATTAACCAAAACTAGATCCAACTTTTATGGAATATTTTATTATTTTTGTTGGAGGGAAAAAGAATTTGAATTTGGTCAAATCCCTTTATTTGTAAATAATAAATAAATAAATGATTTGTTTATTATTTTAAGAATGTTGTTGAGTAATAATTAAATAAATAATTATTTATTTAATTATTTATAAATGATTTTGTCAAATTTAACAAGGAATATTAATTAAATAATGTTTTAAATAATTATTCCTAGAAACTAATAAGATAAATAGTGATTTATCTCATTAATTTTCCCGTTTTGGGTTAAATATGACTAGCAATATTAATTAAATTGTGGTTTAATTAATTATCCCTTGAGTAAAATCAAACAAATAAGGATTTATTCAATTATTCCTCATGGGGTTTCCTGTTTAGACCATAAACAACTTAATAAATTATTGATTACTAGGTTATTTTTCATAGTGAAAGATATTTTACTAGGGTAAAATTGGTCTTACATGGTGTACTTTGGTCCATCTAATAGTAACAGGTTAGATGACCAAAAATTGGTGTAACAACCTAAGTCGAGGGGCCCTTCCTGACTTGGAAAAGTTCCAAACAATTAATTCAGATGAGAATTTTGCTCAGAGCTTTAACAATTAAATCTCCATTACAGACGAAAGATCAAATACATTACAAAAACCAACTCAAAATAATAATAAAATTCCTCCCTGCTTCGTCTCTTTTTATTGTCGTGCAGATCTATTTATTTTATATTACAATGGAGACTAAGTGATGGTAAAAATGATCATATCAAGTTCTATAAAGACCTAACGCCTCATACTATGATAAAAACAAAGAATGTTCTTTTAAATATTTTTGTTATGAATGAATCTGACATTTGAATCATGCATTGGAGATGGAGATGGAGATGATGCTCTTAGCATTAGTTGAATTTATTTCAATTTTAAAGGTAACTATGAATCTTGGATGTAGCTTCCTATAGCTATTCATGCGCAAGTGCATAATTCGGTACCGAACTTTTGAGCTAGACTGAAATGGTACCAAACTAAGTACCGAGCTGATAAAATTGACTAAAATGGTGCTGAACTAAGTACCGAACTATTGAACTGGACTTAACTGGTACCAAACTTCCAGAACTAATACAAATATAGAAATATTTATGGTTGAACATGCTCCTTAGACACAATACCACATTAGTAACGAATCATTGATAAAACCATATTAAAAACATGTTTAATCATTAAAACGATAATAAATATGTCATAATTAACTACAAGGTAGAAGAGGTTCATTTAATGGAAGTTGATGGTACAATGGCTACAAAAAGTATCATAAATGCGGGTATATGGCTCATGAATAAAGATTTTATATACTGAATGATATAACATATTTTAATCCCAACACATGTCTTCAAGGATCATGTTAGTCCTCTCTATTTTCCCATTTATCTATGGATGATAGGTCGCACTAAATGCCAATTTTTTTCCCAATCCTGCAATCAATTCTTTCCAAAACCTAGAATTGAATCTAGCATCCTTGTCTAACACAATCTTATTGGGAATGCCATGTAACCTCACAATCTCTTTTATGAAGATTTTTGCAATGTCACTAGAAGAGTTAGTGGATTTGACTGCTACAAAATGAGCTACCTTGCTCATCTTATCCACAACTAATATGATTGTGTCATGCTACTTAGATGTTTTATGTAATAAAGTAATGAAATCAATATAAATTACCTCCCACTTTCATTTTGGAATGGGGATATGTTGCAACAATCAAGCTGGATTTATGCATTAAGCCTTTACCAGTTGGTATTAAATTCACCTTGCCACAAAACTAGCCACTTCCTTTTTCAAATTCATCCAATAATAGGACCTTTTGATGGAAGTAATTGTCTTTTGATACCCCGAATCGCCCGAATAAGACTTATCATGGAATTATTTCATTATTAGTCCTTTAATTTCATCATTTTTAGGCACATAAATCCTTCTCTCAAACCTGAGTAGGTCGTCCCCAATGAGTTTATACTCTTCATCCTCACTATGTTGCAGCAAATTTTATCTCACTTTCTCATAACTCTCATCCAGAAGTCTAGCACTTTTGACTTTTTCTATCAAATTCATCATGCAAGAACTTATTGCTACTAAATTATTAGTCCGAATTATTCAACTCAGATCATCGACGACCTTGTTTTCCTTACCTTTTATGTAATTGATTTCAAATTCGAATTCGTTGAGCGTAGCTAGCCATATTTCCTGCCATGTATTCATCTTTGATTTTCCATGAAAATACTTGTGTCCACTATGGTCTGTCATGAGTGTGAATTCCTTGTCGAGGAGGTAATGCCTCCACATTTTCAAAACATAAATGATGGCAACCAATTCTAAATCATGAGTCACATAATTCACCTCATGCTTATTTAACCTCCTGAGCTCATAGCATATTGCTCTCCCTTATTGCATCAAGACTCCACAAAGTCCTTCCTTGCAGTAATAGATACACACCGTGGTAAATCCTTATGAGGATATGCAATTCTCAACATTGGTGCATTAGTGATTAATTTCTTTAGTTGTTCAAAAATTTCCTTCACATTGTACGGTCCGCTCAAATCTCTTCCCTGTTCTTTGCAATGTCATAATGGGTGTTGATAAATCAATGTTATTAGTATTAGGGTTGGAATTATCTTTCTTGATAATTAATTGTGAATTATGTTGGCTTATTTTACTTCTTTATTATATTATTTTTCATCAAACAATTACCAAATTATGTGTATATGAACATCACAAGAACAAGACACACAATATGTAGACACTCAGCCATGGAAAAACCCCTATCTATGGGAAACCCCAATCAAATCTCTTCCTTAAATAGTTTTCATAAGACAAGACAAGATAATCCAAGACTCTTCAACCTAGACATAGACTTCCTCCAATCACCAAGTTATCCCTCCCTTCCAGCAAATTCGATCTAGATCTTTGACCTTGCAGCAACTGAACTTAGACCTATCCAACAACATAACTTTGACCTCCCCAGCAACAAATATTTCACTAGTGCAAAATGTTTAATTAGTTACTAAATGAATGACTAAAATTTGCATATAAATTACTATTTTTCAATCAGTGACTAGTAGTAGCTAATTTATAGTATCTTATAACGTGACCAAATTTTAGTCGTTTTTAGCTTAGTCATTAATTGGTTTTCTCAATTTTATAATTTAGTAGTATATTTAGTCATTAATTTGGTCATTAATTTAGTGATTAATTTAGTCATTAATTATCACAATTAGTGAGAAAACATATAACAAAATATATTACTATATGATCACTCGAGAAAACCAATTAATGGGCAAAGAAATATGACCAAAATGTTGGTCGTATTATAAGATACTCTAAATTAGCTACTAATAGTCATATATATGCAAATTTTAGTCATTGTTTGAAACCAATTAATGAACAAATAAATATGACTAAATGTCATTCATGTTATAAGATATTGTAAATTAGATACTAGTAGTCAGATGTATGCAAAATTTAGTCGTCATTTATAATCACAAAATTACCATTTATAGTAGTCATTTATATTTTTTTAGTAGTTTCATATTCACTATATAAATGATTGATTTAGTAGTTTATATTCATTTCATGTGCTTTCATTAATAAACATTATAAATGAATAATTTAGTCATTGTATATTCATTTTATTTGTGTTCATCATTAATCAATATAAACTACTAATTTGGTAGTTCTAGATTGATTTTATGTGTTCATTATTAATCAACATAAAATAATTAGTATGATTTTGCAACTAAATTTTAAAAATGTCTTGCAATCTATAGGTTCATCTAATATGAAAATGAAAAGTTACGTATGTTAATGACACTATTAAATAATATCAAGTACACCTATAAATAATTTCAACCACATAAATTATATTGTATGAAATGTCAAGTATTACAATGAGTTTCCAACTTAATATTGGTTGGATTATAATTTACACATGAAATATTGTTTCATCATTTCAAAACATTATCATTGAGTTTCCAAGGCATTGCAGTTGAATTCACCAACTCTAAAGACTTGACCATTAGTTTGTATGAGTGTGTCTCATGCGGGATATTGGCTTTAAAGGTATCGCTAGACTAGTTCTCTTCTCTCTCTCTTTCTAAATTTGTTGCTCTAGTGTTATGTTCCCCTCTTTCTTCAATTCTTGCTTCTTACCATCAATATTGAGTTCCTTTTCTGAAAACAAAGAAGATACAATGCAGAGTATAAGACATGAAATATGAACATTAAAATATAAACTAAAGTATACTATAAAGGATTTATATTAAATATGTCATAACATCATCAATGTCAATGTTATTTTTCCCCAGAAAAGCAAGAAACTCGAACTAGTTTTCTTCAGTTGGGAGATAGTGGCCACTATGTGGCCAGATGACTTGTATAAACAAATAAAATAAAAAGTTACCATAGAAAATAATACCTTAGTAACTTAGTATTCAACCTTGACGAAAATCTTAGGCACAATCAAGCCAACTAAGTTATATGCTAAAAATATTAGGTTGTAGATAACTTGCGAAAACAAATGGAAAGAAAAAAAAAACATATAATAAATAATATATGACAACTGACTAGAAAATTGCATCATGGAAAAAAAAGGTCTTTGTGATACTTAATATAACATCCAAAACATCCAAGTTTTCTTTTTGAAGGAAAGGTATCTTATTTTGAATCAAAATCAGCTTGACTAAATTACGATCAAGAAATGTTTATATAGAGTATTTCCTTTGTTTACGGTTATATCACTTCTTCATCAGTGGGAAAAGTAAAACCCTACCGTTCGTTAATAATAACAAACAAAAGAGGTAATAAATTTATCAAGTAAATTTTGATTTATAAGAAAAAATTAAGACATCCCAGAAATGATATTTGAAATAAGGCAATATATGTAAGCATGCAGGATATGATTGTACTGCAACATTTTAGGACAAAAATAAAGAAGCTCACATGTCGTAGTGGAAGGGAGACTAAAAAAGGTATTAGATCCAACTGTTGCAACCCAAAAATTTCTACAACCAAAGACAACACAATCTAGTGTTCTAGAGAGTTAGCAAGGCCACTGGAAATGTTAAAACACACACCCGAGGCAAGGTGTTGACCTCTTCTTTCCTATACTAATCAAAGTCCATAAAATTCCATGACCTTTTCGAACCAATCTACAACAAAAATTCCTTCTTGACAAAGAAAATGAGGAATTCCTTCCCCATTTTTGGAACTACATCCATATTTTAAACAGTTCTCCAGCCAATGTATCAAATTAGGAGGATTCTTCAGGCCATTTGTTGTGCTGAAAACAGGAAGTGGCAACAACCCTGGAAAATATCGAGCATAGTAATCGACAAAGTTTTCCACCCCTAGGAAATTTTCTATACTATTAAATAAATGAAAAATCCACTGGAAATCATTGTCAAGTGGCACAAGTTTAAAACTTAAACATAAAAAAGAATGGAAGAAATAGGCATTAGAACTGAAAATGAGTATCAACTCAAAAATTCTAACTTTTGGAATATTTTAACATGACATGTCAAAAACAAGGAATTTCTACAACCATCATCATCCACAACAACACTAATGGGCTATGGGAATCACATATATAAACTAGAAAAAATAAAATGTGTGAAACAAAACCCTACCCTTTCCCACATAATAACCAAGAATAAAAAATAAGAAAGTTAGGTGAAAATATACCACACAAAACCTTCAACCCACAGGTAATACATACCAATGTAAGCCAATAAACCCTTTCTATGGCTCTTACTACCAAAAATTAGGTCAATGATAGTCGTAGGGGATGGTAAACATCACTATCTTCAATTAAACATTTCACGAAATTATATTTTCCTATTACTTTTTAAACAATATTATTTTCTTACTCAGAAATATATTTTCAATAAAACCACCATTCGTGCTCAAATAATCATTGTGGAAACATTTGGCCCATAAAATTCCCTTAATTATCTAGATCTTAGATACAAGCCCCAAAAGACACCCCTTAAAATCCATGTTTTTGTCTCTAAAATATTATTTGACAGTATGCATATTCGTGTATAAGGATAGATCACATACTTGATGTGAAGAATATCTAGTTGGTAGTCTTCATAGACAATATGTAATATTTTTAGCATCTCCATCAAAATATGTCTATTGAAAGATGGATCTTCAGTTCTCACCATAGTTGAAACCAATTCAAGTTGAGGGGAATGTCTGGATGGTTGGAGAGCACGAGGAAGAGAAAGGCTAACGAAGCAAGGATTATTCAAATTATTCATGTGCATTTTATTGTACAACAAAAACTCCCAGGCTGAAATTGGATTAACCTCTTCTTATTTTAAATTTATAGAACTAGAATTTTTATCCACCCCATTATCAAACTGGAAAATGTTTCCCAT
Source organism: Pinus albicaulis (assembly GCA_034641835.2). Lineage (NCBI taxonomy): Eukaryota > Viridiplantae > Streptophyta > Pinopsida > Pinales > Pinaceae > Pinus > Pinus albicaulis. The sequence continues at coordinate 1,875,180,891 of CM076575.1, read as the reverse complement.
TAAGCATCAAATTTTAATTCCAATCTAGATAATGGTGTAGAACACTCTTAGCTGCAGAGTGATTGCTGAAAATTTTTAAACAACAGAGGGTTAAGTCCTTCTACCATAGCATTGATACAATTGTCTGTAATCATCGAAATTGGAGAAGCCCTCAAAGCGCATCACAATACCTATACAAGAAACTCCAAGAAATATTCCAATCATTAAACAGAACAATAGGTTAATGAGTAGTTGAAGAAAAGAAAAAAAATAAGAACTTGCACTAGCTAAATCAAGATAGAACTGTTAGTTCCACTACCAACCAACAAGATTTTCTAGACCCTAAATATTAATATTCAACATATTTGCAGGAACCTCCATGAAACCAAGCATGCAATTGAACCTTGAATGGAAATAATTTCAAGTAATATAAATGGAAAATGATTGCATACATTGCAGGGAAAATAAAAAAAAACTAAAGAAGATGCCATAATTAAACAATCACTCATATGAAAATGACTCCTAAAATCCATAACTATTTTAGGTTGCTACCTATAGAGATCCAAAATTTGGGTTATATTCAATGTTTATTTTATCCCAAGCTTATTGGAAAGTTAAATAAATCTATACCCAAATAATTTTCCATACATATAATCATTTAAAACAAAGAATGGAACCTCAAATATTAAAATTTCCCAAAAAAATTGTATAAGTAGGAAATCAGTCCTAGCGCACTACATAGTAAAAGGACTAAAGAATGAAAAAAATTAGGACATATCAAAAGAATAACAGATATAATTTGAGAGGTAATTGAGTTATGGAAAAAGAATATTTGGATTCACATGTTCCTCTCGATGATTTGGGAGATGATGTCATTATTTTACTGTAAATGCATTTTGTGGGTCACAAAAGCCACTTGGATCTTGATTTTACCTCAAAATCCAAGGTTGTAAAAACCTAACCCCGCATGTACTTTGGAAATCAATGGCTTTCAGTTTGAGGGATTAAGGCAATCAAGGGGAAAATATCCTCATGAACTATCATAGGATGTGATTTGAATTCTATGTATACTATCTACATTACAACACCATTAGGAGATAGAAGGCTCTAGTAACCATTTTTAAGTTTCCAACTCTAAGGGAAAAGGAATATTAGAAGGCTCATCCTTTGATGTGGACAGGGGTTAAAGTTAATTCAAAGGGATTAAAATTTTCTTTTTGAAGGAAAGGTATCTTATGGTACATCAAAATTATCTTGACTAAATTACTATCAAGAAATATTAATATAGATTATTTCCTTTGTTTATGGTTATATCACTTGTTCACCATTGGGAAATGTTAAACCCTACCATTCGCTTTAAAAAAAAAAAAAGGTCAGAAATTTATCAAATAAATTTTGATTGATATTCAAAAATTAATACATCCCAAAAATGATATTTGAAAGAAGGTAAATGAACATGACAAATCAAATTCTTATTCTTACCACACAAAAATATATGAAAGCATGCAGAATATGACGACACTACAAGATTTTTGCATCCTTTGCATGCAAGGACAAAAATAAAGAAGCTTACATGTTGAAGTGGAAGGGAGACTCTATAAGGTAATTGATCCAACTATCACAACCCAAAAATTTCTGCAACCAAAAACTTTATCTTGTCCTTCTCTTGCAATTATCCTTCTTCTCCTTCAACTTTGCACTTTTTATGCACTTATTTTCTTGTATATCGAACTTGCTTATTTGGTCTAGCAAATGGATAGAACTGCACCTATATATATATCCTCTTTTATTGGTCGAATTGTCCTCATGTAGGTCAAATTCATAAGGAAAGGGATGACTTGGTGTGGAGGTGACAAATTACTTATTTGACTCAATAATAATTCTTTTTACATTATTCAAAGTCCCAAGAAGGGTCTCATTAAATGGACAATGACTTTAATGACTCAATATAAAACCTAGAAGTCTTCAATGGACAATTTGACCTATAAAATGATGACCCGAGAATGAAACCCATGTTTTAATAAGTCATTATAATAATAATAATAATAAATATTTTTCTTTATTTAGATAAATACATTTCATAATGACTCAAATACAATTATGAAGACCGAACCTAGTTACATTCTACAACACTCCCTCTTAACTAGGGAGGTATTCATAATTTACACATATATATACAAGTACATTGAATATCTAAAAACAAAATAACTATGAAGAGTTTACGCACACACAGTGCCATGGACTAGATTTTTGACCAGGGAAATCTATCCGTGTGGGACTATGATGGACTAAATATTTCAGCCACTCTAGGTACCATCAGGCTTACTTTCTAACCATCAACCCAAGGAACTAGGTGCGTAATGAAAGGTCATATCTCTATGACCTTTAAAACCTTCCCTAATTCGATAACTAGAAATCAACACATAGGCCGACCATATGTCCTCCCAGACAATGTGCATTACACATAAAGCCTCAACAAATCTATTCCAAACATTTATCATAAAAAAAATCAGTAATATCAATTAAACCAAGCATGCTTCCAAGATAATCAAAATTATTATTAGGAATATACTTTGTTAGCACATCAACTACCTGATCATCAGTCAGGACATAGTGTAGCTTCACGATCCCATCCTGCACCAAGCTTCTAATGTAGTGGCACTTATTGTTGATCTGCTTCGTCCTTGCATGGAACATGGGATATTTAGACATCTTGATGTAACTTTGATTATCACAATTTATCACAATAGGACTTAGAGGATTTCCAATCAAATATGATAGAATTTTTCTCAACCATATAACCTCCTTTCCTACTTCACATGCAGCCACATAATTTGCTTCAACACTACTCAAAGTAACAAGATCTTACTTTATTCTCATAAATGAAATCATATAAAATCCCGAACTATAACAACCACATGTAGTTCTTCTTCCATATTTCTCACTACCACCCCAATTAGAATCTGAAAAACCTATCAAATTGAATTCCTTGTTGTCGTACTTCAGGCAATGATGTACAGTTCCCCATAGATATCTTAATATATTCTTGGAAACTATCAAATGATCATGACAAGGCTCCAACTAAAATTGACTAAGAATGTTCACAACAAAACATATATCCAGTCTAGTATTTACCAGATACATCAAAAAACCCACCAACTTACGATAGGTGGTAGGATCTATGATACTTGAGTCAGAGCCTCTCAACATACTGAGATTGGTGATCATGGGAGTATTCATGGGCTTGGAATCCATCATACCGAATTTCTGCAACAACTTGATTATATACTTTCCTTTCCCCATACATATCTCCCCATGTGTCTTCCATACTTCCCAACCTATGTAAGAATGCATCAATCCTAGATCCTTCATCTCAAAATTGACTACCAACAACTTCTAGCATTCTTGTATCCTTCGTTCTACACCTATAATAAATAGATCATCCGCATATAGTATAATAATGACTGGCTCATTATCCACAACTTTTATGTATAGTTTTGGATCAACAATACTTTTGACGAACCTGATTCTTAGAAGGTACGCATCCATTCTTGCATACCATGCCCTAGGAGCTTGCTTCAAGCCATATAGGGCCTTCTAGAGTCTACAAAGATGAGTGTATTTTCTATTTATTTCAAAGCCTTCATGTTGTTCAATGTATACGTTTTCATTGATGGTTCCATTTAGAAATGTTTTTTTTTACATCCATTTGATGGATATTCCATCCCATTGTAGTAACCAATGAAACCAAGGATCTTATAGTATTATACCTTGTGATAGGTGCAAAGGTTTATTTATAGTCTATGCATTCCTTTTGAGATAAACCTCTTGAAAATAATATGGCTTTGTACTTGTCTAGGCTTCCATCAATGTGTTTGATCTTATAGATCCATTTTAAGTGACAACCAATTTGTCACTTGGTCTAGGAATGATTTCCAAAACCCCATTCTTCATGATGGATTGATATTCTCCAAGCATTGTCTTATTCCATATTTCTTGATGAGAATATTCTTAACATTTAGTTGGTTCATATTCTATTAGTTTTTTCATGTATGTAGTATATCCAAAATATCTTTTTGGTATTTTGGTTTCTCTAAAAGTTCCTTTCGCAGCTCCATGTCCTTCGACATCTTCAAGAGTATCTTTTAAAGAATTTGGTTTTTTCCTTATGTCAAGTATGATCACAGGTTGAATAGGCTCACTTGGTCCTTCTTCTTCTTCTTCTTGAATTTTAGTAGGTTTATCGTGGTGCTTTTCTTTGAATAGTGGTATGGCTTCGTCATCAGAACCAATAGGAAAATCTTTGGATCTTTTGTAGGTGTGATTTTAATCAAATATAGTGTCCCTTCTTACTTCAATATGTCTTCCTTCCTTGATGTAGATTCTATTTTCATTTGAAGAAATATAGTAGCCAATGAAGATCCCTTTAATGCTTGCAGACTCTATTTTTTTTTCGTTTTTCCTTTGGAACATGGATATAATCGGGACACCCAAATATTTGGAGATGGTCGACACATGGCTTCTTCCCTGTGAATTCTTCTTCAGGTCTCATATTATCAAGAATTCTATGAGGAGTTATATTTTTTATATATAATGTTGTCATTTTTTCTTCTCCCTATAGAAATTTTGGTAAGTCTTGATAAAAAATCATTGTTCGTATGCATTCTTCAATTGTCCTATTTTTGCTTTCGACCACTCCATTTTGTTCGGGATAGTAGGGAAAAATGAGCTCCCTCTTAATTCCTACTGCTTTGCAATATGAAATCATTTATTTGGAAGTGAATTCCCCACCAATTTCTGATCTCAAAGTATTTATTCTTCTTTCGGTTAGGGTCTCTACTTCATATCTAAACTCCTTGAATTTCTCAAATACTTCACCCTTTTTCGTCAGAAGGTAGAGCCATGGTTTTGGAGAGTGATCATAAATGAAGGTCACATAATAAATGTGACCTCCAAGTGATTTATAGGCCCACACACATCTAAATGAATGAGGTATAATATATCCTTAGACCTTGTTTCACTATTTTTAAAGGGTTTACTTGTATTCTTTCCTAAAGCACATCCCTTGCATATTCATTTACGATCTTATTTGATATTGGGTATGCCATTTACCAATTCAATGAGAGTGGGAATTATATTATAATGTAAATGTCCATATCTTCTATGCCATATCTCAATGGGATTTATTTCCATGTGAACTACGGCTTGAGGAGATGGTGTTATGACTCTATATATACTTCCTTCATGTACTCCAATAACCCTAGCTTTATCGATGCTTGAATCTTTTCCCTAAACCAAAAAATTTCCATCTACAAAATAAATTTTATCTCCTTTATCTTCTAAGAAAGAAATTGAAAGTAAATTCTTTTTCAAACCTGGAACATAGAGTATATTGTTGAGATGCATCTTTTATCCATTTTCCAGCTTCAAAAAACTTGATCCCATGCCTCTAACGACATAACTTTTTTTTATCTCCCAACTCCATTGCATGGGAAGATGGTTCCTATGATAGAGTTTGAAGTTGTTTAATTTCTCCTGTCATGTTCACTGGTGCTCCATTATCAATAATCCATGCATTTTCAGTTAACCTGTGAGTGAATCCAAGATCCCTTTTCTTTTGACCTTATTGAATAAGTTTTAGATGATTCTTTTGATCCAGAATCTTACAATATGTAATCCCATTTTCAAGTATCTTATCATGGAGGGAGTAACCTTTCCTTTTGATCCAACAGTATGATCTCCAATCTTCCTTAACCTTAGCTCTGATACCATGTTGAGAAATAAATGCTAGTAGTATTAGGGTTTGATTTCTCTTTCTTGATAATTACTTGTGAATTATGTTGGCTTATTTTTCTTCTTTATTATATTATATTTCATCAAGGAATTACCAAATTATGTGTGTATGAACATCACAATAACAAGAGACACAAGATGTAGGCACTCATCCAGGGAAAACCACTATCTAGTGGAAAACCCAATAAAACCTCTTCCTTAAGTAGTTTTCACAAGACAACACGAGATAATACAATAATATTTGACCTAGACACATACTTCCTCCAATCACCAAGTCATCCCTTCCTTCCAGCAACATCGATCTAGATCTTCGACCTTGCAGCAACAACATTTTAACCTATCCAGTAGCAGAACTTTGACCTATCCAGTGGTAGAACTTTGACCTATCCAACAACAGAAATTCAACCTATTCAGCAGCAGAACTTCAACCTCCCCAAAAAAAAATATTTGACCCCAACAACAGCCCAGTAACTTTGTATGAATGAGAGAGAGATAGGATAGATGTTTGGTCAATTTAGTGTGTCATAAATTGCTACATTAATTTATCAATCCGGGATTCGTAAGCTGATGAAGTGCGACGCACTATATGTGCAAGATAACCTATTTCTTAACTTTTTGTCGTTTTTGGTTTTCTAAGGTGAAATGGAAATTCTAAAATAAAAACAAGTATGGTTATGTTTGTTCAAGGAAATGATATCCTCTATAATGATTTACCAACTTGAAACTTAAAAAGGAATTTGAAACTTACAATGACAAAACTTGAAAGGAAATGAAAATGTGTTGCTGAAATGAAAAGGTGCTGCTAGTCTAATAAATCAAAACAGTGAACTATTGAGCATGAAAACCAAACTATTCTTGCTGATGTCTAAACACAAAAGAAACTATGCTTAAAGAAATCCAAAATTGCAACAAAGTAAATCTAAATCAGATTACATCAACTTGTCTTCTGATCCCTCATCATTAGTCCAGCTATGATTTTCGGAAGTAACCATAAACAACTTGAGTAACTGATATCTAACTTGCAGGAAGTAAACTAATATCAAACCATACATTCATAATTCAATCCCTCACCATCAGTCCAGCTGTGGCTTTCGGAGGTAACTGAAGATGTTATGCACAATTTAATATTTCTAACTTGCAGAAAGGAAACTAATATCAAACTACACATCCATAATTCAATCCCTCACCATCAGTCCAGCTGTGGCTTTCGGAGGCAACTGAAGATGTTATGAGAAGTTTAATATATCTAAATTTGCAGAAAGGAAACTAATATCAAACTACACATTTCATAATACAATCCCTCACCATCAGTCCAGCTGTGGCTTTCGGAGGTAACTGAAGATGTTATGAGCAGTTTAATATATCTAAATTTAACTACTGAAGCAAATGAGCAAAAATGAATTAAACAAAGCAGTACTGAAATTAAACAGAAACTAAGAAAAACAAATTAGCAGCAGAACAATGTTAATTCCATGTCATTAGTCAAAAAGTTATGCAAATGCCCGGGCTGCCTATTTATAACCTGAAAGAAGAACACTGATCATTGATTAATAACATAAAACATGAAAGACAGAAGTAAAATGGAAAGCATGAAAGATTATAAACAGAAATGAAGCATATATACCATGAAAGATGCAATGTATAAACATGTGAATGGATTATGGCACAATGAGCTTTAAAGAAATAAAACAAGAACTATACAATAATGCACAGAACCTTGGCAAGTGCAAGGGCCCTCTACACCAGCCTTGGCAACAATCTTCAAGTACGAATTACGTTTGGAAACAGTCTTCTTATATTAAAATGCAGTCATAACAGAAAGGTGATATTACGGCACAGTGGCAACGTAATTACATTACAGAGCTATCTCCAGACTAATCGAGACTAATCTAATATGCGTATACAAACGCGTTATTTATAACAAAAGAAATATAACTGACTCCTAAAGTTTATGCTGATGGAGAACATGTAGACCATTACGTCCACAGATCTAGGATCATGGCCGTATTGAAGAGTAAATCTATGAGGAGTGGATGTTTGAATTCGGCTATGGAGCCATGTACAGATGTTGATTTGTCCCCCGCAATTCAGAAACGGCCATATGAACCTTCACGTGACACGAAACAGAGTCATGTCACCGTGAGACTCTACGGTTGACTTCCATTTGGACGCCTTTGACCGCAGCTTCTTTAGATGAGTTTGCTCGAGCCAATAGGACACGAACCATGTCCACATCATTTCTAACTTGCCCATGTGGCTCGTTTTTCCTGTAGACACCGTAACATAGAGTTTCACAAAATGGCTGCGGAAAGTTGCAGCAGCTGCGGAAAGTGGCAAGATTCCGCAGCTAAATGAACAAAATCTAAATCAAATAGCAGACACAAAAATATAGTTAAAAACCATGTTAGATGCTCTTTTGCAATTAACATACAATGATATTGACAACTTGGGAGTTTTAGGTGAGTGAAAAAGGTATAGAAAAGTGTATGGAAAAGATGCAGAATTGAGACTCAACATACCCCCACTGTGAAGGTGTTGCATGTCCTCATGCAACCAAAATTTTGATATTCCTTCCTTAGTTCATATGCCTTGACACTTCAGCCAGCACATCCAATCCTCTCCTCCTCTTCCTTGGTGCTGCCAACATTCTGGGTTTTTTCATTAAGCACCTAAATTTGATATTAACCAGTGCTCTGCTTAACTTCTGGCATTTCCTTTTCAATTTCTTGTTCTTCTTTTGCCATATTCCCAGATGTAGCATGGTATTATCATGAATGATTTTGTCCAATTTACTTTGTTCCTTCAATGTCTCATTTTCATTTTTGATGTGTCTATTTAAAAGCTCTAGCTCAAAGACTTCCTGTTTCAGTGATTGGACTAAATCATCTTGTACTGTGTGAGGCTGAATGGACGAAGTACTGGGACCTGTAGCTGCTTTTTCCAAAGATTCTATATAATCATATACTTCCTGCTGCTTGGGGTCTATATCAGGTGTCATTTTTATTGGGTTGTCCCCAAAATGCCGTGAAGGAGAGTTATCTTCAAAATCTGGCTGAGAAGGGATCACATCAACATCTTGCTGAGAATGGGATGGACTATGTTCAATGTCTGACTGAGAATGAAATGAACCAGGTTCACTAACTGACTGAGAGTGAGATGGACTATGGTCAGCTGGGGACTGTTCAGATGTTTCTTCTCCCAAATCAATGAAATGGGGTCCCTTCACTTGCGTTTTCCTCAATTTCCCCTTAAGTCTGGAACTTCTTCTCACACGCTGTGGACCACTGTCCTTTTGCTTTTGTTTTCCTTTCTCTGTCTTCTTGGCCATAGATGACTGTTTTTGAAGATAAACTAATCTTTCAGATAACACTTGATGATCTTCTTCTTCAGAAGAAGGAGTTTGATGTATAGCCTCAATAGTTTTCCTCTCTTTTGGTGTTATTGGCTTCTTCCCCTTGATTTCTTTCTTCTTCCTCTTTGACAGTCTCTCTTCCCTATCAGTTCTTTCAATTGTAGTAGTAGGAGTATTTTGAATTTCATCAATTGTTCTTTTTCTCCTACTTCTTCTTGATGTGCTACCTTCAGGAATTTCTTGAGTAGGAGTAATTTGAGTTTCATCATTTATTCTTTTTCTTCTACTCCTTCTTGTTGTACTACCTTCAGGAATTTCCTGAGGTTCCTCAAAGAAATTTCTAATTAGAAATTGTTCCCATGTGTCTTTCTTCTCCTTTAACTCTTTTTCAATCAAAATTTTTACAAGACCGTGGTGATATAGATGTGGTTCTACATCTCCTAAATGCTTATGAACAGTCACAGACATTTTCTTCAAGCTATTTAATAGAAAATATGGGAGATTGAGAGCTTGATTATCTAGAAAATTCATCAGCAACCTGGTATGGTACATATACATGGACCCAAAACGGCCTTCACAGGTAATGAATTTTTGAACAACTAGTAGCAAAGTAGCCCATTCCTCTTTCAATGCATGAACAGGAATTCCTCTTTTAAAAATAGTTATGTCCATACCTTGGTTTCGTAAGATTGTTCTCCAGGCTTCATCACTGATACTTTTATTCTTAAACCAACGCTCACCCTCTTGAAGAAGTTCCGTGGCAGATGCTATAGATGCTTCATTGACCGCAAACTTAAGGTCTCCAATCTCTACTTCCAAGCCATTAAACGACCTTGCGAATGCTTTTGTCACTTCTTTATGATAGCCTCTGAATTTTTGGATAAACCGCAGCCACTTTTCTTTCTTCAATATATCCCTTACTTGCGGATATCCCTCCATGAACTTAGGTCCTTCCGGTTCTGCTCTTAGCAATTTACCCATTCTTCTTTCTGCTCTTCACAAATTTTCCTGCGTGAGGGTTCAATGGAAATAGAACGGCTGAATGCACAGAGATGAGCACAATGGCTGTGGGTAAATATCAGAGAGTGGGTATACAGACTATAGCGTAATAGAGAACGAAATGGAGTGAACAGAACAGAGAGGGGTTTTCGTGAGCACGACAGAGATACGGCTGTGAGATTAACAGAGTATAACACATCCGGCAGTGTTTTGAAATTTGGTGGCTGCGAAATAAATGTGAGCACGTTTAAACAACGGCTATGGATTTATGCGGCTGTAAGAGTCCGTGGTCAAATCAATTACGTCTCATTGTCACCGGTGGAATATAGGAATATGAGTGAAGATCGGGGGTTTAATTATGGAATCGTTTGAGAATGAATGCGGGAGGATCATATGGAGATCGTGAAAGGGTTACGGAAGTTGTCAATATAATCATTGCACATAATGGATGGAGCTTATTGTTTAGAACTATATAAAAATGTGTTTTTTAATGCTATTTGAAATGAATTTTACTCATACCTTGGAATCTTTTGCCTTTTCCCTTGGTCTTCAACTAGTTGCTCTTTATTGGTGTCTTGAATGCTCCATGTCTTCATTTTTTATCCTCTCACCTGCATTTTATTTCATGATTATGGAAATAACATCTGACTGTACATTCTTTTGAAAATAGAGTAGTAGCTGCGGAATCTGCTTCTGGCTGCGGAAACTGGAGTCAGCTGCGGAAACAGATGTCAGCTGCGGAAACTGACACAACTATTATTTGGATGAATGAACATGAACGGATGACAAATGACTAGATGGAAATGGTCATGAAAAAGAATTTTATTGATGAAATGGAATGAAACAGATAAAATGAAGTGAAATGGAGTGAAATGAAGTGAAATGAAATGGAATGAAGTGGAATGGAATGGAGTGGGTGGTCACAAGACTTGTGAAATGAAAGAGAGAGATTTTTTTTTTGGAAAATATAGAGTGTCAGGTGTTCCTGATTTTCACCCTATATTTTCTGTATAAGACTGCCAATCAGTGATTGGTTTTCAGGCTTATACAATTTTTTTATTTTTATTTTTTTTAACTGAAAAGAACAAAAGCTAGGCTGGTGGAGAAGAAGAATTCTTCTGTACCAGCCTGATTGCAGAACTTTCTTGAAACATTTTGACAAAATCCTCTTTTGAGAGTGGCTTATGATAAACTTTCAATCTATGTCCATTCACAATAAGAGGAGTTTGAAACTCATCAATGGTCTTGATTCTTACCGCTCCATTGCTAAAGATCTTGTCAATCTCATATGGCCCAAGCCAATGAGTCTGCAATTTTCCTTGAAAATCTTTAAACTTGGAATCAAATAACAATGCCTAATCTCCTTCTTGAAACTTCTTCTCTTTGATGTACTTGTCATGCCATTTAGCTCTTTGATATTGAACTAGATCAGTTCTTAAAATTGCCTCTTGTCTGATCTCATCTAGCTCATTCAACTGCTCCATTCTATGCTTTTGGGCTTCTGATAAGTCCATCCCCAACTGAATTGCTATCTTGAAGGTCTTGACTTGGAACTCAATGGGGAGCAAGACTTCTTTCCCATAAACAAGTTCATAGGGAGAATGTCTTGTTGTATTCCTCCATGTAGTTCTGTAGGCCCACAAGGCTTCAGGAAGCCTTTCTGCCCAATCTCTTCTATGTAGATGAATAGTTTTGGTGATGATACTTTCAAGAACTTTGTTTGTGGACTCCACTTGACCATTTTCTTGCGGATGGTAAGGAGTAGATCTTTTGTGCTTGATTTTGTATTCTTCCATCAACTTCTCCACCAAATTGGATGTGAATTGGCTCCCCTGGTCTGTCACAATTTCTCTTGGAACACCAAAGCGAGTAAAAATATCCTCATAAAGAAAATGAACAACTGAATTTTCAGTAGCAGATACTAATGCTTTGGCTTCTACCCATTTAGTAACATAATCGGTACAAACCAATATATACTTCTTTTGCTTAGATGGTGGATTAATAGGTCCAATGAAATCTAAAGCCCATTTTTCAAAGGGTTCAATGAGTACCTGTGTTTGCAATGGCATTTCATTTGAAAGGGTAGGTTTCCCTACTCTTTGGCGGCTATCACACCTTTTGACATATTGTTTTGCATCTTTGAAGAGAGAAGGCCAATAATATCCCAAGGAAAGGATTTTATAGGCCGTCCTTTTGTCCGCAAAGTGTCCGCCGCATGGTTCATCATGACATGCCTTAAGAATATTAGGCATTTCATCTTCCCTGACACATCTTCTGATCACAAGATCTGGCCCTGTTTTAAACAATTCGTTAGAAATCCATGAATATTTTGAACTCTCCTGAATAATTTTTCGTTTTTCACTTGGAAATAAATGTGAAGGTAGTTTCCATGTAACCAAATAGTTAGCAATATCTGCATAGCAAGGAGTTTTAATAGTTACTGCAAACAAGTATTCATCGGGAAACTTATCCTCTACAGGAGAATCTTCTTTAGTATTTTGAATCCTAAACAAGAAATCAACTACTGTATTTTGTTTTCCTGGTCTATCCAACACAGTAATATTGAATTCTTGCAAAAGTAAGAGCCATCTTGTCACTCTGCCATTAGTAACAGGTTTGTTCATTAAATATCTAATTGTAGAATGGTCAGTATGAATAAAAGTTTCATAGCCTGTTATGTAATGTCTAAACTTATTAATTGCATGAACAACAGCTAAAAACTCTTTTTCAGTCACAGTATAGTTCAACTCTGTGGGAGTAAAATTTTTACTGGTATAATAAATGGCATAAGGAACTAAATCTTTTTGACCCAACACAGCTCCTAGAGCTGTATCTGAAGCATCCGTAGAAATATGGAAAGGGAGTTTCCAATTTGGTCCTCTCAAGATAGGTGCTTCATATATTCTTGTTTTCAAAGTTTCAAAAGCTGATTGACAATCAGGATCCCATTTGAATTCACAATCTTTTGTAAGCAATTTGAAGAGTGGAGATGCTATTTTAGTGAAGTTTTCTATAAATCTTCTATAGTAACCAGTAAATCCTAGAAAAATTCTAACATCTCTTTGACAATTTGGAATAGGCAACTTGGAAATGACTTCAACTTTTGATCTATCAACCTTAATCCCATCTCCTGAAATATGATGTCCTAAAACAATCCCTTCAGTAAACATCATAAAGCATTTTTCATGGCTTAATGAAAGGTTTGTTTCTTTGCATCTTATAAGAACTTTTCCAAATTTTCTAATGCCTCTTCAAATGAATTACCATAAACTGTAAAATCATCCATATAAACCTCTACACAATCATGGATTAGATCAGAAAAAATTCCTAGTACTGCTCTTTGGAATGTTGCTGGTGCATTACATAACCCAAAAGGAAGCACTCGGTAGGCAAAAGTTCCCCATGGACGAGTAAATGTGGTCTTATCTTGATCTTCAGGTGCTACCTGAATTTGATTATAGCCACTAAAACCATCCAAAAATGAAAAGTACTTTTTACCTGCTAATGTGTCTAATACCTGATCGATAAAAGGCAAAGGAAAGTGATCCTTCAAATTTGCTTTGTTCAATTCCCTGTAATCAATGCATACCCTCCATTTACCATTCTTTTTGGGTACTATAACCAAAGGAGAAACCCATCGGCTATCTGAAATTGGATAAATGAAGTTTACATTGAGTAGTTTTTGGAGCTCTTCTTTCACTATCTCCCTAAGATTTGGATTCATCCTTCTTTAAGGTTGTCTGATTGGTCTACTGTTTTCCTCAATATAGATATGATGGATGCAAGTCTTAGGATCAATACCTTTCATGTCAGTATACTCCCATGCAAATGCAGTAGAATGTTTTTGCAATATTTTGGTTAGTTCTTCTTGTTGTGACTTTTCCAAATGTTTGTTGATATTCAATGTTTTTCCTAGAAAAATCTCAATAGTAGAACTACCAAACTCTTCCATAGAGTAAAGAGACATTTGTCTTGATGATAAATATTCTATGTCAGATTCCAACTGAAATTGTGTGGGTCATATTCTGAAGATATCTCAAAATTTTCTAATGTGTTCAGAATTTGACTATCCTCACTGATTTCAGAAATGGTAAAGACAAGTTGTATAGTGTCCTCATCATCAACCCATTCATTGTCTCCTACTTCTGTGATTGCTTTTGCTGGAGGATACAAATTGAATTTCTTTGTCAAATTACCATTAGAAATGTACATATCTCCAGATCTACAACTAATGAAAGCATCAGCTGTGGCTAGCCAAGGTCTTCCTAAGATAAGTGGGTGCCCTCCTAGATTACTCTTGGGAGTCAAAATCATAAAATCTACTGGATATTCCAAAGAATCTAAGGAGACTGAAATATCTTCTAATACACCATCTGGTTTAATAATTGATCGATCTGCAAGTTGCAGTAAAGTAGGTGTAAAAAGAAGGTTAGGAAGTTTTAGCTGGTCCATAGTCTGTCTACTCATAATGTTGATAGCAGCCCCTAAGTCAATCAATGTGTTGGAATTTCTATCCCATTTATATGTGTCTTGACAATTGGACTTCCTGGATCTACATACTTCTGCATGGTAATTTTTCCCATCATAATATCTGCAATCTTTCCTACCAGGTGGATTCTTCTTGTGTCTTTTAGTTTCCTTCCTGGTCTTTTGAAACTTAACTCCTTTATTGTTTTTTCTAGAATAGGAATCTCTCGAATGGCTTGTAGCAAGGGAATCTTGATACAAACATTCTTCAATTCATCTAGAAAGTCATAGTTAGGCAACAAGATTTGTTTTTCCACCCCCTTGTCAATTTGTAGTTTTTCAGGAAAAGGAGGTGTAGATGAAGATGCAGGTTGCTCAACTATAGGAGTTGTGGGTGTTGACTTTTCTTTTTCTTTTTGAATGCTTGAATTTTGAAGAGATTCTTCCTCAGAACCCTTATTGACTTGAAGAGAGTCCTCCTCAGAGGTATCTTGCTCTTGAATATCTATAGAAGGTTTTTCTAAAACTCTACCGGATCTGAGTTGTACATCGTTGAGAGGAACAATCATATAGGTAGGAAATTGTTGTCCTTCTACCATGTAAGTATTCTGAGGATTCTTATTGTTAGGATTTGGCAATGGCTGAGCTGGAAGTTGATTTGTCTTTTTTTGGTATGGGAGCATGAGTTGAGGATTTGGATTTTGTTGAGAAGGTTGTTGTTGTGGAAATGGCAATGAAAGTTGTGGGTTTGGGTTTGGAAGTTGTGGAGCTTGTTGATTTTGAAAAGATGGAGGATATTGATAAAATTGAGCAAATCTCCCATAAGGATTTTGCATCCCTTGTACCCATGGTTGATATGGATTTTGATGTTGGGGCCAAGGTTGTTGCCAAGGATTCCAATTTGGTGGGGTTTGAAAATTCATTGGGTTGTTAAACCCTTGAGTTTGTTGTCCCTGCCAAGGTCTCCTTGCAACAAAACAGAGAGATTCTACTGAATTTGGGTCTTCTTGAAAAACAGCTTTGAGTCCAGGAATTGAAGGACAATCCTTGATCTCATGATTCTCTAAGCAAATCATACATGTTTCTACAACTTTTGCATCCAAGGGACATTCCCTTAAAGCATGTTTCTTCCTACATTTCGGACAAAAGATGGCTAAAGCATCTGTTTCTGCTTTCTGCTTGTTTTGGATTTTAAGGTTGTCTAGTTGTTCACTAAGGCTCCCTAAGATATCAGTTTTGAACTCATCAAGCATATTACCAATCTCCGCCCTACTTACTGATCCAGTTGCAGATTTGTTAGCCCTAATAAAAGAAGGATCCCTAGGCCCTTTTCCTGTTTTAGATTTTCCTCTTGAGAGATGGACACATAGTTCTGTTATGTCACGAAGTGGAAGTTGAGAAATGTCTCCTTTCCCCATCATGTTTAAAATATCTATCAATTCATCTCTAATGGCTTTTAATATGAGGGCTTTCAAGGTTTCATCATCTAAGTTTCTCATCTTTTCTCTTTTCAAGTTGTATTGAAATCTTTCAAGTAAGTCTTCCAAATTTTCATCTTCTTTTTGCATCATTTTGAATACCTCATCCTTGTGATTGGTGGGCATACAATAGTCCAATTATCTATCCAAAAATGTTTGTTTCATATCATTCCAAGTCCTAATAGATTGAGTGGCTAATCCCATGAACCATTTCAAAGTAGCTCCCTTCAATGTTGAAGGAAACAGTTTGAGTTTTTGAGAGTCTTCCATATAGTCATAGGTTCGGCACACGACTTCAAACTCAAATAGAAATGTTTCAAGATCCTCACTTCGCTAAAAGTTGGGGAGGACAGATGGTGAGATATTTTTCATTGTTGTATGAGTTTCCTCATCAACTATAGGGAATCCAAACAAGTTGTCTCCTTCCCTATTTCTTCCATTATTACCTTCACCATTGTTGTCTCCATTGTTTCTTCCTCCTCTACCTCTACCTCTACCTCCAAATCCATCTATTATTTCCTCTGCCATGATAGTTTCTTTAGAGTCCTTAAATTCCTCTGGTTCTTCTATCAAGGGAGGATGAGAGAGAGTCTCTTTGTTTTCTAAATGGGATTTAGTAGGTGGTATAGGAGAATCCTCTAATTCAGTTGTTCCTTGAATTTTAAAAATCTTAAGGCTAGGGGTAGATGGTGGTGAATCTGGTCTATGCCTTGAAGAAGATGGAGTTGTGAAAATCGAACTCTTGGCTTTAGCTATAAACCTTCCCCTAGAATCTCTTGCTCTATGCATGTCATTTTATATATATATATATATATATATTTAAAGTTGGGCTAATAATTCTCTTTCTGATCTTCCAGGTCACACTAGGTGCAAGAAGAGAGCATACTTAAGAAATTACTGAACCAATAACTCTCTTTTCTGATCCTCCAGATCACACTAGGTGCAAGAGGAGAGCATACTTCAAGAAGTTATCAAGTTTTCCCTTCTTTTATGATTTTGTTTTTTTTTTTAAAGAAATTGGCTACCTAGTTACACTTCCCCGGCAACGGCGCCAAAATGTTTGTTCAATTTAGTGTGTCCTAAATTGCTGCATTTAATTTGTCAATCCGGGATTCGTAAGCTGATGAAGTGCGGCGCACTATATGTGCAAGATAACCTATTTCTTAACTTTTTGTCTTTTTTGGTTTTCTAAGGTGAGATGGAAATTCTAAAATAAAAACAAGTATGGTTATGTTTGTTCAAGGAAATGATATCCTCTTTAATGATTTACCAACTTGAAACTTAAAAAGGAATTTGAAACTTACAATGACAAAAACTTGAAAGGAAATGAAAATGTGCTGCTGAAATGAAAAGGTGCTGCTAGTCTAATAAATCAAAACAGTAAACTATTGAGCATGAAAACCAAACTATTCTTGCTGCTGTCTAAACACAAAAGAAACTATGCTTAAAGAAATCCAAAATTGCAACAAAGTAAATCTAAATCAGATTACATCAACTTGTCTTCTGATCCCTCATCATTAGTCCAACTATGATTTTCGGAAGTAACCATAAACAACTTGAGTAACTGATATCTAACTTGCAGAAAGTAAACTAATATCAAACCACACATTCATAATTCAATCCCTCACCATCAGTCCAGCTGTGGCTTTCGGAGGTAACTCAAGATGTCATGCACAATTTAATATTTCTAACTTGCAGAAAGGAAACTAATATCAAACTACACATCCATAATTCAATCCCTCACCATCAGTCCAGCTGTGGCTTTCGGAGGCAACTGAAGATGTTATGAGCAATTTAATATATCTAACTTGCAGAAAGGGAACTAATATCAAACTACACATTTCATAATACAATCCCTCACCATCAGTCCAGCTGTGGCTTTCGGAGGCAACTGAAGATGTTATGAGCAGTTTAATATATCTAAATTTAACTACTGAAGCAAATAAGCAAAACTGAATTAAACAAAGCAATACTGAAATTAAACAGAAACTAAGAAAATCAAATTAGCAGCAGAATAATGTTAATTCCATGTCATTAGTCAAAATTTATGAAAATGCCCGCCGCTTATTTATAACCTGAAACAAGAACACTGATCAGTGATTCATAACATAAAACATGAAAGACAAAAGTAAAATAGAAAGCATGAAAGATTATAAATAGAAATGAAACATATATACCGTGAAAGATGCAATGTATAAACATGTGAATGGATTATGGCACAATGAGCTTTAAAGAAATAAAAAAGAACTATACAATAATGCACAGAACCTTGGCGAGTGCAGGGGCCCTCTACACCAGCCTTGGCAACAATCTTCAAGTACGAATTACGTTTGGAAACAGAGTCTTCTTATATTAAAATGCAGTCATAACAGTAAGGTGGTATTACGGCACAAAGACAACGTAATTACATTACAGAGCAGACTAATAAAAACTAACAGAGACTAATCTAATATGCATATACAAACGCGTTATTTATAACAAAAGAAATATAACTGATTCCTAAAGTTTATGTTGATGGAGAACACGTAGACCGTTACGTCCACAGATCTAGGATCATGGCCGTATTGAAGAGTAAATCTATGAGGAGTGGATGTTTGAATTCAGCTATGGAGCCATGTACAGATGTTGATTTGTCCTCCGCAATTCAGAAACGGCCATATGAACCTTCACGTGACACGAAACAGAGTCCTGTCACCGTGAGACTCTATGGTTGACTTCCATTTGGACGCCTTTGACCGCAGCTTCTTTAGATGAGTTTGCTCGAGCCAATAGGACACGAACCATGTCCACATCATTTCTGACTTGCCCATGTGGCTTGTTTTTCCTGTAGACACCTGTAACATAGAGTTTCACAAAATAGCTGCGGAAAGTTGCAGCAGCTGCGGAAAGTGGCAAGATTCCGCAGCTAAATGAACAAAATCTAAATCAAACAGCAGACACAAAAATATAGTTAAAAACCATGTTAGATGCTATTTTGCAATTAATATACAATGATATTGACAATTTGGGAGGTTCAGGTGAGTGAAAAAGGTATAGAAAAGTGTATGGAAAAGATGCAGATTTGAGACTCAACAATAGGCTCAAAAATTTCGACTTGTCCTTCTCCTGCAATTATCCTTCTTCACCTTGAACTTCACACTTTTTATGCACTTCCTTTCTTGTATATCAAACTTGTTGAGTTGGTTGATAAAATGGATCGAACTACACTTTTATATATAGCCTCTTCTGCGGGTCAAATTGTGCTCATGTAGGTCAACTTCATCAGACAAGGGCCGACTTGGTGTAGAGGTGATAAATTACTTATTTGACTCAATAATAATTATTTTTACATGATTCAAAAGCCCAAGAAGAGTATCATTAAATGGAAAATGACTCTAATGACTCAATTTAAAACATAGAAGTATGCAATTGGGACTTTGACATATAACATGATGACCCAAGCATGAAACCCATGCTTTAATAAGTCATTGTAATAATAATAATAATAATAATTCCTTCTTTTGATAAACTTACATTTCATAATCACTCAAATACAATTATGAAGATTGAACCTAGTTACATTCTTCAACAATGGGATGACATACCTTCTAGAAATTTTGAATGAATCTCCTATAGTATCCTTCCAAACCCATGAATGACCTAACTTCGTCCACATTCTTTGGATTTGGCCACTCCCTTATAGCTTTGATCTTCTTAGGGTCAACTGAGATTCCCTCCTTGGAGACTATATGCCCCAGATAATGTATCGGTGACTAGAAGAAGTCACACTTGTCAAGGTTTGCATATAGCTTATGCTATCTCAAATATTGTAGTACTGCAGCCATATGCTTTTCATGTTCTTCTTCTGGCTTTGATTACACTAATATTTCATCGACGAACAAAACGACATACTTGTCCAAATAAGGACACAACGCATTGTTTATTAGGAATATAAATGTAGCAAGGGCATTATTAAGTCCAAAGGATACCACTACGAACACATAGTGCCCATATATCATTCTGAAGGCTATTTTACGAATATCCTCCTTGATTCTCATTTGATGGTATCCTAATATCAGGTCAATTTTACAGAAAATTGTTTCTCCTCTTAACTGATCAAAGAGCTCATCAATTATTGGCAATGGATACCTGTTCTTAATGGTCACTTTGTTTAGTTGTTTGTAATCAATGCATAGTTGAAGAGTTCCATATTTATTTTTCATAAATAATACAAATGCTCCCCACTGGAGACACACTTGGACTTATATAACCTTTTTCAAGCATTTCCTTCATCTACAAATTTAGCTCAACTAACTCTAGGGTGCTCATTATATATGGCGCCTTAGATGTTGGTGTTGCTCTAGGTACCAACTCAATAGAAAAATATACCTCTTTGTGAAGAGGAAATCTATGAACCTTCGCTGGAAATACATTTGCATACCACTGCAAAATAAGGAATCCTTGCAACAATTCAACTTCCTCACCTCTTTTGGCCTTGTCGGATTCCTCTTTCTTATTAATTTGTACTGAAATGGGATTTTTATTTTCCTGCAACACTCTTTTTTCTCCTTTCTCATCCAAGTATTCAATTGTTTTCTTATGGCAATCTCCTTTGGTTTGAAGCAATTACAACTAGTCCATTCCCAACTTGTCATAAGTGGGTGGCTCTAGGCATGTCACTAAGCTCAAATAGACATGACCTTACCCAATGGTTTATCCTTCACCTTGTTCCAGTTTCTAATTGAACTATCCAAGGTTCTTCATGAAATTCTCTGATTAGATTGAATTTTTTAGTGAGATATGGGATGACATAGCTATAATTAGAAAATGGATAAATTAAAATGGAAAAAACTTGTTCTTGTAGATTACCTTCCATCTCAATGATAGAGGTTTGATGATTTTCTTGGCAGTCATCCACCATTGCGTAGATTCTAGGCATACTTTGAGCTACCTCGCCTATCGTGCTTACCTCCTGAGCACTATAAATATTTGGCTCTGTGTCTTTCTAATGTGAAAAATCTATTCTTCTATTGTTTTCACCACAAGTCCAACACTTGAGCAGCTCCCGGATGTAATATTCCTAAATTAGCTTACAGCTAATAGGAATATTTTCTTTTCTTTTAAAATCTAGATAAATGAATAAATGGGCAAGGAGGCTCATAAATTGCTCAAGTATGAATAAAAATCCCTAATAGTGTGAAAAGGGATCATGAAATAACCAGAACAGGAATCCACATGTGTGAACAATGCCTAAACTATGTGGACAAGGTCAAGTTTGACCAAGTCAACAAAATTTATTCTCAAAGAGTGGATCCTAAATAAAGACAGCTCAATGTGAATGAAAATCAAGCTAGCTAGTCAAATTGAAGACACCTTGAGTGTGAAAGAGGTTGATCACTTGACCAAGTCAACCATGACCATATCTACAACACAATCTAGATGCATTGAACCTCTTTGAGGGGCAGCGCAATTCTAGAAGGGGATTCTACATGTGAAAGAGGCTAAACTAATGAAGTGGTTTAGGGTTTGGAAAGGATTTCATCTTATAAAAGAAGGAGGAGGACAACAGGAAAGGGTTGTTGAAGATTATTATTTTATGAAGGTATTGTCTGTTGAGACATCCCTCATTGGGGGTTTTCCTGTTTAGGAATCCCACCTCCTTCCTTGAGCAGCTCTTGGAGGAGACTTGTGCCATCTTCTCCACTATCAGGCTTGGGCCAAGCTTCACCTTACACCTACAGTGCTGATCCTGTTGAGGGTTGGGTTTTCCTTGTGAGTTGCAGCAGTGGAAGACACTAGATCTGCTCAGATATAGACTATACTAGTGACTCTTTTCAGTGAGTGTGTCTTTTAACCTCCTGGAAGAGTGCATTAGCTGATTGAGCTTTAGATCTAGACCCTGGCATCAGGCCAAAGCATTCTCAGAGCCTACAGCACAATTTCTCTCCCTGGACTGCGTTATTTTCAAAGGAGAAGTTGCAAGGTGTTTTGTCTGCATTTTGGAGGAGAGATCTCCGGTGTTAGGATTCTTCCTCTCACTGTGGTGATCCATGGATTGGACATCCAATCCATGTTTGTTTCAGATATGATATAATTCCCTATTGTATGATTCAGAAATTTTTGAATAATTCTGCAGATCTACAAATTTAGATCTCAGATCTACTCTCTGTGCTTCATGTTTTGCACAAAACCCCAAGGGGAATGTATAGATGAGCTTTTCTTGTACACAGATATGAATTAGATATATCTTTTTATGTACATATCTGCTCTAGATCTGAGTATTAATAAACTTCTGCTTCAGCCCCAATAAATAACTTTGTTGATTTTATGCAGACTTTTTCTATGACTGTAGCACCTCATTTAAGAGGATTTCTCCTGTATTGTCTTATTCTTTCTCTTGTACAATGTATGGGCTGTAATGTAACTCTGATTTGCTGTTATACATCTGATATTTGAACCTCCATATCATCCTATTTCTTTTCTTTAGTGGATATGTGCTATTTTTGAAGCAGTCCTTTGCATATAGCTGCAGCCCCTCTCTTTGGGTGATTTCCAGCTAGACTAGTTTGTGGGAGATCTGTTTAGCCCACCTAGTTTGATTTGTTTTTTCTCTCCTTTTGGATTTAGATATTAGATGATATTATCTAAGGGATCCAGGAGCTAAGAACTCATTTCAGTGCACTTAATTCTCAGAACTGCATTATTTTAACAGGCTTGCTATGTGATTCCCATTTTGGGATATTACACCAGACTTCAAAATTGGGTGGTGCTATCGACAGGTGCTGCAGTATTTTCCTTACAAAAATGTTGGCTTTCTGTTGAAATTTTTTCATTTGAGATAGGTTTTTACCTTCCTTCCTTTCGAAGCATTTCCTGGGTCAATTTCGCTTATTTCCAATGTTACACTTATCTTGCTAATTAACTCTGGAATTAAGCTTGCATTTTTCTTGCTCAAAATAGTGTCCTAACTTCTTGATAGCTTCCTACAGGGTTTGGAGCTCCAATAACTCATTTTTTTCTCTAAATTCCATCGGAACGCCACTGACAAATCTTTGTATTTTGGTTTTTTCATCCTTGATATATGGCACATATCTCAATAGTTCTAACAACTTGGTGGCTTATTCATCCCTGGTTAACTCACCCATTCTGAGTTCCTAAAATTCTCTGGTGTTACCATCACAATAACATTCAAACAAGTATTGTTCTCTAAAGAGCTTCTCAAACTTTTCCCAGGTCAATTCTCTTTCAACAATGGCCCTTACATTTTCTAGGTCCTCCCACCATATATTTTCTTTTCATTTTAAGTTTTAGGCAAAAAACCTAGCTTTCATATTCTCAAAATAGTCATGTATCTTAAAACAATTCTTCATTCTCAGTAGCCATGATTTTGCATATTCTGCTTTATTCATATCCCCATCAAATGTAGGTGGTTTGGCTTTCATGAACTACTCAGGCATGGAATCCTTTTCCTTACTTATTAAGTGGTGATAGTGATAGTTGGAATGATGGTTCCTCGAAGCAGTGGAACTATATGGTTCGCTGGAATAGTGGACTTGGGTGTTAGTTCCTCCCCTTGGGGTGCTCAAAGGTACATCCCCCAACAGAGTATCCTCACTACATTTCCTTTGTCTCTTTCTAGACCTACCACCATTTTCTCTGTTGGTGTTTTCTCATGAGTCATGAAGGTCTCTCATGTCGTTGTGACTAGCCCTTATCTCATATTTCATTTTCCTCTGCCAATCAGAGAGACTTTGTAGGATGACCACATTGATATTTGTCTGCCTTTCTAAAGCTCTCACTAGCCTCTCATTTTCATTTTTGACGCCTATCACTTAAATCCTCGTGCTTCTCAAGGTATCCATCCAATATGGGGAGTGATTTCCTTCCCTTTGACCAACTGATCGTTCTTCTTCATTAGCTATGAGCATATCACTTCCATGTTGTGATTGATCATAACTATAGTCAACCTTCCCGATCCTCATTGTTGTGTTCCCTTAAATTTTATGGTGCTTGCACAATTTTGTTAACCACGGACATTATTGGATACATAATCACAACTATGAGAATAACACTTATGATTCTACCACGAAAGGTTATTTTATGAAAAAGAAACCAATTTAGTGTGAAAAAATAATTATAATTCATATGCAGTAACAGTTTAAACTTGTAATCATAAAAATCAATAGTAAGCCCAGTAATAGCAACACTTAATAATTTAGAACACCTAACAACCACATAGAATATTTCACCCTCATTACTTTCTCGTGATTAAGCCCATCTAGTACAAGGATTTAAATTTTACTCTAATACCACTCAGTGACACACCCATCCTACTCACCCAGAGTAAGAGGGAAACCACTAGGTAAGTTAGGCTCCCAAGGTATAGTCATGGGAACGGAAATTTAAAATTTTGACCTTCTTCCTTCCCCTTTTCTCCCTCTGTAATTTATTACTATAATTATACTTTTTTTTTCCTTTTTATTTTGAAGCACTAAGTATGGCATTTTCTTCCCCACCTACCTCCTATTGCCACATGGTAGTCCTCCAGAGGTCCACCTAATAGTTAGGTGAGTAGAAGGGTCAGGAATACATGTACTTCTCCTAAGAATGCTCCCATCTGACAGTCCAACCCATGAGTTACGATCACTTCAGGGTCGGCCCAACTCATGAGCGCAGGAATCTCCCTCCTTCATGGAGGCTCGAACCCCGACATTTGACCTATTTGGGGTTGGTCTATCTTATCTCAATGTCGCATCCTTTTTGTAGGGTGTGTTTCCCAATTTCTGACAAAGTCAGTGTTGAGAAGTGTAGCAAGAAGTCTCACTTCGACTTTTCCTTACTCAAATTGATAAAAATTAGAATTTCCACATCAGCAGACAACTTGGAGGAAGTTAACTGAGGTGACATGGATCCTTTCTCTCAGTTAGCTCAGTAAATTCAAGTTAGAGGGATTGGAGTTCAGTTAAGCATGTGTGATTTCTAATTTGTAACAATCCAGTTAAGTTATTTCCAATTATATTAAGTTAAGCTAGTTCTAATTGTTGATATATTTAGTTGGAGATCAGATGTGCATTGTGACAAAAGTCTAACACAGTGACCATCTATTTAACTGATCAATCAACCAAAAATAGCTATTGCATGCACAGAATTCGAGTTCCCCAGTTGTGGTGTAGATTCCAAGGTAGTGTAACTTCAGTTGTAGACTAGTCTTGAGTGTACAGGTGTTGCATGCAGTCATAGGATCAACCTTGGGAATTTCACAATTAATTGGAGAAAAATTCCTAAAAAATAGGGACATGAATTCTCTAGATTTGTGCAAGGAAATAGGGGCTTAAGAAAAGGACAAAATTGATTAAGTTTTGGTTAGAGCTTCTCATTAAGCAGAGAGATAGGTTATTCACTTACAGGTTGAGCTCAGAGCGAGCTAGAAATTGTAATGCATTCTCTATTCATCTAATTAATGAAAGAAGGCTTAAGGGGTTTTTAACAGTTGGATTCCCTTGGATAAATATATGTATTTGTGTATGTGATTGATGCATGTTTATGAATGTTGTTCTGAATTGTGAATTAATTTCCGTAGAGCAGTAGAATAGAATTGTGTCTCTTGATTTAAATTAATTTTCTTGAGCAGTTTCAATTCTATAACCATATTTCTACATGGTATTAGATAATTATTCACATTAGAAAAATAATTTTGAATTTCTTTCTCAGGAATTTCGAATTTTAAACTTCAGTGTAGCAAGATCTCTTCGAAGTTGGGTGAATGAACTTCAACGGACTAATATTAGAGTATTCCTTGGAAGGTAGCTCAAATTTAATTGCATTGAAGGATCACATGGAGGTAGTGCTTGATGACAATGGATAGTTGGAATATGTCAAGACAAACATTCCAAAACCAGGATCAGTTGATGTCCGTAACCTAACCCAATGGAAGAAAGATGTAGCTAAGGCAAGGAGAAGTATCTTGGAGGGAGTGAGACCACATTGTCTCAAATATCCATGGCAAATAAACTCCTTTCACAATGTGGAAGACACTAACAGAGTTATTCAGGAACAACAGTGACAATATAAAACTAGCCCTCAAAGACAAACTTAGAAACATCAAGATGCAGAAGAATGATATTATTCCACAATATCTCACCATATCTACACAAGTTCGGGGTGAGCTTGGATGGGTTGGTCTGAATGTTTCAAAAGATGACCTGGTGAGCCTAGTTCTTCTAATCCTTCCCAAACATTGGAATAAATATTAGGACTCAATGAACGGGAGGGAGAAATTCCGAATTGGGAATGCTTATGGTTTTATTTGGTACAAGAAAAGATTAGGTGGAATATCAGATATGGAATTTCATCCAAGGGGGGAGGATGAAGAAAATTTTTCATTGGTTGGAAAGGGAAAGAAGGGAAAAGGTAAGAAGTCTCAAACCAAACAAGAATCCAACTAAGGGGGAAAGAATAAAGACTTTTCCAAAAGAAAATTCTTCAATTATAATGAATTTGAGGAATATTCTACAAAGTATCCACACAAAAAGTCTAGCAAGAAGAACTCACTGAAGCAACGGGTGAAGCATTGGCTTCACAGTTTGAGGTAGACATCACCCTTATCACATGCATGGCCAGCATGGTGATGGGGAGTGCGTGGTACATTGACTCAGGTGCCATGTTCCACATGATAGGGTGTAGAGATTTTTTCAATGACCCTGAGGAGAAAGATGTCAATATGCATACTGAGCTTGGGGACGGTGAAAGGTACAATGCTATCGGGATGTTGAAAAGTGTAACTATTTTCGGTCTTCGTAATGACATGTGCAATTGTGATTTTATGTAATTAATGAGAAGAAGGAAATAAAAGTATTATTGTAATTCTTGTATCATGGGTTTCATGAGCAAGGAATTTTATTTTAGTGATGGATCCCATTGTGAGCCTTTATGATTTTTCATTAAGTCATAAAATTCAATTTGATTCTATGTCATGTATGAAGGACAATTATTATGCATGTTACATATTTGTATAAGTTATTGAAAGAGTTAAAAGACCCTCCAAGAAAAGCACAAGCATATCCTATCAAGTCGGCTTAAAAATTGAATAAATGGTCTCCTCCAAATGACACATTGTCTCACCCTCCAACAAGTCGACTTATTTCATGGGGAAAAAACTATAAATACGGTAGCTCGGCCTCATTTCAAGATCAAAATTTCGGTCATCATCAATTCTGCGATATGAGGTGTCAATTTCATCAAGGAATATTATTATCAAGTGAAGGAGGGATGAATATACATTGATATCGTTTCTGGTATGTTTTTGGGTTAATTTTCTCCACACATGTGAGGAAACAAGCGATTAGTTGCAGCAAAAGAAGTCGAGAGAAATTGTAGTCTCCTTAGGTAGCCAAGTTGGAATAAGGTCAATTCAAGAATGAATTTTAGTCAAGATAGAAGGAGACCCTATCCAAAGCGAATGAAATCAATGCATAATAAAAGGTCATATGCATGCGCTAGGGTTTTTCAAGCAAAAGGAGGTCGAGGTTGTGAAGAAGAATCCGAGAAAGGAGAAGGAGGAGAAGGATCATTGACTAAGGATCTCATAAAGGAAGCCTTGTATCTTTGTCTTGGAGTGGCAAGTAGTTCAAGGGTCTTGGTATTGGCATTCATCAATTGAAGTCTCTATAAGAATAAGAATTTGTTTGAGTTTTCCTCTCAAGTGGGAAAGGTTTTAGCCCTTGTTGATAACCTATATTCTATGTCCCTTGTCTCTCATGGTTTATGCATTGGTAATTATTTGAATAATAAGAACACTATAATAACATAATCAAAATAAGATTATAATCTAAGAAATAGATATCATTCACAAGCAGTTACCATAAGTAGAGAAATCAACTAATACTTGACGCCCTATATTTCTCAACATGGTTTTGAGAGATGAGGTGAAAAAATCAAGGAAGGGAATCTTATGAAGGGATACTCAAGGATCGAATCTCAAGAAATACATCAAATCAAACTGAAGGATATCAAAGTGAAGTCAAGATCTACATCGAAGTATCAAAACCATAGATCAAAGAAGAAGTCTACACCAAAAGGAAGTCTTGGGATCATCATCAAGAAAAGGAAGGAAAAAACCCTACATCTACTCAAGGTGAAGCTATATAAAAATTAAAATGAAGATCATATTTAATTCAAGATCTACAAATGAATCAAAGAAAATCTACTCCAACAAGAATTATTGGAATCCTCAAGTCATCTCAAGATACCTCAAAGACCCTACTCAAGTTAAAATTATTATACATCAAGAAAGATCAAGAATGTTGTCATCAAGATTATAAGATGATATATATCTCATTGAAGCAAGATCCCTACCTTTGAATATATCATTAAGAATCCATCATTGATCTTCATAAACAAGGACTCCACTATCAAAGGATCCAAAGGGATCTCCCTCTCTGAGGGATCAAGGATTATTATTAAAGAAAACTATCTTCATCAAGGAGAAGTTTTCCATTTTTTCATATCATCATCAACATCAATAAAGAAGCAAGGATAAGGAGCATAATAGTAAGTACATATATTTATGTCCACAACTTACTCTTTCAAAATGTATTTTTGCAAGCAGAGCAACAAATTAGTTGGGGCTTCAAACTATCTTGCATGGAAGAAAAGGATACATCTGAATCTCATTGAAAATGAGGTTATGGAACATGTCAAAGTATTTATCACCAAAGTTGGAAAGGAATATTCTCAATCTCTTGAAAAATATATGAAAGGGGAAGTTAGGGCTCAAATTATTTCATATAATCCATTAATTATCCCCTCATCACATATGTATCTAAACTCGAAACTTCAAAATAAATCTATGGCAAACTGGTAGAGTTGTATTCCGTAAGCACTGCTAGAGAATTTATCTCTCTACAGCAAGAACTCTACAAGATGAAAATTTCAAAGGAAAAGGAATAACCTCATACTTTATGAGGATATCTGAGATCAGGGATCAATTTCAAGATCTAGGAGAAGTCATGTCTGATATAGAAATGACTAGAGTAGTAATAAATTCACTACTGGAGGAATGGGGTAAGTTTACTTCAAGTATTTATGGGAAAAAATAAGCTACTTTTTTCCATGAACTGTGGTCAATATGAAAGATTAAGGAATATATGCTAAAGGAAAAATATGATGTGGGATCAGGTGAACAAAATCAAGCATATGCTACAGTGACAAAAAGTAAAGGAAAATTTGGAAAGTTTGGTCCTCATAAAAAGAAGAACATGGCTAAGATTCAATGCTATGGGTGTTAGGAATATTGGCACTATAGGAGATTTTTTCCTAAGCTCAATAAGTAAAATAACAAAATAGGAAGAGAATAATCCCATATCATCGAGGAAGTGGAGGAATTTGAAAAGAAGAAGTCCAAGAAAGAGGAAGTAAAAGATCTCTACTATGATTGAGATAGTCTTCCCCACCTAGCTCTTTTCAAGTTCTTGCTTAAAATTTCTCCTGTTTTCTATCATGATAGGAATAATTAGAATAGCATGATAGGATGCATCATGGCATCATAGAAGCATTAGAAGAAAGAGATCATAACATCATGATATAATAGCATGATTTAAAATTCAAATCTATGGCAGTAAACTATGGAAGGATATATCTCTTGGGTACCTAAATAGAAGCATAATTAGTACTTATGGGAAAAAGAGAAATTCATTTGGTAAAATGCTCATCATACATCATGGAAACATATTCTATATGGGGATTTTTGGCTTGAGGGGTCTTGACCCAGGTTTTGTTTTAAGGTTTGCCAACAAACCCCTGTAGTACTGGCCCTTTCAAAAATGGTCTGCTTGCGCAGGTCGAGGTCTCACCCAAAGTAGTATGGGAGGGTGCTGGAACCAAGTTTTCGCACTCTGAGAGAGAGACAAATTTAATTGAAGGGGGTTCCTTAAGATCTAATACACCTGCGCTGGAGAAGCCCTAACACAGGAACCCTTAGCAGTAGATTTGGCGGAAGAACCCAAGAGATGCTAAGAATTAGATGTCACAACTCAGTAATAAAATGTGACAAGATAATTAGAGTTAGACCTATGCATTCATTCCTTCCTCCAGTATCGCATCCATGTTCTCATTCATAAAACAAAAGTATTCAATGAACAGATATAGTTACAGAAATAACATAAAGTGTAGCCAATAACCGTAACACAGAAGCACTTAGATATCACAAACAATCTTCTCATTCATTAATATCTAGATCTAGCTTACATAATCTATCTACTAGCCCACACACACATCCAACGGGGTCCACACACAGCAGGACTCAGGGTCTCTGTGCACATAGCCAACAGGAGCCCTTACCCAGACAATCGGCACACAAGATCTACAAGTCCGTATCCAAGCTTTTCAAAAACCTAGCCTACCCTAGACTCGATTTATCCATCTATTTATAACATATTTTCCTATGCTATTATATGGTCTGCAAACTATGGTTTGTGGAACCTTGGTCTACCCTGTGACCCATTACAATTCATTGGGGACTTTGACCCACCCCAAAGCCCCTGCTCTAGATTAGATTATTACAAAATATTACAAAAATGTTCTACAATTTCCGTTATGGGACTCCCAACACAATCTTGTGACTCGTCCCAAGTCACAACATCAGCAGGATCTTCATCAACTCCTGGAGTTGTTTGACGGCGACAGCAAAAGGGGGCAGGACACCTATGCTCTATGTGGCTGCATTCTATGCAATATTGACCAAATTTTGTGAATTTGGGCCTTTGGTAGCTGCAGTGACACTCTCCAAGGTCTGATTCAATTGCTTCATGGCCCCATCTAAGTCCTACAAAAGCTTGAGAGCTTCGTCAGCCCATGGCTTCAGGTGGTCACTGAGTACCTGCTTCTTGCGATGGAGCCCTCCGATTTCATCTCTGAGTGCATGGCTAGTCTGATGTCGTGCTAGTCATTGGGATGGGATGAGGGTGGGCATAGTGGCTACCATTTGCTCAAAATATTGCTCCTTTTGGTGCAACTCCTGATTGATTTGGTGAAGGAGGGGATCACGCTGCACCTGGGACCATAACGCCATAGCAGTCTCTAACAATTTGGGGTCCTTTGTGATTTGCATAGTAGTACTGTTGTTAGCTTCCGTGACCAGCGCGGCTCGCTGGGCGTGCACCTCGGAAGTGGTCTCAGGTTGTATCTTGGCTTACAGTGATGCTATCTCTAGTCCCAAATTGGCCTTAACAACCTTCACTTCGGTCTAGGATGCCTTCAAAGCGGCAACCAAGCCTTCAACCTTGGCCTCCGGCGCAGCGGAGGCAGGAATTACTTCCGAAATATCATTGCAGAGCCGATCTATTAACTGCTCTAATTCAGCCTTCTGCGTGACTGCTGCGATGTGTGCTACTTGGGCTTGGGTGGTTTCGGCAGCTTTGGTCACAATATTTTTCTTGGCCTCACTAAGTTGTTGTTGTGCCTGTATTTCTTTGTACTGAAGTTCATCGAGGATGGAGACAAAAATTTCGTGCAGTTACGCACATGTCAGCCTGGAGAAATCAAGGTGAACCGAAGAGCATGCACGGACTTTGTCATATAGTATTAGGGGTACCATAACAAAAGTTGCACCCCAAAGGGGGCACATCTGACTTTCCGTCACGGTGGCCAAGGTTGTAACTTTAGCTGGCTGGCTCGCTTGATTCTGCCTCGCCTGATCCACGCTCGCCTGAAGTGCGTCTGCCTTTAGCTGAAGAACCTGCAGTTCAGACTGCAAGGCTTCTACCGTGACCTTCTGGTGTTCTTCCAAAGCAGCCCATTGATCTTTTGACGCAATAGTGAAAGCGTCCGCAATCTTCTCTAATCCATCTTCTGTCAACGTAACCTCCATCTCTGCGCCAGTCTTAATATCCTTTCACTTCTTCCTCGACCCTTTGGGAGGCTCACCTATGCACTTGGTGCCACATGGGGAGGCCACACCCTCACCACCAAGCCTGTCGATTCCCTCACCCTGCTAGGACTCCCGCTCTGCCCTCGTGGTGGCATATTTAAGGGTCTCTTTGGTCGTTCTTTTCTCCGTAGCATGCACCTCAGAGACCTTCGTTGGTTTCAGCGAGATAGTATCCTTTGGCGTTGCATACTTGCCAGATGTACTTGTTGTAACCGGGGCTGATGACTTGAATCCAAGCTTCCATGCCAATGGCCAAGTTGCAACGACTTATGCTTCCATGGCCATATAAGGGAGAGTATACCAGGCTGGATATTTGCAAGCCCGAATTTGCACATTATGCATAGTAACCTGAAACACTACAATACCCTTGTAATTTTCATAGACCGCAGGCGATACGCGCGATTCACACATATCTGGCTTGAGCTCAGGGAGCACCGCCTCGTCAGGTGCCTCCCATGCAACCAAGGAAATTAACATCATCAGTCGTGAGTATCAAAATTCCCTTTCGTGGTCCTGTGCCTCGCACACATTATCTAGAAATTCGTCGCAGAGGTACTGCGACTAGTTGTAGCAGACCCCTTTTTTGCATCTGCCAGCAAGCTAAATTACATAAGCAGGGACGGCCGAAGCCTAGCACTTGCGCATCATTTTACATGAAATAAGTAGGGTACCCATGTGCACTCCTGCGTTAGCTATTGTTTCTACCAGGAACCCTCTATTGTTGCGACCAACATTAAATTTAGATCGGAATTCTTCGACAATCTGCTGCTCGAACTTCTTGCCGACGCCCATCATGGGATTGGGCCTGTGCATGGGGAGGCTAATGATTCGGTGAATTAAGGCAGTGTCAATCAGGATGTGACCCTGGATCCATAAACACCCATCGTGGACCAGCACCAACAACTGGCAAACAACCAGGCTAGTGATGTTGTATCGGCCAAAGTGGGGGACGTGCAACAAATTTAATATCCCCGAACCTG
The DNA here is from genome assembly GCA_034641835.2 of Pinus albicaulis. Taxonomy (NCBI): domain Eukaryota; kingdom Viridiplantae; phylum Streptophyta; class Pinopsida; order Pinales; family Pinaceae; genus Pinus; species Pinus albicaulis. The sequence continues at coordinate 1,875,147,939 of CM076575.1, read as the reverse complement.
CCAATCTGCATGCCCGCGGCATCGGCTCTACCTTCAGCACGTTATCATACAACACTCTTTCAAGATATAATTCTGGAGCCAGTGCTGGGAAGGTGCCTATATTGGCTAGATCGTGATCATCGAACTTAATGGAGGGGAGGCCTCCAAACATATCACCAATTAGGGGCACCTCCGCCGGGACCAGAGGCATTTGTAGGTAGGCTTGGAAAACATCGATATTCTTGGGGGTGTGCACGGTTGGTTTGCTTGGTTTAACATATGGAAGCAGCCAGGAAAGTGGGGTCGCTTGTAGAGATTCCTCCGGAGCCATCATAGGGCACTTTGATGGATCAAGTGAGCAGGCCTTAGGCACCTTTCGAGGGGAATGCACTATCCAAGGGGATGTGCATGGCTTTACCCCAGCCCACGTCGTATCTTTTTCTTTTCCTTTCTTCATTCCCTTCACCTTCCCTTTGCCCTTCCTCTTGGCCGGCATAGACACGACCTCCTCCATATCAGGGGTTACTTCCAATACGTCTTCAAACCCAACTTCCATGGAAGCCATGACAAGCAATGACTCGGCGGGGTTAGTAGCGGTCATTCTTGCTCAGAAGACGAATTCAAGGCTGCTGATGTCAGAAGGGGTAGCTTGCCCAGAGATATGATGGAAATTGCATAGAACAGATAGATTTCACAGTGGATATTAAAGCACAAGAGTTTTAGAAAACAACCGAACCTGTTCTAACCTACGCTCCTCTTTTTATACCTCCCAATGGGTGAAAATAGTCAGATTAGCCTTAATTGCAACTTCTCGTTATGGAAACGGTAAAAAATACTCCCATATTTCCGCATTAATTTCAAATTTCCCATTCCATTCAACAGTAAAATTGATTTTTCACCCAGTTTTCCCATTACAATGGCTAGTTTTTCCAGCTGCGTACTACCCTTGCACCTGCGTCGCACCTTTTTACACCTCCTGTGCTGCTCACTACCCTTGCGCATCCATCGAACTCTCCTTCACTTTTCCTTCCTGGTGTGCATCCTTTACATAGCTACTCCGACCATATAATCATTTGGTCGGCGCCGGGTCATCTCTATAGGGGTTCAGAAGGATTCCATTAACGTACCTTGAAGAGTAATCTCCACGCAGCGTAGCCAACCTGACCGCGCCACCATTGGTAATCTCCTTCACTATGTATGGGCCTAACCAGTGCTTACGAAACTTTCCTGGATGGAGTGAAAACTAGCTGTCGTAAAGTAATACCAACTTGTCTTCCTTGAATACCTTCTGTAGGATATGTCGATCATGACAATCCTTTTCGCAAGCCTTCTGAACCTACTGGTGAAACTGAGAAATGAACCAATCTTCTTCTAGGGCCATCAGCTGTGCCAAGCGTTCCTCCATGATGTATGGTTCCACCATGTTTTTAAAAGCTGAAATGCGCAAGATGGGAACAATGTATTCCATAGGCATGATGGCCTCCTTCCCGTAGACCATTCTTAAAGGTGTTTTTCTTGTGATTTTCTTACATGTGGTCCTATAGGCCCAAAGTACTGAGGGAATGTGCAGGTCCTAATCACTCCGGTTAGTGTTACAGACCTTAGTGAGCGTGTTTTCCAAAATATTATTGAAGGCCTCTACTGCCCCATTCGCCTGTGGGTGATATGGGGTACTCTTTGCATGGTGGATCTGGAATTCCTCAGTTAAAGCTACAACAGTCTCATTAACAAAATGCGTACCTCTTTCACTCATGAAGATCTTCAGACAGCCAAACCTAGTCAAAATATGTTCAAAAATGAAGTGCGTAGCGGTATCTGTTGTACAATCCTTGACATCCTTTGCTTCCGCCCACCTCGTTACCATTAGGGGAATTTTGAGGTCTAAAATGGGCCTCCTAAGAAAAATGTATGACAAAAATAAAATTTATAAGAACCAATAGGATTCAAGATGATGATTTCAACCATGGGGGATGATTCACCATTTTTTAAGTAAAAGGGGTAAAAGATTAAAAAATAATAAAATAATAAAACTAATTTTTCAACTCATATTTTTAACTTATCTCCCAAATTTTTTACTCAAATTTTGAGCAGGAGTACTCATTAGATGCAAAATTTAATTCCTCATCCAAGGAGTACCCATGTTGCATACTTTCGATGGACCCTGCTACACGAAAAATGAGAAATACATAAAAAAACGTGATTGCAATCACATTTTTCATGTATTTCTCATTTTTCGTGTAGTAGGACCCATCGAAAGTATGCAACATGGGTACTCCTTGGATGAGGAATTAAATTTTGCATCCAACGAGTAATCCCGCTGGAAATTTGAGTAAAAAATTTGGGAGATAAGTTGAAAATATGAGTTGAAAAAGTGGTTTTTTCTTTTTTCCCTCTAAAATTTGATGATGTAATCAAATATTATTTTATTATTTCCACTACTATTTTATAATTTCCTTAGGAGGCCCATTTTAGACCTCAAAATTCCCCTAATTCATAATCAGTGGCAATAATGATGTACCGGGCACCTATCTTCTTTCCTGGGGGATTGATGGGTCCCACAAAGTCTATGGCCCATTTGTCAAATGCTTGCAGGGCCATCTGTGGTTGCAAGGGCATCTTATCTCTACGTGAGGGTTTTCCTATTTGTTGGCATGTGTCACAAGCACGGAAATATGCATGAGCATCGTTATGCAATGTGGGCCACCACAACCTAGCCCTCAACACTTTCTGTGTAGTTGCTTTTCCTACATAGTGTCCTCCTGCAACTCCACCATGGGCCTTAGCCAAGATAGCTTGTCTTTCGTGGTCCAATACATACCTCGCAGTACCTCATCTGCACCCAGTTTGTATAGTTGTTCGGCGATGATGGTAAAATCAGCTGCGTGCGCGACCAACTCCTTCTTCTATGGTACTGAGTAGTTGTTGGGTGCCATACCTATGGTCACGAAATTAATGATGTCTGCAAAGTGCTCGTCAACCACCTTGATAGAAAACAGCTACGCGTCAAGTAATCCTTCTTCCAGATTAGTTGCCTCTTCCCCACTCTTGATCCGAGACAAATGGTCAGGTCTGGCATTCAATATCTCGAACTTCACAATGATTTCAAAATCATACTCTTGAAACAACAATAGCTACCTAAAAATCTCCCCCCCCCCCCAACACAACCTTATTAACCAAGTATTTTAGAGTTGAATGTTATATGAACATCTTGAAGTGTCCACCTAGTAGATAGTGCCTATACTTCTTTAGGGCATACACCATTGCCAATCCCTTGTGCTCCGTAGTAGAATAGTTACGCTCTGCGCTAGAGAGTTTTATGCTAGAAAATGCAACCGAGTGATCGATGTCCCCATCTCCGGGCTATGCTAAGAAAACTCCTAATGTTATCCCTGATGCATCCACATGCACATGATAGACCTTTTCCCAGTTGGGAAATATAAGAATAGGTGCAGTTACCATCTTTAGTAGCTCTAAGCTCTTCTGACACTCTTCATCCCAAAAAAAGGATACATCCTTATTTAGCAACTTTTCCATTGGTGCGGTGATCAAAGCATACCCTTGAATAAACTTTCTGTAGTAACCAGTGTGGCCTAAGATGGAGCACATTTGTTTCTCAGTGGTTGGGACTGCCAAATTGATGATAACCACAATCTTGGTTGGGTCAACCATCAATCCTTGATGACACACCACATGTCCTAACAAAATCCCAAATTGGACGCAAAATATGCATTTCTTAATGTTTAATGAGATTTTGTGTTTCCTGCAGGCATCCATCATCATGCGCACGTTTGACACATGATTATTTACTAATCCAAAAACTGTCCAATCATCAATATAGACCTCCAAAAACTTATGAATAAATTCCTTGAATACTGCTACAAATACGCACAAAAAGATGGTAGGGGATTCTTCAGCCCAAACGGCATGAAAGTGTACTGGAACAATCCCCACTTAGTTGCAAAGGTTGTCTTGTTGTGGTATTCAGGTGCTATTCAGATATGATGGTACCCTGAGAACCCATCAGTGAACGAGTATGCTTCCTGACCTCCCACGTTATCCAGAATTTCATCAAATAATGGCATAGGGAAAGGATCATGTACGCAGGCATCATTTAACTTGCGTAGGTCTACGCAGATCCTTATTTCTCCTTTAGTTTTGTTTTCTTGGACCACCATAGGGGTTACCCAATCTGACTGTTCCAGCAGTTCAATGATACTTGCGGCCATGATCTTCTCTATTTCCTCGACTTTCTATTGCCATCATCTTCATCAAGTGGGTTGCCATTCAAGGACAACACTCTGTCAAGTGGAACACTTTCATCGAGGACAACTTGCTACATGTATTTCCCAACACTTTGTTTGTATTTAGGGTTCAGGTGATAGGGCCACTATTAGACAGGGCACACATCCGGCCTCAACGTAATCCTCATAACACCCATATCCCCGACAATCCCCTTGAGCTCTGAGAAATTTGTGGGGAACAGATCTTGATATTCAGTCAGCATCTCTGCGATCTTTCCCACCATGATGTTATCCCAGTAATCCTCAATTTTGGCCATCTTGGGTTGCGCTTTTGTACCAATGTTGACTTCCTTTAGTTTCAATGGTTTGATTACATCAACTGCCTGTAATAAAGGTCCTGCAATGGCATGTTCTCCTTCTGAATCTAGGATAGTGATATTTCGGGGGTCTTCATCGCAATCTTCTACTGAAAAATTTTTGCAGTTGACAAAATCTTGCATCTACACATCCCATGTTGGTGCAATACATTCTTGCTTAGAGAAGGACTCATCAAAGACCACAGCATCTATATGTTGCAGGGCTTCATCGAGTTTCTCAGATCCTCCTACTAGACCAAACGTCATCATAAAATCACCATCCATTGTACCCCAGTGACAATTGCGCTGGTGTAGCTCTGCATCCAAATACCAGGTGGTGGGGATTGGTCCAAAAGCATGAATAAACATATGGACCCATTCATTCCATTTGTTTTCATTCCATACTTCCATCCAGAGAGCCAAGTGCTTCCACGGATCCCCTTTACTCGAGAAGAGTTCCATGGGTGGGTTGAAAGGAGGGTTGAATCGTAGGATCATCATCTTTTGGCATTTCCCCTAGTCCTGAAAAGCTTCCTTATGGGTTTCCCACCATTGCGCAGGGGTCACACGCATAGAGAATTCAAGGGCCCAAAACCTTTTTTCTTCAGGGACATTCGCTTCAATTTCTTTAATAAAGTCCTTAACACTACCAGAACCATCAAAGTAAGGTAGTTCTCTTACCTCCAAGAAGTTGCATTGGAAGCTTTTTGTGATCTTAAGGCACCATAGCGTAGATACATCATGCAACCGGTTATGCTAGTTTTCTATTTCCCCATCTAAGTCTGAGAGGCATTCGTTGTCTTTTTCCTAGCATAACATGTCGTCAGCCGTGGGATTGATCTAATCATCGTCCTGGGAAGTTAGTTTGTAGATGTGATCAACATCCTCCTCCTTACATACTAGTTTGGTATGTCACTCACCTTCTACTAGATCCCGAGGGACTATTACCCGTGTACCTTCGTTTTCAAAGATCATACTTCTCCTTTTCAAATTAATGATACCTCCCATGTTAATGGCCCAGTCCAGGCCTAAGAGCGCAGGGTAAGAGTATGTGTCATCCACAATCTGGATTACTTCGAAATATGCATAGAATTTAACTCCTGCAATGTCCAACACAACCTTCAGCAATCATCTTAGCGGAATGATATTTTGTTGATTAGCCATATTTAACTGAATAGTGGACCATTCCAGCTTAGGTTCTCCCATCTGTTGCCAAGTTTTCTTGGGAAGGAAATTTGTGTTTGATCCTAAGTCGAGGATGACCTGGTCCATTTTGTAGTCCCCAATATGCGCAGTCATATGCATCTCCTGACCAGTCCCTCTTTTGTTCTTATTAATTTTGTTCACAGATTTAACCTTTGTTTGTGTGGCAACCTTTTCTTCACAACTATCTATTAATGCTTGGAGATACTCTACTACCTTTTAGTTGCGCAGCAGCTTCATACATGCCTGAAGGAATGGCTTAACTTCTTCATATGATTTTAGATCTACCAAAGTATTTGAGGTAGATGCATCATATTTGGCCATCTCCCTCAGAGCCTCCATGAAGGTTTATTTCTCCTTTTTCAGATCTAGGCTTTCCTTTTTCTCAACAACCCTCCTTATCAGTGGTTCAACTGCAACTTTTTCCTCAACTCCTCCGGTGGCAATGCCGATGCGTGTAATCACATTGATACTTGGCCCATCATCTTGTGGTTCTACCTTAACCTGTTGTACGTTCTGCATGGGTGTCTTATGTTTCTCTTGCATCTTTGCTATCAACACCAGACAATCTTCAATGACATGGTCAAAGTGCCTGCAGTATCTCTAGGATTGGTGTGCAAGGTTTGGGCAGTCCCTTGCATAATTTCCCACATCCACATAGTTGTAGCAGATCAGTTGCCCTCGTCCACAACCTGCGCTTCCACCTGTCCCTCCTCCCCGTACTCTTGCAGGGGATCCTCCCCACCCTAAGGGGGATAGTGGTGATGAGGGGTTAGCCTATACCCTATATAAGTTTCCCCTATCCACCATGAGGTCAATTGTTTGGCAGTTTTTCTCATCGTGTCCCACAGATGAGTAGAATCTACACCACTATTGTTTCAGTTCTATAATATAGGCACCTAATCGTGGGCAGTGATTTGTATCACACCTTCCTGCTACTCAACAGTAATCACACCACAACATGGGGGACCTAGGTCCATCCATTTCCCTAGGGAGTAGATAACTTGGTCCCCCAACGTGAATATAATTTGATAACAAAGGGCATTGATCCTTAGTGTGGCCTTACACCCTGCAGCGTATGCACGAGACATCCGAGCTGACTTCCTTACCTCGATCCTTTCGTAAGTTCTGAATTTCTAAGTGCATCACCTCTAGTTGGCTTTGGATTTGTAGTGAAACAAATTGGGTATCTTCTCTTGGCACAACTTCTAGCTTCATGGAAATTTCTAGGGCTTCTTCCTGGGAGGCGATCTTACGGTTTCCCTATAGGTCCACGCAGATGTGGTAACAACATGGCGATAAACCATTCCTTGTGTTGTTTTTCCTCGTAGACAAATCATCCATCATTGATGAAATTATTTAGCTACTGGTCAGCTTCCCAGACCAACTCTGTAGGTCCATGTTTAATATCCTTCAGCTCGACCACACATTGAGAGTAGGACTTAGGCTTCCGGAACTGCTTCTTTAGGGCATCCTTAATTTCCTGTATTGAAGGATTTGCGTGCTGACCAATGTATCCCATGAACCAATCCAGGGCCCATCCTTCAAAGGCTATGGATATATGCGCCTTATTGACAACATCATTATTGATGTTCTATGCAGTCCATACAGACTCTTCTACAAACCAGAATCGATCAATATCCTTGGCCCCTGCACCCTTAAATGTGGGTAGCTTCATGTGCGTAGCCATATCGTCTGCAGGTGGTGGTGGAGGTGGGGTAGGAGAATTCTTACCCTTAAGTGGGTTCTATGATGGCGTAGCCAGGGGATTGGTTCCCACTTGCATAGCCTCACCCTGGCTAAGATCAGGTGATTCCCTTAAAGGACTGTATACCGATCTATATCCTTCTTGATTAACCCAGAAGTATTTACCACCTCGTGCCGTGTTTCCACTCTGGTCAGAGGTCATTCACTTGGTGTCGCTGCACAAGACACCCTTTTCACATAATAGCATCTTAATCAGAAACGACATGGTTTACAGGAACTTACCTCTAAATCCTTTGAAGAACCTTCACTCAGCTTCTAAATAAGACATGAACTGATCAACTGCAAACTCCCTTACAAACCCTCCCAAAATAATATCAACCCAGTGGTCCACAGTCCTGGTGATCTCGTTATCAACCTTCTCTAACTATTGAATTAACTGAGGGGTCCACTACATGATCTGATGGTCTTTCTAGTAGGTCTAGAACTCTGCTAATATTTCCATCCACTCCTTCAGTTCGTGTGTGAAGGATACGAAGAATATTCTGTGTATTTATGTAAATATCTACATGTTATTCCACTCTTCGGTAGATAATTGCTTACTTCTATTCTCTTTTAGGGAAAAATCTTGAATTTGTTTTTCAAACCAGTCCTCAAGATCTGGCTTCAATGGCTGCCAATGATCCCATGGAATTACCCACTCTCTCTCTCTCAAAATTACCCTGGTCCCAGAAACAAACCATTTGTTGGCTTGAGGGGTCTTGACCTAGGTTCGGTTTAATTTTTTCCAACAAACCCCTGTACTGCTGGCCCTTTCGGCAATGGCCTGCTTGCGTAGGTCAAGGTCTCACCCAAAGAAGTATGGGAGGGTGCTGGAACCAGGTTTCTGCACCATGCGAGAGAGAGAAAGTTAATTGAAGGGGGTTCCTTCAGATCTAATAGACCTGTGCTGGAGAAGCCCTGACACAGGAACCCTTAGCAGTAGATTTGGCAGAAGAACCCAAGAGAAGCCCAGAATTAGATGTCACAACTCATTAATTAGACGTGACAAGATAATTACAGTTAGACCTATGCATTCATTCCTTCCTACAGTATCACATCCAAGTGCACATTCATAAATCAACAGTATTTAGTGAACATATATAATTACAGAAATAACATAAAGCACAGCCAATAACCATAACACAGAAGCACTTAGATATCACAAACATTATTCTCATTCATTAATATCTAGATCCAGCTTGCAGACTCTATCTACTAGCCCACGCACAAAGCTAGCGGGTTTCGCACATAGCAGGACTAAGGGTCTCCGCGCACACAGCCAGCAAGAGCCCTTACCTAGAAAATTGGCACACAAGATCCACAAGTCCATATCCAAGATTTTAAAAAACCTAGCCTACCCTAGACTCAATTTATCCATATATTTATAACATATTATCCTGTACTATTCTATGGTCCACAAACCGTGGTTTGCAGACTCTTGGTCTACCTCGTGACCCATTACAATTTGTTGGGGACTTTGACGCACCAAAAATCCCCTGCACTAGACTTTATTATTACAAAATATTACAAAAATGTTCTACAATTGCCACTAGGGGACCCTGCTCCAATAGGGATACTCTAGGTCATCAAGATTCTTTGATGGAATCTTCATCAAAAGGTTCACCGATCAAGATAGGAATCAAGTGTTTCATCAAGAATTCCAAACTTGCGAAATTCATGGGATGATGGTATGATGACTGATCTGAATCCGTCAGCCACCAGATTAACCCATGATCTTTTACTTCTATGATGTGGTTATAATTTCATTTAAAATAGCATAAATGAACATATATGCATGTTGTAAAGAAGAGGGAACAAGACAACAATCGGCAACATAAGAACATGAGATAGCGATAACAGAGTTCATCCAATTTGGACTACGTCTCCAAGCCCAGTGTCAATATGGGGAAGGTCGCTTCATATAGTACTGGAAATGGTGATGATGTACATGGACTATGTTTTCTATCATACAAGGACATATGCCCTCGGCATGAGTCGATTTTCTCTCCATGAGACATTCCTCTACAGGAACTATCACTCACAATAGGCCTCCTATCAACATGACATAATCTCACACAAGGTGACGATGAGGATCCCTTCAACAAGGTTACATGGTGATCTCAATCAAACATAACAATCCATGGTGAATACATCTCACATGAAGTAGAAACATAGATCCCGCAACATACATAAATAAGGGATCTAAACAACATATTACATCTCACAGGAAATGATAAAAGAAGCACATGAAATCAATACTGCATATACCTCAACCCTTGAAGTTGGCAAAAGAAGTGGATGCTCCTATACTGAATCTGGTTGCACCATCGAATTCATGGCATTGAGAGGCATAAAATCGACAGTCCACACTTTGGAATCTAACACCGTCACTCCAATCTAGAAAATGGTCGAAAAATGGGAAGTTTTGCTGCTGAAACGGACATCGTCATTGAGTTCCTGTCGCCGAGAGATGTAAAATCGACATAAAATTTGTCAAATTCTAACTCTGGCAAGTTCTGGACCTCGAGGAATCTTTCTAATGCCCCTCATTATTCTCTGGGAAAGGTTCTACCCCTCTGGCTGCTCATCGTTCCTTTAGTTCGCGGTTTCACTGTGTCTGGATTCTGCCATTTGGCTCCATGTTCCACCTTGCAAATAAAAAAATATTAGAACTTCAAATTCCGCATCAGTCTCTACCTCCGAAATGAGTTTGGTTTTGAGTTTAAATACTTTTTTGAGGGCGGAGCCATCCAGGCTAAGCCCTGTGGCTCAACGGTGGCAGAGTTGATTTGTTGGGCGGAGATCCAAGTTCGAATCCACAGCAACTCGAAATAGTGGTTTGGTTATAACGCGATATATTAATAGGTTGCACGATAAGTTTGGTTGTGATGTTTATCCCACCGTTTTGATATGGTTCAGTCTTTATGGAACCGCCTAGTGGGGGCTGGCCACGTGGGTTGGGGGGGTTCGATCCCTGTCGGTTCTAGTCATAATACGATGGTTTTGTTGGGTATACGACCAAAGTCCCACATTGACTAGAAGTGGGAGGATCATGGGTATATAAGGATGGACAAATATCTCCATTGGTATGAGGCCTTTTGGGGTAAAGCCCATAAGCAAAGCCATGAGGGCTTAGGCCCAAAGTGGACAATATCATACCATTGTGGAGATATGTGGTGTCCAGAATCCTTACAAGTGGTATCGGAGCCATGCCCCAAAGTTAGCGAAGTGGATGAATCCTCGAATGCCGAACGAAGGTGGTGGGCCCCGGTAATATCACGATGGGATCCGTGGATGAGCTCGGTTAGACAGGCGGTATGCTCCGGATTCTTCATGGGCGTGTCCTGGTCCCAACACGGTGAAGAGGAGTTGACCTGGGATAGAGCAAGCTCTCGAGGCAGGTGGTGCTCCATGTAAGGCGTGTGCTTCCAACGCATTGGAGCGAAGAATCCTGGTTGGTAGAGAGTGGACGGATGGATAATCGTTTGAGGGAAGGCTCGATGGTCCTTTGTTCGAGGGGAGGATTGTTGGGTATACGACCAAAGTCCCACATTGACTAGAAGTGGGGAGGATCATGGGTATATAAGGATGGACAAATATCTCCATTGGTATGAGGCCTTTTGGGTAAAGCCCATAAGCAAAACCATGAGGGCTTAGGCCCAAAGTGGACAATATCATACCATTGTGGAGATATGTGGTGTCCAGTCCTTACAAGCTTGGGTGACATTGGCCCAGGGTCCACTAGGGAGTGGCCACCACCCACATATTTATGATTTTTTTGTGATTTCCATGGGGTTCGGCGGGGGTCATGGGTATGAACCAAAACATTATTTTAATATATAATGATGTGGATCCATGCGGGGCTGGTAGCCCACCACCCCTATATTTATTTATATTTTTTGTTTTTAAACCCAAATATTTGTTTCTGAATTTAACGAAAATAAGGGTCATTGGGTGTTTTAACTAGGGCACAATTTCGCCCTCTCAGTGTAATATTCCAAAAATTTAGCCTTCATCTAAATGGAATATTATAGTTTGATTTATCACTAGGTAGGTGAATAAATGGGTAGGGAGGCCCACTAACCTCTTTTGAAGCAATAAAGACACTCCTAATGTGAAAGAAGGAAGAATAAGAAACTAATTTTAGCACCCTTGGGTGTGAATAGAGATGGGATCATGTTGATTCAGTCAACTTTGACCAAGTCAACAAAGCTTTCTAGATACATTGAATCTCCTTGATGAACAGTGTAGTTTTGGTGGAGGACAATTTGCATGAGCTTGATGACACATATGGATGGGACCCAATGTGAAGAGGTTCACTTGATATATATGGAGAGGATGGGAGCCTTTGTTATTCATGCTTTGGATTTGATCATTTGATCTTGGTCTGTTTAGACTTGGCTTCCTCTTGCTATTTAGTAGGGTTGCGGTGTTGTTTAGCATAGGGTGTTCCCGAGAGGGAATCCCACCTCTTCCCTTGAGAGGCCTCTTAGGAGAGCTCTGTTCTGTATTGCTCCACATCCAAGCTTGAGGCCAAGCACCATTATTCATCCTGAGCATTATTTCTGTAGCAGAATATTGCTGTGTTGTAGGGTGTTGCAGTGGAGGTTTGATAACACCACTTCCGAGTATGTTTCTTAGTAGAGGGTGCCTTCCTTCTCTTGAGAGATCAGCTAGGAATATTTATGGGCTTATTTCACATCTTGGAAGTTGGCCACATTGTTCCTCATCTCCTACAGTGCATTCCCTTGAAGGAACTGCGTCATTTTGCATAGAGTTGCTGCAGCAAGGTTCCAGCCCTTGTTTTTGAGCTAGTTTCCTTGGAAAAGGGCCAACCCTTCTCCCAGAAAGCTAGAGGAAGGGATTCTCATCCCTATTTTTTATTATTCAGCCATATTTCGATAACGTTGCAGTAATTCTGCATTTTTCAGAGCTGAATATTCAGATTTTCTCTTTTTGTGCTTGTGCTCTCAAGAAACCCTTGCCGGGTTATTTCCATAATACATTGAAGAGGCCAGATCTCTGTTTTCTTAGCATATTATCCAATGAAACTCCAGATCCATGATTCCAAATTATAATGTTGTAGAAACCCTCTAAAATCACACTGTGCATGCTTCAGGAATTTCTGTATAGCTTAAGTCATGGGGTTTGGCTATTTTTAAGTCATTTTAAGGTCGGGAGATATGTTTAACTTATCAAAAGAGATTTGTTTCTGTTTCTCTTTGGTATGTGAGGGCCTTAATACATATTATAAGGGATAAAACTGTTATTTTCCCCTGTTATAACTCAATATTCAAGAAATAACATTTTTAGGGTCGATTTGCTGCATATTCCCCACTTGGGAGGATGTAGAAGTGCTTCTTTTTATTGTTGTTTCATTCATTTGATGGCTATGTGTTTCTCAACACATTTTATGACTTAATTTCACCCTGCTATTCCAGTATTGTGCTTATGCACTGCTACATTCCCATTTTGGGATATTACACTCGGGAGCAAGGTTCCCTGCCAGTTGACAATGAAATTGTAGGACATTTAAACCTGGCCCACTTCCCAACTTTGACCGAAAATTTTACTTGCTCTAAATTCTCCATATGAGCTCAGATTGGAGATTCAGTCACACCATTGGGACCAGGGCGACGAGAACTTCAATCTGGACCTAGTTTGAGAGCCATCTGACCACTTTGAATTTTGACCATTTCTGAGCCCTCTTGGTCTCCTGAGGGTGTCTAGAGCCACCTAGATCAATCCTCCTCACATAGGATCTTTTGTTCCACCAAAAGCATAAAAATAATCTGCAGTTGGTTTGTACCTTGTATGCACCACAAGTGTCCTGAAATGTCACCCTTCATTCTCCTGCACCTTTGTTCTTCGAAGCCATAAGCGATGAACCGACACCTGCATCCTCTACAAACCTATTGTACAATATTCTTACAAATTACATGCTTAGTTACATGACAAACTATGACCCAAAGCATCCCATACTTTCCACAAGTTTATAACTCATACTCTTTGGTCAAGTTTACAACAAAATGGAATCAATACCCCAACTATCAAGACAAGGCCCAAAACATAATTTTTGCTTCATAAGTGATGGAAAACACATCATCACTTTTACATTTTAAATTGCAACACATGATTTAAAAAATAAGGCCATGACACACTAACACACCTAGAAAAACCATCTCTCATTTATTAAAGTGAATGGGTCATCTCTCTTTGGCGCATTCACTTGTCGAACAATTGTTTCAACTGGTTCATGCACGAACACTTTGTCCTTGAGACACTGCTCTGGATGGATCCTCCAACATGTGGATCTTTGATGACCACTTTTTCCGCAATGACTGCAATAGGTCTTCTTCCTCCAAACCTAATTTACCTTCTTCTTTCCCAGCTGTGGAGAAGGAATTTCACGCCTCATCCCCTTTCATGTTTCCATTCTCTTCCAGCACTCAGAAAATACATGGTTATGTAATCCACAAAAACTAAAAGTTTTTCGATGCCATGATTTATTTTCATTATTAGCAACATGCTTATAATCAAAATAAATATTAGAATACTAAGACTTGTTGTACCTTTATTGTTGGTCTGCAGTCTTTGTTAGGGTCCCGTGATTTGGCCGATTGGCTAGCCAAATGACGATGTAACATCAAACCAAGCTTTGGAGCCAAAGGACCTAGCCTTCCTGGACTCAGAGAGGGCTCTCTCTATATGTGTAAAAGATGTCGGTGTGTTTTACTTGCGGTGTTCTGATATTAGGCTAGTTATGAAGTGTGTTTTTGGTTTTTTAGTTTTTTAAGTTTGTGAGGGATGAAACTGATCAAATACATAAACTGGATAACAAGATGCAGATAAATTGGGCTATGGGGTCAAACAGGTCAAGGAAGCTATGAGGTGATGATGTAAAGCTGCTGTAGGGCCGATTTGATTCACGGTAGAAGGGATCTTTGGGAAAAATGGATTAAATGGACAACAAGTTGGTGAAAGACAAGGGATTTCAAGTGTAACTAGTTAATAACAGACATAAACATGTAATAGCAAGCCATTAATCATGCTAAGTATAACTATAAGCTAATTAATACATAGAAATCAAACATTCCAGCCATACATAGAGGTATAAGACCCTCTAACTTCGGGAAATGGCTATCAGACTTTGGGGAAAACAAATAAGACAAACTAACAACTCATAAACTACGCCAGAACGCCTAAACATAGTCTCTAAGTCATTGGGCACTTTGACAAACAAGCTTTCATAGTTTTGGGCAAAGGGCTAGATCGGGACTAGGCCTCCTTGGTTCAACAAGATGATCAACAAATCAGTCAAAGAGAAAGTTTTATGGACAGAACTATGGGCAGCTAATAGGTAGGTAGGGCAAACCATACATCCTACTCAACATACATAGAACTTATGAATAAAACATAGCAACAATACCTTAGGTTACTAAAGAGCAGCTAAGAATTCTTTAGCATAACTAAGGGAGAAGAAAACATCAAGCTATGAAGATTCAAGGATTTTGAGGTGCCTCCATGGGCATATCTCAAAATCAATCTCTACTGATCTATAGCAGCAAGAAATATGGATTATGAATGAACACTAGAAAGACAAAACACATTAAGAAGCACTATACCATTCTACCATGTCAAGGAATCCATCAACAATCCTTCATCATTCCTCAAAAGCATCCAAGAGGCAGTCCAAAAATCATAACTCAAGTGTATTCTTCAAAGCTCATATGACCAATGTATTCATTCTTCTCTCAAGTTCAGCCTCTGATTTACAATGAGAACCATGGAATAAATAGGCTTGAGGGAGGAAAACCTCATGGAGCAACTAGCTATCCCATTGGCCAAGTCAAAATATCTAAACTTGTCCTTGAGGCTTTGCAAAGCCCAAGGCACAAAATATCCCACAAAATATCTAAAAACTGCTAAAAACGGAAATTATATTGACTTTACATGATTTCCCAATGATAAAAATAGCTTAACGCACATTTGGGAAAAGCAGATTTTTGGAGTTCAAAAATTACAAAAATACTTCATATTTATGCCTGAAAAAGGTCCCCTGACTTGCTGGATGAAAATGGCAGCCTTCCCGATGTCGAAATGAGGCTCATGAGGGCTTGCTGGAAATCTTTCTGTGTCTATTTTCCGGCGCAACTAGAACCAACTCAATCCGAGGTCCGGAAGTCATCCAAAACTGTACCTGTGTGAAAAAACCCAGAAAATAGCAGACTGCTGATATGGCGGGCAGAATGTGCAAAATGAGGGTGTTTTTCGCCAATTTGAGGGGGTGAATGATCTTCAAATGCCCTGAAAATCGCTGGATACCTGCTCATGGAATTATGCAATCCATCGGTATCATTCTTTTCCCTTGACGACTCATCAAACTGAAATGGCGAATTTATGAGTTTTTGGCCAAAAACCCAAAAAATGCCAAAAAACAAAAAGTTGCCGAAACAGGCCCAAAATTGGCATGCATGACCCTCAAGGGTCCATAGAAACATGCTCCGAAGCTGAGGCCAAAATATCAAGGGTTGATATGCTTTTCCCTTCCTTCCGTGCTAGGCGCTTCTCCTTCAACTTCTTCAATTTCTCTTGTGCTACCTTTAATTTTCGCCTGGCAAACTGATTTAGCTTCTGAAAGTGAAGAGTCCTCTTTCTTTATAGCTCAAGATCCCTGTTCGCCCTCTCAAGCTTTGTTTCCAAATGTTGGTTAGCTCTCTCAAGCCATGCTTCTTTGTTTTCCTCAATTTCCTGCTCAAGGAGGGCAGTGAGAGGAAAGGCTTCGAAATGAGCTTGTTCTTCTGCTCTCTGTTTCTCCAAGGCTCTTCTAAGCCCGATGGTCCTAGGCCTCTTTCGCCTAGGCTGGTCTTCCTCCTCCTCATCATCAAACTCGCCAATGACCTTTGAAAGCCAATATGGCGCTTTTCCTCCTTGGCATGATAGAAGATGTCTTTTTGGGCAATTTCCTCTTGCTAGGAGTGACTTTTGTCACTATTTGTATGGCAGCCTTAGCTTGCTGTTCCTCACCAATGTTTTGTCCAATTTGTGTTTCAAGAGGTGTTTCAATTTCTTGCCCAACTTGCTGTGCTTCATCAACTGTCTGCTGCTGTCCCTCAACATCCAAATGCTGCTCATCAATGTGTACCTGTGGCTGTTCTTCACTTTGTATATGTTGTCCTTCATCATCTGCCTGCTGCTGGCCTTCATCTTGTATCTGCTGCTGGCCTTCATCCTGTATCTGCTGCTGTTCCTCTTCCTGAACTTGCTGCTGTTCCTCAACCTCTAGCTGCTGTTGTTCACTGCCTTCTAGCTGCTGCTGTTCACTGCCTTCTCCTCCTCCCTGTGGTTCACTGCCCTCTCCTTCTCCCTGTTGACTTGGCTGCCCAGTGGTCATTTTGAGTTTTTTAGGGGTAGGCCTACTAGACAAAGGCACTGGGCGATGGACAGGCTGAGTAGGAAACACATGAACAGGAGGGACAGTGGCGAAATCTGAATGGTTAATGAATGAATCCCATGAAACCCCTTTCTTCTCCAGCTAGTGTAAGAAGATAATCTTGATCAAGGAATGATGAAAAAGAGAAGGGATTTGCTGAGGTGGAGCCTTCTTTTGGACAGTAGCTGCCATTTTCTCTATGCTTTTGGACAAAAAGTATGGAAGGTTTAGCTGCCTGCTTCTGGTAAAATGCATCAACAAGCGGACATGATAGGCAAAAATTTGGCTAAACCTCCCTTCACAAGTGAAATATCTCATTATGGCTTTCATTAGCGGAGCATAACTGTCAAGAAGATAGGAGAAAGGGAAAATAGCAGTGATGGTTTCCCTATGTTCAGGTTTGATGAAAGGTTTATAATCCTCTAGATCAAGATGTGCTTGTTTAAACCACTTTTCACCATGATACGGGATCTTGGTAGCCTTGGATACATACCTTGGGGAGATTTTGAAATCAAGACCCGCTAACTGGAAGTGTTTGTCCTTGAATCTCAAAGCGCACAAATGTGTAAGTGGCGAAAAACTCTTGACTTGTATCCTTTTAAGCGGAAATCAAAACTGATACATAGCAAATTGAAAAGCACAGATGGGTGAGCATTGATTTCTTCTATGGAGATAGGCTCATATCTCTTATGTGGACCGCTCCTGTGATCTTGCTTTGGAGGCATTCTGACTTGAACAAGCTTTGGAAGAGGCAAACTTCCTTCACTGTATGTAAAAATGCTCTGCTGGATTGAAACTGGCCACTAGACTGTTTGGACAGATATGGATACTGTGTTTTGGATAAAATGCAACAAGATTTTGTAGCACACAACTTCTGCTCCCTTTGAAAACAGCTTTCTACTTTTGGATGCACTTCAGCCAGGCAAACTTTTTAATAAGGTACCCTGTGTAAAGATGGGACAAACTGTTGTGTAGATTCCCTGTGCACAGTTTTGAAAAATCACTACTCCTGGTGAGTTTGTCAGAGGTTAATCAATCATAGCTACATCTCTTGTTTTGTCTTACAAAACTCCAATCATCAACCACATGTCCTTTAGAAAGTGTCCTATTACCTTGAGAATATCTCTGTCGACAACTCTTCAAAATGATACCATATAGTGAAAAGAAAAGGCAGACCTAGGTTAGGTGAAATATCAGTGCACAGTTTTTTAGGAAAAACACTCTTTGCTTGTGAATTTAAGAGATTAACCACCACATTTATATCTCTGTCTCAATGTTAAATTCAATCATCAACAACCCTGCCCTCCAGTGTCCTGTTCACCTTTGGAAAATCTCTGTCAACAAATTCACAGTAGTGAAAAAATAAAAAATACAGTGAAAGAGGGGCAGTCTGCTAAAAGAGTGTGCTGTGAAAAAATGCCAATAATCACTCTGTTCTTGAAGTCTTAGATGTCAACCACTACACAAAACTCCTTGCTCAAGGAGGCTTTCAATCATTAAAAAACCTTATCCTGTATAAGTGTGCCACCTTTCAACAATTTGCATCTCAAAACCCATACATATGCCCTAGGCCCATCAATACACAGGTTTTGAGCACAAGTGACAGAGTTTTTAGAAGACCACACAATTTTTGGCAAAAACTATGTGAGTTCTCTTTTTTCCAAGAAAATATGTCACAATTCCTTCCACTGGTTTCATTTCACTGCTTTGATAATGTGGCAGTGTCTGGAGGACTGTGAGGACAGTTTTTCTCTTTTAAGTCCAGCACCCTGTCTTTCTAAAGCAAAATCTCCTATAATCAAAGCACAATTCTTTACAGGAAAAACCTCTGCCTTTCGACTGTTTTGAAAACAAAATGCCTTTAATCTTAACCCCCACCCTTTCCCGTAGGGTTTCTAGATGACACAGTCAGCCTTTTATTTCATCCTTAAACCTCAAAAACTATGCAGCAAACAGCGCTACTTTCCTGGTATAGTGACATTTTTTAAGGTTCTATATGCAATGTAATGAGGAGGTTGGCAACAAGTCTGATACCCTTTTCTTGTTGGTCACCATTGACAGTGTATTTCTCATGTACATAGCTTTCCCTTCAAGGGTATTTTCAAAGTGATTTCTTGACACCGAGGGGGAAAACGTGTGAGAGTACCTTTAAACTTGATGGGAAATCCTCGTGCAGGGCAGGAGCAGCACCAGGGCCTTCCAAAACCTGCGCGGCACTCTTTTGCAGCCAGCACGTCGCGCAAAAATACTTGTCGGGTCGGCCTGTCGGGTGGTCGGGCGGCCTGTATAGGCGCGTCGCGCCAATGTACAGGCGCGTCGCGCTGACAAAGGTGGCCCGTGTAAAACTCACGCCAGGCGTGTCGCGCGCTAACACAGGCGCGTCGCTCGGCTTCAAACGGTGCCAAACTTCTGAACTTTCGGCCAGATCTTCTTTGTTTGATGCTATGGAGGCGCGGGCTCTATTTCAACTTTTGAAAATGACGTTCTCACTTTCAAGCTTCAAACTTATATCGTTTTCAAAAAACATTCCCAACGGTCATTCCATTTTAAAAGGTAAAACAGAACTTTGGTTTGGTTTTTTTTGCGGAGTTTTTGTTTTGAAAAACCTTTGATTCTTTTAACTTCGGTATGTTCAAAATTTGCTTTGGAGAGTTGCCATACCTTTGAACACGTGTATATCACGGACTTTAGCACAAGTGTTAGAAGGAGGACCTCCAGCTTTGTCCTTTGGGGGACATTTCATCACCAACCTTTAGACTCTAAAAAATGTCTCCATAATCTTGATGCTATTTCTGCCACTGTGTTTAATAATACAGGTACAAGTTGCTGCATCTTTTATGACCTGCAGTGTTCTTCAAAGAGGGGCATTTTTTACTGCAATCCTCTGCTTGACAACTCATTATGCCACATCTCTGTTTATTTAATACTGTATCTCTGTGCTACATCTGCCCTTTGGAATGATGACAACTGTGTTTGTTTTAGGACATCTAAACAGTGACAATTCATCAAAACGAACTTCTTCTGCCTATTCATAAGATTGTATACCCATTTGCCTTGTCCATCTGAAAAGATAAGCTTGTAAAACAGGAAAACAGGGCTCTTTGATACACAGTCATTATTTTTCTTTGACCAGTGTGTTAACCCCTTTTTGTCAATAGAACCATTTCATAACTGGACTATGTTCACTGTTTTCCCCTCTTGGCGATTTTTATCAAGGAAGGACCATTCATAATGCGCCAGAAACATTTGAAAACTTTGAACACCATTTCTTGAAAAGCGCTTCTTTGGACCTTTGGCATGTGATATTGTTTTGTTGCTTGACCCTTTCCCTCAAGGAAACTGCCCTCTTTTTGGTATCAATGGCATACCTTATTCATAACATTTCCTGTCCACCAAGATGTATATTTTGAAAGATATTGTCATATGAATAGGAAGAGTAATATTTTTGAATTTGAAGCATTATCTTTGACCTGTGTAATGACTTCCACTTTCCTTCCTTGTATCTCTCCACTGCACCTTTCTGACTAATTCAGTCTTCAACAATATCCAAGGTTTTGGCCATCTGCTCATACATGGAGGAGGCTCTTCATCAGGTAAGGTGTCTGAAAGTTTCTTAACAAATCTGTTTGACACAACTTTTCTCAGGATGTGATGGTAAGTAAACCACTTGAAAAACATCAATCTTAGCATCTTTACTTGCAAGCATCACTGTATTTCAGAAGAAAACCCTAGCCACAGTGACACTGTCTCTCTGCACTGCTCTAAGGGTGAATGATATATCATCATCTGTTTTGGTCATCTCATGACAGATTACTTGACAAACGGTTTCTGTGACTATAGAGGTCAGTGTCTTTTGAGAAACTAAGAACTTTCTTTCTGCCTGTGTAATGGCATTTGTTGTCAGCATTTATTCCATTTGATCTTGTGGACAAAACAGGCTTCTTATGATTGGGATGTTTACTGGTGACAGGCCTTTCTAAAGTTCAACAATTCACATGATTTGACAGCTTTAGATGACCTTCTTTATCAAACCAGATTCTCCTTTCCTTTGAGCTAGCATATTTCAACTATATTCCTGTTATGATCATTAGTCACATTCATGAAACCTGGAGTCCCTGTTTCATTTGTTTCAGTTCAAGGCAAACCTGAGCTTTTGCAATCTTCAAAATCAATACTGGCCAGCGCCCTCTGCTTGTGGATGAAGGAGGCGCCCTAACCCTCTGCTTGTAAATGAAGGAGGTTCTGGGCCATGACCATTTGCCAGTTTGCTGTGACAGTGGTGTCTTTCTGTGATTTTCATGATGGAAAGAACTGTAAAGTCTAGATGAGTAGCTTTCTGTTTTGCAGGCATGTCTCAGGCTCAAGTTACATTTAGAAGCAGCTGTTCCTCTAACTGTAAATTCAAGCATTTCCTCCTGAGATGAAGTTATATTTCCTGCCTTTGTAGGAACTATAAAACACTGTGAAAAACCTAATAGTCAGCTTGAGATTGGGGTTTATGCAGTGCTGAGATCTAGGGGATATGAGTGGCGCGACTTAGGGCTGTTTGTCAATTTCATTTGCAAAGTAAGAGGTCAGTCATGGTAGGTCTGTTGCAGATGGAGGCTTTTTTGGCTTTTTGATGATTGCCAAGTGTGAAATGTCTTAAAGCGCCACTTCCTAACATAGGGGAGACTTTCGAAACAGATGTAGATTTGCCTTTTAAAACTGATGGGCAGATCAATAAGGCTGAAGCTAGATAGGATTGTGATATGAGGTTTTGATTTCGACATGGGCGAACTGAAAAGGTAGAAGGGCAAAAAAGTTTTGGGAGGGTTTTCTGGATGACATATTGACATAAGGAAATCAGTTTCTAGAAAACTCAGCTGTAGATATAGTCATCACTAACATGTAAAAATACTGATGGCTAACAGTGGCTCCATTTGGGGAGGGCAGCTCCTCGTCAGGAGGTGTCCAGAATTCAGATTTTTGGCTTATGAAGACCAGTGCCTTATCCATTGGCACAAAATTTACCCTTCTCTTGATGTTATTTCTGAAAAGTGTCAGCATGTTTAACATCAATGATACTTCTACCTACCCCACTATCTTTCCTAACATTTTTTCTTCTGTTTGGCGCATTTGAACTAGCAGCCTTTTGACAATGCATATTTTTCTTTTTGAAAAATGAAACTATCTATTTCTACTCTTATATCTGCCGGGAGTTCAGATTAAGCTGATGAACTCCTTCATTTCTCTACCTAAAACTAGATCGACTGTCAAGATTAAGCAGTTTGACAGGATTTCATTCTCTAATCCACAACATGAAATTCAAAAATGATCAAATCAGGATTAGGCAGTCTGATTTGTCATGCATTTGCGGCATAAAAGACAAGCTGCACACAAATTTTATTCTGCAACAAAGGAAACTAGACAAGCGGGGCTAAGATGTACAATGTGTTTTTCATCCCTTGCTTCTCTCTTTGGTTCTGTTTTAGGCATGTGGAACCAGAATCTCTCCCTAATCTAAGCTCTGTGATAAGTCAATCTTACACAATGTTGAATATCTTTGCACTCACTAACTTATCAGCAAATAAATTTAAACATGCTCAGCTATGATTAGGCTAGATAGCTGAACAAGACATTGAAGTACCAATAGCGGCATTTAGAATTGCGCGCTTTCAGAAGGACTATTTTTTGGAACATGGGGCCTTACCACTGCTTTTTAGAAACTGCCCTCTTTTTCTACTTTTCACTATTTTTTGTATTTTCTGCTTTTTCACTTCTTCTTCAAACAAACTACAAATGAAAAGGTGCTCACAGGCTAAGCTTATTTTCTATTGTTGTCTTTCTATCCTAATCTAATCTGTACACAATAGACATTTGTTTGGTGAACTCTATTTTCCAATGCAACCAGTCAAGTAGATGCTCACATGGGTGATTCTGGTTTAGTTCTTTCATGATGCGGAAATAATGAAAAGGCCACTCCCATTTGGTTTGTTTCTGGATAGTAGAGCTTAAGTTTTTTCTCATTCTTGGTAGAAACTTGTTTATGATAGAACCCACTACCCCTACAGATTTCTCAAGGAAAACAACAAATAGATCTTGGAATAATACCTGATCTAGAGGATTTGATACATAGGATTTATTCAAGACTACTCTTTCTTCCACTTGGCTATATTTGGGACCCCCCTGGTAAAACAACTCTTCCTCATGATCACTCGAACTGTCAGACTCATCATGTATTGCAGTGTAGTTTTCTTTCCAAGCTGATGTGTTCTGATTAAGTGGACTGAAAACTGTGTGAAGGTCATCAAGTTGATGAACAAGGATACACTTTGACAGTAAATTATCTTGAAAGGACAGTGTGACAACTCCCATGTGTTTATTAACCTCTACTTCTTCATCTGCAATTTGTAACTCAATGGAACTTGGTGGCTGCAAATATGGAGTTAAAGAAGATTCCATGTCCAAAATGATTTCTTCAACTATTTCAGGAAAAGGCTTCTCATTTACAACCTGCTCGAGGATTTCATCATCTTCCTCAAACTCATCATCAAAGCTGAAAAACTGTTGATTTCCAATCATGTGAATGTTATCTCTGATGGGATGAAGTGAAGTAGAGAAAAGAGTCTGAGACTCTTCACTTACTTCTAAACTCTCAAGGCTCTCCTTATCAGTGTTATAGATGACCTGTAATGGCTGCTCACTTTTCTCAAGTTTATGAAACTGAGCTTCCTCCCGAAAATCAAAAACTGAATCTTTTGCAAAGTTAGCTTCTGTTTGGAAATCATATAAGTCAACATATTGATCAAACATTTGAGAATTATTAACATAAGCAATGTCACTAGCCATGTACATTGGGCTTCCAGATTGCTTTTCTTCAACTTGATTTACAAATCTATTTTCTGACTTATGATATGCAGGATTAACAGAAGAAAGATCAGAGAATTTTTGGTTATTAGTTTCTGCATCTAGTAACGGAAAATGCGTTTCTGATGGTTTGAGAACTTCTTCCTTTTCCATTATCTGCTTGTTTATATCACTTTCATTGTATAAGATAAAAGAATCTAAATTGGAATGAGTGGAATAAATGGGAGTATTGTTTTCCATGATTGCTTTAGGCATGAGGTTATGGGAGGCACCAGGATCTAACATGGCATTATGTAATATCTTGTCCCGTATGTTCAGGCTCACATAGGAAGGAGAAACAGATCTTTCTTGGTATTGACCTTCTATTTTTGGGCCGGATAAGAGCTCGGGTTTGTTTTCAGTTAGATTTAAAGTATCTGCCTCGCTCCCTATGTCAAAAACTTTGAAAATTTGAGATCTATACCTATCTACAATTATTAGCTCAGTAAGGGGTATGGTAATTTTTATTTCGGAAACTTCCCCTTCAAAACTAAAAGGAGTTTGTAGTTTGGGCAGATTTGTTTCAGCTTTTTCGGACATGACCTTTTTTATGCTCTTAATTTGCTGACTCTGATTCGGGACTTTTTTTGACACCGTTACTTCGGGGGTTTTTGTAGAGGTGCTAAGAGTATCTGAGCTAAGACTTGTTTGAATAGCTTTATCCTTGTTTTGGTCAATTTTCTTGGCCACAATTTTGTTGCTATCCATGGCTTTTTTAGGGATGGTGTCAGACGTTTTAGCAGTGTCAGGGCTACTCTTGTTGGAGTGGTCTTGGTTTTTTCTGCTTCTAAGGTTATACTGCCTATGAGCTTCTATAATGGCATTCTGAAAATCTATGGCAGGATCTTCGAGATCTTCATAGTCGGTTTCGTCCTGACTTGGGGAGCATAACTTTTGCTCTTCTGCTGTGAGGTAAACCTTACTCTCGTTATCAGAACCTATGAGTTTCCAATGATTTTCATCAATGGGTGCGGTATCCTTATTCTTTTCATCAACATAATTCTCAATGAAGGATGGTCTGATCTGCTGATCATTTCCTCTTGGTTTATTTTGAGACTGATCTTTTCTAAAGCCTTGTTTCCAGTTTTGAGGGTTTAGTTGGTTGTCCCTAGGAGGCACTTTTTCACTCATTTTTTCCCACATCTTTGTCATGGATTTGATCAGGCCATCTATTCTAGGATCTAGGGAAGGAGATGAAGTGGAGACCTTATCTCTATATGGGACTTTTCCTTCTAATCTAGTCTTGGCTCTTTTTTCTGCTAAGTTGGCTTCTGTTTTTATGGCTATTTGTTGCATTTCCTCTAAGGTAGGGGGATCCTTGTCTCTCAGATGATATGTCATGTCTGGATCAAAACCCTCGGGGAAATTTGCCAAGATTAAACCGAGTGGGGGTTTGAAGTGAGGTGGGAGGGCGTTATACACATTGTTGAACCTAGTGCAGTATGCCTGGACACTTTCCCCATTTTCCCGTTTTAGGTTGTTATATTCTGACAGGATTTGAATAGGGTTCCTTTGGACTTCCCACTTGTTCGTGAAGACTTGGCAGAGTTCTAGGATGTTGTGGATGCTGTTTGGAGGCAAGCTTTTAAACCATGTTTTGGGTTCTCCACCCAGGCTTTGGGCGAATATTCTCATTCTGACGGTTTCGTCGTGTACTTCCATGTATTCAAAAGCATCGCTAATCCTACTTACATGCTGTTGAGGTGTGGTGGTGTCTTCTCCAGTAAAGTGTGGGATTTTGTCTTGATATTTGTTTGGGAGAGGAGCTAAAGGCGGTGGCAACACCAAAGGTGCGTACCAGGCTGCCATGACTGGAGCTAGTGGATGATGTACAAGATGAGGACTAGTGGGCTGAAATGAAGTGGTTTGAACAGTGGTGGTTTGACCAGGTGTGGCGGATGAACTTGGACTAGTGATCTGGTTTTGAGCAGATCTGGGATGATAGGAGCCAAATTGATAGAGAAGCTGGAAATCAGGAGGAGTGGTAGGTGAAGCTTCTCTACTAGGACTCTGTGGTGGGTCTAGGGGTTCAAGATCGTGGTTATCTTACTGGTTGCTTAGGAAGAGTTTATTGATGACTCTGATTTCAGAGGTGATCATGGGATGGTGCGATGTTTGATGAGGATCTCTTCTGGGTGAATCTACAGAGTTGTAGATGATTGATTTAGGAAGCTTGCCACAAAATCTTCTCTGGGTGTCTCTTGTTAGGGGGATTTGGAGTGCGGATGGGATGGGGTGTTGATTCTTCGTGAAGCGATTTTAGATCCGAGTTTGAAGGCAGTGTTGGCAGAGATATTCATATAGAATGGTTCTCTAAAAGTTTTACTAGGTAAGAAGATGTTTAAAATGTAGAGATGGATTGGTGGAGGTGGCACAGATTGTGACCCCAGGTTGTTCTTGAAGATAGCCAACGTTACCTGAGACTAATGAGAATGCTGAGTTTTAAAGGTTTTTTGTGCGGCCTATGGGTAGTAAAATATCCTAGGCTGTTTCTTGTACTGGGTGATGAGAACAAAAAGAGTTTACTCTAAAAATGGGTCTATGGGCTGCTTGCTTGTTTATGGTACCTAAAGGACCAAAGAGTCTATAAGAGTTTGTTGGACTATTATGTACTCAGTGTCCCACCATCTCCCGCTATGTTAGTGAGCGATGGGATAGGTCTATCGGATAGTAGCCTGGAGCTTGGTAAAATAGTAAGGCTTACTAGAGTTTAGTGGAGTCGCCAGGTGGATTATTAGTTTGTTTTTGAGATATACTTGTATGGTCCACCACCAATACTGTCAAAAGCCAATATAAGGGAGTTTTTTGTGGTCTTTTCTGAGTTTTATGTGCAGCCTAGGATGTAAGAGTGTTGTAAACCTGATTCATCACTTTGCTAAGATGGTGAAACAGAGAGTTTACACTAAATGATTCTAAAGGCTGATGGTTTAAGTTAAAATTTGAAGGACTAAGGAGTCTATAAAAGTTTGCTAGACTATCATGAACTCAATAAGTCCCATCGTGATCGCCATTATGTTAGTGAGCGGTGGGATAAGTCAGCCAACTAATATTCTCAAAAGTCTCTAAAGATTAGGGAAACTAAGTTTGTTTAATACTCAGTGTCCCACTGTGATCGCCATTATGTTAGGGTCCCGTGATTTGGCCGATTGGCTAGCCAAATGACGATGTAACATCAAACCAAGCTTTGGAGCCCAAGGACCTAGCCTTCCTGGACTCAGAGAGGGCTCTCTCTATATGTGTAAAAGATGTCGGTGTATTTACTTGCGATGTTCTGATATTAGGCTAGTTATGAAGTGTGTTTTTGGTTTTTTAGTTTTTAAGTTTGTGAGGGATGAAACTGATCAAATACATAAACTGGATAACAAGATGCAGATAAATTGGGCTATGGGGTCAAACAGGTCAAGGAAGCTATGAAGTGATGATGTAAAGCTGCTGTAGGGCCGATTTGATTCACAGTAGAAGGGATCTCTGGGCAAAATGGATTAAATGGACAGTAAGTTGGTGAAAGACAAGGGATTTCAAGTGCAAACTAGTTAATAGCAGACATAAACATGTAATAGCAAGCCATTAATCATGCTAGGAATAACTATAAGCTAATCAATACATAGAAATCAAACATTCCAGCCATACATAGAGGTATAAGACCCTCTAACTTCGGGAAATGGCTATCAGACTTTGGGGAAAACACACGAGACAAACTAACAACTCATAAACTATGCCGGAACACCTAAACATAGTCTCTAAGTCATTGGGCACTTGGACAAATAAGTTGAGTAGTTTTTGGGCGGGGGCTGGAGTAGGACAAGGCCTCCTTGGACCAGCAGAGATGATCCAACAAATGGTCAGAGGACATGGGCCAGAACTGTGGCGGTGATAGGTAGGTGAGAGAAACCTTGTCTCTCCTCGGCATATGAAACATGAATAAACTTACTTGTATCCTTAGTGCTGAAACGGCTAAGAGATTCTTAGCCTTTGAGGAGAAAAACTTTGTAAACTATGAAAGATAGGGATTTTTGAGGTGCCACTCATGAGCGTATCAAATCAATCACGATCTGCATGACAGAAATATGTATTATGAATGAAAAATAGAAGACAAAACATATCAAGAGACACTATACCATTCTACCATGTCAAGGAATCCATCAACAATCCTTCATCATTCCTCAAAAGCATCCAAGAGGCAGTCCAAAAATCATAACTCAAATTTGTTCTTCAAAGCTCATATGACCAATGTATTAATTCTTCTCTCAAGTTCAGCCTCTGATTTACAATGAAACCCATGGAATAAATAGGCTTGAGGGAGGAAAACCTCATGGAGCAACTATCTATCCCATTGGCCAAGTCACAATATCTAAACTTGTCCTTGAGGCTTTGCAAAGCCCAAGGCACAAAATATCCCACAAAATATCTAAAAAACTGCTAAAAACGGAAATTATATTGACTTTACATCATTTCCCAATTATAAAAATAGCTTAACGCACATTTGGGAAAAGCAGATTTTTGAAGTTCAAAAATTACAAAAATACTTCATATTTATGCCTGAAAAAGGTCCCCTGACTTGCTGGATGCAATAGGCAGCCTTCCCGATGTCAAAATGAGGCTCATGAGGGCTGGCTGGAAAGCTCTCTGTGTCTACTTTCCGGCACAACTGGAACCAACTCAATCCGAGGTCCGGAAGTCATCCAAAACTGTACCTGTGTGAAAAAACCCAGAAAATAGCAGACTGCTGATATGGCGGGCAGAATGTGCAAAATGAGGGTGTTTTTCGCCAATTTGAGGGGGCGAATGATCTTCAAATGCCCTAAAAATCGCTGGAGACCTGCTCATGGAATTATGGCATCCATCGGTATCATTCTTTTCCCTTGACGACTCATCAAACTGAAATGGCGAATTTATGAGTTTTTGGCCAAAAAACAAAAAGTTGCCGAAACAGGCCCAAAATTGGCATGCATGACCCTCAAGGGTCCATAGAAACATGCTCCGAAGCTGAGGCCAAAATATCAAGGGCTGATATGCTTTTCCCTTCCTTCCGTGCTAGGCGCTTCCCCTTCAACTTCTTCAATATCTCTTGTGCTACCTTTAATTTTCGCCTGGCAAACTGATTTAGCTTCTGAAAATGAAGAGTTCTCTTTCTTTGTAGCTCAAGATCCCTGTTCGCCCTCTCAAGCTTTGTTTCCAAATGTTGGTTAGCTCTCTCAAGCCATGCTTCTTTGTTTTCCTCAATTTCCTGCTCAAGGAGGGCAGTGAGAGGAAAAGCTTCGAAATGAGCTTGTTCTTCTGCTCTCTGTTTCTCCAAGGCTCTCCTAAGCCCGATGGTTCTAGGCCTCTTCCGCCTAGGCTGGTCTTCCTCCTCTTCATCATCAAACTCGCCAATGAGCTCTTCAATTCTTACTTGCGTAGCTTTGTAAGCCAATGCTTGCTTTTTCTCCTTGGCAAGCTAGAAGTTGTCCTTTTGGGCAATTTCCTCTTTCTAGGAACAGTTTTGGTCACTGTTTGGATGGCAGCCTTAGCTTGTTGTTCCTCATCAATGTTTTGTCCAATTTGTGTTTCAAGAGGTGTTTCAATTTCTTGCCCAACTTGCTGTGCTTCATCAACTGTCTGCTGCTGTTCCTCAACATCCAAATGTTGCTCATCAATGTGTACCTGTGGTTGTTCTTCACTTTGTATCTGCTTTATTTGTATCTGCTTTGTCCTTCATCTTCTTTGTGCTAGCCTTCATCTTATCTATTTCTTTGGCCTTCATCCTGTGTATATCTTTCTTCATTCCTCAACCTCTAAGTGATGTTCAGCGCCTTCTAGCATTTCTTCTTTGTTCTTGTCTCCTCCTCCACAGTGGTTCTGCCCTCTCCTTCTCACACCATTGACTTGGCTGTGATCGGTCATTCTGAGTTTTCTAGGTGTAGGCCTACTAGACAAAGGCACTGGGCGATGGACAGGCTGAGTAGGAGACACATGAACAGGAGGGACAGTGGCAAAATCTGCATGGCTGATGAATGAATCCCATGAAACCCCTTTCTTCTCCAGCTGGTGGAAGAAGATAATCTTGATCAAGGAATGATGAAATAGAGAAGGGATTTGCTGAGGTGGAGCCTTCTTTTGGACAGTAGATGCCATTTTCTCTATGCTCTTGGACAAAAAGTATGGAAGGTTTAGTTGCCTGCTTCGGGTAAAAAGCGGACATGATAGGCATAAATTCCGTTAAACCTCCCTTCACAAGTGAAATATCTCATTATGGCTTTCATCAGCAGAGCATAACTGTCAAGAAGATAGGAGAAATGGAAAATAGCAGTGATGGTTTCCCTATGTTCAGGCTTGATGAAAGGTTTATAATCCTCTAGATCAAGATGTGCTTGTTTAAACCACTTTTCACCATGATACGGGATCTTGGTAGCCTTGGATACATACCTTGGAGAAATTTTGAAATCAAGACCTGCCAATTGGAAGTGTTTGTCTTTGAATCTCAAAGCACACAAATGTGTTAGTGGCGAAAAACTCTTGACTTCTTCTATCCTTTGACAGAAATCAAGACAGCCTACTTCATGGAAATTGAAAAGCACAGATGGGTGAGCATTGATTTCTTCTATGGAGATAGGCTCATATCTCTTATGTGGACCGCTCCTGTGATCTTGCTTTGGAGGCATTCTGACTTGAACAAGCTTTGGAAGAGGCAAACTGCCTTCACTGTATGTAAAAATGTTCTGCTGGATTGAAACTAGTCACTAGACTGTTTGGACAGATTTAGACAATGTGGTTAGGATAGATTGCAACAATGTTTCTTTGAATAAACCACCTCTGCACTCCTTAAAAACAGCCCTTCAACTCTGGATGCACTTCAGCCAGGAAAACTTTTTAATATGGTGCCATGTGTAAAGATGAGACAAACTCCTGTGTAGATTCCCTGTGCACAGTTTTGAAAAATCACTACTCCTGGTGAGTTTGTCAGAGGTTAATCAATCATAGCTACATCTCTGTCTTCAATGTAAAACTCAATCATCAACCACCTGTCCTTTAGAAAGTGGCCCTATTCACCTTCAGAATATCTCTGTCAACAACTCTTCAAAATGATACAATATGGTGAAAAGAAAAGGCAGACCTAGGTTAGGTGTAAAATCAATGCACAGTGCTTTAGGAAAACCACCTCTTTACTTGTGAATTTCAAAGGTCAACCACTACACCTGTACCTCTGTCTCAATGTTAAATTCAATCACCAACAACTCTGCCCTTTAGAAAGTGGCCCTGCACCTTTGGAAAATCTATGTTCAACAAATTTACAGTAGTGAAAAAATACAGTGAAAGAGGGACAGTCTGCTAAAAAGTGTGCTTGTGAGAAAATGCCAATAATCACTCTGTTCTTGAAATCTTTGATGTCAACCAATACACAAAAATCCTTGCTCAAGGAGGCTTATAGTCATTTAACAATTCTGCCCTGTATAGGTGTGCCACCTTTCAACAATTTGCATCTCACACAAACCACCATACATATGCCTAGACTATCAATACACAGGTTTTGAGCACAAGTGACAGAGTTTTTAGAAGACCACACAATTTTTGGCAAAAACTATGTGAGTTCTCTTTTTTCAAAGCAAATATGTCACAATTCCTTCCACTGGTTGCATTTCACTGCTTTGATAATGTGGCAGTGTCTGGAGGACTGTGAGGACAGTTTTTCTCTTTTAAGTCCAGCACCCTGTCTTTCTAAAGCAAAATCTCCTATAATCAAAGCACAATTCTTTACAGGAAAAACCTCTGCCTTTCGACTGTTTTGAAAACAAAATGCCCTTAATCTTAACCCCCACCCTTTCCCGTAGGGTTTCTAGATGACACAGTCAGCCTTTTATTTCATCCTTAAACCTCAAAAACTATGCAGCAAACAGCGCTACTTTCCTGGTATAGTGACATTTTTTAAGGTTCTATATGCAATGTAATGAGGAGGTTAGCAACAAGTCTGATACCCTTTTCTTGTTGGTCACCATTGACAGTGTATTCCTCATGTACATAGCTTTCCCTTCAAGGGTATTTTCAAAGTGATTTCTTGACACCGAGGGGGAAAACGTGTGAGAGTACCTTTAAACTTGATGGGCAATCCTCGTGCAGGGCAGGAGCAGCACCGGGGCCTTCCAAAACTTGCGCGGCACTCTTTTGCAGCCAGCACGTCGCGCAAAAATACTTGTCGGGTCGGCCTGTCGGGTGGTCGGGCGGCCTGTACAGGCGCGTCGCGCTGACAAAGGTGGCCCGTGTAAAACTCACGCCAGGCGCGTCGCGCGCTAACACAGGCGCGTCGCTCGGCTTCAAACGGTGCCAAACTTCTGAACTTTCGGCCAGATCTTCCTTGTTTGATGCTATGGAGGCGCGGGCTCTATTTCAACTTTTGAAAATGACGTTCTCACTTTCATGCTTCAAACTTATATCGTTTTCAAAAAGCATTCCCAACGGTCATTCCATTTTAAAAGGTAAAACAGAACTTTGGTTTGGTTTTTTTTTTTTTTTTTCGGAGTTTTTGTTTTGAAAAACCTTTGATTCTTTTAACTTCGGTATGTTCAAAATTTGCTTTGGAGAGTTGCCATTCCTTTGAACACGTGTATATCACGGACTTTAGCACAGGTGTTAGAAGGAGGACCTCCAGCTTTGTCCTTTGGGGGACATTTCATCACCAACCTTTAGACTCTAAAAAATGTCTCCATAATCTTGATGCTATTTTTGCCACTGTGTTTAATAATACAGGTACAAGTTGCTGCATCTTTTATGACCTGCAGTGTTCTTCAAAGAGGGGCATTTTTTACTACAATCCTCTGCTTGACAACTCATTATGCCACATCTCTGTTTATTTAATACTGTATCTCTGTGCTACATCTGCCCTTTGGAATGATGACAACTGTGTTTGTTTTAAGACATCTAAACAGTGACAATTCATCAAAACGAACTTCTTCTGCCTATTCATAATATTGTATACCCATTTTCCTTGTCCATCTGAAAAGATAAGCTTGTAAAACAGGAAAACAGGGCTCTTTGATACACAGTCATTATTTTGCTTTGACCAGTGTGTTAACCCCTTTTTGTCAATAGAACCATTTCATAACTGGACTATGTTCACTGTTTTCCCATCTTGGCGATTTTTATCAAGGAAGGACCATTCATAATGCGCCAGAAACATTTGAAAACTTTGAACACCATTTCTTGAAAAGCGCTTCTTTGGAACTTTGGCATGTGATATTGTTTTGTTGCTTGACCCTTTCCCTCAAGGAAACTGCCCTCTTTTTGGTATCAATGGCATACCTTATTCATAACATTTCCTGTCCACCAAGATGTATATTTTGAAAGATATTTTCATATGAATAGGAAGAGTAATATTTTTGAATTTGAAGCATTATCTTTGACCTGTGTAATGACTTCCACTTTCCTTCCTTGTATCTCTCCACTGCACCTTTCTGACTAATTCAGTCTTCAACAATATCCAAGGTTTTGGCCATCTGCTCATACATGGAGGAGGCTCTTCATTAGGTAAGGTGTCTGAAAGTTTCTTAACAAATCTGTTTGACACAGCTTTTCTTAGGATGTGATGGTAAGTAAACCACTTGAAAAACATCAATCTTAGCATCTTTACTTGCAAGCATCACTGTATTTCGGAAGAAAACCCTAGCCACAGTGACACTGTCTCTCTGCACTGCTCTAAGGGTGACTGAAATATCATCATCTGTTTTGGTCATCTCATGACAGACTACTTGACAAACAGTTTCTGTGACTATAGAGGTCAGTGTCTTTTGAGAAACTAAGAACTTTCTTTCTGCCTGTGTAATGGCATTTGTTGTCAGCATTTATTCCATTTGATCTTGTGGACAAAACAGGCTTCTTATGATTGGGATGTTTACTGGTGACAGGCCTTTCGAAAGTTCAACAATTCACATGATTTGACAGCTTTAGATGACCTTCTTTATCAAACCAGATTCTCCTTTCCTTTGAGCTAGCATATTTCAACTATATTCCTGTTATGATCATCAGTCACATTCATGAAACCTGGAGTCCCTGTTTCATTTGTTTCAGTTCAAGGAAAACCTGAGCTTTTGCAATCTTCAAAGTCAATACTGGCCAGCGCCCTCTGCTTGTGGATGAAGGAGGCGCCCTAACCCTCTGCTTGTAAATGAAGGAGGTTCTGGGCCATGACCATTTGCCAGTTTGCTGTGACAGTGGTGTCTTTCTTACTGTGATTTTCATGCTGGAAAGAGCTGTAAAGTCTGGATGAGTAGCTTTCTGTTTTGCAGACATATCTCAGGCTCAAGTTACATTTAGAAGCATTTGTTCCTCTAACTGTAAATTTAAGCATTTACTCCATGAGATGAAATTATATTTCCTGCCTTTGTAGAAACCATAGAACACTGTGAAAAACCTAATAGTCAGCTTGAGATTGGGGTTTATGCAGTGCTGAGATCTAGGGGATGTGAGTGGCGCGACTTAGAGCTGTTTGTCAATTTCATTTGCAGAGTGGGAGGTCATTCATGGTTGGTCTGTAGCATATGGAGGCTTTTTTGGCTTTTTGATGATTGCCAAGGGTGAAATGTCTTAAAGCGCCACTTCCTAACATAGGGGAGACTTTTGAAACAGATTTGGATTTACCTTGCCCAAAATTTGGTGACGGACGATAAAAAGCTGAAGCTGGAGATGAAGTTATATTTCATGCCTTTGTAGGAACTATAGAACACTGTGAAAAACCTAATAGTCAGCTTGAGATTGGGGTTTATGCAGTGCTGAGATCTAGGGGATGTGAGTGGCGCGACTTAGGGCTGTTTGTCAATTTCATTTGCAAAGTAAGAGGTCGGTCATGGTAGGTCTGTTGCAGATGGAGGCTTTTTGGCTTTTTGATGATTGCCAAGGGTGAAATGTCTTAAAGCGCCACTTCCTAACATAGGGGAGACTTTTGAAACAGATGTGGATTTGCCTTTTAAAGCTGATGGGCAGACCAATAAGGCTGAAGCTAGGTAGGATTGTGATAATGAGGTTTTGATTTCGACATGGGCGAACTGAAAAGGTAGAAGGGCGAAAAAAGTTTTAGGAGGGTTTTCTGGATGACATATTGACATAAGGAAATTAGTTTCTAGAAAACTCAGCTGTAGATATAGTCATCACTAACATGTAAAAAATGCGATGGCCCTAACGGTCATAAATCCTTAATGAAACATGAATCTTTCTCTACAATGTGTGATGTCATAGGATGATGGTGAAGTGTTCCCATCATTCTCTTTCCCCAATGGTTTCAACCATGTATTGGAAGCTTGTGACACCTTTGAGCATTGTCCTTCAGTGTATCCCAAACCTGTGAATCAAGGTGTCTGCACAACCTCCAATGGTTGAGTGATGCCTTGCCCATTAACACCAAGTCCTCCTCCCTTATACCCCATTTTGGTAAGGAGTCTCATTTCAATTCTTATAATGGGTATCTCCACATTTCCAAAAAAAATAATATCATGTGAAGATTAAATGAAGAGAAATCAAAATTTTTTACCTCAATTTTTGATTTAGACACAGGTGATGATGGCTTCTTAAAGCCTTTGTTGCGCTTCAACTTCTCCAAGGCCTCTTCTGTGGCTCGCAACTAAAGCTGTGATCTTTGTTTCTCTTCTTTCTCTTCTCGTAGTAGCCTCAATTCATCATTATCTTCTCGAATACTCTGGTTGATCTCCTCATTTGAATGATGAGAAGACGATGAAAGTGATGAAGAAGATGCATAAGCATTGGAAGATGTGGATGAAGCATCGTTCTCTGATATTTATTTCTCCTCTTCCTATATTCTCTTCTCATAAGCGTCATATATTATGTCCACCATTTTGGAAATCCTCAGCATTTCCTCGTACATGTCTCTGTCATCCTCCATTGTTGCACATTCAAATTTTGTTCACGCTTGCAATTCACATCAGCAAGAATACTGCTATGATACCACTTGATCTGAATCCGCCAGCCATCGAATTTACCCATCATATTTTACTTCTATGATGTGGTTAGAATTTCATTTAAAAGAGAATAAATTAACATGTATGCATGTTGTAAAGAAGAGGGAACAAGAAAACAATCAACAACATAATAACACGAGACGTTGATAACATAGTTAGTCCAATTTGGACTACGTCTCCAGGCCCGGTGTCAATATGGGGTAGGTCGCTTCGTATAGTGTTGGAAATGGTGATGATGTACATGGAATATGTTTTCTGTCATACAAGGACATATGCCCTCAACATGAGTGGCTTGTCTCTCCATGAGACGTTCCACTACAGGAACTCTCACTCACAATACACCTCCTATCAACATCACATAATCTCATACAAGGTGACGATGAGGATCCCTTCATCAAGGTTACATGCAGATCTCAATAAAAAATAACAATATATGGTGAATACATATCACATGAATTAGAAAGATATATCCCGCGACATACATCAAGCAGGGATCAAAACAACATATTACATCTCACAACAAATGATAAAAGAAGCACATGTCATCAATACTGCATATACCTCAAACCTTGAAGTTGGTTGAAGAAGTGGATGCTCAACTGTTGAATCTGGTTGCACCATCTAATTCGTGGCTTTGAGAGGCATAAAATTGACTTTCCATGCTTGGGAATCTGACACCGTCACTCCAATCTAGAAAATGGCTGAAAAATGGGAAGTTATGCTACTGAAACGGACATCGTCATTGAGTTCCTATCATCGAGAGGAGTAAAATCGACATAACATTTGTCAAATTCTAACTCTGTCAATTTTTGTACCTCAAGGAATCTTTCTAATGCCCCTCATTATTCTATGGGCAAGGTCCCACCTCTCTTGCTGCTCATGGTTATTTCATTTCACGGTTCCACTGTGTCTGGATTAGGCCATTTAGATCCATGTTCCACCCTGCAAATAAAAAAATATTAAAACTTCGAATTCCGCACCAGTCTCTACCTTTGGAATGAGTTTGGTTTTGAGTTTAAATATTTTTTTTTAGGGCGGAGCCATCAAGCCTGAGCCCTATGGCTCAACGGTGGCTGAGTTGATTGGTTGGGCAGAGATCCGAGTAAAAATCCCACCGCAACCCGAAATAGTGTTTTGGTTATAAGGACATATATTAATAGGTGGCACGTTAAATTTGGTTGTAACATTTATCCCATCATTTTGATATGGTTTAGTCTTTATGGAACCACCCGGTGGGGGTCAGGCGGGTTCGATCCCTGCTGGTTCTAGTCATAATCGATGGCTTGGGTGGTGGAATAGGCTGGGTCCATCGGGGGTGGCCCGCCCACCCACATATTTATGATTTGTTTGTGATTGTCATGGGGTTCGGCAGGGTTCATGGCCTCCTGAACTAATTTTTTTTTTAACATATAGTGATGTGGATCCATGCATGGGTGGCGGGGCTGGAAGCCCACCACCCCTATATTTATATTTTTTTTCATTTTTAAACCCAAATATGTGTTTTTGAATTTAACAAAAATAAGGGTCATTGGGCATTTTAAATAGGCCACAATTTCGTCGCTCTCAGGAGCTAGGTTCCCTGCTGGTTGACGGTGAAATTGTAGGACATTTAAACCTGGCCCACTACCCAACTTTGACCGAAACTTTGAATTTCTCTAACTTCTCCATAGGAGCTCCGATTGGAGATTCATTCACACCATTGGGATCAGGGTGACGAGAAATTCAATCTGGACCCAGTTCGAGAGCAATCCGACCACTTTGAATTTTGACCATTTCTGAGCCCTCTTGGTCTCCTGAGGGTGTCTGGAACCACCTGGATCAATGACATAAAAGGTAAATCGATCAAGGGATTGGAGCTCTTTCAATCAAGGACTTTGTTGCACGAATTCTGGATGACTCAAAGAAAAATGAGGTATGTATGCTTGTATTTGATATTGTAAGGTCATGTCATATGGTTGTAGGTAACATGGATCAATGCTCTATCTTGAAAGCATGATCAAAAGAAAAAGGATATCATCCTCTGAAAGGATGCAAAAAGGCATGATTCACACTTTTTCTATATAAAATATACATAATATTTCCTCATATGTAATATGAGGTGGGTGAGAACAACTAGAGGAATTCCGATTGGAAATTCCTGGGAATGAAATGTGTGAAGGAAGGAAGGAAGACATCATGGGATATGCAACCATGGAAAATACAATCAATATCCAATGACCAATAATATTTGACTAGGATATCTCCATGAAATATGAAGACTCTAATGGAGTTTGAAAAATAAAGAGACCATTTAATAATATATATATATATATATATATATATATATGGGAGATGTGTCGATATGTATGCAGGATGTTGATTCTAACTAGAAGATGTCATGATGAAAGAACAAAGGTAATTTTGATTTAATGTTAATTTCCTATTTTTGAATGATATATGGATGGTCTTATGAGGAGCTACCAAGGGAAGAGCTATGAATGTATTCCAGCGTTGATAATCATGTAGCAAGATGAAATATCATTACATAAACATGGCTTGAAGAAGGCAACATGACATGAAGGAAGGTCAGCTATGGAATGATGGATCATTTTTTTATGATGACATTACTAACTCATGGATGAAATTTATTGATGGCTTGTGCCCTATAAATAAGTCCCAAAACATGAAAACTCCTGAATAACAAAAATAAATTCATGACATTGTGAGGAGGATCTCTTCAAGTAGTTTTTTTTCACATCATCTCCACCTGAGGAGAGGATGTAGGTCCCTAAGCAAGAGGGAGCCTGGAAACAATTTTCTTACCTGGAAGTAAATTCCTTATCCAAGAGGGAGATTAGGTAGATTCCTTCCATAGGAATGATTACATTCCTTTATTGGAAAAGATATGTCCTCCCTAATTAAGAGGGACAACTAGACACATCATTCTCGTCTTCACGTGGGAAGAAAGAATGGAGGATTGGGTAAAAATTTGGCATCTGATGCTCTTTGAGGATGAGTTAGGGAATCCAAGATAAGAGTATTCATAGAGTACCTATATTCTTTTAGGACTAGTAATCTAAGATAAGAATAGTCCTGGTGGAACATACCCTGATAACCTGGGTAGGGTATGTTCCGAGAGAGACAATGATGAGGATGGTTATACATCATTGGTCTCACCAAAATTATACTGAGATCTTGTGGAGAGATAGATATTTTATTCAAGGCCTTAATATGTGACAATGTTGGTTGATATGATTTCAAAACATATGGGTTACCAATCTGACACTTCTTATGAGAATTCTTCATATTGAGAATGACCAAGTACCATTATGAAAGCCTCCATAGTTAAGAGGGAGCGTTGAAAAGTGTAACTAGGTTCAGTCTTCATAATGACATGTCTAATTGTGATTTTATGTAATTGATGAAAATAAGAAACTAAAATTATTATTGTAATTCTTGTCCCATGGGTTTCATGAGCAAGGAATTTTATTTTAGTGATGGCTCCCATTGTGAGCCTTTATGATTTGTCACCTAATCATAAAATTCAATTTGAGTCTATTTCATGTATGAAGGACCCTTATTAGACATGTTACATATTTTTATAAGTTATTTAAAGAGTTAAAATACCCTCCAAGACAAGCACAAGCATATCCTAGCAATTCAAATTCAAAATAGAATAAATGGTCTCCTCCAAATGACACGTTGGCTCACCCTCCAACAAGTCGGCTTATTTGATGGGGAGACAACTATAAATAGGGAAGCTCAGCCTCATTTCAAGATCATAATTTTGGTCATCATCAATTATGTGATAGGAGGTGTGAAGTTCATCAAGGAATCCTATTATCAAGTGAAGGAGGGATGAGTATAAATCAAGCTATTTTATAGCCTATTTTTGGGTTAATTTTATCCACACGTGTGAGGAATAAAGAGATCAATTGCAATAGAAGAAGCCGAGAGGAATTGTAGTCTCCTTGGGTAGCCAAGTTGGAATAAGGTCAATTCAATAAGGAAGCCAAGTTAATATAGAATGAGATCCTATCCAAAGGGAAGGAAATCAAGGCATAATAAAAGGTCTTATGTATGAGCTAGGGTTTCTGAAGAAAAAGGAGGTTTAGGTTGAAGAATAATACAATAAAGGAGAAGGAGAAGAAGTATCGATGACTAAGGATCTCATCAAGGAAGCCTTGTGTATTGGTCTTGGAGTGGAAATTAGGTCAAGGGTCTTGGTCTTGGTATTATTCAATTGAATTCTTTATAAGAAGAAGAATTTCTTTAGGTTTTCCTCTCAAGTGGGAGAGGTTTTGGCCCTAGTTGATAGCCTATATTATGTGTCTCCTATCTCTTATGGTTTATGCATTGGTAGTTGTTTGATGAAGAAGAAAACTATAATAACATAAGAAAAAGAAGATTATAAACTAAGAATTAAAAATATTTCAGAAGAAGTTATCATAAGTAGAGAAATCAACTAATACTGGATGCCCTAGATTTATGACACGTGATTGGTATATTAACCTTTATGAGGGAGTCAGGATCCCCTCTTCTCCTCAAACATGGCATGTTTGTGTGAGGCCTGAAGAAGAACCTCATATTTGTAGCAATTTTGGAATACCATGGCTATGATGTGATCTTCAGTAAAGGGAAATAATTTCTGAGACATTGCTACTGGGAAGGTGAAGCATACTGGGGTCCGTGTGAAGAAACTGTATAAAATTGATGTGAAATATTGTGCTACATTAAGCAGTAAGGAAAGAAAGTGAAATTTGGCACAAGATATTGGGCCATTTTCATCATGGCGCCCTGGAAATTATGCAACAAATAACTACTGGCCTCCCTAAAGGATGACTTGAGCAACATGATGTATGAAAAGGTTGTGCCTTGGGGAAGTATGTGAAATTAAAATTCCATGATCAAGAAATCCAAGCACATGTAGTCATGGAAAGAATCCACTTTGATGTTTGTGGACCTTTCTCAAAAACCTCCACCGCCATACATAAATAAATTTTTATTTTTATTTATGACTTCTCGATGAAGTGTTAGATCTTCTTCATGCAAAAGAAGGATGAGACATTCTCAAAGTTTGTAGAATTCAAGGCACTAGTTGAGAAATATATCAACAAGAAGGCAAAGGATCTCAAGAAAAACAATGGATGTGAGTATGTTTTGAATGACTTCAAGGATTTTTGTGTGAAAGAAGGCATTCGAAGAGATTTGAAATCTCCCCACAACCTAGAGCAAAATGGAGTCTCTGAGAGGAAGAACTAGAGAATTATGGGAGTTGCAAGAGCTATGCTACATGACCAAGGCCTTTCATTTCATTTTTAGGAAGAGGTGTGTCACACAAAAGCCTACCATTGCAGAAATGGAGTCCTCATCAAATTATTGGTATGATTACACCAGAGGATACTTTCTCGGGGAGAAAGTCAGATGTGTCTCACTTCATAATTTTTGGAGCATTTATTTACCACCATGTCTCCGAATATTTGAGGAGGAATATTGAGCTGACAGCAGAGTTGGGATTTTTCTGTGGGCTACACCAAAACTACACACAATTATCGTGTGTGCTTATCATCCCTAAGAATGATAGTTATGTGAAGGGAAGTTAAGTTTGATGAGAAAAAAGTGATGTGATTATCTCTTGAGAGGGAGATTCAGATCCTACCAGAAGAGGATATTTTAGCTCCAAAGGAGCCTTGGGAAGTTGTGGAGCAACCAAAAATGGGGGATCAGAGAGGAGGAAGAGTGGAGACATCAAATCAAGAAGAACCATCTAGATAAGGTAGGAAAATAACTAGGGAATTTTATATATTGGTGCAGGATTCGAGGGAGTATGTGGGATCTCCTTAAAATTTGCACAGGAAAAGGAGGTCACCTGAGAGGTACACTGGATGCATGGGTCTAATGATTGAGCTTGCAGATACTGAGACATACTCTTTCAAGGAAAAAATTTAGAAACATATTTAAGTTAATGCAATGGTGGAAGACTATGAATCCATCATGAAGAAAAGTGTTTGGGAAGTGGTCATAAGACCAGTAGATAAATTAGTTGTGGGTTCAAGATGGATCATAAAAGTTAAGCATGCAATAGATAGAAGGATAGAGAAGTATAATTCTAGATTTCTGGCCAAAGGATTTTCTCAAGTTGAGGGAATTGAATATGAGGAAACCTTTGCTCCCGTAGCAAGGTATTCATCCATTAGATCAATTATTGGGAAAGTTGTGCAAATGGGGTCGAAGATCCACTAGATAGATGTAAATATAGCATTTATCAATGGTCTTATTGAGGAGGAAGTGTAAATAGAGCAACCAGAAGGTTTTCATACATTTTATCGAGATTCTCATGCGTGCAGACTTAGGAAATCATTGTGTAGTCTCAAACAGGAACCCCGAGCTTGGTACACTCAAATCGATAGCTATCTCACTAGATTGGGCTAGAAAAAAAGTGAAGCGGATTTGAACCTATATAATATTTTGGTAGAACGTAAATTTATTATAATTTTTTTATATATTGATGATTTAATATTGACAGGTGATGAGAAGTTGATCAACTCTTGCAAGGAGGACCTTGCGAGGGAATTTGAGATGAGAGGCATGGGTCTCATGCACTACTTCCCTGGGCTGGAAGTATGGCAAGGTGATGGGGAATTTTTTTTCTCAAGGCAAGTATGCCACCGAAATACTGCAAATATTTCGCATGGAAAGTTTTAAACCAATGGAGACACCTCTAGCGACCAATTGGAGGAAGGATAATTCCACTTTAGATAATTCAAGTTCTCTGACTCTGGTGCAGATTCTAAGGTAATGTAACATTAGTTGTATACTAGTCTTGAGTGAACTCGTGTTGCATGCAGTCACAGGATAAACCTTGGGAATTGAGAAAATCAACTGGAGGAAAATTCTTAAAAATAAGAGCCTAATTCCTCATGATTTGTGCAAGCAAATAGGGGCTTAAGCAAAGGAACATTTTGACTAAGTTTGGGTCATAGATCCTCATTGAGTAGAGAGATAGGTTATTCACTTGCAAGTTGAGCTTAGAGTGAGGTAAAAATTTTAATACATTCTCTATTCGTCTGATTAATGCAAGAAAGTTTAAGGGGTTTTTACCAATTGGTTTCCCCTAGATAAATTTGTATACTTGTGTATGTGATTGATGCATGTTTGTGAATGTTATTCTAAATTATGAATTGATTTCCGGAGAGCAGTAGAATGTAATTGTGTCTCTTAATTTAGATTAATTTTCTTGAGAAGTTGCAATTCTATCACCATATTTCTACAGTCGGGGTCAACATCAATCTTTGACGACAATCATTGTAGCAATAGCTCTGACCTCCGACCTCCAACTTTATATTTGGAACTTATAAATTCCACATGGACCACTCACTTG
This sequence comes from Pinus albicaulis, assembly GCA_034641835.2. NCBI lineage: Eukaryota > Viridiplantae > Streptophyta > Pinopsida > Pinales > Pinaceae > Pinus > Pinus albicaulis. The sequence goes on along the minus strand of CM076575.1, from coordinate 1,875,104,794 downwards.
GTAGTGTGATCTCAATAGTGAATCCAGGTATGCCACACCTAGGGTTCCTCCCATCAGATTACGATAAGGTTTGGGTATTCTGCTTATTATAATGTTGAGATGCACCTCTCATCACAACATCGAAGTGACTCACTACCATGGTCATGGCTCAATTAAGGATTATGTCCCAACATTCTGCAATATAATTGTGGAGGGTTTCTCTAATCATTCCTCTGATGCCTCTCCTCTTGGTGTTGATCATCTTGATATAGCTTTCTAAACCAAGGCTCAGATCTAGGACTCCAACGGACCTAAAATTCAACTGCAGAGCTCGATACTGATGAAAATAAGTTATTAAAACCTTTCACGGTTCTACCCCTACTAAGTTTGGGTAATATATTTGGTAATATTTTCTCACCCCTTCTAGTTTCCTTGGTTCCAAATATGTAATTCCAAGCATGGTGGTTTAGGCACATCCTCGGTCGTTACCTACCATGGGCTTGGCATGAACTCGTGAAAGGACTTCACCTCTTCTTCCACACATCAACAATATCCATATCCTCTTCAAGGATACAAGCACCTCCAGGATGTTATGCAAAACCTTCTGGTTCCCAACTGACACCATGAGGATGCTCTCAGTAGATACCCAGCCTGATGAAAATGCAAGGTTGTTTAAGCCTTCCTAAAAGGTCCTCTGGCTATCCTTATTATTTGAGGGAGAAATTCCTCCTAAGATGCTCTGATGGCATTCTCTGTGTAGATGCACAGGCTTGAAGCCCATAAACTAAGAGTGAAGAGAGAATTTCAACCCTTTCCCACACATGTGGTTTATATGTAACCTCTTATATGAATAAAAAATGGGTCCATGAGCCATTTTGTTTACTTTATATTTCTTCCAACCGATGATTCCTTATTTATTTACAGTTTAAGAATTATATTTGGAATAATGTTCAATTCATATTTGTATCTAAAATATCACTATTAGTTTTATTAATAATTATTAATTTATCATGTGTCCAGGGTCAATACCAGCAAGCCCTTCACACAGTAATCTAATTCATGTTCGTACGATCATACTTACTTGGTTTATTCATCAATATTATTCATTCAATAAGCGGCAAAAATTCACAGTTAGACCTGACTTTTCATTGTTTCCCAAGAGATATATTCACATATTTAAACGTTAATAATGCGCAATAGACACAAGTTCAAAACTACGAAAAACAACATGCAATATCATATATCAGAAGGCATTAACCACTAAGGGTAAGAACTTATCTTTTCTTTTCAGGGTAACTGAGTCCTGAACAAGGACTCTCCACCCAACCATAGATAGTTGTAGCCGCAATCACATGTTTTTGTCACCCCCCAGCCAGATTCTAGAGTATGAGGGGGATGCTTGCTTCATGGAATAAACACCAACTTCTCACAAATGTAGGGACTCCAAAGTAATTCCTTCCTCAATCCCAATAGTTTTTTTCCATCGATGTATCAACACAAAGGGTCCATAGGTGCGATACCCCACCCTGAGTGCACACATGGTGACTCACTCCTCTTGGGAGTCCAGAATCCGCCATACCCATAGTCTTTAGTCAAGTCTACCTTATGAACTGCTTCAAGATGGTCTCTTCCCAAGTTGTTACAAGTCTCCAGAGACAACTATCTCAACCCACAACCTCCAAGGGACCAAAATTATTATAGGGCTATATATATTCCATCCCAACCCACAACCTCTAGAGACTGAAGTTGTTACAGGGCTCCAAATACCTTTATCTCAACCCACAACCTCCACAGACCGAAGTTGTTACAGGGCTCCAAGGATCTTATCTCAACCCACAGCCTCAAGGGACCCCAACTATTATAAGGATCCAAAGACTAACAACTCATCCCACAACCTTCAGGAAACCTAAGAATCAATCCCCTTCACTTCTCTTCTCTTATCTTCTATTTTTCAGCTCAGTTGGTTGCACTAGCATGAAGGTTTTTTTTGTGCTCCTTCTTTGTGTATTCTATTGAACTCAAGTCATCTGGCCTCTCCTTTTTTCCAAGTCCTCTTCCCATCATGTCTCTCTCCCTATGATGCTACACCTTTCCTCACTGTTAAGCAGGTAAATCCCCTATGCAGACAAAGGCGATCCCTCTAGCCCTAGAATGGGTCTAGAAACAAAGAGACATGCTATAGTGTCGGTTCCTAATTACTAAATGAAAATAGGACACGGTAGATCAACCTACCTGTATTCCAATGTTGTCTTCGTGGTTGTAGTGGTGATGGCCTCTCGCTCCTGCCTCAAAAAGTCACAATTCTGCTGCAGTCATGCTCAGATACCTGCACATAGAACATCAAACAAGAATAGCATACGACATAATAACTTCATTCATAACTACTAGCTAGTCAAAGAGGGCTAAGAATATTGCATTAAACAAAAGACATAACACAAAATGGGAACCAAAAAATAGTCACATGTATGTATTGATAGAAGGAAGAGTTACAACCAAAGCTTTGACGTCGTAGTCTCCTCTAGCGGGGTTCAGCTGAAGCGCGTATCAGATACTCGTCAAGGGATTCGGACGGGATGAAGGCATGGGCTTAAACTCTCTCAACGAAGTTCCTTTTTTTCTATCTCTTCAACAATTCAGCTATAGTATACTCAATTCTCCATGTTCAGCTAGCTTATGCAAGGAGAGATAGCTTCTTTTTATAGAGGAAAAGGAGGAGGTTAGGATCCCTACAAAGGTGGAAGGGAGGCCTATCCTTTAGGAGGTTCCCACAAGAGGTGGAAACCATAAACTAAAGGAGGGATTCTGTGGTTAATCAGTCCAACCACTCCCAATGACTCATCCTCAAAGTTGTTAGAGTGGAATCTCCACCTCTATTTTAAAAAAACATTTCATAAACAGCTCGGCGCGGGTGGCTAACTGGGAAAGAGAGAAAAATGATGTGGGGCCTAGTGCTAATATTCCTCATCAGTGTAAGGGCATAACTGACTACTCGCGCCACGACAAAAACAGGGGTTTTTGAAGCTCTGCTCAAGGAATTGTGTAATATCAACAAATTGGGATTGCTAGCAAGGCATGCTTGAAAAACTCATTTTTTAGGAATGTATGTTACAGAAAACAAGATTAGCCCTTGGATATCTTAGATCTGATAATCTAAGATCAAAATCCAAGAGGAAATCAGAAACCAAGAAAAGTAGGTGAGATAAACAAGCCTCTCACACCTAGAATGGCTGGAAAATGCCCAATAATGGGACTGCAGCAATATGTAAACACAATGCTGGAGCTGCAGAAAGCTATTCGTCCATGGAATGTGTCAAGAAAAACTTCAGCATAAATTTTATGTACAGCAGCAATAAGTATGATCTCCACAAAAGATGGGGGAAATCAGCGAATTGAGCCCTAAAAACGTGAATTTCAAATATCTGCGTAAGAACAGGGGAAAATCATGGTTTTTTCCATTATAATAGGTTATAGGGGACTCACATATCAAATTTCAGCTAAAAATAATCATTCTAGCTAAGTTAAACAGGTCTCCCACTCCCGACATGGCTAGAAAAGGCCCAATCCCCATGACTTAAAGTATGCAGAAATTGCAGAAAAATTATGCAGCGTGATTTTTAGAAGCTATTATATGGAATAGGTTATAAAAATCAGTAAATCAGGTCTATGATGTGGCTCATACAATATACAAGAGAAAAACATAGGTTTAACATGAATAAACCCTCAAAATAAAGGTGTTGCACCATGTATTAAGATTGAAGAGCTTGACAGCGTAATTTTCAAAGGGCTAAAGTAGTGTTTTATTATATCTCATATCTAGAGCAGATCTATATGAAAATTAATAGATCTATTTCAAATCTTGATGCCAAAGAGGCTCTTATTTACACTCCCCTTGGGAATCTCAGCAAAAGATGAATATCAATGAATAGATTTGAGATCTAAATCACAGATTTGCAGCAGTGTTTAGAAATTCTACAGTAAGTACAATCATACATAAATCAGATCTGAAGGGAACATGGATTGGTTGGCCAATCCATGGATCACAACAGTGAAAGGAAGGATCCTTTTCACCAGAGATCTCTCCTCCAGGAGAATATCAAAACCCCTTACAACTCTGCTCTATGAAATAACGCAGTTTTGGGAGAGAAACTATGTTGTGCCCTTGATGAATAGTTTTTCCTGATGCCAAGATCACAAACTGAAGCCCACCCTGCTAATACACTCTTCCAGGAGGTTCAAAAAGACACACTCATTGAGAAGAGGCATTAGTACAATCTAGATCTGAGCAGATCTAGTGTTTCCACTTGCTGCAGCTCACTGAAACAAGTAAATCACACAGGATTTATGTTGTCTAAGGGAGATGGAGCTTGGCCATATGCCTGATAGTGGAAGAGAAATACAATGCCCCAAGAGCTACTCAATGGAAGGAGAGAGAATTCCTAAACAGGAAATCCTCACAATTCTCTGCTAAACAGCCAAGAGAATGAGATATGTCTAAGTAGAAAATATACTCTAAAAATATAATATCGTGAACAACCTACTCTTGAGCCTTCCCCTTCCTTTTATAAGATGAGAGCTTGCAAACCCTAAACCACCTTGATGAATTATCTCCTTTCACATAAGGGCCTCCTTCTAGAACTATGTTGTCCCTCCATGAGGTGCATTGAATCTAGACTGCGTTGTAGATTTGGTCAAGGTTGACCCAGTCTCATAGCTCAAACCCACTCACACCTGTAAGTGCAATCAATCTAGCTCACAAATGTTTGCCAATGTTGATCCTTTTTCACACTGAACTGGTTTTATCAATGATCTCTTCTTCTTCATGCATGCATGTTGACTTAGTCAAACTTGACTATGTCCTCATCCATTTTCCCTTGTTCAAACTCATAAGTGTAAAATCCAGCTACTGTGATGATCCCCTTTTCACATTACATGGGTATGTTATTGAGACAGCCCTGATTTTCCTCTGTTCGCATTGGGAGCTGATTTATTTTGATGTTTTTAGGATTTTACATGTCCTCCTTTACATTTTATTCATCAATTAAGAAAATTAGCACAAAATTAAATATTCCTATTAGCTTGGGCTAATTAGGAATATTACAGTCCTCCCCTCCAAAAATTTTGCTTGTCCTCAAGCAACTACAAGGTTAGAACTGAAATGGATGGGGGAAGCATCTTCTCCCAAGAAATCATTCAAACAAAATGAGTCACCTCCCAACATGGTAACTCCAGAAAATCCTCTTCCACCTTAGGTTTCTGCAAAGAAGGTGGGATGAAAAACTGAACATAGTAGACAAAATTGCCTACCCCACACTGTCCTCCTCTCCACTTAAGATAAGTGTAGAGTGTGTGATGATCCTTGGCTACAAAATTATTGCCCTCAAGTGGCAACATGAAGATTAGATTGAAAATATCCTTCCTCCAACGCTATAAAACCAGTTGGCCCAAAACATTCCACATGTGATGGATAAGAGAGCATCATCATATGGCATCCCATCACACATTTGGCCCACCTCCAAGAGAAACAAATATTTGGCTATGGTGGCCATAACTCCTCCCATGTTCCCATTAGAACATGTACTGCAAAAAATGTGGGAGTCTCCTTCCCAAAAGGACACATTCAAACCATGTGCCTTACTCAACATCATGTCTCCCATGAAGTTACAGCACAGTTTTTCCAACTGTAGCTTCAGAAGTTTACAAGGCAAGTGGTTGCTGGATACATAGTGGTCTATGTATGTTATTTCATTTACTAATGAATAGGAGATGGCTGCATACAACAAATGAACATACATGAAGTAATACAACACTTGCCCATGGCCATATAAGAGATGGTTGTCTCCATCATATAATTTGGCCCAATGTTGACCATGGAGCTCAATGAAAAGCTTGCCCTCTTGTGGAGCAATGCACTGCAAAAAATGGTAAGAGTATGCAGATCACCAAATGAAAAAACAAGATCCTTACCATGTGCTAAGAGCAAGATCATGATAGGGTCCATAAAAAAATACTCCATAAGGATATGATATACTCTCATGAAGAGAAATGAATCATGTGTTGCATGAGGATCCTTCCTCATGTACTTGGGGATCCAAGCCAAGAAGAACATAACACAGAAATAGATGCCTCCATCTTTCTCACCTCCTCCTTGTCCATCAAGTGCACCAAGAGTGGAATGATCCTGGGGATACTCCATCAATAAACCCCAACTCCAAAGTGGCAACGTTGTTGGCCTATGCAAATAGGCTCCACCCAATTCATGGCTCCAATATTTGACATGCAGAATGTCAAAGGCATCTCCCATAATTCTGCTACACATAAGAAGTCTCTCCCATGGGGAAAGTACCTCTTGAACATCTAAGGCCAAGGAGTAGCCCCTTTTCACTGTGATAGTGCCACCTTCTACTCCTGCAACATCATGAAAACTGTGAGAGCAAATCTACCCTTGCTCTCCCAAGAACATCCCAAGCAACAAAATCTTTTGTTGCCTCCTTATACTCCCCTCATCAAAATCATGTAGTGAAAACATGGTGATTGACATGAAGAATGTTATGTCAACACAATGTTTCCATACTCCTTGTTGCCCCATGATGCAAGTATCCTGCCACATACCCTTGAAAAGAGGATGATGACCAAACTCTTTCAAAAGTAACCAGTGTAGCCAAGCCTCCTGCTGCCCGGTATCATAGATCTGCAAGTAGCTTTCCACCTTCTTTCTCACCATCCACATCCACTCAATCATTTGTGGATGTCTTCAATCTTTTCCTTCCTTAGCACTCTCCCAAGGAAGACTATCATTCTCCCAAATCAGATTTCTACTCTTGCATTTCATGTGATGTTGAAATGCAATCTTCTCAAGGATCAATTTGACCCCATAAGGATCCAAATAGGTGGTAGGAAAAAACCTCCCATCATGATGTTCATGGCTCAAGAAGTTTCCAACACACACATGAGAGATTTTATCCATCCGAATATGTCCTCCATCATCTATTTGTTCCTCCTTGAATCCATGAAGATCCAAGGGTGAGAAGGAAAGAGCCTCCTCAAACTCTTGAAGAACTTTACACTCCATGAAATGTTGAAGTGCACCTTTCATGGGATCTCTTGATGAGACCTCCTCCTCATGCATGGTATTCCAAAACCATTGAGGCCATAGAACTGCTGCAGGTAGAAGTTTCTCTTTGAGCTGGGGAGTGCTCATTGAGAAAGTGTCATCTAGAAAGGAGAAAGGGTTTCTCACTTCAAGATGTCTACTATCTACATCTCTTCCTCCTTTGCTTCATGAATGAAGTTGTCATGTGAATGCTCCCATAAGGCATGGGTCCTCTTTTCTTCATCACTACCTTTGCACAGTGCAGTGCAACTCTGTTGCTCTAGATCAACAGCATGCAAAGATGTAGATCCCTCTTCCTCGAGCTGAATGAACTGAGGTAAAGATAGAGTCTCCTTGGAGGCTCTAGATTTAGCTTTGTATTCACTTATAATATCATATTCCAAGTTTCCTCTATGCCTCTTGTCTTATCCTTTCTGATAATAGGAAGTGCATGGCTTTTCCTCTTCTTGAAACCCTCTAGGAGTTTCACTGCAACTCTTCATCTACTTAACCTGCTTGGGGAGGTCCTTCTTAGATATGAAAAGTGATGAGATCAATATCATCCTCTTCATCATTCTGATCTTTCTCCCTTTGATGGTTGGAACTCATAGGCTGAGCCAAGGCTATGCTTTGATACCACTGTAATATCCCCAAATTGGGATTGCTAGTAAGGCATGCCTGAAAAACGCATTTTTCAGGAATGTATGCTACAGAAAAAAATATTAGACCTTGTATCTCTTATATTTGATAATATAAGATCCAAATCCAAGAGTAAATCAGAAACCAAGCAAACTAGGTTAGATAAACAAGCCTCTCACACCTAGAATGGCTGGAAAATGCCCAATAATGGGACTACAGCAATATGTAAACACAATTCTGGAGCTTCAGAAAGATATTCATCCATGTAATGTGTCAAGAAACACTTCAGCATCAATTTTATGTACATAATAAAGAATTATGATCTATTCTACCCACAAAATATGGGGAAAAGCAGCAAATTGAGCCCTAAAAAGGTGAATTTCAGAGATATGCATAAGAACATGGGAAAATGACGGTTTTTTCCCTTATAATAGGTAATAGGGGACTCACATATCAAATTTCAGCTAAAACAAATCATTCTAGCTAAGTTAAACAGGTCTCCCACTCCCGACATGGCTAGAAAAGGCCCAATCCCCATGACTTAAAGTATGCAGAAATTGAAAAAGCTTATGAAACGTGATTTTATGAAGCTATTAGATGAAATAGGTTATAAAAATCAGTAAATCAGGTCTATTATATGGCTCATACAATATACAAGAGAAAAACAGAGGTTTAACATGAATAAACCCTCAAAATAGAGGTGATGCACCATGTATTAAGACTGAAGAGCTTGACAGCGTAATTTTCAGAGGGCTGAAGTAGTTTTTTATTATATCTCAGATCTAGAGCAGATATATATGAAAAATAATGGATCTATTTCATATCTTGATTCCAAAGAGGCTCTTATTTACACTCCCCTTGGGGATCTCAGCAAAAGATCAATATCAATGAATAGATCTGAGATCTAAATCACAGATTTGTAGCAGTGTTCAAAAATTCTACAGTAATTACAATCATACATAAATCAGATCTGAAGGGAACATGGATTGGTTGGCCAATCCATGGAACACCACAGTGAAAGGAAGGATCCTTTTCACCAGAGATCTCTCTTCTAGGAGAATATCAAAACCCCTTACAACTTTTCTCTGCAAAATAACGCATTTCTAGGAGAGAAACTGTGTTTTTCCCTTGATGAATAGTTTGGCCTGATGCCAAGATCACAAACTGAAGCCAACACTGCTAATACACTCTTCCAGAAGGTTAAAAGACACACTCATTGAGAAGAGGCACTAGTACAATCTAGATCTAAGCAGATCTAGTGTTTCCACTTGCTGCATCTCACCGAAACAATTAAATCACACAGGATTTACGTTGTCTAAGGGAGATGGATCTTGGCCATATTCCTGATAATGGAAGAGAAATACAATCCCCTCCAAGAGCTACTCAATGGAAGGAGAGAGAATTCCTAAACAGGAAATCCTCACAATTCTCTGCTAAACAGCCAAGAGAATGAGATATGTCTAAGCATAAAATATACTCTAAAAATATAATATCATGAACAACCTTCTCTTGAGCCTTCCCCTTCCTTTTATAAGGTGAGAGCTTTAGCAAACCCTAAACCACCTTAATGAATTATCTCCTTTCACATAAGGGCCTCCTTCTAGAACTGCGGTGTCCCTCCATGAGGTGCATTGAATCTAGACTGCGCTGTAGATTTGGTCAAGGTTGACCCAGTCTCATAGCTCAAACCCATTCACACCTGCAAGTGCAATCAATCTAGCTCACAAATGTCTGCCTATGCTGATCCTTGTTCACACTGAACTGGTTTTATCGATGATCTCTTCTTCTTCATGCATGCATGTTGACTTAGTAAAACTTGACTATGTCCTCATCCATTTGCCCTTGTTCACACTCATAAGTGTAAAATCCAACTACTGTGATGATCCCCTTTTCACATTACAAGGGTATTTTATTGAGACAGCCCTGATTTTCCTCTGTTCACATTGGGCATTGATTTATTTTGATGTTTTTAGGAGTTTACATGTCCTCCTTTACATTTTATTCATCAATTAAGAAAATTAGCACAAAATTAAATACTCCTATTAGCTTGGGCTAATTAGGAATATTAAAAATTGTGAACATAAGGAATATCTCTCTCATGAAAAGGGATGCAATGATGTTCTTTGCAAGGCATGACACTTCTAATTAGTCATAGAAATGACCCTCCAATGTGCGAGATGGGGATTGCAGGGACAGTGACAAAATGTTGTGTAACACTCCCTTCTCAATCTTGTTGCCTTCGATTTCACAACCCTCTTCTACCACCACTCATCCTATTTTATTGTTTTCATTCCTCAAGCAACATGCGTTGTGTACTTTTGTTACAACTCATTCAATTTGGAGAGTTGTTCCATTCAATTCCTTCACCAACAGTCTTTAATGGTTATCCAGTGATTCAAGTTTCTTTATCTACACAAGAAACCATAACTTCCCAAGCAATCCATCCTCTTCCCCATCTCTGGAATCCATGTCCCTTGACTAAGTTCCCCAATTTTTTTCTTTGAATGTATTATTAACATAATTATAATGCTTTTTTTTTAGAGAACCTTGGGTGGGGTTGTCACATCGGAAGATGGTAAATTGATCAAAAAAAGTAACATAACATGAACTAGTTTAAAGATGGGTAATTTTCTTAAAGACAAGGGGAAGGTGGACTGCATACCCTATGAGAATGAATGTTATGGAGATGATGACTTTTCCTTAAGATTGAGAAAAATGTACAAAGAGAAACTGTATCTTCGACTATATTGGGCTTAACCCAATGATCAACTACCTAGAGTGTATGAGGTGTTTTAGTTTTGGGGATACAACAACATGATACAAACCTCTAATATTCATCAAGAAAATATAGGCCTCTTTATTGTCCAAAATGTACAATTGGGATGTAAACATAGAAAAATTCACAAAAAAACACTAGGAGATTAATTTCATATTATGGTATGTCATATTACAGTGGTGAGTGGATAAGGCTAGCATGTCAGGATATGGTCTAAATTTAAATATGTATACACATAGTCTCCAATTGTAAAGTGGAAAATAAATGAATATAGTTCATATTATGTATATAGATGGACCTTCATATACACACACAAAAAATGCAGGATTTATAAATAGTAGTAAGGGAAGGGACCTTACTATAAGACCAAATTGTCAATTTGTTGAGGTTATAAATGATAAATATGGAGATATGGAAAGAGAGGTTGATAGATTGATAATGGTTGAGGATATTATAGACCTTAGCATTTGGTATGATTTATTGATTAATTTCCTCTTCTTAAAAAACACTCTTGCACTAAGGAACTTGGGCAGAACAACGTATCCCTAAGGATGTTCTTAAGGGAAGAAAACCAAATAAAAATCAATGAGTGTGCACTAACGGTTTATAAACTATGTTGTCAAAATTGTGCTTTATTTTAAATTGTTGTATAAAAATTGTTGTCTATAAAATGATGTTACATATATTTGTGTGTGTGTGTGTGTGTGTGTTCATACATTTTATATATTTATTTGTTAAGACATATTTCATTATATTTCTTTAAAATTGATATATTCATGATTTATCTAACTGTTGCCTAACATTAAATAATGCTTGTGTTTGTTGATTATATATATATATTAAGACATATTTCATTACATTTATTTAAAATTGATACATTCATGATTTATCCAATTGTTGTTTAACACTAAATAATGTTTGTGTTTGTTGATAGATAGAACATATTAATGATACACCTACTAATACCCAAGGTCAAATTGGGTTTTTAATATTTGGATGGGATGATCCAAACCATCCTTTAAACCATACCAGGGCAAGAAGAGAAAGATTGAAGAGAATACTACCAACTGAAAATTTTGAAGAGATGATGAGATTAGCATACAATGATGGAATGCCACCTACCTCTAATGATGGCGATGATAGTGAAAATTTTATGCATGAAGAAGGATTGAATGAAAATCTTACAAGTTTCTTTGGGGATGGAAACAATGATGATGATAATGATCATATGGTTGACAATAATGATGATAGCAGGGGAAATTACCACCAACGTAATCTTGATGATAACAACCTGAAAGCCTCAAACAAGTAAGAATTTAATACACCTATGTTCATATCAGGTGCAACTATAACCTAAAAAATTGAATGCACATTAATATTATTAGAAATATAGTAACTATTTGGCTGGTCCAACAAATAATTCAATACCCTATTGAAGTGATTTGAAATATATTTCTGACTTTTCATTTTCAATTGGTGTACATAATTCATAAACATTCATCAAATTAGTTTATATTTATTTAAGGAGATTTTAAAACCATATATTGTATATAAATATTCCTAGTATAGATTGACATATCAAACATGTTCATCATAAGTCAAACATTCAATTGATTTAATCTCAGACTATCTGACAGAGCACTAAAAACTAAAATATTCCCTAAAGAGAATGTGTTTCCATCAACTTGCAGAGAAGCACATCAGTTGTTGGTTGAGTTGGGGATTGAATATAAGAAAATTCATTCATGTAAAAATTATTACATTTTATATATATGTGAATATCAAGACAAGGTATAATGTCCTATATGCAAAGAGAAGAGATATCGTACATTATGTACAAGTTCCTACAGTTCCAAAGCAGGTTTTACGTCACAAGCCAATTATACCTAGACTTAAACGAATGTTTCGTTGCAAGTCACTTGAACAATTGATGGAATTACACGCAAAGAATAAAATTAAATATGGATTCATGCTAATTCTAGCTTCCTCCAAAGTAATGAAACACATAGAGGAAAAATGGCCAATAAAATTCAAAGATGAACTTCGTAGTATTAGGTTTGTTCTTGCAATTGATGGAGTATTCCCATTATCCTTCTTGAGCTCAAATTATAGTGTTTGGACGGTCATATTTATAGGATACAATATTCCTCCATGGATGAGTGTTATAAATGAGCACCTTGTGTTGATTGTCACCGTTCCCGGAAAACATCAAGTAAAACAATGTATGTTTACCTTGCACCTTTTATTAATGAGATGCAACTTCTATGGAAAGGACTAAGAATGTAGGGCATATCAAGTCCTTCATAAAATAGGTCTTTCATGTTGTATGGTTTGTTAAGTTGGACTATTCAGGATTTCCCAGGACTTGGTGTTTGTTCTTGTAAGATAAAATATTTATGTATTTACACTCATGATTTATTTTCATCCAATCTTTCATACTTATGTTTATACTATTATTTTGATGTTATTAACATTACTTATTGAAATGCAGGGCTTCAAACAAAGGGGATATTTTCATATCCAAGATGTGAAAAAACAATTCAAGGATGTTATTCTAAAGATCTACGTAAATTTATTTATGCAAATAATAGGGTCATTCTTCCACTAGATCATAAGTTTAGAAATCACCAAAAAAATCAATTTCATCAAAAAGTTGAAAATAGAGGCCCTCCCCTAATTATGGGTCCAATTGATTGACCTAAGAAGTATTAAGATGCTTAAACGAAAGCTTGGGAGGATTTTTTGATCAAGGTGATTCAATTGAATAACCATAACAATTTGTAGTTAATATGCCTGAAGGAATGAAAAGGAATTCCATATTTTATGAGCTCTCTTACTGGAAGGATCTATTAATAGTTCACATATTATATCTTATGCATATCTTCAAAAATTTCTCGTATTTTATATTTAGACATATATCACGCAAAGAGAAGGACACCTTGCATTCAAGGATAGATGGTGCTCTTTCGCGTACCAAATTCGATAGAAGACATTTGTGGCCAAACAGGGAAAACAAAACATATTTAGACGCTCTGTGGATTTTGAAAACAAAAAGATCTAGACCAAATGAAAAATTGTGTTCATTCAATGAGGACACCTATAGGATATAAGTCATCATTGGAAAAAAATTTACAGTTGACGGACATCTGAAAAGATTTAAAACACAAGATACTCATAATTTCATGAATTTATTATCATCATTTAACTTTTACTCATAAAATTTCTCAAGTACAAAATATATTTTGATATTTTATTGTGTGAAAAAAATTACTAATGACCTTTGATAATAAAAAAAAAATTGATATCATAGCATGCCATTGGAAATTAGGAGGGTTTCATATCTTAACGTCGACGTAAGGAATTCCATAAGTCGATTGTATGCATTTGCAAGGTACGTGATATGAAATATTTTTGTGTGAACATAGAGATATTATATTTATTTTTAATTTTTAACTAAAGGTTCATACTAATTTTTTATTCTTATATAAGGTGTGTGACCTCCAAGGAGATCCGCGAATGTGAAGTGCCAAAATGGGAGAAGGAAATTGCAGAAATTGTATGTGTATTTGAGAAGGAGATCCCTACAAGTTTCATCGACCTACGAGTCCATTTACATATACACCTAGTCGATGATATTGAATTGGTGGGTGTCATATCAACAAGGTGGATTTTTTTCTTTAAGAGGTATATGAAAACTCTAAAAATATATTTCTGACAAAAGGAACTTCCATAAGGTTGCATGGTTGAAGGGTATGTATTGAATGAATCATTTTTATTCATATGTGAATTCCCTGGTAAGGATTTTGAAGACAGGTCACGCTTCTGGGATGAAGAACAAGCATAACATATTATTGATGGATAAAAACCACAATCTAATGGATTTTAAATAGAAATTAGCAAGTTAATTCATGATCAATGTGGTCGTTTTCATTGCAATCATTAATTTTCTCTGTAATTTATTTTTCAAATATACAACATAACATTTAGAGTTTGAAATAAGTATGTTGACATGTAATAGGTGCAAATGAAAGTGTTATATTCTACAAGTTCATTATGTACCACATGGACTTTATGAACAAATGGATTGATTTATATGAGAAAAAAGAGAGAAGTGTTATAAGCAAGGAGACAGTTTAAGAGATAAAACCCAAGGAATACTCCACTTCCCACTGATCTATTTGGGGAATGGGGAAAATATTGTACAATATAATGGGTTAGTGAACAATTCAAAATAAAATAAAAGATGCATGTATATATTCAAATATAAAAGAAGCTAAAATCAACATGTGTAGAGGATGTGAAAGAAAGGTAAAGTTGGAATTTTACAAAAGGTCATTTCTTTAAAATTTTGACACTATAAATGGCCTCTCACAGGTAAAGAAATATCCTACAATATTGGCATATGGTCGAAATTATCATGTAGAAAGTGTAGATGTAAAGAGATGATCATTTTATTGTTGAATCTTGGTTTATTTCAAGCAATCCAGTCAAGAAAGCTCTGAAGATAAGAATATTGTTGAAGGGAATCTACAATATGTTGGTAAAATGCAACAAATTATTGAGTTGGATTACCACTCTTTTAAATGTTGTATTTTTAATTGTAACTGGTATGAAACATTTGAGAGGACATAGAGACACGATACCCATACTGGATTGTTTTCTATAGATTCCTCAAGGTTCCTACCAGAGGATAAGGAGCCTTATGTTCTACCAATTCATTGTGAGCAAGTATTTCTTTAACTCAAACAAGAAATGGTAGTGATCATTAATCTATTAATTCATATTTTGTTATGAATAATACATATGTGTGTGTGTGTTTATAAAATTTTTATAGCATAGTTCTAATATATGTATGTCATTCGTGCAAGTATTTAACTACGAAGATATTTTGGACCCAAAATGGATATTTTTCATACACTATGATCCAATATTAAGGCATACATTTGATGATGCATTAGTGTTAAAATTATGAAATTGCGGTCAAATTACACTATGGACAGCTTATATGGTCAATATTATATCTGCATTAGATTACTCTTTTCGAGAGGACCAAAATCGACCCATAGATCACCCCAATCGGTTAAGCGAAATTTAAGTTGTGAATTAATTTATTTATTAAAATGAAATGGAATGGGTTGGCCTAACCACATGCAGAATTAGCCTTAACCGCAAGTGGTTAGACACAAAAGATATAAATAGAGGCAACCTTCAAGGTCATTCTTACAATTTCTCAAGCGATCTTTGATTTGCATCCATTGGTTTGTTTCGTCTATTTTGTCTTAACTTGCACAGGTTCGTCAGGAGAAGCTCGTGCAGGGTTCGAGATCAGAGGATAGAGGCTCGCTCTGATCTAGGTATTCTGAGCTAGAGTCATTGGTAGGCTATGTCATGGTATCAGCTAAGATGCTATAGCCGCGCGCAGCCAGTGTTGAGGTCATAAGCAGGGCCTTAGGACACATCAAGTTGATATGGGTCATAACCAATAGTTGGGTGTGTTATGCTTGTGGCGAGGGAGCCCATAGCCGCAAGCACAAGGATTTTTTGGAGTGGCTAGGGTCCATAGAGTATTTTTGGGCTGTGCACTCCCTCATTCGCAGGCATAGAGTGCCCTGGTAGCGGCGAGGGAAGCTACAACCACAGGCACAGTGTGCTAAGGTCAAAGCTAAGGGTTTCTTGGCAGATATGAGCCTAATCTAGCCACTAGTGTTCATGCAGATGATTGCAGAAACATTTGACAGTGTCTTGGATTCATATCTAGGACAAGACAATTGTTTTCCAGTGAGTTTCAGTGATCAGTGGTATTTGAGGTTTCGCACCACTGTAGATTTGCATATCTGTAGATATTCTCTAAGTGTTCCGCTACAAGATGTATCTACAGTATTCACTCAGTATCAGAAGTATTCATCAGTATTCTTCAGCCAGTGTCATTTCATTTTAGTTCTTAGAATCAAGTTCCTTCAATAGAGATATGTGTAAGGTCACATTATGCGTGAGCTAGTTGTTTTACTACATCATGATGATATGGATCTATGGATCATTGTACTCTTGATGCTGAATCATTTAATGGCGGTCTAAAAAGAAGAATTTTTAAGGGTTTTCCCCATAGTGGGTTTTTCCCTAGTCTTAGACCAATCCTGGTGTCTCTATGTGTTCATGTTTCTCTTCTCTAATTCCTTTTTGTTTCGCTTCTTAGATGATGATGATGATGTTGTTATTTCTACAGAGTTGCATATACTGATGGTTAATAATGTAGATATGTACAATGATATAATTATTTGGGGTGAAATTAACATGTTATTGAATAAATTTAACTATCAAAGCAAAGAACAATGTATATCTATGAAAAAATAACATGGTATCAAAGCTAGGTTGAAGAAAATCCATGGAGACACTTTTATGGACACAAGCAGAGGATGGTAGAGACCTAAAATAATTATGGGTATGAAGAAAACCCTAGATAGTTACTAGATAAGGATGTGATAGTGAGGGTTTGAGAGAAACCCTGGCTTATGGTAAGAGTCTTGATATGTGATCTATGTGAAGCACTTGGGATCGATTTGAAAAATGACATGATTGTTGATAAATTTGTGGATTGAGGGAAACATTGTTTTATGGTCTATGAATGTCTCTTGAAGGTTGGTTCAAGAGGGAGAGGATCATGTCTCATTAAATATAAGTATTCCTTGACTTATGACCTTAATCTTGTTTATACTTATGGATCTAATTACTATTGTTTCTAGTCATTACTTCCTCCATGTATATTTGAGCACCTATATATTTATAAACTCCATGATGAGATGAGATGAGTGGATACCTCTTGAGGATATTTTGAAGTGCAGGGAAGATGGCTAGATCTGGAAAAGGTAAAGAGGCACTTGAGCACTACAAGTTGCCTATGTGAAGGTGCACATGTAATACCACTAGGCATGCATGGTATATTGTTTTAATGTTATGTTTCAGCTATAACATTGGATGGCTGGGTAAGCCCTATGGTATGTTGAGAATGTCTCTTTCAAAAATGCCTTATGCATGCATATGAGAGTGATTGGGATTTATCTTTCCTATAATGAAATGGTGCACCTGGTATTGAATTTTCTGATCATGATGATCTTCTTGATTCTTCAATACTACTTGTTGTTGATCTTGGATATAATGGCATGGTTTGATGTCTGGATAACATCTATTGTTTTGAGATCCTGATCCTAACTCTAGTAAATGGTTCTCTGGACTCTTGATATGCATAATATATGTTGGATCTCTTATATAATTTTACCTCATTGATATGGTATTGCTAATGCTTGCGATAAGCATGATAAAATCTCATGGAAAGACATATTGCACTTTGTTGGTTTATCTATTAACCCAACTTTATCCTATTGATCATGATAAGCATGATATTGGCAACCGTGATGATAGAGGCATATCTATGAGATTGATGTTCTATATCTCCTACTACATGTGGTTATGGAATATGGTGAAATTAAATCCTCTAGCTTTATGCATTTTTATTGGGTTCATAAGATTGTGTTGTCACATCAGCCTGTTGCCCTGATCTTTCAAGTTCAGCCCTTGATGAAAGATAAATTACATGATGTTGATGATCATGATATATATGGGTTTATGATCTAACAAATCTGTTGTTGCATGAATCCAGTAAATACATGATGATGACATGAATGAAAATGAAATTGCATGCTCTTTTATTATTTATGAGTGTCTGACATTGTTGATCTACACGAGAGGACTGAGCCTCTCTCGCGTAAAGGAAGGCCCATCGATGTGACTATGCCTGATAGACAGATAATTTAAGTTATGTAAAATCATTAGGGGACTTTTGAGGTCTAAAATGGGCCTCCTAAGGAAATTATAAAATAATAGTGGAAATAATAAAATAAGATTAGATTACATCAACAAATTTAGGAGGGAAAAATTTAAAAACTATTTTTTTAACTCTTATTTTCAACTTATCTCCCTATGGTTTTATTCAAATTTCGAGCAGGAATACTCGTTGGATGAAAAAATTGATTCCTCATCCAAGAAGTACCCATGTTGCATACTTTCGATGGACCATGCTACATGAAAAATGAGAAATACATTAAAAACATGATTGCAATCACAATTTTTCATGTATTTCTCATTTTTTGTGTAGTAGGGTATATTGAAAGTATGCAACATGGGTGCTCATTGGCTAAGGAATTAAATTTTGCATGCAACGAGTACTCCTGCTTAAAATTTGAGTAAAACCTTAGAGAGATAAGTTGAAAATACGAGTTGAAAATACAAGTTGAAAAAATTAGTTTTATTATTTTGTTAATTTTTAATATTTTTACTTTTTTACCCAAAAAATGGTGAATCATCCCCCATGATTGAAATCGTCATCTTGAATCCTATTGGTTCTTATAAATTTTATTTTGGTTGTACATTTTTCTTAGGAGGCACATTTTAGACCTCAAAATTTCTCTATTTAAATTTGGTATATACTCTTAATCAAGGGATCTCTGACATGTCCTGCCATTGTAAACTAATTTATGGAATTGATGGAATTGAGCATGAAATCAGATAGTCGCTTGGAAGATGTAATTTCTGCAGATGTGTTGTAGATACTAGTAAGATCTATCAGTAGGGAAATTTCATATGTTTGAACTGAACTTGTGTTTGCAGGTGATCGAGACATTCATATGGATATTTCATTATGTTTGAGGATTGTACTACATGTTTTGGCTAATTGACATTGATAAACTTTGTTTGGAAATTTTGACATGATGCTTAATTATTAAGATATGTCTAGAATTCTAGATATTACCACAGTTGGATTTGACATTATTCGATCAAGAGATAGTTTATTTTCCCAGATGACAATGCTATGTGGGCATAATGACCTTCAATGTCATATATGAGTATAAAAAATTATGGTTATGTATTGCCCTCCTTGTTCCTAGAACAATGGTTGTTTCCACTTAGTATGAACAGCCATGAACTAACCTTTATGTGTATGCACTTACATCTAGTGATGGAAATGGCCTATAGTGACATGTTAAATGACATAATTGATGGCTTGACAATAAATGAAGTCAAGACTTGACATGAGCACTACTTGTCACCTAGCTGAAATAATTAATACTATGAAATCAATGTCTTTGATAATATTTTTTGTCTTTCTTATAGACTCTGATGAGCTGACTTCGTTGAAACAACATTGATTTATGTAAGGTTTATTATTTTGGCGTGGTAAGGCATTATGCTTGCAGAAATAATTGTGTGATGTAAGCTCCTCGATAAAGATTTGTTTATATTTGATATTTATCTGCTAAAGTCATGATAATGAGTTACAAGGTATGGCCTTTATTTTTATTATGGATTTGGTTTACATACTAATAGTCTACTCTTGACAGGTAATAAACCTCTGACAATCTAGGTTATAGGTACATGGCTTCTGAATCTCGTAATGATGTATCATGGCATGATGAATCAGCTTATGGAATTTGGGAAATAAATTCTATGTTGCAATACTATTGAAATGTCTTTGTAAAATGTAAATCCTTGGACACTCTAATTTAAAGTTCAAATGTTGATTAAACGTGACATGGAATATGTGATTTGAATGAAGCATTGTTGTTCCATTTTGAACATGCATCGGTATATGGTGTATAAGAACATGATTAAATTCATGATCGAGTTTCTTCATTCAGAATTTCCACCAAACATCCTTTGAAATATCTACATGACACATTCTACTTTTAAAGGTTGAGATGTTTCTCACATGATATGTAGTTGCATGGATGAAATAATCATTTTTTGGATTATTATCAATGAGCACAGTTGAATGTTGCCTTAGTATGATATATGCCATGATATCTTGGACTAGAGGTCCATAGCACGACCGAGGTCAGATACAATGTTGCTAGCAAGGCTAGCTATGAGGCGTGATGTAAACGCTCCTTAGAGAGTTGTCTGAGAATGATATAGATAAGACATGGATACACTGTGATGACAGAGAATCCCATATACATATAGTTAGGACTGTGATTTATCCATTTATTGAGACAGTACAGTTGTTCGAGACAAGCTTAGTCTTGTGATTGACACCTCTGTGAGAGGGAGGATGATTATGGTATCCATGTGTGATTTATACCTCCATGAGAGGGAGGATGATTATGGTATCTTGTTATGATGGGTATCTTTTTTTTATTCTCTTGATTATATATGTTCTAAAATAACACTTGATTTGATGTCCTGCATGAACAGGAATCAACAGATACCAGATGAGAGTAGTGTTTATCAAGGACATTGAGCCATCTCTTCATCCCTTTTTAAGCTCCCAGGATGAGGAATTGAGATAGAGGGCTATTGGGGTTAAAGGAAATATGGAAAATAGGGCGTATTCCCTATATGTAACCCATAGGGTTGAGATGTTGCTCCTCTATCTTCATAGGGCTAGAGAATGTTTCTCCCCTGATTGGTCTTTGCAGAGTATAGCCTAGTTGGCATCATACCCACAACCAGGGCTTTTCGGGATTACTAGTCCTCGTTTGGCCAATGAGTTGAGAATGTACTTGGGGTGTACAACCCAAATTTATTATGATGCATATGTTCTACCACATGATTATTCAAGGTCATCGATGGGAAGATTACTAGGCAATAGGATGGGTTGAGATAACCCTATGTAGTTATGGATTTATATTTATCTCCCCGATGTAATCATAGGGTCAATATGGGCTCCCTTGCATGGATGGAAATCATATTTATATATATGGGGTTGTAGAGGTATAACTCCCCCATGATATTACGGGTCGAGATGTGCTCCTCAATGCGATTAAAATTCAATATGTGCTCCCTGATGATATGCTCTTCGATGATGAATGATGACAATATTCCAGGCAGTAGGTTGTTGTTAGAGAATCAAGCATGATATTCTGATGGATGAAGGGTGGTAGCCTAATCTCCCCTCCGGTGATAGATTCTTCTTCTAGATACTAGAAAGTTCATCATATGAGTAGGAACAATCAAGATTTAATCAGAAATAATCATGAGAAGTACATTGATGGTTTATAATCCACAACATGATGACTACATGACAGAGATGATCAGTGATGATACGTGATGATCCATGAAGATAACATAATGGCATATTAATCGATGAACATATATTAGCAGGTGGAATTCTCCCTGGTTAAGGGGGAGTGTTAAAATTATGAAACTGCTATCAAATTCCACTATGGACAACTCGTATGGTTGAGATTATAATTGCATTATATTCCTCTTTTTGAGAGGACCAAAATTTACCTATAGATCACCCCAATTGGTCAAGCAAAATTTAAATTATGAATTAATTTATTTATTAAAATGAAATGGAATGGGTCGGCCTAACCATATGTGGAGTTAGCCATAACCCAAAGTGGTCACACACAAAAGATATAAATAGAGGCGACCTCAAGCTCATTCTTACACTTGCTCAAGCGATATTTGATTTTCATCCATTGGTTTGTTTCTTCTATTTTGTCTTGGCTCGTATAGGTTCATCAGGAGAAGCTCGTGCAAGGTTCAGGATCAAAAGCAATACTTTCGCTCTAATCTAGGTCTTCTGAGCTAGACTTGTGGGTAGGCCATGTCATGGTAGTGGTTAATTTGCTATAGCCACGGGCAGGCAGCGTTAAGGTCACGGCGAGGGATCCCATAGTCACATGCACAAGGAGTTGTGGGAGTGGCTAGGGTCCAGAGAGTAGTTTTGGGTTGCGCACTCCCTTAGTCATGGGCACAGAGTGCCCTAGTAGCAGCCAGGGAAGCTACTGTTGTGGGCACAGTGTGCTGAGGTCATGGATAAGGGTTTCTGGGCAGATCTTAGCTTGATCCATCCATCATTGTTCATGCAGATGATTGCAGATGGATTTGACAGTGCCCTGGATTCATATCTAGGAAAAGACAGTTGTTTTCCAATGATTTTCAATGATCAGTGGTATCTAGGGTTCCGTACCACTATATATCTACTCTAAGTATTTCCGTTGCAAGATGTATCTACAGTCTTCACTCAGTATCAGTAGTATTCATCAGTATACTTCATCCAATGTCAGTACATTTCAGTTCTCAGAATCAAGTTCCTTCAGTAGAGATATGTGTAACGCCACATTATGCATGAGCTAGTTTTTTTATTGCATCATGAAGATATGGATCTATGGATCATTGTACTCTTGTTGCTGAATCATTTGATGATGATCTAAGAAGAATAAATTTCAATGGTTTTCCCCATAGTGGGATTTTCCCTAGTCTCAGAACAATCTCGGTGTCTCTATGTGTTCATGCTTATCTTCTCTTATTCATTTTCGTTCCATTCCTTAGATGATGATGTTGTTGTTTTTTCTACATAGTTGCATATACTGATGGTTAATAATGTAGATTTGTACATTGATATAATTGTTTGGGGTGAATGATCTTAAATGCAGAAGTTAGATCATACTTTCTCTCTTTGGAAAAAATGATTAAATGATGCTTCATACAACGTTGTTAATTATAGGTTCATTACGGATGACTTCATCACATATGAAATTAACTGTAGAGAATTTTAAACAAAATTTACATAAATCAACGATACAATGAACACCGATATTGGTGACAGAGTCCACCCCTCCTGGGCTACGTCTCCTGGCCCTGCGCAATTGGCTGGGTCGCTCGTATTTCAGTGAAAAAGAGGTACGTTACAATGGTCATTCTACTAGTGAACGTTTAAATTACAGCAACAAAAAAGTCCTAACATGCTGACTCAGACCTATATTTAAAAAAAGAAAACTTCAATAGCAACAAGAATACAAATCAAACCTCCCTCAATTTGACGAAAGAATCTAATTGAATTTGTATTGAAATCTAGAATTTTGGTTGCTCCATTCACCGAAAGGACACTTCCAGTGTCTTCGGAGAACCTTAAAACCCCTGTCTAGGCTTTTGGTTTCCGAATGACTCCGGAAAGCCCAAAACTGACTGCCTCACGTCTTAAAACATTTTGATGCCCTGATCTGATGCAATGGATCTTTGAACTTCAAAGCTTGTAGTCGAATTGAATCTGTTTCATTGTCTCCTTGAATTAGCTTCCTGCCTAAAACTTAAAGAAGAATTTTCACACTGAATATGTGATCTCCACAAGTGTGATCCTCTTCGGAAAACTCACTACAAATCTTCGAAATCACTTTAATGGCATCCACTCTTCTCCTCCTTTTCATGAATAAAAGGTGTATTTATAGCCTCTTAGGTTCACTCAAGCTTCATTTAGGCTAAGATAGGCATGTATGTGTTGCATTAAAGGTTTGTTCCTCGACCTTGTCACATTTTGACACTTAGGCAAAGAGGTTACATGGAGTTTGTTTTATTATTAGCACTTTTCAACAAAAAAACCCAAATTTGGACCATAGGTTATAAAAATTCCGCTACGGTTAGCTGACAGTGTGGAGGTGATAGTCTGCCAGAATGTGATCAGGCGCGGCCTAACTGCAAGCGGCCACCTGGGCAGATAAGTTCCGATGGTTCCTCTATTGCTAAACTGTCCATGTGACAGCTTTCCTCTGAAAGCTACGGTATGTTGACGGATAGTTCCACTACGGTGAATCCTAGCAGTCCTTTCCCTCCATTCACATGCTGCCTATCGTGGTTAACTTTGCCGCGGTTTTGAGCTACATTAAATGTTATCCAAACTGTGCTCATTGGATTCTCATTTTCCCATACTCCAATGGTTTAACAACTCCACTGCGGTGAAGTTCGTGGTTAGAACTAGAAGTTATACAAACTGCACCTCAAGCACATTTCGTTCACATGCGGGTGTAATCTCTGATATTGTTACAACTTATCGTGGTGTGAGATGGTGGTAGAATCAACTGTGAACTGTTTCAAAACCCTGAAGGTGTTCACATTCTTTCAACTCCATTGTGGTCATCCCTTGCTCGCGGTCAACTCTGCCCAACAATTTATCACTTTTACAAAGCCTGAAAGTTAACATTTGAGGATTTATAACTTTTGGTTTTGAATTACATAAGTTTTACCACATAGGTTTTTACCATGGTGGAATGTGTTAGGTCAGAAATCTTAGTTTTAGTGCTAGGGCTAGGTTTTGACCTTAGCTTAGGTTTAGCACTTGGGGTTTAGAATTTTAGGTTTTAGACCCATTACATAGGTACCATGACATTTTACATCAAGACCATAGTCACTTAGTATTTAACCACTTAGGTTCTAACCTTAGTACTTAGCCAATTAGGCTTTTACCACCATAGACTTAGGGTTACATTGAAATCATGATACCATGTTCAAAGCACCGTCATAAAGAAGCAACGAACCGTTGATCTTTGCACTGAAGACAATATTGTCGAAGCTAACAAAGCTGATGATGAACTGGACTCTCTGGACTAACTGAAATGACAAGATCCTCTTTTAACTTTCCAAATATAAATGTGCCAACATTAATCGACATCTTACCATGCATC
The DNA here is from genome assembly GCA_034641835.2 of Pinus albicaulis. NCBI lineage: Eukaryota > Viridiplantae > Streptophyta > Pinopsida > Pinales > Pinaceae > Pinus > Pinus albicaulis. The sequence goes on along the minus strand of CM076575.1, from coordinate 1,875,079,851 downwards.
GAGGATGTGCGGTGGATTTTGACTTGATTCCACGTGTCAAACGGTGGAAATATCATGTCGAGTGATGAAAACTCCTTATGACCAACCAGGCCTTATTTACACTTGTGGTTCATAAATTTAGACAGATGTTTTCTCTACCATCTGGTGTCCAAATGAGAAACCATAAGATGCGTTGGATTCAGAACGACGGACACTTCAACTTGATGTTGACTTATAGTTGAACTGGAACTATCCATTTTCTGCACAAGTTGAAAACAAATTGCTATATGGGACCATCTTGGTCGTTAAGCAAATTTCGACTTAAACATACAAGATCCATTTCAGATCGGTGAATTTAACATGTTATTGAAGAAATGTAACTATCAAAGCGAAGAACAATGTAGATCTATGAAAAATTAACAATTAGTGGATATTGAACAGAACAAAGATGGCTAATAAAATGAGAGAGAGGAATTAGAGAACATCAAAGAAAGTGACATTCGTGATGATGTTGAAGATGGTTATGTTCAGGAACAAGAGGATGACAATCCATAGTTAGATGGTGTTATAGAATACACCAATATGGATGTTGTAGAAAATAATGATCCAAATAGATCTAGTAACCATATAGATGGTTTGCAGTCAAATTTCAATGGTGATGAAGATGATGCAGGTCAAGATGAGGATCATCATAACATTAAATACTTGAAATAACATATGAACATTGACAATGATACATGTATGACATTGTTGTGGACACTAATGTTAATAAGAAATACTTCAAAATTTTCAAAATTATTTGTAATACATGTTTTAAAATGATGATATTTGTGGCCCAAACTTAGAAATGCTTCAGTATTATTTGTGTCAATACAAATTACCTATTGCAATATCCTTAAAGTGTTTAATATTTAGTATGAATTGTTGGCAGAAAAAAATAGGATTACTTGGATAAGAGTTAGCATGGTTAGTGGTCATTTATTGGTTTATAATGGTTTATAGTTGTTGTCAGCCAATTGGTTAGACTCAAATTGAACTAGGATGAAGATCCTATTGAATAAGAATACACTAAATATGCAATTTTTAAGAAATATAATTACATATATCGTATATGTAAACAAATTTAAATTCAAACCATTAGGCTACATGTATGCAAAGTTTATTCATTAATTTATATTATAAAACAAATTGATATATTCACTCAGCCTAAGATAAATTCTTTTCTATGGGAAAAATTAGAAACATTTAATTGTATTAATGTTCTTTATGAGTAAAAAAATTCTCTCAAAGTGTAATCATTCAATTTGGAATTGTAATGAAGGTTGGGCATGCATTTATATCAAGCAGGCCGAAATTTCCTTGCTTCACTAAAATGCACACCCAGGATTCATTTCTTGGCCAACATGGTTGATTCAAATTGTACATTGTTTTTTAACTAAGTAAAGACATTATGTATTTTTCTTGATACTTTGGAATGTTGAAGCTAGAGTTGATAATTTGTTGATACTTGAAGCCCTTATTTGTGTACTATTTTGTCAATCTTAGAAGGATATTTTTTCTGGTGAGATAAGGATATGTGTAATATATTCTTGTTGATGTTGATATATGCAATCTTATTATGCAACTATTTTTTTATGTTGCTAAATTTGTATCTCTTGTAAACTTTATGCAATTTTCTTATTAATAGAAAAAAAAATTGTTGGAGAAGAATGGAGATACCTTTCCCGGAAGCCCACATCTCTTCCAGATTAATTGAGGTAGTGTTAAGCCCCCATGCATAAGACAAGGATTTATTAAAAATTACACCTCCACCTCCACCTCCAACAACCCCCAGATTTCCTTTTGAGGTACCCTATGGTAAATGTTGCCATGTGATGCACTAAGCATATTATAAATTTGTTTCTACTATGAAAACAAGACATATTTTGTATTTCAAATAGAAATTTAGTACATCTCATAGCACTGATTTCTAGTTTCAGTAAGCTATCAGCTTATAAAATTCCATTACATTGTCCAAAAATAAAGGAATAACTAGAACTCGATGAGACCACAACTAGATAAAAAACTCCCTGAAGGAGACATAAAAGTAAGTCCTCAAAAAGTACTAGCAATTTATTCAAAAATGCAAGGGAACGGAAAATATAATGATATATAATGCACGTTATATATATATATATAACATTTTGAAATGTGTCTACGTAGATAGAACACCTAAAAATTGTTATTCTGAAACTCGAGGATGCTTGGGAGGATTCTGCAAGCCCTCCTCTAAAGAAAAAGAGTGTATCTTTCCTTTTATGGACAACTATGATTGTTTGAACGCTATAACAGACATATCCTTTGATCCTTGTTGAAGCTATCGAATTATTTTTTCATAATATTCTTTCATATCGGAATTTTCTTTTCTTAGCTTGTTCATTAAATCTACGTTCTTCTCATATTTCTATTAGTTCTAAATTGCATTCATTTTGTTGATTTCTATAGCATCGGGAAGTGTTCTAAGTCTCATTTTTGGTGGAGGGGCTTAGACATCAGCTATCAGAGAACCCAAAAATCATTTGTGCAAATTCCACTCAGATATGACTTTATTAAAATAATTAATTATTTTAATGTAGACCCTAACTTTAAACTTAGGGAAATTAAATAATTAAAGGGTAGTAATAGAGAAGAGTGTGAATCTTATAGAAAGTGAAGATAAAGTCATATTTTAATTTGAGTCATTGATTAACGATATAATCTTGGTCGTTGATTCATTAGCGAGAAGACTATAAGAAGAGACATGAGGGCCATTTGGAAATCAAGCCTGGGAAATTCTCAGTACCCGAAGGAAATCAATTCTGAAGCAAGAGAATTCTATTTCAGTGGGTGAGATTGTAGAGGTAGGGTTTCAGAAGTAGAAGGAGGAGGGATAAGTCAGTTATCGGGAAGCAAAAGTCAAGAGGATGAAGGGAAGGGTGAGTTGATCATCAACCATAACCCCTCCACGTAGAATCATGCATTCCAGGGAAAGACTGCATAGATCTCTCACGTTGGATGACGCAGAGGGTGAAGGAGGTCACCCCAAGAGTCTGATCTTGTAAATGTACTTTCCATTTCTAAATATAAATATAAAACCCTAATCTGATGCACCGATTTTCCCACATCGGGTTTTCCCGGCGATAATTGTCCAAAAATAACTGTGTTCATGTGGTTGTTTCTATTGTGCTACGTGTGTAAATTATATTTATGTTCTTATGTCTTAATGATAGTGAAGATCTGCAAATGTGTTTATTTCAAAATTTACTAAAGCATATGTAAATAACTTCTCTCATAAGTAGGAGAAATAAACCAAGTGTTGCAGAAATATTATTCTTGAAAATTTCACATGGTATCATAGCAAAGGGCTAAAAATAGGAAGGGAGGATCTGCCATGGACCAAAGTTCCATCATTCGGAAGGGTTCACATAGTAAAAAGGACTCACGCAGTCCTCCAGAGCATGCATAAATGTAGAGAGAACATGATATGAAAGTGCTGGCATCTAGACTAGAGGAGGATTTGGCTTGTATGTCAAGCACAGCTCCTCCAAGTGTCTGGTATATTGACAGTGGAGCATCTGCTCATATGACGGGGGTTCAAGAATTTTTTTCGAGCTACCAATAAGAATAGATGAATTTCCAGATCACTATGGGAAACAACGCAAAATGTACCCCCATCGGGAGAGGTATCATAACATTTCAGACTGAGGATGTCAACAAGATTCGAGCCACGAATGTTTTGCATGTACCAGGGTTGGGGATGAATTTACTCTCATTGTCCCAACTTCAAAACAAGGGCTATGACTTATACTTTATTGGAGATAAGGTGTACATTAAACACCCTAACTGGAGCACAAATGCACAAATCAAAGTAAGGAGTCACAAGTTGTATAAGCTCCAACTTGAATCTCTGGTGGCCCAGGTTGGTAGTAGAGACAATATAGATTTGAATGAATTATGGCATAGAATTATGGGGCATCTACATCATGGAGCCTTGGGGATTCTCATAAATACTTTCATAGGGGATCCTGAGCTCATCACGAAGAAAGACGAAGTTTGCAGGGGATGCGTACTAGGGAAGTACGCTAAGGCAACATTTTCAAGAAGCAGCAGCAGAACCAAAGGTGTATAAGAGTTAATACATTCTGACATTTTTATTCCAATGTTCACAACCACTCTCAGTGGGGCAAAGTATTTTTCCACCTTCATTGATTATCATTCTAGGAAAACTTGGATCTATTTTCCAAAAACCAAAGATGAAGTCTTTGATCAATTCAAAGATTTCAAAGCATTGGTAGAGAACTCTACAGGAAAGAAGATCAAGAAATTGCGTTCAAATAACGGTGGAGAATATATCGATAAATACTTCACAAATTTCTATGCAAGGGAAGGGATCAAGAGAGAATGGACAACTCCATACAATCCAGAGCAGAATGGAGTTGCAGAACGAAAGAATCAGACCATAATAGAAGTTGCAAGGGCAATGTTGTACGACCAAGATATGCCAAAATTCTTATGAGAAGAGGCCTGCAATACAACAATATATATTCAGAACAGAGTTCCTAATAGATATCTGGGGAAGGTGACTCCCGAGAGTGTGTTCACAGGCAGCAAGCCAGAGTAAGCCACATCAAGATATTCAACAGCACGGTGTACTGCCATGTTCCAGATGAAAAGAGAAAGAAGCTAGATCAAACTGCAGAAAAGATTTTTTAGATGAGCTATAGCGAGAATGCAAAATCATATCGCATATACATTCCAGAAAGCAAGAAAATCATGGTAAGAAGGGATGTGAAATTTCTAGAGGATAGAGCCTTCAGGAAATCTCAAGAAATGGCCACAGATACGCAGATTGAGGAAGATCCACTATTATAGCCTCAACGAACTATAGAGGAGAGGTCAAATGCCTCTCCAAGGCACAATGGTTCTGAGGAGAGCTCCTCCAAAGAAGAACAGGGGGAGGAATAGGTAAGACCACCCACAACTGATGGGAGACCGAGCAGAGAACTTCTACAAATTCTTAAGAATGCAGAAGAATTTATTAGAGCCCCGAGAGAAGGAAAGAGGATAAGGAAACAACCAAACAAATATCAAGCTATGGTAGCTCAAGTTGGTGAACCATCTACCTTTCGGGAAGCAGCTCAGCATCATGTATGGGTGGATGCCATGGTGGAGGAGTATAGCTCCATCATGACAAATGATGTATGGAAAGTAGTCCCTAGACCTCAGTACAGATCAGTTGTAGGATCTAGATGGATCTATAAGATCAAATATGTTGCAGAAGGTAGCATAGAGAAGATAAAGGAAATATTTGTACCTAAGGGGTATGCACAGAAGGAAGGCATCAATTATGAAGAAACCTTCGCCCCAGTAACTCGGTACACTTCTTGTTGATCAGCAGTTGTCATTAATGTCAACCTAAGCAGCACCAGGGTCTACCGCAATATTTCATGGGAATTTTGACCTACCAAATTAATATATTCTTGGTCAAGAATTATTTTAATGGTTTCTTATTTTCAAGATTTTTCCGTTGATATATGGCACGCCATGTAATTCTTCACGGTTTGAGAGATATTCATGTTTGAAGTTTGTACCCCCAGTTAGTGGGCTAAAACCCCATGGGGTTGTGGCATGGGTCATTGAAATGTCATAATTAATATTTTTTAAGCTCCTAAAATCCCTCCCATGTTAACTTGTTGAAGCCCCTCTCAACCTAAGCATTTATATAAATTGTAATCCTCATATCCTCCTTATGCAAGGGATTTTGCCATCTGAAACAGGTCATTGTGGAATTTTCGCCCTAAATTTTTTTCTACGAAGGCTAAGAAGCTGAAATTTTTATGAGGAGAAGCCAAAATCCTGAAAACTATCCTGTAAAAATTTCAGATCAAGGTGCTCAATATTTTTGGAGATATGATCTGTGGAGTCAGTGTTTTTGCAGGCTCCTGAAATTCATCTCAAAGACGTGACATAGGGAAAATCGTGATAACTCTCTCTCTGAGCATCGGATTGGAATTCTATAAAAGTTGGCAGATAGTACACAGAATTTAGTTTTCTCTCTATCAATTTTAGAGCTGAATGAAGGAACAATGACACGTGGAACGCCGTAAAAGTTCACTCTGCTGAAATAGTCCATAATTAGGGAATTGTGAGAGATTGGGCATAAATCTCCCTTGAAGAATCCAAATTGGGTAAGACCTATGCCATTGGAAAGAAGACCCAGAGGACTACTATAGGACCAAAAATCACATATTGGGGATCTGAAATAACAGAGATACAACAAATTCAATATCGAGCTCCTAGAAGGCAAGAAAAAGCTAGATCATGTGTTGTCAAGGGCTGCAAAGGACCAGACTTTCTAGGGCAGCAAAGCAAAGCAAGGTGCGAAAACAGAGAGAAAATGGAGAAAAGCAAAAACTATGTGCATACATCAGCAAAGTTCATCACTTCTAAGTCTACAAGCAAGATCGTACACATTCATTGTAAATATATAATATTAAAAATTGTATTAGTGTCTACATTCCGCTGGAATAAGAGGCAAAGGTTTTGGGAGGTTCAGGATCATCATTATGCGACAGTCATAGTTGGGGTTATGGGTTAGTGTGTCTTCTTCTTCTACATCATTCTATATCATTGTAAAGTGGACCATTTTCCCTAGTATGGGAGTCCATTCTTATTTTATTCTTCTACAGGGTGGTAGGGTGGTGCTAGGGTGAGTTGTAGCTCATTGGGTGTTGGGGCATCCATTCAATTGACTACTGAAGGATCTTGGGCATTGGAGCGTCCATCTAGTGGGAGCCGGAGAAGAATTCTTTTCTAGATTCTAGGAATTTGGAGCTTTATTTTCAATTGGAGTTGAATATTAAAGAATTATTAGAAAGGCATTAGGTGGTTTTTGTCCCGAAGTGGGTTTCCACCTTAAAAACTATGTGCATTTGTGTTCCTCTTGTTTTCTGCTATCATTGTACAAACACTGATAATAATTGAAGATTAACTAGTGCTCTAATTGAAAGAAATACTGATTCACCCCCCCTCTCAGTATTTCCAACAATTGGTATCAGAGCTTGGTTCCTTCAATAGCAGTTTAACAGCTGGAAGGAGGTCATGGAGCATACCAAGAATGGTGTACCTCTATTCAATGAAAATAATTATTCACTTTGGAAAGGAAGAATGGAGGTCTATCTCTTGGTGCAAGGTTATGAAGTATGGGACACTGTTCAAAATGGATTTACATCAACTGCGGATGAACAAGGTAAGAAGAATTTGGTAAATGATGCAAAAGCAAAGAATATTATTATCAGTGGACTTATTGAATCTGCTTATCATAAGGTTTTGGGTTGTAAAACCGCCAAAAATGTATGGGACAAGCTTGAGAATATATATGCAGGTGACTCAAATGTCAAAGAAGCAAAGCTTCAAATCTATAGAGAAAAATTTGAGCAACTCAGAATGAAAGAAGATTGCAACATTGCTGCATACTTCCAATACGTTGATGAAATAACCAATACTCTGGAAGGATTGGGAGAGCCAGTTGAAGAGAAGACTATTATACAAAAGATTCTTAGAACGTTACCAAGGAGATTCAACCCAAAGATATCAGTCATAGAATACAGTGCAAATCTAGACAAACTCAGCAAAGAGGAATTACATGGAGTTCTCATAACATATGAAATGAGACTTGATGAAGAATAGGGTACTTCACATCTAGAAACTGCGTTCGTTGCATCTAAGAAAACCAATAAGTACAAACAACCTTCAATTTAAAAGACATGCACTTACAAGTTTGAAGAAAAGGGAGATGATGGAGAAGGTCTTTTAGATGACGAATATGCTTACTTTACGAGAAAACTAAAAATTGGTAAGGGAAAATTCAAAGGTAAACTTCCATTGAAATGTTTTGGTTGTGGTGAGGTTGGGCATTTTGCAGCAAAATGTCCAAACAGAAGTGATGGAAACTCAAAAGGAAAGAAATTCTTTAAGAAATTCAACAAGCAAGAAAAAAGGAAAGGATCCAAAAGGAACTTTCTCTTCAAAGAAGATAGCTTATCATCCCATAGACAGACATCAAGAAGAAGTCAATGAGAGAGTATTATTTATGGCCAAGCACAATAAACAAGAGGCATCAAACAATGAAGAAGAAGGGTTGAATTATAGAAGAATTTTCTAGAGGCAACTTAGACTTATAAAAGAGCTCAAGGTCAGAGAAAATCCGTCTAACAATCTTGAAGAACAAGTTCAAGGTCTCAAAATTAAAGTTGAAGAACACAAATGTATTGAAGAGTCACTTCAAAATAAGATGGAAGAGAGCAACCAAGAAATGGAAGCATTAGAAGCTGAAGTAGTCTCATCGCTTAAGGAATTGAAGAAGGGAAAAATTGTCCAGAACTATGCCAACAGCTCAAGGGCATTGGAATTTTTAAAAAATCATCAACAATCAATGATCTTACAATGACAGAATTGGCCTCAGTTACAAAGAAAAATAAGCAGGACCTTCTACAACAAAATACAATGAACCTATGAGATCTGACATGCATGTAGACTTCATTAGACAAGATTCACAAGAATAGCCTTGGAAGAAAATTCCTCGACGAAAATTTACATCCAGGTACCAGCATATATCTAATGGCTATTGTTATTCATGTGGAAAATTTGGTGTAAAATGTCGCACGTACCCTAGGAACCAATACAATTCCAGGAGATCCTTAAAATATGAACCTCCCAGGGCTCAAAAAAACATCAATAGATTTGAACATTTAGAAAATAATATGGAATGTTACAAATGTTAGAACTTTGGACACATAGCCAGGGACTGCAAACTTGAAAATCCTCCAGAAGAATCTTCGAAGCCACAAAATGAACGAACATGGAAGAAGAAGAAGACTGATAATTGTGCTCTCGCTCTCAAGGCTCAAAAAAACAGAGATGTGTGGTATGTTGACAGCGGCTGCTCAACGCATATGACTGGAGATAAAAGAAAATTTGTATCTCTGAAAGAGAAGAAGGATGGAACCGTATCCTTTGGAAATGATGGATCTTCAAGTGTTATAGGATCAGGTACCGTCACTCTCAGAAGCAAAGATGTTATAGCCAAGAATGTTTTGTTGGTTGAAAACATGAATCACAATCTGCTCAGTGTTGGACAAATGTGTGATCAAGGACACATAATGATATTCAACTCCACAAAATGTGAAATCAGGAAAGGCAGGTATGGTAAAATTGTGGCTATAGCAAGTCGACCTCCAAACTACATATATGTTCTAGATGAAGAAACTAAAGCATGTCTACTAGCTAAAGAAGATGAAAGCCGGTTATGGCACAAACAAATGGGTCACATAAACTTCGACAATCTTGTCAGGATAAGCAAAAAGGAAGCAGTACGAGAAATGCTGAAAAACTCTAAACCTTCCAACACACTATGTGAGGCCTATTGGCATGGCAAGCAGAAAAAATTCCAATTTAAAACAAAAGAACACTTTGCATCACATCCACTGGAATTGATACATACTGATCTATGTGGTCTTGTGAGAACAAAAGTATTAGATGGAGAATTATATTTCATGTTAGTGATAGATGACTATACCAGGATGACAGCTGTCAGTTTCCTAAAGAAAAAATCTGAAGCATTTGAGTGCTTTAAGATCTACAAGAAGTTGGTCAAAAATGAAACTGATTTGAGAATAAAGTGTCTAATATTAGATAATGGCGGATAATTCACTTCCAAATTATTTTAGAAATACTGTGACAAAAATGGAATAAAAAGACAATTTTCAACAGCACGAACACCTCAACAAAATGAAGTTGTTGAAAGAAAGAACAAAAATATACAGGAAATGGGTAGAACAATGTTGAAGGACTCAAAATTGGATGAAAAATTATGGGTTCAAGAAATTGATACGGCAGTCTTCATTATCAATCGAAGTCTTCTCAGAAAACCAGCTAATGTAAAATATTTCAGAATCTTCGTTAGAAAATGTTATATCAAAAGAGAAGATCAAAATTTGGGTAAGTTTGAATCACGTGTTGATGAAGGTATCTTTGTTGGTTACTCACGCAAAAGAAAGGCCTATAAATGCTATAATCTAAGACGAAAACAGATAGTGGAGAGAATAAATGTTACATTTGACGAAGATGGTGTTCTAGCGAGTAATGATGAGGATCTAGAATCTTTGAAACTTGAGACAGAGGCTGAAAAAGACACAGATAAAATTGTAGAACAAGAAGCAACTATCAACGAGGAAGAAGTAAACAATGATCATCAAGATATACCAGCACAACAACAAGAAGCTCCTCCAAGGAGAAAAAAAGAGTGGATTCAAAAGAACCACCCATCAAATCAAATCATTGGTGACATAAATGAAGGTCGACAGCTTCGTTCATCACAACAAGCTCACGTTGCTTTTCTAGCAACCTTTGAGCCTAGTATTTTTTAGGAAGCCAGCCAAAATGAACATTGGGTAGCAGCTATGAATGAAGAATTGGATCAAATTGAGAAGAATAACACCTGGGAATTAGTTCCACGACCAAAAGACAAAAATGTCATTGGGACTAAATGGGTGTTCAGGAACAAATTGAATGAAGATGGGCAGGTTACCAGAAACAAAGCAAGATTGGTTTGCAAAGGCTATGCACAAGTGGAAGGAATTGATTTCAACGAAACATTTGCACCAGTTGCCAGAATGGAAGCCATCTGAATGTTTCTCGCCTATGCATGTTCAAGAAAAATCAAAGTCTACCAAATGGATGTTAAGTCAGCATTTCTGAATGGAGAATTAGAAGAAGAAGTTTACATCGAACAACCTAAAGGTTTTCTACTATCACAAAAAGAAGACTATGTTTGCAGGTTAAAGAAGGCTCTATATGGTCTCAAGCAGGCTCCTAGAGCATGGTATGCTCGTCTTGATGGATATCTACGTCAACAAGGGTTCAAGAAAGGTATTGTTGATAGCAATCTTTATGTACAAATAGATAAAGATAATTTAACAATCGTTGAGGTATATGTGGATGATATAATATTTGGTAGCAATGATGATCAACTAAGTAAGAAATTTTCTACAAATATGCAAAGTGAGTTCGGGATGTCTTTACTTGGTGAGCTAACATACTTCTTAGGGCTTCAAATATCTCAGCAAGAGAAAGGAACATTTATATGTCAAGCCAAGTACATCAAGGAAATGCTTAAGAAATTCAAAATGGAATATTGAAAATCGTCCTTACTCCGATGGTAACAGGTTGCAAATTGAACATAGACGACTCATCTAAGGATGTGGATCAGAGGTTGTACATATCTATGATTGGTAGTCTTCTATATGTAACAGATTCCTGGCCAAATGTTATGCAAGCAGTTGGACAAGTAGAAAGCTTCCAAGCAGCACCAAAAGAATCACATATTATTGCTGTCAAAATAATTCTTCAATATATAAAGGGCACAGAAGAATATGGCTTGTGGTATCCCAAGGGTAAAAATATCATTATTCAAGCCTTTACAAATGCAGATTGGGCAGGAAGCATTGATGATCCTAAGAGTACTAGTGGAGCATCATTCTATCTAGGTGGTTGTCTCGTATCATGGTTGAGCAAAAAGAAAACCTCAATCTCATTATCTACAGACGAAGCAGAATACATTGTAGTAATAGCATGTTGTACTCAAGTCCTTTGGATGAAACAAACTTTGCAAGATATTCAAGTACAATTCAGTGAGCCTATTCCCATATTCTGTGACAACACCAGAGCCATCAGCATCTCCAAGAATCATGTCACGTATTAAAAAACAAAACACATTCCGATCAAATATCATTTTGTTAGAGAAAAAGTCACTGAAAAGAATATCAAACTTGAGTATGTTGGTACAAAATAAAAAATCACCGATATCTTCACTAAACCTTTACCTCGTGAATCATTTGAATATATTTTCCAAAAGCTTGGGATTCTCCCAAGTTCTCATTAGATTTTCCTTATTCATAATATAAAGGAGGAGTGGAAGTGTGTACAGGTCTTCAAAAAGGTTGTGTGTCAGGGGGAGTTACCCTTTGCCATTGATGTCAAAGGGGGAGAGAATGTTGTAGGAAGAGGTGTCATGATCACAGGGGGAGTACTTGTGTTGCCATCAATACCAAAGGGGGAGATTGTTGATTAGCGGTTTTCATTGATGTCAACCCAAGAAACACCAAGGTATACCCCAATATTGCATGGGAATTTTGACCTACCAAATTAATATATTCTTTTTCAAGAATGCTTTGATGGTTTCTACTTTTTGAGATGTTTCCATTGATATATGGCACGCCACGTAATTCTTCACGGTTTGAGAGATATTCATGTTTGAATTTTGTACCCCCAGTTAGTGGGCTAAAACCCCATGGGTTTGTGGCATGGGTCATTGAAATGTAATAATTGATATTTTTTAAGCTCCTAAAATCCCTCCCACGTTCACTTGTTGAAAACCCTCTATACCTAAGCATTTATATAAATTGTGATCCTCATATCCTCCTTATGCAAGGGATTTCACCATATGAAACAGGTCATCGTGGAATTTTCGCTCTAAATTGTTTTCTACGAAGGTTCAGAATCTGAAATTTTTATGAGGAAAATCTAAAATCCCAGGGAAACTATTGTAAAAATTTCAGACCAAGGTGTGCAATATTTTCGGAGATATGATCTATGGAAGTCAGTGTTTTTGTAGGCTCCATAAATTCATCTCAAAGAAGTGACCTAGGGAAAATCGTGATAACTCTCTCTCTGAGTATCGGATTGGAATTCTGTAAAAAGTGGAAGATAGTGCATGGACTATATTTTCCTCTCTATCAATTTTAGAGTTGAATGAAGAAGTAGTGACACGTGGCACGCCGTACAAGTTCACTCTACTGAAAAATTAGATAATTAGGGCATTGTGAGAGATTGGGCATAACTCTCCCTTGAAGAATCCAAATTGGGTCAGACCTATGGCATTGGAAAGAAGACTCAGAGGAATACTACAGGACCAAAAATCACATATTGTGGATCTGAAATAACAGATATACACCATATTCAATATCAAGCACCTAAAAGGCAATAAAAAGCTAGATCATGTGTTGTCAAGGATTGCAAAGGACCAGACTTTCTAGGGCATAAAAGCAAAGCAAGGTGTAGCAGAGGGTAGCATGAAAAGAGTAGCAACCAAGATGTAGAATAGCAGCAAAAATTTTATCACATGAAGTCTTCAAGTGGGCAGCACTGCATACAGTCACTGTAAAGGTATCATTGTACTAAGTCATTGTAAATACATTATTGTAAAAATTGTACTAGTATCTATCTGCCAAGAGTTAAAGAGGAATTTTCGGGAGGTCCAGGATCATCATTAGGTGGTTGTGTCATAGTTGGGGTTATGGTCTAGTGTGTCGTATTCCTTTACATCATTCTATATCATTGTAAAGTGGACCATTTTCCCTGGAACGAGAGTCCATTATTATTTTTTTCTTCTACAAAGTGGTAGGGTGGTGCTAGGGTGAGTTGTAGCTCATTGGGTGTTGGGGCATCCGTTCAGTTGACTACTGAAGAATATTGGGCATTGGAGCGTCCATCCAGTGGGAGTTGGAGAAGAATGCTTTTCTAGATTCTAGGAAGTTGGAGCTTTATTTTCAATTGGAGTTGAATATTAAAGAATTATTAGAAAATCATTAGGTGGTTTTTGTCCCGAAGTAGGTTTCCACCTTAAAACCTATGTACATTTATGTTCCTTTTGTTTACTGCTATCATTGTACAAACACTGATAATAATTTAATATTAACTAATACTCTAATTGAAAGGAATACTCATTCACCCCCCCTCTCAGTATTTCCAACACTTCTATCATATCCTTCATCTCTCTGGCTGCGCAGATGGGATGGGAGATTCACCATATGGATGTCAAGACAACGTTCTTCAACGGGGTGATAGAGGAGGAAGTGTACATAGAACAACCAGAGGGCTTCGAGACACATGAGCAGAAGACTCATGTTTGTAGGCTTAAGAAAGCCTTGTATGGCTTAAAACAAGCCCTCAGGGCATGGTATGGACGGATTGATAACTACTTGCAGAAGATGGGGTTCATCAAGAGTGACTAATATCCAAACCTATACTACTTGAGAATAGGAGATGAGCCACTTATTCTTGTACTTTATGTGGATGACCTGTTTTTGACCGGATCATCCAATCTCATCAAGGACTACAAGGAGAATCTGGCAACAAAATTCGACATGAAGGACCTGGGACAGATTCACTATTTTCATGGGTTAGAAGTCTGGCAGCAAAAAGGGGAAATATTCCTAGGACAAGGAAGATACACAATAGAAATCCTGAAAATATTTCAAATGGAAGACTGTAGACCCATGGCCACACCAATGATTAGTAACTGGAAGAAGATAGACACATCAGAGGATGATGAGGCTGATCCCACATTATACAGACATCTCATCGTATCATTGATGTATCTGGTCAATACTAGACCAGACATTTGTTATGCAGTGAATACCCTCATTCAGTTCATGGTGGAACCAAGGAGGGTTCATTGGGCAGCAGAAAAACATGTTCTCAGAGACCTTAGAGGGACATTCGAGTATGGACTGAAGTACACCAAGGGTAATGAGATCTAGTTGGGTTGCTTCACAGATGCATACTGGGCTGGAAGTACAGTAGATCGAAAAAGTACCAGTGGGTACTGTTTCAATCTCGGATCAGGAATGACCTCCTAGTGCAGGAGGAAACATAAGTCCGTAGCACTGAGCTCAGCCGAGGCAGATTACATGGAAGCAAGCACAGCTTTGTGCAAATCCATATGGCTCCGCAAATTTCTTTTGAACATACTCAAGAAGTGGATAGAACCGACCGAGATTATGTGTGATAATCAGAGTTGCATTAATATCTCTTAAAACCATGGTGTTTCATGACCGGTCGAAACATATTGACATTCAGTGTCACTTTATCAGGGACTATGTCTAGAGGGGAGCAGTACAGTTGCGATACACTCCTACAAGAGAGCAAGTGGCAGATATCCTCACAAAGGCTCTAAGTAAGATCAAGTTCACTTACTTCAAAGAGAAGATGGGGATGGTCAAGAACCTCTTCCATTAGAGGAAAGGGTGGTCTTCAGAAGAAGAGGGAGCTGTAGTACGGATGCTGTAGTGGAAGGGCAGCAATACAGAAAGCAGCAGCGCAGTGATGAGGGGCAGTAGCCAAGACAACTTCAGCGCAACAGATGATGTAGAGTCAGAGTAGTATATAGGTATCTTGCTTAAACACTTTCCTCGCTAAGAGGGAGTGTTTCATTTCTATAGCATCGGGAAGTGTTCTAAGTCTCATTTTTGGTGGAGAGGCTTAGACATCAGTTATCCACAGAACTCAGAAATTGTTTGTGGAAATTCCACTCGCATGTGAATTTATTAAAATACTTAATTATTTTAATGCAGACCCTAACTTTAAACTTAAGGAAATTAAATAATTAAAGGGTATTAATAGATCATAATGTGAATCTTCTAGAAAACAAAGATCAAGTCATATTTTAATCTGAGCCATTGATTAACGATATAATCTTGGTTGTTGATTCATCAGTGATAATACTATAAGAAGAGACTTGAGGGCCATTTGGAAATCAAGCCATGGACATTCTCAATACCCAAAGGAAATCGATTATGAAGCAAGAGAATTCGATTTCAGTGGGTGAGATTGTAGATGCAGGGTTGCAAAAGCAGAAGGATGAGGGAGAATTAAGTTATCGGGAAGCAGAAGTCAGGAGGATGAAGGGAAGGGTGAGTTGATCAGTAGTCATAACCCCTCCATGCAAAATCACGCAGTGCAGGGAGAGGCTACACAGATCTCTCACGTTGCATGACACAAAGGGTGAAGGAGGTCACCTCAAGGGTCTAAAATTTGTCTGGAGGGTCTAGAAAATTCAGCTAGGTGTTTGCAAATTTTTCTCTGCTCATCAGACTCTTGTAAATGTACTTTCCATTTCTGAAGACAAATATAAACCCCTCATCTGTTGCACTGGTATTGGGTTTTTCTGGGGACAATTGTCCAAAAATAACTGTGTTCATGTGGTTGTTTCTATCATGCTATGTGTGTAAATTATCTTTATGTTCTTATGCTCTTAATGATAGTGAAGATCTGCAAATGTGTTTATTTCAGAATTTACTAAATTTCACACCTTTCTATATCCTCCTTTGTGTTTCAGATAGTGTCTACATTTGGCCAATTAACTAGTGAGTTGTTGTACTTCATACTCAAGCTTATTTTCCCTTGATTGTTAATAATTGTTGTTCATTTGTTGATTTGTTGGATTTCAAATTTTTTATCTCCATGTCACATCCCAAATTTTGTGATTTTTAGTCGCTCATGAGATTATTGTGTACCTCTATAATTATTTTATCTCTCTCAGCTACTATCTTCTTCAATGATTAAACAAATTGCGGTGAGACATACAAATCACCCGCATATTTGATAGCTAAGACAGTGGTCTCTAAAACATTCACTTGTTCTTTCAGCTTGTTTCTCCAATTACTTTGAAAGAATTTTTTTTTCTCCTCTATTTTGATTTGTAGCTTAACCCTCACCCTTACCTTTATCCCCACTATGAGTATCACCTTTTAAAAAAATGTTGATATTTTTCCATTTCAAGTTTTTTGATCTCCTGTTTTTCCTAGGAAATTTCAAGGTATCTCTCTTTCAATTTATTAGCTTTCTTATCATGGGTTTTCTCAAACTTAGTCACTCTTTTCTTGTATTCTTCAACCTATGATTCATTCTCATGTTGGTCCTAATCTGTAGATTTATTTTCAATTTCGGCCTTTAAATATTCAATCAATTTATATTTTTCATTCAATAACTTAACTAGTTTAGCCTTAAAAGTATCATAAGTTGCCAATGGAGGTCTATTGAGAATCCTTGGTCTTCTTCTCAAATCCTCTTCAGTCTCACTAAATTTTTCATCATATGCAACCTGAATTTTTTGAAATTTACATGTCGTTCATCTATCTCCCTCATACCATAGTTTCTCATTATGGATAACTAATTATGAAATTCATTAATAATTTTATATTTGGAATTTATGTATTTCACTGATCTTTGTGTTTTTTGCACAATTGTTGATTGTAACATTGCAATCTTCTTCATGTATTCAACAATATCAGTCTCCCTTAGTTCGTAATTCTCCTTCCAGTTGTATATATAGGAAGAATCCTCCATTTCAACTTGTTTGTAATGGATCATTATATAATATACCAAGGAAACAAATCTATTATCGAAACTATATGTTGGTTTGTGCACATTTGAACTTGTAGATGTGGATGTTGAATCAACCATAAAAGGGAAATTATACTGAGGTGTCAATTGTTCAGAAGATGTTCTATCTATTATAGAAACATCATCATTACATGTTTCCATATAATGGTCCATACCTTCTTGCTCCTCATCTTCATCCACATGAACACATAAGTCTACAATAACAATAGCAGCTATATCTTCAGCATGGAAAACTATATCAGCTAATTTTCTACAGTGTTCTCAGGAAACTGAAATTAATCTTCTTAAATTTACTTTCTTGCGAGGAATAATGTAATTTTTTTATAGCCAACAAATGAGGGACATCCATGGTCATGCCTTCAACCCAATGAATAACTAGCATCATGCAGTCACTAGAAATATCAAGCTTGTGATGATTCATAATTGTCTTAAGGACAACTTGAATCAAGGATTTGTATAGTCCTTGTGGAACATCTCGCATTTTTAATCCATTCCTCATAACATATATTTCTTTCGCACATATTTTACTGTTCATTTCAATCTTTTCTACCTTTGGGGTTTTCTTAGAGTTAAATATTGTTCCCCCTCTGCGTCAAATTTTTGTTTCTCTTGTAACCAGATCAGGGTCTAGCTTAATCATCTGCCCAAATATTTTTAATTCCATGGATTTATCATCATAATTTTCTATGGCGTCATATATCTCATCATTTTGGAAATCGAACTATCCAAATATAAAATTATAAACATGTGCTCTTCTCACAATATCTAGCATACCTAGTGTAAAATTGTTTGAATCTCTCCATGTATCAACACACCCTTTGATTTTTTTTGCTGGGAAATTCTCATGGGAAATCTGTGCATCAACTGTTTGCGGAGAATAGGATTTCATTGTTTAAATTTAGGCCATCATTGTTTGGGGTCAAGGCATGCTACTTGAATGCACATTGAATGCAATAATGCAGACTGAATAAATTGTAACAAATGCACATTGAATGCAAAAATACACATTGAATAAACTGTGAGGAATGCATGGGAAAATGAGTTTTATTTTTTTAACTTATTTCTTTATTTTTATATAAATCACTTTTATAAAGAAAATAAAAATTTATTAAGTGAATGAAATTATTTATAAGGTCTTTAACTTTGCTCCTTTACTCCTATATTTTCTTAGACACAAAATTAAAAATTCAAATTTAATATTTGGATATAAGATACAAATTATTTAAAACAACACTTTTAAAATATGGCTGCAAGATTTTGATGGCATGAAAGATGGCCATCACTTCTTTCTCCTGGGTAGAATTGACCAAATTTCCATCAGGAAACTGGTTATTTATAAATGACAGTAAATGACATGTTTTCATTAAAATGACACCCAAACATTTTTATAGTAAATATCCTAACTAGGTCACTTGACCTAATATTAAACTTAAAACCTTCAAAATTATTTGCAATATAGAAAAACCCTAAAATAGACACTGCAAACCTTAGGTGTTATCTCTTTATCTATCCCTTGGAATCATCTAAACCTAATTACTACTTAAATTATAAGGTCATCCAACCTTAATTATAGGGTTTTAACCAAGAAACTACAAGTTTAAACTATTCAAATCAAGTTTTATTTTTCTTATTCCAACATCTTGTTCACCAAAAATTCTTGGTGTGAATTTATTTGAGGCATAGGAACCCTGCCATTTACCCTTTGAAAACCATGCAATTTGGAGTATTTTTGAACTACAAAAACATATATGTGAAAAATTAAAAATATTTAATTGTATTCATGTTACCTATGACTAAAAAAATACTCTCCACATTAAATCATTTAATTTGACCTTGAAACAAAGGTTGGGCATGCATTTTTGTGAATCATGCCAAATTTCCTTACTTCACTAAAATGCATGCCCAAACTTCCTTTATTGGCCAATCTGAATTATTCAAATTGTAGATTTTTATTTAAATATTTTGATTAATTTTGCATCTTAAATATTTACTTAGACCTAATTTCCAAACTCCATACCTATTTATCTTCAAACCCTAACTAGGCCTGATCAAGTGCTCAAAATTATGCTCAAAAATAAAATTTGTCGGAATGGCATGGAACCTAAATGATCGTGTAGATCTCGTCGTTCTGAATCTGGAACAACCTGCTTCGTGGAAAACCGACATCGTATGCTCCCATAAACATATTCGATCCACTTTGTCAAATAGGAAAACTTTAAAAAAAATGCAGGACAGCACAGTCAGCAGTCTATACAGCTGACTAGGCATGCCTACATGGAAGGGTGATTGTACAATTTTGACTTAGTCAATGGTATCCATGAATGAATGGTTTGGTGCAAAGTGGCACGACGGTATTGGTTGCATGTGGCAAGTTTTTATTGGTGGATTGGTGGCCAACCACAGGCTACCACGTGGCCCAGCTAGGGGCTACCACGTGGCAGCCCAAGGGCCACCAAAATATTGGGTCAAGTTCGAGCAGTAGCAGTAGGGTTCGAACCTATGACCCCCGAACACCAAGCACCAAGAGCCACCTTCTTTCTATCACATATGTTTCTTGTAATACTATGGATTGAGTTGAGTTTGGTTTTAATTTCATGTAATTGGCGCGTTTCAAGAAGGGGGTCGGGGTCTAGCACCAGCCCTGGTCACCACACCGGGGGCGGGGACCATGGGCTAGAGGCTAGCCCCATGCCCCCCACCCCCCCCATAACCATAACACTTGAACTAACCGACATAGTTTGCATGTGAGCGCAACGGTTGACCACCATGATAATCGTCGGAGCCAATGGTCTACTAACTGCTTACCACCGTCGACCGCTATGTGACCATGCCAGTAGTTAATGGAGGTGGTTAGCCCTAACCGCCCAACACTTTATATATATAGAAATTTTATTTAACCATAATCAATATAGTTTTAAATCCATATTTTAGGCATTAGAGAGAAAATTAATGCCCCGACAATTTCACCCTGTTTTTGGCGAAATTTGCGCTCCAGTAGCGCTTTTTTGGGTGAAATTGTGGGTTCGATGTTGAAGTTTGCGGAAAATGTGGAATGAATAGTGGAGAAACTAGGGGCAGTCATAACATGATGATTTTTTGGCCAAATTCAATGCAAAAGGAGGCTACACAGGATTTTTTGGCCTTTTTTAGTTGATGTAACATGTTTCAGAGCTATTTGAGCATTGTAAACACATGTAGTCACACTTTTGAGCATAATAGAAGAGGGTCAAGCCATTGGAAGATGGACCAAGGAGACGTAGCCCAGGAGGGGTGAACTCCATCATATGTTGTTGTGTGACTATTTATGGTGGTGTTCATGCCTATTAGATACTAATGTTCAGTGGTCTTTTTATGTTAATTTTCTCATGAAATTCACATAAAAACTCATATTAAACTTGCAATTAACCTCTCAATCCTTAAACACTCTGCTTATATTCTGAATTGGATATTATCACATCAAAACTAATATTCCCATTCAGATCAGTTGGTATCAGAGCACTAGGTTTGCTTGTGAAAAGAGGATTAATTTCTTTTTCAAGTGTTTAAATTCTTACAAGGTTGAAGCTCAAGAGAGGAGAAGACAAGCTTGTGGGTGCAGGTTCTCTAGTTGGAACAAGGAGGAGGCACATTTGCCACAATTTCCACCACAAAAATTCACCTCCGGTTGTAGTTGAAGCTTTAGTAATCATGTCTCATGAAGGAGGAATTCATAACATGTCATAGAATTAGAGAGCTTTTAGAAAGGCTTCATTTTACATGATAGAGATGTTTAAGGTCCTTTATGAAGAGAGGAACACAAGGTTGCAAGGTGAAAGCTCCAGGCCTCCAAGAGGAGACGGTTCTCCAGGAGGAGGAGGTAATGGAAATGGTGATAAGCCACCATCTACTCCACCATCATCCTCACCACCATCTTCACCTTCATCTTCATCCTCTTCCACTACTACAACCCTTTCTCATACTCATCAACCTACCTTAAAAGGAATTGGTAAACAACCATTGCTAAAACTTGATATTAAATTTAAGTTGTCTATGTATAATGGTGAAGTGAATGCCGAGAATCTTTACAATTGGGTTTGTGAGTTGGAGGTCTATTGCAGAATTCAAAACCTTCAATATGATGATATAAAGATTCAGCTAGCTTCCTTGAGACTGGAGGGTGCAACACTAGTATGGTGGGAAGCCAAGACACAAGATGAGACTAAAAAACATGGTAATATCTCACTCTCTTGGTCTAATTTCATTGCTGCAATTAAAATACAATTTTACCCTCTAACATATAAGCAAAAATCCATCATGAATTAGCAGAAATTTAGACAACTTAAGGGTCAAAGTGTGCAAGATTGCACCGAATAATTTAGAAAAAGAGCTCTTATGTTAGGTTTTGATTTGCATTCACAAGACAGATTGTTGAAGTATTTAGGGGGTTTACATAGCTACCTAAGGCATACTATCCTTATGTTCAATCCCACTAGCATAAATGAGGTTTGTGTGCAAGCCACCCACCTTGAGGCAAGAGGGAAAACATTCCAGAAAAGGGTAAAAATAATCCATTTAAGGGTGGAGAGAAATGAAAGGGTTTCAAAGGAAAGGGAAAGAAAAATGCATTTGTTAAAAAGGAAGGAGATAAAATGACATGAAAACATTTTTCCAAAGAGGGTCATGATGAAGACCATTGTTGGAAGCTTCATCCAAAGATGAGGTCCAAGAAATTCAACAACAAGGGAAAACAAAAAACAGCAGCAACCACTCAACAGAATTTGGGATTCGACTCGGGTGATGAAACTAAAATTATAGCCATGGGTATGAAGAGAAAATAATCCATTTCTAGCACTATTTCATCAAATTGTCACACTAGTACTCCAAATGAAGAAACAAGAATTGAATTATTTCATGTGAGGGTTATATCAAAACATACAAAAATTGACACACTATTTGATAGTGGGTCTCAAGCCAATTTGATATCTGAAGACTTTGTCAAGAAACTTAATCTTGAAACCATTCCTCATCACAAACCATATCCAATGGGTTGGATATGAAAGAACAAAAAATTGTGGTTTACAAGAAAGTGTACTCTTCGGTTTGCAATCACAGCAAACTTCATTGACAAAGTTGAATTAGATGTTGTACCGCTTGATAATTCAGGAATTGTTTTGGGTAGTCCTTACCTCTATGATAGAAAAGCCATCTTCTATCGCCATGAATAGAAGTACCACTTGTTCAAAAATGTTTTGGAGTATATTGTGAGATATTATCGCAAGAAATTAAATCTTTCAATAGTTAAGGTAGGGAAAATGAAAAGACTATTGAATTCAAGCAAGATTTTTGTGCTTCTTATGATTAAACAAAAGAATGATGTTTATTATGAATCATTTCAAGGTTGCGATCCAAAGTTGAAATCTGATTTGATTGAAGTGGTTAATCAAAATTATGAGATGTTTCAAGAGCCAAAGGGGTTACCTCCTAAGAGGCGAATCCAACATGAAATACAGTTGCAACAAGATTTTCCTCTTCCTAACATTGGCATGTATAGGATTCCGATGATGGAGAGTGATGAAATCAAAAGGAAAAATCCAAGAGTTGTTGGACAAAGGGTTCATTCGACCAATTACTTCGCCATGTGGGTTACCTATTGTGTTGGTGTCAAAGAAGAATGGAGCATGGTGCATGTGTGTAGATTTATGTGCATTGAACAAGATTACGGTAAAGAACCGTTATCCAATTCCTAGAATAGATTATTTACTTGATTAATTGAAATATTCAAAGTATTTTACTAAGTTGGAATTAAGGAGTGGCTACCATAAAATTAGAACTTTTGAAGGTGAGATTTGGAATACAACATTCAAAATAAAGAAATATTTGTTTGAATTTCTTGTTATTCCTTTTGGTTTATGTAATGCTCCCGCTACCTTCATGTGTGTGATGAATGATGTTTTAAGGCCATTTCTTGATGAGTTTTTCATCATCTACTTAGATGACATCTTAATTTTTAGTAAATCACTTGATGAACATTCCATGCATGTAATAAAAGTACTGGATGTCTTAAGGAAAGAACAATTGTTTTTGAAGATGTCAAAATGTGAGTTTGGTAAAACTTATTTGGTGTACTTGGGGCATATTGTTGGAGGAGGTGTGTTGAGGATAGACCCCTCTAAGGTTGAGGTCATTGTGAATTGGCCAACGCCCAAGACAGTCACTAAGGTAAGTTTTTTGGGAGTATTCCAATATTAGAGGAAGTTTATTGATAACTTCTCTTCTATCGCATCTCCCTTGCATACATTGACTAGTGTGAAAAGGGTCTTCCAGTGGGTAGGCAAGCAAAAAAAATAATTTTATGCTTTGAAAGAGAAGATCAGCTCAACCCCATTACTTGCATTACCGTACTTACGACAACCCTTTGAGATTCAAACTGATGCAAGTGAATATTCCATGGGCACAATCCTTATGCAACATGGTAAGCCCATTTCATTTAATTCAGAAACTTTCAATGATGCAGTGATTAAATATCCTACTTATGACAAGGAGCTTTATGCATTGGTTCAAAGTGTGAAAAATTGGAAACACTCTTTGATGGGAAAGGAAACCATCATTCACACCGACCACCAACCATTGCAATACTTTCAATCAAAAACTAAGTTGTAGCAGTCAAGGCACTTTCGATGGATGGGTTTCTTACAGAAATTCCACTTGGTCATCAGGTATAATAAAGGTATTTACAACAAGGTTGTTGATATTATTTCTAGACCTATTATTAGTGCAGCTACTTTACTCAAGAATAATTCTATTTTGCATGAAAGTTATATTGAGAAATATGCATGTGATAATGACTTTCAAGATGTTTATTCAAGCTTGAGTCAAGGCAACCAAGTAGAGGAATTTGATTACCTTGTACATAATAACTTGTTGTATCATTTGGGAAATTTTTTTGTTCCACAGGGGGAGAGAGTGAATGACATATGGGAAGCACACACTTCTCTTATTGCTAGACATTTCGGTGTAAGAAAAAAAATGGCACATCTTCAAAGGTATTGTTATTGGCCTCATATGCTTGACAGTGTGTCACATTTCATTAAAGGTTGTTCATTATGTGCAATCAGTAATCCTAGCAATAGGAAGTTAGGATTGTACACACCACTTCCTATACCTTCACGTCCATCGGAGAGTGTTTCTATGGATTTTGTAGGATGTCTTCATTTGTCAAAAGAGGTCATGATTATTTGTATGTATTTGTGGATAGGTTCAACAAGATGTGTATATTAATGCCATGTAAAAATCAAATTACAGCTGAACAAATAACTCACTTATTCTTTCAGCGTGTTTGGGTTCATTTTGATTTTCGCACATCCATTGTTAGTGATCGAGATTCTTGATTTGTTGTGAATTTTCGGTCAAGTTTGTGGGACTTGATGGATACTAGGTTGAAGAACAGTAAAAAATTTCATCCAAAAACATATGGTCAATCGAAAAATCATACATCTTCTTCGAGGATACTGCAATAGGCATCCTAAGTTGTGGGATGAAAACTTGCACTAAATTCAGCATGCTTACAACTGTGCAAAACACTCCTTGACACAAACATCGCCATTTGAGGCATGTCTTGGATACTTGCCTAGATCGCCATTGGATTTCATTTTTGGGAAGGATGTTGCTATTTATGGCCATAACAACATAGACAAAGCCAAGAATTTCATAGAACAAATCCAATTGATACACAAAACAATTCAAGATTAGCTTGAAAAGAGACAAGGAAAATACAAAGCAAGGCATAACAAGCATCGTGTAGATCAAAAGTGCCAAGTTGGTGATGAAGTTTGGCTTCACATTAGCAAAGAGAGGCCTCAAGGAGAAAGTAAAAAGCTAAAATCAATCCGTTATGGTCCTTTGAAAATTTAGAAAAATATTGGTGAAAATTCCTTCAAGTTAGATTTTACTTCATACATGAAAATTTCATGTTGAGAACTTGAGGTTGGATGAGCCTCCATTTATTGAAGATCAAGGAGAACAGGTTCAGATTCCTTATATTGAAGAATTTTCTCTTGAATACCTTGATGAGCTTCAAAAAGACACCATTCCTGACAGAAGAACAAGGAAATCAAAATAGGAAGTGTAGACTACCTTCGTGTGGGGCTCAAAGGCACAAATAATTCTAAGGCCAAATGGATCGAGATTGGAAAGGTGAGGAAACTATACCCTCATATGTTGAACAACTGAAAGTGATCTTTCGTGGTCCAAAACCTTCCAATGAGGAGGAGTGATCAGGTGCTCAAAATTATGCTCAAATAAAAATTTTCAGAATGGTGTGGGACCTAAACAATCATGTAGATCTTGTTGTTATGAATCTGACACAACTCGCTTCACAGAAAACTAACACCGCATGCTCCCATAAATGTGTTCTGTCCAATTTTTCAAACATGAATTTTTTTTTTTTAAATGCAGGATAGCCCAGCCAGTAATCTGTACAGTTGACTGGGCATGCCTATGTGGTAGGGTGACTGTACAAGTTTGACTTAGTCAATGGTCTCCATGGGAAAATGGTTTGGTTCCATGTGGCATGATGGTATTGGTTGTGTGTGGCAAGTTTTTATTGGTGGATTGATGGCCAACCATAGGCTGACACGTGGCCCAGCCAAGGGCCACCATGTGGCAGCCTAAGGGCAACTAAAACATTGGGTCAAGTCCGAGCAACAGCAATGGGGGTCAAACCTGTGACCACCAAGCACCAAGAGCCACCGCCGCGCTTTCACATATGTTCCTTGTAATACTATGGATTGAGTTTGGTTTTAATTTCATGTAATTGTTGCATTGGGGGAAGGGGGCCAGGGTCTAGCCCCAGCCCTAGTCACCACACCAGGGGCGGGAGGCTAGCTAAAACGCCGCGCCACCACCCCCAATAAGCTGTAACATAAACTAATCATGTGGTTTGCAATATTAGTGCGGCGGTTAACTTCTAGCAAATGGTGGCAAAACCAACGATTACTGCCCAACCACTTACCACCCATTTATATGTAAGCCATTCCTATAGTGTGCGATGATTGGCCTAACTTACGATGTTATATATATATATATATATATATATATATATATATATATATATATATATATATATATTTGTATTTAACAATAATCAATATGGTTTTAAATCCAGATTTTAGGCGTTAGATGGAAAATTAATGCCCCGACAATATCGCCCTGTTTTTGGAGGAATTGGTACTCTGATAGTTCTTTTTGGGGTGAAATTGTGGGTTTCGTGCTGGATTTTGGGGAAAATGTGGAACGAATACTGGAGAAAGTAGGGGAAGTCATAACTTGATGATTTTTTGGCCAAATTTGATGCAGAAAGAGTCTACACAAGCATTTTTTGGCATTCTGGAGCTAATGGAATATGTTTCAGAGTTGTTTGAGCATTGTGAACATATGTAATCACACTTTTGAGCATAATAGAAGAGGGCCTAGCCATTGGAAGCTAGACCAAGGAGACGTATCCCAGGAAGGGTGAACTCCTTCATCATGTGTTCTTGTGTGATTGCTTATGGTGATTTTCATGTCTATTAGATGTTATTGTTCAATGTTTTTTTTATGTTAATTTTCTCATGAAATTCACATAAAACACATAAAAACTCATATTAAACTTTCAATTAACCTCTGAATCCTCAAGCACTATGTTTATATTCTAAATTGGATCTTAGAACAGAAAAAATAATATTCCCATTCAGATTAAGGCCACTTGACCTAATATTAAAGTTAAAACCCTTACAAATATAGACAACTTAGAAAAACCCCAAAATAGGTCCGACAAACCCTAGGTGTTATCTCTTTATCTATCCCTTGGAAACATTTAAACCTAATTACTCTTAAAATAAGGTCTTAGTCCATCACGTTGTTCCCAGACATTCCTAGTGTGCATTTATTTGAGGCATCGAAGCCCTACCTTTTACCCATCGAAATCCATGCCATTTGGAGTATTATTGAACAACATAAATATACATGTGAAAAAGAAAAAACATTTAACTGTATTAATGTTACTTATGAGTAAAAAAATACTCTCCAATTTGAGTCATTCAATTTGGTCTTGAAATGAAGTTTGAGTGTGCATTTGTGTGAAGGAGGCCAAAATTTCCTTGCTTCACTAAAATGCAAGCCCAAGCTCCATTTATTGGGAAATATGGTTGATTCAAATTATATATTTTTTATTTAATGATTTTAAAAACTTTTGAATTGTTACAACATTCCAAGTTTTTCTTTGAACTACCTTATGTAAAAGTTGTGAATAAATTGGAAACATAGTTATGTAGGATATTTGTCAGGCATGATGTAAGGTTGCATCCTATGGTTAGGAATTATCCAATTATGTCTCATTGCAAAATTCATTACCAAGATGTCTCTCAGACCTAGGTCTGGACGCCTCTGCAACTAACCCAACTCTCTGAGGCCCCTGCGAACTTTGCCACTGTCAGCCCTACATGGGCTCCTCCCATGGCCCCTTGGCGGTGCCGGCTGAAGGTCCATCTGGCACCATGTTTTGGGATATGGTTGTCGAAAGCTTACCCAAGCTCAATGCTTCCTCCTTCTTCACCCACCTCACAGGTTGTGCTTTAGAAGCCAGTCTGATCTAACCACCGAAAACCGACGATGATCGAAAAAAAGGTAAAAGGGCAACAACTACATCAAAAGACCATGCTGCTAATACTACAGCCCCAGGAAATATAGACACAACAAAGAACACTGATAAAAATGAAACCAAACCACCAGAGGTACCTAATAAAGCAAGTACATACCATTCAAAAGGTCAAAAGACACTGGAAGTAATCATCCAAAATTCGAATGTTGCAGCTTACATAGAATACATGAATCTTTGAAGGAGGCCCTTATTTCTTTAACTTGGTCGACCTCTACATGAGCTTCTGGAAGGATAACTTCACACCTGAGAAAGAGGACTTCACCAAAGACCCAGTGTGGGTTCAGCTGTACTCTCTTCCCATGGATTACTGGGCACCCTCTATCCTCAAAGCCATGATAGACGAGTTATGAGAGTACATTCAAATGTCTGAGGGAACTAGAAACAGGCGCTATATATCCTATGTTAGAATCTGCGTCTACATAAATGTTTCATGGGAACTACTGGAAGCAATAAGACTCAACTACATATACAACATATGGACGCAAAGCATTGACTATGAGCACATACCCTTCTGACGTAGAAAGTGCCATAAGCACGGACACCTCTTCTGGGAATGCCCACAAAACAAGGCAATGGCATCTGAAGCGCAAACCAGCAAGAAGAAGGATGAGCAAGGATTCACCCATATAGGAAATAAAAACAAACAGAGAAAAACAGAAAACACAAATAAATATAAAAACAAGGTATCCCAACACAATGGATTCGATGTTTTGAACTCCACACAGGAGGAAACAGCGCATCACATAAACAGGGAAGAACAACAACCACAGGAAGAACACTCCACAAAAAACACACATCGGCACGTTGAAACCAAAGAATATAGCATGAATAAAAATGTACAGAGTCAGGAAGATATAGAGATGGAGCACACACAAGAAACACCCACCCCAGAGGAACATGTGATAGAAAAGGTTCTGGAGGGAGTTGACCGCCAAAAAAATGAAAAAAAATGGAAAAAAAATGGAATAGATGCCATCCTAAGGGACCAAATCCAAAAACTCGAAGAGGAATTCCTGTTATAAGAAAGCATAAATCAAATCTCAGAACAAAACCCACTGGGTACCAAAGCTGTCAAAGGAATCCTAGCCAACTTAAATGCAAGACAATACTTCCCGAAGGGACCTAACAGGAAACGCGACAGCAAAATTAACCAGTCAGCTCTTGAGAGAATTTGGAGCTCATCTCATCAATGAAGGAAAGGTAAGAGTCATAACCCTACCCCCCAAAATTTCTCAATGATTTGCATTACATGGAATATAAGGGGACTCAACAGTCCAAAAAAAAAAAGGATTCTAAAAATAGAATAGCAACTGACAAACCGTACATTATG
The DNA here is from genome assembly GCA_034641835.2 of Pinus albicaulis. NCBI lineage: Eukaryota > Viridiplantae > Streptophyta > Pinopsida > Pinales > Pinaceae > Pinus > Pinus albicaulis. The sequence goes on along the minus strand of CM076575.1, from coordinate 1,875,050,605 downwards.
TTGCTCCAAGAAACAAAGAGAGACCTAGAAAACATGGAAATGATCAATAAATATTTCTTCAAAAATTATAGTGATGTAGTAATCTCAGCCAAAGGCTCTGTGGGTGCTATTACCACTCTCTGGAAGAACACACTATTCGAGCTCACTGACTCAACAGCCACCAAATACACCTTAACAACAGTCCTGAAAATCATAGGATCTACAGACTGTTTTTGCATAACCAATGTATATGCTCCCCACAGAGTGGCTGAAAGACTTGAAGTGTTAAAAATTCTTAGCAGAATTCAAAAATATCTCAACCACCATTACAAAATCATTGCAGCGAACTTTAATATGGTGGTCAATCTGAACGAAAAGCAAGGGGGTATTAGAAAGATGGAAAAAGACTCAGAGGCCTTCAGGTCAAACATACATGACCTAAGTCCCATAGACATCCCCACTAAGAATGGTTTCTTTACTTGGAACAATAGGAGGGGCAGTGATAGGAAAATCACATCAAAATTGCACCGCTTCCTCCTCTCAGAAGACATCTACCTCACCTCTTGGGAAACGGAAGCCGGAATTCTTCCTCAGCTTGGCTCAGATCATTGGCCCATTGCCCCGTCGATCCAGATCTCGACTGGACCCAAAAACAAGCCCTTCATATTTGAAGCATTCTGGCTCGATTGCCCAGAATTCATAGGAAAAATGAAATATTGGTTGGAGACCCCTCAACCCAATCACGGAAAAAAAATGTATAAGTTCCAACAAAAATTGAAGTTCATCAAGGCCGAGATAAGGACTTGGAAAAAACAAACCTTTGGAAACATCATCATGGAGAAGAAATTAATAGATCTTAAGCAAGAAGCCCTACAACAACAAATCATCAACAATGGTCTCACCGAACAAAGAAACGTGGAGGAAATTATGCTACATAAAAGATGGGAGGAAAGGGTTGCTCGAGAGGAAAAAATATGAAAACATAAATCTTGAATCAGCTGGTTAAAAAGTGGGGAGAAAAATACGGCCTTCTTCCATCGATCCATGATCCAGCACATGAAAAATAACAGAATCCTGAGCCTAAACACTAGACAGGGAGCCACCACACACACTCATGCAAAGATGGAAGAGGAACTCAACCAATACTTTGACTCACTCCTCGCTGAAACCAATCACAACAAGTCATAAAGCATAAAAAAAATAACGGATCATATTCCTACCATCCTCACTGAGGAACACAATCAAATGATGCTTAGAAAAGTCACTATGCAAGAGGTTGAGGAGGTGGTTATGTCCATGCCCAACGGAAAAGCACCTGACCTAGATGGATTTACTGCTAATTTCTACAAAGCCTACTGGTCATTTCTAAAAATGGAGATCTGTGAGCTAATGGAGGAATCCTGCATTCAAAAATCCATCCTAAAGGCTCTAAATTCCACCTTCATCACCTTGATTCCGAAATCCAAATATGCAGACTCTCCTGGAAAATTTCGACCTATTTCTCTGTGCAATGTCATCCACAAAATCATATCCAATGTCTTAGCCAATTGTATCAAAACCATCCTTCTCCTCCTCATCTCTCAGCACCAAATGGGTTATGTAGAATGCAGACAAATCTCGGACAATATCATTTTCTCTCAGGAGATAATCCATTCTCTCAAAATTCAAATGAAGTCGAGTATGCTAATATAATTGGACATGTCCAAAGCCTTCGATAAAATTAGTTGGGGATATACAAGGAAAGTCCTGGAGGCTTTCGGATCCAACGATGGCTGCATCAAATGGATTGATGAGCTCCATCATTAGACATATTTGGAGGGGTTAATGGTCACCTTTTTTCCTTCTTAAATATATTTTTCTTTAATTTTTATTGTCATTTGGTTTTATGATGCTAGTATAGGTGGTGATTAGGGGTAACATACTTTGAGTGCAGAAAATCATGAGTAATTGGCATTATTTTTGAATATTTTATCATAAATAATTGAAGGAGACATTAAGGAGAAATTATAGGAGGATTTTCCACCCTCCTTAACTCTCGAAGGCAACCAAAGGATCCCCAAGGATTATCTCCAACAATTCAAATTCCATAGGCAGCCAAGCAACTCAAAGACTAAAGTGCACTCATTCTATTTTTACTTGGAATCAAGTGGACTCAATCACTATTTTCAAGGAAACTGTTGGTAGCTACCCTGTAGAATAAATAGAGCAGAGCTAGAGCTAGGAAGGGTCGATTCTATTGGGAACTTTGCTGCAAGCTATTGAGCTTTTGATTATTGTACTCAACGATTAAACTTTAAGAAATGTACGAGACTATTCTTTCATGAAATGAGCAGACTGATTTCATTTTATTGATTTAAGTTTTAGAGAGCTAAGCATGTGGGTTAGGGCCCAATCCATGTGCCTCAGCCTCTCTGTTGTACTTGTTCTCTTATTTCTGCCATTCAGTTAGTTCTGCTTCTGATAGTTTCATCGTTGCTTAGTTTTTTTTTCAGTGTGTTGTTGTAGGTTTCATTTGATTATGAGTAATATAATAGAGGAGAAAACTCTAAAATTTGTGGATCAAGACCTCCCTGCTCATCTCTATCAATAGAGATCAAGAAGGGTGAACCTTCCCACAGACCCAAAAATTTATTTCTGCTCACTATTTATGAGATTAGACTAGAGTTTCATTACCATTTTTAGCCTTCCTTTTGTACTATATTTTCACGCATTTGTCTGTTTATTTGTGCATAAGTTAGCAGGGTTGATTGCAGGAATTAGTGTTAAATCCCCAGAGCAGCTGGCTAGTTCCTTCTCGCTTCATTTTCCATCTTTGTCTTCACAACCTGAGTACTAATGTTACACCCTCCATTCCATCCTTTTTCTCTTCTTTGTAGTCGCCACCCTTCTCATTCCCAAAAACACTTAAAAATGCATTAGAATTCGACCTTCGCCCTTTCTCCTTGAAAATCCTGCTACCGTACTTTGCTCTATCATAAATCTAAAATGCTTGTTCCACTTGGTCTTCGTTAACACTTACCGCTCCCAATCACTGATTACGACATTACCGTAGCACTCTGCCACGCCATCCCTATCGCAAATCTCATTTTGCATCTCTGCCATGTCATCCCTATCGCAAATCGCATTTCACATTTTCTATCCCATCGCATATCGCATTTCTCCCCTACTTCATTAACACTTACCGCTCCCAACCGCTGATTGCAACATTACTGTAGCACTCTGCCATGCCATCCCTATCGCAAATCGAATTTCGTAGTTTCTATCCCCAACGCATATCACATTTCTCTCCCGCTTCGTTAACACTTACCGCTCCCAACAACCAATTGAGACATTACTGTAGCACTCTGCCACATCATCCCTATCGTAAATATAATTTCGTAGTTTCTATCCCCATCGCATATCGCATTTCACTCCTGCTCCAAAACAGCACACTTGCTACTCCTCCAGCTTTGCGATATTGCGAATTGCGATATCGCATATCGCGTATCGTAATTCTGTCCTCCCATTACAATTCTGCCATCGTACTTTTCAAAGCCTCCCTCTCCAAATCATTTTTGCGATATCATAAGGTTTAATGAATTCTAAACCCCTCTTTCCACCTATAAGCCTTGTCACATGTGTTAAGCCTTTCATTGGCATGTTTAGCCCTTTTTCCTCCAAAATGCAAGAAACACTTTTTCAAGTTTAATTAGGTCATGAATAGCTGCATAGATAGGAGCATGATAGATAGAGTGGGGTGTGTTTAGCCGATTGGCCAATTTAAGTGAAATTTAAATTAGATTCCCTTCTCCCATTCCCTTTCTGCAAATTAAATTAATTTCATTTCTGCCATTTCCTTTCTGCAAATTAAATTATTTTCATTTCTGCCATTTCCTTTTTGAAAATTAAATTAGTTTCATTTCTGCCATTTATTTTCTTCAAATTAAATTAGTTTCATTTCTGTCATTTCCTTTTTTCAAATTAAATTAGTTTCATTTCTGTCATTTCCTTTCTGCAAATTAAATTAGTTTCATTTCCGTCATTTCCTTCCTGAAATTTAAGTTAGTTTACTTTCTATCATTTCCTTCCAACAATTTACTTCTCGAATCTTATCATAGTTTAAGAAATAACACCCTTTCATAAAGGAGAGGATAACATGAGAAAAATGCATCTACTGTGTATATAGAATTATCACCTCCATGTTTGTATGAACCCCAGGTTGATAAAGTAAATTAGGGAAGCCCCTGGGAGTTGCAGCACTCTTGGTGCAGTACCAGGGCTCATCATGGATCATGGCTATGGTTTCTGGTGCTTTTGTCTCCATTATTCTCAATGGTTCTCCCTCCGAAATCATCAGCCCCATACGAGGCATCAGGCAAGGCGGCCCCCTATCTCCCTTCCTCTTTGTTATCCTGGTTGAAGTCTTAAGCTGCTCCACCTCGGCTACCTCCTCCCTAAAATCTATATTTGGCATTAAGATTTACCCATCAGCTCCTCCATCAACTCATGATAAATTCGTTGATGACACCCTTCTCATGGGCACTCTGACATTCAAAGAAGCCCTGGCCTTTAAATCCATATTGACTGAATTCTCTGAGGCCTCGAGTACTACCATCAATGTGGACAAGTCCAAGATGTTCTTTCTCAATACCTCCCCTCTGATCCAACAAAACATAGCTAGAATTCTAGAATTCAAACTCAGTTCCTTCCCTTCCAGATACCTGGGCATCCCCCTCATAGACAAATCGCATGTAAAATCCAACTGGGAAAACCTCACAACCAAGCTGGAAAAAAATTTAATAATTTGACCTTCAGAACTCTTAACTTCACCAGTTGCCTTGTGCTTGTCAAGTCTATCTTGCAAGCCATTCCCCTTTACCAATACTCGGCCTTGGCCACCCCCAAAGCCATTTCCTCTGGAAAGGAAAAAAGGATAACAGTAAATGGGCTCTTGTGGCCTGGGACAAAGTCTACAAATCAAAGCCGGAAGGAGGGCTGGGTCTCAGATACCCAGAAATAATGGGAAAAGCACTTGGGGAAAAGACGTGGTGGAGATGGATCAACAACCATCACTCTTCCTGGGAAACTCTCTGCAAAGATAAATACAGTCCCCCTCACAGCCCTGAATCCCTCATCCGCTTAAATGGCACCATAAAAGGCTCTGCAACATGTAATCAAGCTTGGGAAAACAGGGGCATCATCCAAAATTACTGCTTTTGGGAAATTGGTAATGGTGAAACTGCTTTATTTTGGGAGGATGAATGGCAACAAAGCCCCAAACTAAATCAAGAGAAGTATTAACAGATTAAAATTCAAATGCAGAACAAAAATAAAACCCTTTTGAAACATTATTGGAAGAACATCATTGAAAATACAGGCTGGAGAGAGTGGCTTGTAGCTTCAGAATGGGACCACCATATCTATCTGATCGCCTGGAAAAGTCTCTCTGAATATATTACTCAACGACACATACAAATTGCAGATAAGCAGGAAAAACTAATATGGGGAAAGAATCCAGCAGGCAAATTCAACATCAAGGAAGCTTACAGATATGTGACTTCCCCCAATCCCACCCCCCTGGAGCGTAAATGGAAAGATCTATGGGCCCAAAATCATTGGCCAAAAATCTCCATATTTCTTTTCCTAATCATGCATAAAAAAATCCTCACATGGGACAATCTCAAAAAGAAGGGTTTCATTGGGCCCTTTAGATGCATACTATGCAGAATTGAGGAGGAGAAAACCAATCACTTGCTAAATGATTTCTCTTTTGCCTCCAATATTTGGAACTGGGCCTCATTGATCTTCAGAACCATTGATAGGGACCCCTCCTCCAATATTTTAACCATTGAACATTGTCGCTCCTCATATTCCTCACACCCGCAGATCAACCCTGTCTGGATCCTTCTACTAGGTATCATTTTTTGGTCCCTTTGGAAAGAACAGAATGTTATAACTTTCAAAAACCTGTAGAGGCCCGAAGAACAAATAATATCCTCCATCAATAAAACGATCTGAGAATCGTTCAGCCTCTTGCAATCTTCCAATCCTTCCAACCCCTCTCGGGAGTACATCTGCATCCTGCAAATGTTGGATATCTCTCTCCCCACCACTCCCTTGATATCTCATAACCCCCCCCCCCCCCCGGACTACTGCTCTGGCTTGGCTTCCTTTGAAGACTGGCTTCATCAAATTGAATTATGATGGCACCGCAAAGGGGAACCCCAGGGATCTTTCAGAAATCATGCTGGCAAAATCATATGACTTTATGAAGGCAACCTGGCTCACTCAACCAAAAATGTTGCGGAACTTCAAGCACTGGAGCATGCTTTAGCGATCACTAGGGACCATAAATTTTGGCAACTAATTGTGGAAGGAGACTCGATGGTGGCTACGCATGTTTGTCGAAAACTTAAATAAGGTCGCAGAGTAGAACAAGTATAGGACAGCTGGCGGCTAAATAATATCCTCCACTGGATAGAAATACACATCAAACATGCCAAAGGAATCTCCTTCCAGGCGGTCCGGCATAGAGCGAATCAGTTAGTCGACAGACTTGCCAATGTTAGGGTGGAAGGAAACCTTCACCTCCTTTCCCAAGCTTGGGATAATTATGATAAATCCACGGCAAAAAATTATTGTGCCATCATCACGACAACAGAGCAGCCAGGCCACGATTGATCATTGGCATATCCCCACGCAATTAACCAATGATTCCACAACATGGAACCCCCCCTCGCATCAGGAAAAGTACCTCGGCCTCCTCATCCATAGCTTTCTACTTCCTTGGGAGCCTATGCACCATACTGATCCTCTGTCATCTTAACTACCGTCTAACCAGAGCAAGCATACTCATAATTTCCCATCCCTCACTTTGACCAACTACATATGTATACTAGGCCTTCATTCCTTCTGCTGCTCTCATCTGTGAAATCACTCCCGACTGCCTCCCCTTCCCCTATTCGATCAAGCTCGACACTCTGTCTGGATGCATTCAGCATTTTACTTCCCAATTGCTTGGCCTTCTATGGTCTCCTCCCCGCTGACCTGTGTTCCCCCACCCCCCATCACTCTCTACTCATATACCAGCATGTCCACCCGTCGCACCAACTCCCCTGCTCCAAAGAGGAATAATCGTAGTCAGGGCCACTGTAGGAGGGCTCAAGCCTCACATTGGGCTTTTCCCAGCATGTCGCAAACTACAAGGGCATATTCCACAACTTGACAGGCAGCTCTAAACTATGAGACAACAGTCAATCCTGAAACTCATCAAAGGGTGGCAGAGCTTGAAGAGCAAGGCAGGTTGGTTTGCCAGCGTCTCACTACTGAAGAGGTTGATGAGGAATTCAACTAGATTCCTGAACCTGGACTAACGACATCTAGGGAAAACTTGTTCATTTAGGCAATCGAGTTGCACTGGAAGACCAAAACAATGATTGGTCTCACCATGCAAGACAACCAGGAGCACAACACCATCTTGGAAAAGAAGTTGGACAACCTCACCCAGATTCACTCTCTATGATGGCGTTGCTCACCGTCACCAAGGAGTCTCCTCACTTCTCTCTGTTAAAGAAGTGGATGGCAATAGAGGAAGCCTTTCCCACTGTCAAAAGGGAGGTCAGTGGTGCCACCACCAACAAACCAACCCAGGATGCCTTCATTGCAGGAAATACTCCAGAGCGGCCCATCAGTCTCGAGGTCGACTCCGATGAGGATATCCCGTAACTCACCTCTGCTCCTGCCTCTATTTTTTGGAATGTATCAAGTATTTTTCTCTAGCCTCGTGCTCGTTTCACTAAAAGGAAAAGACCCTCTAGCAGAGGTTATAAAGGAGGTTTTTAGTAATATAAAATTGGCCAAAATTTTCAAAAAAACATTTGCTACAACATCCGTTTTCGGTAACGAAGGTTTTGGCGGAGCTTCTAACGGAATTTCAACACAACTAAAAAACATGGTCGGCCAGAGGTTATTACGGATGTTTTTATCATTGATGCACTAATCAGGTGTCAACGCACCGATGTGTTTTATATTGAACGCACCGGTACTGCAAACCTACCAAGCACCGGGACAAAAAACAAATATAGGACTCCCCGGGGCGTTTAGCAACATCCCGGTGCGTGTCATCCAGACAGTCACCTTGGGGCGGTCGAAGGTGCATGCACTGAGATGTTAAGGTCTACCACCACACTAGGCGCACTATAAGTGATACAACGCACCAAGCCGTTCTAATTGGTATTGGGATTTGTGCGATGCCCATAGGTCGTATCAACGCATCAGTGCGTAGTATTATACAAATGCACTGGCGCGCAATATCATACAAACGCATTGATCGTTCTAATTGGTATTGGGATTTGTGCGGTGCCCATAGGTCATATCAATGCATCGGTGCGCAATATTATACAAACGCACAGAGAGTTGTAATTGGTATTAGTATTTGTGTGGTTCCCATAGGTCGTAGAAACGCACCAATGAGCAGTCTCACATAAATGCACCGGTGTGCAGTATCACACAAACGCGCTAATATTTGTAATTGGTATTGGTATTTGTGAGGTGACCATAGGTCATAGAAATGCATCGGTGCACATTAGAATAAAATCACACCGATGCACATTAAATGACACGCACCCGTGTTCATTTTGTATTTTTTAGAAACATCGACATGTGACAATGCAATTATTGTGATTTTTTAAAATTAATTATTCATCAAAAGTCGACACATCTTCTAACAGTATTCATATCAATTAATTTTTTATTAGTGCATTTGAATGTGACATTTGAATTAATTTGTTATATCATATCATAATTATTGTGATTTTTTTAAATTCATTACTCATCAAAAGGCGACACATATCTTATAACAGTATTCATATCAATTTAATTTTTATTAGTACATTTGAATGTGATGTTTGCATTAATTTTTTATATCATATCATTAGATTTCACATCTCTTCATTGTAATATTTAATCATCCATATATTTAATCAGTGGTGTTACATTTCACAGCGACAATGGTGAACACAATAGAATAAATTAAACATATATATATATATATGTGTGTGTGTGTGTGTGTGTGTATGTGTGTGTGTGTGAATAAGACACTTTTTTTCATACAAAATGGGACAATTATTGGTATCCATTTGTCTTTCAATTGGGACACTCTGTCCATTACATTAAATAAAATGTCTGATTTCATAGACAAATATTTCAAAAAAGACAACGCCTTGCTTTGATATCCAAACATAATGATAATCATTCTTCGCTTGAACCATTGTCACTGCTCGAGCTACTTCCATGACTTAGTTTATTTTGAGGAATGTTTTGTTCACGGTGTTGATTGTTTTCTTCTTCTTCACCTTCCATCTAAAAACATAAAAATAAATTCTAATGAGTGTATATATATTGGTGAGAATAATGAAAATTGCAATATTAAATAATATACATCAATGTAAATCGGAAAGAAATGACGTACCATAGCAACAATTGACTCATGAACTATACACATTCTTTCAAAACCAAATTTCATACCATCTTTTAAGATTTCATCTATTGGCGTAGTTCCATACTTTGTTTTCTAAAAAAAATTTACCCAATAACAAATCATATATTTAATATAAAATATTTTTTTGTTCTATTAATTATAGACGAAGCTAAGTAAAACAAAATCGATAAATTCTTACAAATTCCACAATTAATTTCTGATATGCCAACATATACTGAAAACCCATATTTAACCCAATGTCGATCAATTCGTCTGATGGTTCTTCGTTGTATGTTAGCACATGTTTGAACACATTCAATGATGATTGTTGTAAAACAACTTAAAATATACAAAAATGAAATCTAGTTAAGTTGTTATAAGGAAGTAACAATTACTCACAAACTTAGATATCAACCCTTTTCTTCCCTGTCGTCCTGTTTTATGTGCTGAATGGGTTCCATTTTCTTTTCTTTTCTGCAAGAAAATACTTGAAAATTAATATTTAGTGCTAAATTGTTTATTTACTATACCTAATCGAAAAATTCAATGTTTACATATTACATTTGAAGCACATTGTTGTTGATATGGCTCCTCGTGTGATGAAATTATGTCTATTTCTTTGACCATCTCCTTGTACATCCTTTTGGACATTCCTATTGACATATTTATGATATCAGCTCGTTCATATTTTGAGATTTTCATAATTTTCCAGAAAATGTAACATGACAATAAAATATTTAATTTTTCTATAGATATATGAAAATTAAATATAACAAAAGTGATATTTATAAATGATTGCTTTCTAGTAATATATACATATAATTCTAGAAAAAAAAATTAAAGGAATATTACTTTTTCATTCCTTCTTTTTTGTTGTTGTACGTTTTTGCTATTAAAAGTCTGAAATGTCTCAGTGACCAATTCTCTGGAAACTCTTCCTATAGTTTAGATAAAATTTGGTTCTTGGAATCATTGGATTTATTTTTGTATTGTAAGTGGAAAGAACTTCTATACATTGGTTCCACTAGATCCCCCAAAGTTTTGTAAAAGATTTCCCCCTTTCATTAGCCTCCAGCACTACTCCGAATGAGCTAAGGAGCAATTCATTTTCATTTGCATGTTCTATTTTTTTCTTTTCTTAGAACAACATTCATTTTCTGAGTTGTTGGTCCCTGTAGAACATTAAACATATGTGAATTAATAGATTGTTTAAAACATGTTCTCTAATTATTTTAAGTATATCATTAATGAAAATTAAAAAAAGAAACTCATATTGGATCGATAGTATTTTTTCATTCACCTGATTCATCCTTTTGCAATTTTTCAATCATGCCTGTGTGCTCTTCTAGTCCTAGATCAGAAATAATCTTATTGAGCTTCGTCATTTTGTGGCTCTGCATGATACATAAACCATACATATTAGCTAAACTTACATATATTTCAAAAATAATAATTTTTGTAAAGAATTTACAAAAAAAATTCCTTTTTTTCTTTTCTTGATGTGCTATCAGTATTTTTGTTACTTGATCTCTTGTCAGACATTTCTTTATCAATATGAAACATGTACCATACCATTCATTAATATATTTTATAAATAAATCATAAAATTTTCAAGAAAAAAAAATATCAAGAAACCAGTGCGCCTTTAATGATGTATGCACCGACGTCGGTGTGACATGTTCTTATAAACGCACCACCAAAACAGTAGAAACACCGTACAGTGCTATATGTCAACAAGGAGCACCGGTGCGTTATATGCTAACCAGCGCACTGATTAACATGGAAAAATTAATAAAAAAACCTTTAGTGTTAGTTTTTGTAGCATATGATGCCGTGGAGGGGGCGGTGTGGCATATTGTTATAAACACACCGTGAAAACAGGGGACCACTGTACGGTGCTCTCTGTCAACAAGGAGACCCGATGCATTATGTTTTAAACGGTGCACTGATTAACACAGACATAAAATAAAAAATTATTTTTGTAAAACAGTACGTCCACGATGCGCTATAATGAAATAGCTCATTGGTGCCCTATTTTACATATGGCGCACGGATTAAAAAAAAATATTTTTAAATTTTTTTATCAAACAGTACGTGTGTGGTGCCCTGTGTTAAAACAACGCACCAGTGCGCTAGTTTACACAGGACGCACCGATTAAAAGAAATTATTTTAAAAAAAATTCACAGAAACCAATTATGCAAGTCGTCCCATGGGTTATATGTCATAGGCCTATATATATAGCAATACAAACCCTATAAATCTAAAATGAAAAACCCTAATTCTGAAAATGAACAGTAAATTTCAATTTTTTACTTACTGCATAAAAAATACTACAGAAATTGTAAAAAATAAAATAAAATTTAATCACCTCGTTTGAAATTCTATGTTATAGGGTTTGAATCACCAGAGGTTTGGAATTGTGATTGTCTGAATATTTCGGTTCGAAATTATTTTGCTGCTCCACGGTGCTCTCGTTCTCTCTTTCTCCTCCAAGTATGTCTCGTGCAAATATCTCCTTGAAATTTTTTGTAAAAATAATGATATAATGAAAAGTATTTAGTATTTAAAGAATTTTTTTATGAAATTAGATTTTTGAAAATATTTTGTCGCCCATTTTTCAAATTACCGCATTTTTTTTACTTAAAAAAAAATATAGTTGGGTTTTTTTTATTTGTAGCTATTCAGCTCCGGTGCGTCAATTAATAACACCGCACCAGTGTGCAGTACCTAAAATGCACTGGTGTGGTTATCTGTATATTAGCACCGAGAACAATAAGTCCATTTTTAAGGCACCGAAATTAGTTTTAGGTGTGTGCACCAAAATTTATTGTTGATTTTGCTCAAATGTAGGGAGAAAATATCATAATTATATTGAATGGACAATTCTTCAAAATCCAGCTCGTTCCATAATATTTCTCAAAGTCCATCGCGGAGTTCTCCCTATCCATCTAATTGAGATGAAATATTTAATTAAGATTTTATTTATATTTTCATTATCTAACTGAATTTATGTTTTTTATCCATGTCAATCAACTTAATAAAATTTATGATTAATGTATACAAATTTGTAGGTCCATGCAGATTCTGAATCGAGTTCATATGCACAAAATATTCAAAAAATTCCAAAACGTCAGAAGCTCTTACCAAGAGCAGCATACCGCAAGGCACATTTGGTAGATGAAAATGGACAGCCGCTTCACCCTTCCAATTGTAACAATATTGCTTCTTCTAGCCACAATCCCGGGACAATGATGGTAATAATAATTGTTTGGTATATTAATATAATTATTTCAACGTCAAACCAATCAATCATGCATTGTCAATGTGCTTACTAATTGATATCATAGATTTTGTACTAATCATGTTCAAATATATTTTTTAAAACTATTAGGATTCTAGTGATGATGAGAGACCTACCTACCATCTTTTGTTGTACCGTACGATAATGTCAAATCAAGAGAAGGCTGAATTAAGAGAAAAAATTAGAGAGGAACGATACCAAGAATGGTTGAATCAACCACCTATTCAATTCCCACTACATCCAGATTCACCAATTAGGAATGACTACAGCAATAGTAGTTCTTCACAAGCTGGTAATGGAGGAAATCAAATAGAAGTTGGTATGGATGATTACTTAAGGGATACGACTGCTATGGAGACAATGTTGTTAGATGCATTCCAGAACAATGATCAGCTAGGGGATGATGCTCATATCGCTGAAAACTTTTTCGAAAGCCTTAAATTTTCTTCCACCACCCCTCTCTTTGGACCTGGCGGTCATTTAAATTCTACCCAGCTGGGGACAACGATGTTACTGTACAACCTAAAAGCAAATTTTATCTTGTCGAATGCATGTTTCTTAGAAATTTTGAGGTAAGTTATAACCATAAAGTCCTCCCTTATATTTTGAGAAATATAATCACACAATGAACATTAAAAATGGTACATTTTATGAACGTTAATAATTATATTGACATTAATGTACATTTAATATTGTCCATGATCACCAACTATAGGTTATTCAAAGATAAGGTTCTTTTGATTGATAATGTCTTGCCCGATAACTGAGAAGAGGCAAAGAAATTGTTGAAAATGTTGGGTGTTGAGTACATGTCATATCATGCATTTCCAAATGATTGTATTCTATATAGAGGAGAATATGCAGACAAAGAGATATGTCTGAAATGTGGGCATGATAGGTATGATAAATCAAAAAAGAAGGGTAAATCACATGGTCCTCCTTTTAAGATATTGAGGCACATGCCTATAATCCCAAGGATTCAAAGGCTCTTTCGTTGCAAAAAATTAGCTATGTTCCGAGGATGGCATGCCTCACACAGAAGTGATTTGGGAGTTATGTGAATCCCAACAGGTTCAATAGCCATGAAGCATATAGAGGATACATGGCCCGAAAAATTCAAGGATGAAGTACGAATTTTACGACTCAGCATATCCATGGATGGCGTCAACCCATATTCCCTCCAGAACACCAACTATTATGTTTGACTTGTAGTAGTGATCAATAACAATATCCCCCCATGGTTGTCCGTGAAGAATGAACATCTTATGTTGGCTCTCATATTCCCTGGTAGAAGACAAGTCAAGAATATGGATGTCTACTTACAACCACTGGTAGATGAATTGAAGGAATTATGGGATGGGATAAATGTATACGATGTATCAAGACCCATCGCAACAGAGGGGAGTTTTATTTTGTATGGCATATGTGCTTACATGACACATGATTATCCGGCTTAGGAGTTTGCTCTAGTAAATTACATGTTTATTTATTTGTTTATATACGTAACAATATTCTTTCGCATATTACTTATTTAATTCATTGTAAATGTTATGATCTTCATGATATTCTTTAACGTGTCATGCATATAAATTGTATACAATAATCTTGTAGGTCTTGTAACAAAAGGGCTTTTGGATGTAAATTTTGTGGAACTTCTCTGAAAGCTAGATGGTCCAACGACCTATGAAATACAATGTATGACTGCTCTAGGGTATTCTTCCCAGCATAACACCCTTACAAAAGAGTAGCATCCGCTTTCAATGGTACACAAGAGAGAACCCAAAGGCCTCCAATAACGACACCGGCTGAATGGCTTAGAGCATATGAGAGAGAGAAGGAGAAGGAGTTCATAGAATTCGATTCAAATAGGGAGCCTATGTTCGATGATCCAGAATTCTTCGACACCTATGTTGAGAAATTTCCCATTGGGATGAAAAGGAAATCTATCTTTTATAACCTCCCATATTAGGAGCATCTTAAGACTACCCACTTATTAGATCCCATGCATCTATTTAAAAATGTTTCATCTTCTTTATGGATGCACATATCATCGAAAAAGGGCGACACATTAGATGTTAGGAAATATCTTATTACTTAAAAAACTAAAAAGAAACATTGGCCAAGATGATTAGAAAGTACAGGATTAGAGGCAAGCGCTGGTCCCTCTAATTCATGGTATTTCAAAGGTGATGTCCCATGGATTTTTAAAAAAGATGATCTTTTTTTGGCAAAGGAAGTTGTAATGGGTGTGAGGGTGCTATGTTCATACGGGTCTTCACTACAGCGTTGCTTCATCATGGTTGACCATTTGTTGGGGTTGAAATCACATGACCATTTGAATCTTCTAAGAGTACGTATATTTCAAAAGCATGATTTTATTATTTGTTATATTAATAAATTTTATCCCATGCAAGGATCATAAAACATAACTATTTTTGTATATTATTTCACATGTTTATAACTTTGTAGTGGCATTATCATTTGTTCGTATGTGGGTGTGTGAAACATGAATTCCCCCAAGACCTAGGATGTGCCATATCTAAATTTCCTACATTTGTACGTTGGATCGCGTCAAAGGAGATTCATATGGCTAGCATTCCATGGTGGCGTCAAGAGATATTTGAGATTGTTTGTATGTTTAAGAAGGAACTTCTGACGAGTTTCATGGACTTGCAGGTTCATATTCTAATCCACCTAGTAGATGAGGTTGAATTAGTTGGGGTGGTTTCTTGTTGTTGGATGTTCTTCTTAGAGAGGAACATGAAGAAATTGAAAGGTTTTGTTCGACAAAGGGAAAAACCCGAGGGGTGTATGGAAGAGAGGTACATATCGTATGAGTCTTTCTATTATGCCAGTGAGTAAATCAAGCAGATCAACAACAGACCAAGTGCAGTGATTTGGGACGATGAAAAGGATGAAGACAAAAGAGAAGGGGAGCTGCTCCAAACGAATGGAAAAAGGCACTTGATAAATAGTAAGCGACTTATAATTTTTCAAATTTACATAAAGTAAATATTCATGTTGAACTTTGATATAATGTATATTTTGATCTCATATGTACTATATGTCGGTTTGATTTCATCAACGAATGCAGAAATTGAAGGAATCAATAAAAATTTTCTTTACAGTTCCGAAGAGACACAACCATGGGTCGCATTGTATGAACAAAAGAGGATGAAATGGGATAGTGATAGGAAAGAATTCAGACGGTTGAATGGTAGAATTGTTTCTTATCCCAATCATTTAAAAGAAAATATGCCAAAAATATGCCCCAATAGTTGGGTTGTTGACCAAGTCAGAGAGAAATACGGTGCAACCGGTCGTTACCCGCGTGCTGAAGAATATGCGCTAAACATAGGGATTGGGTGCACCCACTTGGTAATAATCTATTTATGTACATTTGAAACTTAATAATGCACCTTTCAAATGTAATTATATCTATATTTCATATTTTAACTGTTGGGTTATTATAAGACACATGACACTATGATTTTTAAAATTTTTTATAGGTGCATTTGTTCAATTCTATGTGGGCATATGGACACCATTTTCGCATAAAAATGTCGATGATGGACACATGACACAAGATTGTGGAGTGGAAGTTGAGTTCGATCAATCTAGTCAATCTAGCCACCATGATCAAAACCTAGTACAAGGGACGTTAGGTTATGTCGGAAAGATACAAGAGATCATTGAAGTGGATTTCTCTTCTTTCCAATGTGTTATTTTTAGGTGCAAGTGGTGGGACACCTTTGGTCGAAATAATGTAAAGGAAGATCGCGATAGTAGGCTAATATGTATCAACTCTAGAAAGATGTAGGATGAAGCTAAGGAGCCTTATGTTTTCCCCAAACACTGCAACCAAGTGTTTTTTTACCCAGATGTGTTGGATAGGGATTGGTGGTTCGTATTGAGACATGACCCTAGATCAAAACATATTTTTGAGAACAATAGTGTTATCATGCCAAGCAAGCTGGAAGATAATGAAGACGATCATGAGAACCGAGAGTGATATTGTACATGTATTTCATCATTTATACTTTTTAAGATGGGTTTTTATAAAGAAGAGGACTTAATTACCTTATAACTAAGACTCTTTTTTTCGAAACATTATGATATGTATTTTGAATTAATTAGTAAACTGAATTGTGTTAACGTTAAAATCATTTCACTTGATAATTTTCAATTATGTTGATCTCAAAAACAATGTTGTACTGTATAAAGTTCTTTTTTTTGTATGTAATATCATAATAAAATAATGATAATTCTAAAGTACATGAATTTATTTGCATCATTTTCTAAACTTTATTATGTTACAAAAATTCATATTATTCTAGATTTATTATTTTAAAATTATTTACATAATTAAAAATTTTAAGAAAATCATTTCACATTAATACAATTAAAATTTTACAAATATTTCACATACAATTACAATTTTACAATTTCACATACAATTACAATTAAAATTACAATTACAATCTTAGAATTTTATATACAATTACCAATTTTACAATTACAATCATTTCACATAATTAACAAATTAAAATTTTACAAATATTTTACATACGAGTACAATTACAATCATTTCACCTTAATACAATTAAAATTTTACAAATATTTAACATACAATTACAATTACAATTTTACATATATACAATTACAATTACAATCATTTCACATTGATACAATTAAAAATTTTACCAATATTTTACATACGATTACAATTAGAATCATTTCACATTAATACAATTAAAATTCTACAAATATTTTACATACAATTACAATTACAATTTTACAATTTCACATACAATTACAATTACAATTTTAGAATTTTATACAATTACAATTCTTATTAAAATTTTACAATTACAATCATTACATTAATACAAAAAAATTAAAATTTTACAAATATTTTACCTTTAATTTAGGTACAATTACAATTTACACAATTTCACATACAATTACAATTAAAATTAAAATTAAAATATTAGGGTGCATACAATTACAATTACAATTACAATTTTACATATATACAATTACAATTACAATCATTTCACAATAAATTAAATATTACAATTACAATTAAAATTTTACAAATATTTTACATACAATTACAATTAAAATTAAAATTACAAATACAATTACAATTTTACAATTTTACATACAATTAAAATTAAAATTTTAATTACAATCACGACATAATATTTAATAAATATCATGATTTAATATTAAAAATAAACATCAAAATCATGATAACCATCGTACAAACATCATATTCGACTTAAAAACACATTCAAATTCGCTAACATCATTTAATCATCGTGATCATGATCATCTAACAAAGCACAAGCATTGTATAACATCAAATATACATCTCATGTCAAATAACTGCTATCACATACACATCTATCTGCAAGTTTCACATTAAATGAACATATCTAACATGACCTAACAATATACACGTCATGATGATCACCAACATGTAAATTAAGTACAACTGCAACATGAACATAAAATACATTATATATATATATATATATAATGTCAAAAATATACAAATGTAATATAAATGTCAAATATCAGGTGGTACATCATTAATAGTAGTAGTAGTTGAGGCCTGCTCAGTCAATGTTGCAGCCTCGACAAGCTCAGATAGATGTTGATCATCACGTGCCTTCTGATCTGTAGGTGCCTCATGCTGATTAGGATCAACTGCCTACTCATGATGACTCGACGTGGGTGGTCCAGCCTGCTCATGCTCATGACCGCTAGATGTTGCAAGCTTCTCATGATGACTCGACATGGATGGTCCAGCCTGCTCATGATGATCATGACTATTGGATGTTGCAGGCTAAGAAGGATGACTCGACGTGGATGGTCCAACCTGCGCATGATCATGACTGCTAGTCGATCCTGCAGGCTGTTCATCTGCAACGCGAGGTGAACAATGATCACTCCCCTGATCGTGATCATCAGATGATGCGTCGTTGCTTGACTATCGACGTACTGCGTCTCGACCACACCTATGTCGAAGGGCCCTCCTCAACCTCGCCACTAAGCTAGTAGCTTCTACGACATGTCGCATCATGGTCAACATATCATGTGGCATGCCTCTCCACATCCTTGTCAGCCTATCATCGGCATGTATCTCTCTGATAGTGGTCGACCTAACTACAACCTCCATAAGTAGTCGACAGAGTTGGTCGCCCAAATCCATCCTAAATCTAGTGTCAGGCCTATGTCTCACGCCAGCCAGTACCTGCGCAACATGAGGACCAGGTCTGTCTGCACCGGCCTGATTCTCGACATATTCCATCTCCTGATCATCATCAGTATCTACACCTGGATCATTTGGTGGCGGTGGCATCTCATCACCATCAAATGACCCAATATCTAAAAAATATATATAAGTACACAACAATAAGTACACAATTTCATTAAATAGTTTAATAAAAACAAGTTAAAGAACGTGTTAGAATAAATTTAAAGAAAACACTAATATTACCTCTATCATCTGGCAGCTCATCATCTGTGAAGAGGATATTGGCACACCCTTGCCAATCCAAACCAGCATATGAACATGAGACTAGAACAAAGGCATGATCATCAACACTGGCTAACAACTCCAGTGCATCATGCGATATCCTCGTGGAAAATTCTAACTCGCCCCTCTTGGGCATCATCTATCCCCACATTTGCATCCATACATGCAACATCGGCCTACGAGGCCGCTGAACAAAAGTATGCCTCGTCTCTAGAAACCTATAAAAAAAGAAACAAAATAACTCTGAAGAAAAAGGGAAGTTCACCCTCCCTTGTGCCTGAGCATGACATCTATCTAAATTTATACAAAACTGCCACAAAAAAATCGTAGACCACCTCACAAGTCGTGGCGCCTATAATAACGAATCAACATAAAATAAAAGCGGGTAACTAATGTGTTTCCTGTCACTGGTATGGTGTGAAATGGTCGAAATAAGTAGTGAGAGGCACTTCACCTCCTCTCCACCAAATGAAGCAATATGTAACTGACCACCAGAGACCTGAAAATCTGCAGGAGACAGTATATCGGTGCTAATGTATCTCTGGGAGTACACCAACTGACTCCCTGTTGCATAGCCGACGGGGACCTCTGGGAACGAGGGAAAATCCTGTGCTCTCTTTGATAGGCCAGTAATAAAATAGATGTCCTCCTCAGTGAGCACATACCACTGATTAGGACCAACCTGGAAAGCCTGTCGGTGGGCATTCCACGTGAAGATAAGTTGTCACAATAACCCACCATCTCCCTTCAGGGATGTAGCCTCCTCATAAAACTAGAGGAGGACTACCTCCCTTAGGAGCACCTGGGTGGCTACTGTAATAGGGTGAGGGTACATATATCTCTCCCTCTCTCGTGCCTCCCACAGGTGAACCACGTTATACTGGTCCGCCATATGTTCATGTTGTTCCCTCTCTTCTCTCCTTTGACGTTGTTGAATGATTGACATAGTAAATACAATTTGTTTATTAAATGAGACATATATATATATAATTTTTTGAAATAAAAAAAACAATCGATGCACCCAAAAAAATAGGCATGCACCGGTACCGGTGCATGCCCATGTTTATCAGTGGACCGCACATCATGACCTGTACTTTCTGAAGTGGTGTGTTGACTAAACTATCCAGCCTAGGGAAGATAATTCCATCAATGCACTGCCAAACATCAGTTAATAGTCAACGGTGCAGTCGTTTAACCAATCGCACAGTTGACTATGTACAAATTTGAGAGGGTGGTGCACTGACCAAACTACTCACCCAGGGGCGGATAGTTTTTCCCGTGCACCACCCTCCTAGCATCATTACATGGTCAACGGTGTGGTGGTATAATCGACTACACCGCTGACTATGTACCAGTATCGATAAGGCAGTGTGCGGACCAAACTATGTGCCCCGGGGCGTATATTTTAGGCAGCGCACTGCCCACCTGACATCACTAC
This sequence comes from Pinus albicaulis, assembly GCA_034641835.2. NCBI lineage: Eukaryota > Viridiplantae > Streptophyta > Pinopsida > Pinales > Pinaceae > Pinus > Pinus albicaulis. The sequence goes on along the minus strand of CM076575.1, from coordinate 1,875,029,882 downwards.
ATGGTCAATGGTGTGGTTGTTTACATGACCGCACCGTTGAATATGTCCAAGTTCGAGAGGGCGGTGCGCTGACCAAAATATCTGCCCCGGGGCGCATATTTCAGCCAACACACCACCCTCCCAAACTTGGGCATGGTCAACGGTGCGGCCGGGTAATCGACCGCACTGCAGTTTTTCTAATTCTAAAAAAGCACAGTGCGTTGTTTTGGTACCGCACTGGAAACGATGCGGATACTATTAGCACTGGTCATGGTGTGCCCTGTAAATTTACAGGCAGCACCGCGAACTGGTGTGAGCCAAACAGCTCGAGCGCACCGCACCGGAATTTGTTTTTTTTCTTTAAATGTTGAATCTTAAGTTATTTTACAAAACTAATCCACTAATAAGTTTAATTATGGATAAAAAAGTAAAATACCTATACATTTGGGCATCGAGGAGGCATATTTGCTGTAGAATTTGAAAAACTAAATTTGCCCACCATTTTGAAAAATTCAAAATGGAGATGGTGGGCAATGGACAGCAGTAGTGCGTGCAATGGGAGCACCGATGGCAGGGTGCCTCACTCAAGGTAAATTTTCACCAGTGCTTGAGAGCTCTGGAGCACTGAAAAGTGAATAATGTGGATTTTTTGTCGTAATTTTTTTTTATTTAACCCTGTTCCGGTGCATGAGTTCTTGAGGCGCACAGGGCGGTTTCTTCCAACCGCACCAGGCTGTTTAAGTTTTGGCAGGCGTTTTTAGGATGCACCGGGGTTGAATCTGTGTAGAGCACCGGTGTGCTACAGTAATTAGACACACGAGGTGGGTTTGTATGGAGATCACTATGTCCTGGTGTGCCAATTTGTAGTACGCACCGGTGCTTTTCTAGTGGAATGCACTGGTGCGATGTAGGATGAGAAACAAACCGGACAAAAAACATCCGCAAAAACCTCCACCCACCAACCTCCTCTAGTAAGCTCCGCTACAAATGGATATCTCGGCTATTTTTATAATTTGTTCCTTAAAAACATCTGTTATAGGGTCTTTTCCTTGTAGTGTTTCTTTTATGTTTTTGGCTCTCGAGAGCCCTCGTCCTTCTGTCATCAAAGTCTTATGTTTCATGAATCACAGCAACCACCTGGCCTCAATTAGTTATCCACGACATTATCAAGCTCTCCCAGCCCTCAAGTCTTTCGAGAATTTTGTGCTCAACACTTGTAACATTTTGTGTATTTCCAAGAATCATCTTTCAGAGTCTGTCGGTAACAATTTGTGTAATGACAAGCAGCATCTTTCAGAGTCTGGATGCAGATGCATGTTGCTCGCACCAACTCCCCATTATGTAATTACACGCTTCAGCTGTTAATAGAATCATCTTACTTACAAAACAAAAAAATCATTACCAAGGTTGTAATTGATTTGGCTTAAGAGTGCATATTTGTTCTGATTGTGATCATTGCGAGATATGATCAATTGCTATTCTGACTGACTTGGATTTCAATGTATAACATTTTCTTTATGACAATGACTATGTTATGTTGCATAAAAAGGTTTTATATTTAGGTTGGAATGATCATTATCGCACAGTAAATTAAGTACAGGTCTTGGTGTGCATATATTTGAAGCACACAAACCTTGACTTTAACACTACAAATGAATCCAATTTGGCATATTCTTGCACAAAACAAATTAAACTATCAAACGGGAATTGTAATGAGTCCCCTTTTTTTTAGATAGTAAGAAATCATCCGATTTTGAAAAGTGTTGATTCATAATACACTTTTTTTTACCATATTTTTCACACTTTAAATTTTTTATATATCAAGTATCAACATTTTTTTTAAATGTTAATGATTTTCATGTTGATTTTGAAACATGTTGGTGTAACATCAACCCCTTCTTTTAAAAGGCTTATTTTTGACACTTTAAATTTTCTAATGTATTAAGTGTGGATAAGTTTTTTGAAATGTTGGTGATTTTCATACGGATTTTGAAAAGCATCAACATTTTTTTAAGACAAATTTTTGACACCTTAAATTTTCTTATGTCCTAAGTATGCACATTTTTTAAAATGTTGATTATTTAACTATTTTTCAAATTGTCGTATTCCTATTTTTGTTTTTTGTCATAAGATGTTTGTTTTTTGTCCCAAGATGTTTGTTTTTATGAGTTTTCCAAACATGTGTTTTTTGTTTTTCTTTGCAATGTTTTTTTCTAATGAAATTTTAATTTTTTTGCAAAGTTTAAAAACAAAATAATAACATTAATATTGAGGTTAATTTATTTTTTATATTTATATATCGTTAATTAATACTTCAATACACATAAAATAATTGTCACTAAAAAATAATGATTTTAATCACTAACTAAAAATACACATTTTGCATATAGATATAATTAAAAAATATGTATTTCAATACATTTTCACTAAAAATGATATGTTAAATAAAAGATTTTTTTGAAAATTTGAATAAAATAAGTTGGAAAATTAACAAATTTTATGATTTTTTTGTGAATTTTATATCCAAAGATAATAAGAATTGAATTTTTTTTTCCCAAAAAAATGATTCAGATAAAATTTTGAGTAAAAATAGCAAAAAAAATTGTAAAAATTAAACAAAATCCTTAAAAATTAAAATTAAAAAATTAAAACGAAAAATACAATTGATGTTTAAAAAAAATTAAAACATTAAAAAAAATTAAAAATTAAAAACAATTAAAGAAAAATATTAAAAAATAAATTAATTAAAAAAAACAGTAAAAAAACACATTAAAAACAATTAAAAAAATAAAACACAAACATTTTAAAAATTGAAATAAAAAAGTTGAAAATAAAAATGAAAAACCAAGGCCCCATGGCCCCTATGTGATTCCAAGAGTCACCCTTGCCCCGACCAAACCCCGTGCACTTGCTAGCCTTGGCAGGGAGGCGCTAGCACAACTCCTCCCTTCCTAGGCCAGCAGCCCCATGGCCTTGGGCGATTCCAAGAGTCACCCTTGCCCCAACCAGACCCCATCCACCTGCTAGCCTTGGTGGGGAGGACCTAGTGCAACTCCCCCCTTCCTAAGCCAGCGACCGCACGGGCCCTGGGCGAGGCAAGGATGATCCCTAAAATTTCCCATGCCCTTCCCAAGGCCCGTGTGGCCAACCACTGGCCTCTGCAAGGAGGAGCTATAACAACTCCTCCCCGCCCAGTCCAACAGACGAACGGGCCCTGCGCAGTTCCCCCCAACCCAGTCTCATCACCCCACAGGTCCTATGTAAGGTAAAGTGATTCCCGGAAATACCCTTACAAGGCGGGGAAAGGTGATTCCAATAATCGCCCTTGAAAGGAGGGGCAGGACAATTCCCGGAATCACCTAGGGCAAGGTGATTCATGGAATCAACCTTGCCTCAGAACGACAAGGTGATTCCTCAAATCGCCCTTGCAAGGCGGGGCAAGGCGATTCACAGAATCACCCCTATAAGGCGGGTCAAGGAAATTCCTGGAATCGTGCCAGGAAATGCGGGGAAAGGAAATTCCTGAAATCTTCCTTGCAAGGCAGGGCAAGGTGATTCCCATAATTTCCCTTTCAAGGCGGGGCAAGGTGATTCCTAGAATCTTCCGCAGCAAGGTGGGGCAAGGATATTCCCGAAATTTCCCGAGGAAATTCGATTCTCAGAAAGCTCCTTGCAATGCAGGGAAAGGAGATTCTTGGAATTTCCCTTGACAAGCAAGGAAAGGCATTCTTGAAATCTCTTTGGGCAAGGCAGAGCAATAATAACCCTTGCAAGGCGGGGCCAGGTGATTCTCAGAATCACCCGGGGCAAGGCAAGGGTCCCGGAATCGCCCTTCCAAGACGGGGAAAGGCGATTCTCGGAATCACCTGGGGCAAGGTGGGGAAAAGTGATTCCAAAGATTTCCTTTACAAGGTGGAACAAGGTGATTCTCGGAATCGCCCGTGGCAAGGTAGGGCAAGACGATTCTCGAAATCGCCTGAGCTAAGGCGATTCCCAGAATCACCCTTGTAAGTCAATTCCTGGAATCGCACAGGGCAAGGAAATTCCTAGAATCACCCATGTAAGGTAGGGAAAGGTGATTCCCAGAAATTCCCTAGCAAGGCGGGGCAAGGAGATTCCCATAATCGCCCGAGGCAAGGTGGGATAAGGATATTCCCAGAATTTACCTTACCCCATTAGCAAGGTGATTCCCAAAATCACCCTTGCAAGGTAAGACAAGGTGATTCCCAGAATCACTTGTGACAAGGTGGGGCAAGGTTATTCTTGAAATCACTCGAGGCAAGGTGATTCCTGGAATCACCCTTTCAAAGCGAGGCAAAGAGATTCCCAGAATCACCCTTGCAAGGCAGGGAAAGGTGATTCACAGAATCTCTCGAGGCAAGGTGGGGCAAGCCGATTCTAAAAATATCCATTGCAAGACGAGGCAAGGTGATTCCCAGAATTTCCCCAGGAAAGGTGGGGAAATGTGATTTCGAGGATCGCCCTTGCAAGGAGGGGCAAGGTGATTCTTAGAATCACCCGAGGTAAGGCAGGGAAAGGTGATTCCCAAAATATCCCTTTTGAGGTGGGTCAAGGTGATTCCTGGAATCACCCGAGGCAAGGTAGGGAAAGTTAATTCCCAGAATAACCCTTTAAAGGCGAGGCAAGTTGATTCCCGGAATCTCCTAGGGAAATGCAATTATTGTAATCGCACTTTCCCTGGTAGGGCAAGGTGATACCTAGAATCACACTTGCCTAGGCAGGTCAAGGAAATTCCTAGAATCGACCTTCCAAGGCGGGCAAATGAAAATCTTGGAATCGCCCTAGGAAAGGTGGGGCAAGGTGGGGCAGGTGATTCTCGAAATCTCCCTTGAAAGGCAGAGCAAGGAGATTCCTCGAATCGCCCAAGGCAAGGTGATTCCCGGAATCACCCTTGCTAGGAGGAGCAAGGAAATTCCAAGAATTGTACAAAGAACTGCAAGGAAGTGCGATTCCCAGAATCACCCTTAAAAAGCAGGGCAAGGTGATTCCCAAAATCACCCTAACAAGGTGGGGCAAGGCGATTCTTGTAATCTCTCGAGGTAAGGCAGGGCAAGGAAATTCATGGAATCGCCCCTCCAAGGTAAGGCGAGGCAATTCTGGGAATCACCCTAGGTAAGGCAGGGCAAGGTGATTCCTAGAATATCCCTTGCATTGCGAGAAAAGGAGATTCCTAGAAACTCCCATAGCAAGGCGAGGCAATGTAATTCCTAGAATCTCCCTTTCCACGATGAGCCAAGGTGATTCTGAGAATCACCCTATCCCTGGTGGGGAAAGGTGATCCTACAATCACCCTTGCAAAGTGAGGCAAGGAGATTCTAGGAATCTCTCGGGGAAAAGTGGGGCAAGGTGATTCCCGAAATTGCCTAGGGCAAGGCAGGGCAAGGTGATTCCCATAATCTTCATCTTCCTTTTCTCCTATTTTCCTTTATTGCTTGAATTAATTTCCTTTTGTTGCCTATTTCCTTTTTCCATTTTCAATTCCAATTTTCATAGCCAATAATTAATCACAAGTGATTCCCACTATAATTTGTATCCCTTCATTCAACATGGAATATGTTTCCCATGACCTTGGTCTTTTTTTTTCCTTTATAATGCCCATTTATTACATGGATACTTAACCTGGTGTTGTTACAAACTCCTGCCCCTTGGGGGAACACTGTCCTTTGTGTTTTATGACACTTATGACCAAAAAACTACTGAACATGAAAAACATATTGCTTATGAGCTTTATAACATAGCTCAATGCAATATTTACGATGACAAACATACAAAAAAAATTACCATCATCCTGCTTATTAAATATTTATACCACAGCTCATTACAGTATTTACAATACATATTCATATATAAATATATACCAAACACATTTTCTCAACCTGCAAATAAGGAAGGATACAATGCCCGAATCTGATCATCCATCTCCCATCTAGCTTCATCGGGCCCAAAGTGCTTCCACTGCACTTTAACCTACTCTATTGTTTGGTTTCGGAGCATGATTCGTTTCCATTGCAATATGCATTATGGCTCTGGCTAGAACTCTCCCTCTGCTTCCATATGTAATACATACCAATCAATCACATGATCAACATCTTGCACATATTTTTTAAGCAATGAAACATGGAAAACATTATGCACTTTCATTGATGGAGGCAAAGAAAGTTTGTATGTCACTGGTCCAATCCTCTCAAGGATCTAAAAAGGCCCACAATATTGAGGTGCCAGCTTGGCACATGACCCAATCCTCAAGGAGCTCTTCTCTGGCTTGATGTGCAAGCACACATGCTCTCCAACCTTAAACTCCTTGAAATCTCTATGATTATCTGCTTAACTCTTATGTCTATCATGTGTTTCCTTTAAATCCCTTTTAATAACATGTATCCCTTACTCCATATCTACCAACATATCCGGTCCAATCATCACCCTATTCACTGGATCACTCCAGTTAATAGGAGTATTACATATCCGCCCATAGAGAGCCTCAAATGGACTCATCTTCATGGATTCTTGATACCCATTAGTATAATAAAACTCAATTAGTGTAAGATACTCCTCCCACTTCCTCTGTTGATGCATGAAATATATACTCAAGGATCTTGTTAACCCTATTTGTGTGCCAATTTGTCTGAAAATGATAAGTTGTATTGAAAGCTAACTCTATCCCCGGGCCTGCAAAAAATTCCTTCAAAGACTTGGAAGTGAACTTGGAATTTCTATGATATGATCATCTTAGGAACCCCATGCAACCTCACTATCTCCCTGATGAAGATCTAAGCCACTTCACTAGTTGAATTTGTATATTTCACCACAATGAAGTGTGCTACCTTGCTCAACCACAACCATGAACGTAAATGGGAGGCCATTTCCATGAAATAAAGTCCATGGAAATGGCCTCCCATTTACATTCTAGAACCATAATAAGTTGAAATAGACCAATTGTATGCTTGCATTCAACTTTCACTTACTGACAGTCCAAACAATAGCAACAAACACAAACACATCTTTCTTCAAGTTTGTCCAATAGTAGAACTTATTAACAACTTTCAACGTCTTCTAGTATCTTGGGGCGACTGAATACGATTTGACATGAAATTGTCTTAAAATAAGCTTCTTTAACTCATTGTTATCTAGCACATAGATCCTACCCTTGAATCTGACCAAACCATCTCTTATGAGGTGATAGTCCTCTTCCTGATCACCCTCACCTTGTTGTTGCAATATTTAATTCAGCTGCAAGTACCTCTCATCATGTTGCCCTACATGTAAGATCTGCTCCTGTAAATTTTTCCCATAAGAGCTCACAGCTGAAATATGATTCATATGTACTCTCCTACTAAGAGCAACTGTAACTAGGTTCTCCTTGTATTTATGCAACCATGCGTTCAATTTCATTCTTTAGGGCATATGGATATATGTAAGGCTTGATGTTTGGAGGAACACTTCCTATAATCAAATGAATATCATGATCATGATCACGAATAGGTGGGAGGGCCTTGGTAGTCTCAAATACCTAGGAATGATTGTCCAATATTTTTTGGAGATCTAGAGAAATAGATGACTTCGATGTCTGAACCTCTAGTGAGCATAATTGTGCAATCACGCCCCATTGTTATTTATTTAGAAGCTTTTTCATGCCATTAGAGTTTATTATCTTTCTTAGTTTCCCTATGATACCCCTTAATGTAACTTCCTTTCCTTCCCAAAAAAATTCAAAAAACATTCTTGAAAATTAAAAGCTATCATACCCAAAGATTGTAACCATTGGACTCCTAGTACAACATCAACACCACCCATTGGAATGGAAAGAATTAGACTATTCAATACTTATTCCCCCATGGTTAGCTTGATATTATGGCACTTTCCAGAGAAATTATAGTTCCTCCATTTGAAACCATCACTTGACACTCTAGTGCTCGATATAGGAAGCAACTATCTTACAATGAATAATTTCATTTTCTTCCTCCTCTTCACAATCTATGTAAAATAATTTCTTCTCAGTGCACTTATAACCTTTAGTATATTTTCTATCACATCTATAAAAAAGCCCTTTTTATAGTTTTACTTCCAATTTTTGTGGTGTCAACCTTGTAGGTTGTGGAAATCTAGGCATAGGAACACTTCCTTCTTTATAGAAGTGAGTGGTAGGCTTCCTTGTCGCCATAATTTTACATTCAATTTTTCTTGCCAACCTGAATGCCTTCTCCAATGAATCAGGTTCCAAAATGCGAACTTCATTTTGGATGTTATCCTTTAAAGTGCCTATGAAGAGATCAATCTTGTGTTCCTCTGGAATATCAGTTACCCTTATATTCAATTTTTGGAAGTCCTCAATGTGCTGCCCCACTAAACCCTTTTGTTTGAGATTTATCAATTGGCTAAAGAAAGTGTTTCTCTTTTTATCCTCATAATGTGCTATCATTTCCTCCGTAAAAATTGACCAAGTGACAATTTTTTTACGGGAGCAAAGCCATCGATACCATACAAATGTATTTTGTTCTAAATGTAAAGTTGCAATGCGTACCTTTTGTGTGTTTTTCACATTATGGGGATCAAAATATTGTTACATCTGTAGTATCCATGATACCGGATCCCTACCATCAAACATCCTCATATCGATCTTTGGAATATGGCAGGTCTGCAATCCAACGTTAGAGTCTATGAAATCATGATTAACATTTCTTTTGTTCTCATCATTAGTTTCATCTAATACCTTTTCGCCATTAGGATGCATTTTTTGTAGCAACTTTGTCAAACCTTCCTTCAGAACTTTCATGTATGTTGTTAAATCATTCTTCAAATATTCTATGTTGTCTTTCATTTTTGTTTCTATGGTCCATACATCTTAGCTTCCACGTCTGATTTTAAACTCTCCATGTCTCCTTTTACTTCATCTTTGGTTTCTCTTTGTGAGAGCGAAATTTGTTGCACTTTGTCATGTAATTTTGATATATCACGTTGCAATTCTTCCTCTTCATGTGTCATTATAGAGACTTATTAGGGCTTAATGGGTGTAGAGTTATTTTGTTTGGGAGCCATTTCGGAACCCAATATTGATATCTATGCTTCAATATATCATTGGAATCACTTCAAATTGTTTTCTAAAAGAAAACTAATGCAATTTTTAAAAACAAATAAACATGTTTTTCTTTCTTTTAGGAGTTCGATCTTGAATTAGTTGTAACTATGTAATTTAAGATCTCCAAGGTCTGAAATTTCATCTTGTGGTATTCCTCTGAGTCTTCTTTCCAATTCCACAAGTCAGATCAAAATTTTAGTCTTCAAGAAAGAGATATGATTGATCTCCCGCGATGACCTGATTATAGACTAGTTCAATAGAGCGACCTTGTATGGAGCTCCACGTGTCATTGTTTTGACCTTCAGCCATGAAATTGTTACACAAAAAACCACAATCTGTTCACTTTCAGCCACATCTTACAGAATTCAAATTTGATGCCTGAAACAAAATTTATGACGATTTTCCCTAGGTCATGTGTTTGATACTGAATTTTGAAGCCTACAAATCCCTAACTTCCCCAGATCATATCTCTGAAAATATAGTGAACCAAGATCTGAAATTTTTACATGAAGTTCACCAAGATTTCGGGTCCACGTGGTAGAAATTTCAGCTTCTGAAGCCTCGTAGAAAAAAAAAATTATAGCGAAAATGCCAATATGACATGTTTGAAGAAACGAAACACTAGAATCCAAAGCTCTGATACCAAATGTTAAGCAACCATATCACTAAATAGATGAAAATATAGATCAATGACTTGAAAAATTATCCTCTTCAAAGGGGAAACCTCCTTTACATTACATAAATGAGCAATTCTTCGATGATTCAAATGACAAAACCTCATTTATATAAATAGGAGTCTAAGGGGTCACAATATAATCAGAGCCTACATAACAATAATAATGTAAGGGCACAACAATAACAATAATTGGCTTCTATGGGGCACAATAATAACACTATGGGGACTACATGGGCACAACAATAACAATAATATGGCTACACTAACAATAATAATAAGGGGCTACACAAGTATTATAGGGACCTATCACAAAATTTCAAACACAGAGACATGTCAAATCTGTAATTTCACTCTCAATCAACATCAATCAAGTTTTTCCCTAACCAGAAAGTCAATAGTGGTCAAAGTCTAGTAAAAATCTAACAAAACATCTCAGTCAAGGGAGAGACGAACTTGGCCTCTCTTGATAGTCAAACAACAGCAAAAAAATCAACTTTGGAGCAATCAAACTTGGTAAAATAGAAGTCAACCCTGAAATCAAATAAGCTTGCGGTCAACATAGGTCAACCTGCCCAGAAAATATTAGCATATGTGTCAAAATATGCAACCTTCCCAAACAAAGATTCTCCCACAAAAATCACAGTCAAATGTGGTCAAACAAGGCTTGTTCAACGCTGGTAAAATCTGGATAAAACATAAAGTCAATGCCCAGTCAAATTTTCCTCCAAAATCTCACATGTGTGAGATGAAACATGTTTTCTGTGATTTGTACGACCCAATAAAATGAGGAGAGATAATAGTTATGTCTTGTGAATATGCATGTAACATCCCTGGTGAAAAAATCCATGTAATAAAAGTTAATAAAGGCAAAATAATAACAACGGTTATGGGAAACTTATTCCAAGTTGAATGTTGGGAAATACATCCTAGTCTAGGTGTTTATTTCGGTTATTATGGCTAAGGAAATGGCAAAGGGTTTGGAAAGTAAAAATGGAATTTATTGGCATTTATTTATGAAAATAAAGGAAATTAGGAGAAAAGGAAGGTGAAAGGTCACATATTTCATGTGAGGAGGAAAATGAAGAAAAATAATGGAAATCGAAGAAAATAGAGGCCTCATTAATAAAAAGGATTTTGATGATGAGTTGGTACATTTTTTCAGTTCAGTTTTGGAGCTCTCTCTCTAGTCTCTCTCTCTCTTGGACACTTGGAGTTTTCTTGGAGCACTTCAACATTGGATCAAGAAAAGCAAAGAAAGCAAAGAGGAAGCAAAATATCAAGCAAGGAAGAGCAGGATCGAACAACTACATCGAGTCCACTTTCAGTTATTGATTTTCATGTGTGATTTCCTTGCAAGATATGGCATGCATGGTAATGCATGTGTGTTCTTAGTTATCTTGTTGTCATTAGCATGGATTTTTCTAGGTGTGTTATTGTTCTTCATCCTTTCATTTCATTTCCATTTCTGGATAGCAATGGTGTGATGGAGTTCGGATGGATTCGAAACTGGCTGAGATGGATCTTTAAATTAAAAGAACAAATGGCCTAGTGACCCTAAATCGAATTGTGGATTGTGATAAAGCCACTGATCTAGTAAATCCTGAACCAAACTATGGGTTGCAGTAAATCCAGGTATTATGTGCCTCAGTGGGCCTAGGAATCCCTGATCGGTGAATGCAACAATATATGGTAAAGCCTAGAGGTGGGTGCCCTTGATCAGGCCTAGGAATCATTGGTTGGTGAATGGTAGGATATATGGTAAAGCATGAAGAGTGGTGTCTCGATAATGGCTTAGTGATCCATGGATCGAAGTATGGATTGCAGTAAAGCCTAGAGACTAGGAGGCAGTAAAATTCCTCACAATGTAGGTTGAGAAATTTGGTGGCATTCATGCTTGTTTAGGGCCTAGTGATCTGGTTTGGTTTATGGTAAATCTTGGTTCTATTCATGACGGTGAGGTGGTTTAGCCTCAGAAAGCCCTGATTTATTTATTTTTGTTTTGAGTCCCACATTCATGCTTGGAATATGGCATAGGGGAGATTGGTTGAAGAGAGATTCTGTTCAGCCAATCTATGGTCTGGTGGAACGAGGAAGTCCCAAACCTAGTTGGCTTTTGCATTCATTAACAATAGTTCCTTTCCTTGGTATTTTATGTGCAAATGTATTAGTTCATATGTGGAATTTATGTTTTTTTTATCATTATTATTTATGTTGTTTATATCATAGTTATGAGTATGTTTTATGATGGTGATTATATATGGCTAACATCATGTTTTGATTTATAAGTGAATGAAAAGTGAATATATTACCTAATAGATGATAATTCAGCTAATGTGATAAGGCATATGTGCTTCTTAGCGATTCTCGGATAATTATGAGACCCCTATACTCAGATTTGTTATTATGACCTGTAGAATGCATATTTTATGATATGTTTGACAAAATTTCAGGCATGGAGAGTATGGTTTCATTCAAGTCCTAGTTCAAGTATATGCATTTGTATCATTGTTTCTATGTTAATTTACATTCCAGAAAGTTTCATGGAGTTCTAGGTAGTGGCCTGAGCCCTAGCCCTGAAAAAATGGCACAAAATTCAGGGGCACTGGCATAGAACTATTTGGAAAAGTCCCTAGTCGTAGGCAGGTCCTAGTCAGATGCATATCCATGCCATGGGAGCGACTAAGGCTCTAGGTCAGTAACATGCTAGGTTGTCTCAGGGGTTGATCACCTGGAACGGTTCAATGGTTCTTGAGGGTTCTATAGCATTTGTAGAAGGTCGGATTGGTTTTTTTGTGTCGGTTCCACTTCCTTAACTTTACATGGGGAGTTGAATTAGATCATAGTATTGTCTCGTCAAATGTTTACCCCAGCAGACTCGTTAACTTGGGTAAATGTGGGAGGAGGGTGTTACAGAGTAGTATCATAGAATGGTTCGCCCCTTGGACTGGATAGCCGCTGTGTTGGTCATGCATACATGTCGGTTGCATATGTGTTCTTATGCTTGTGGTCTATGTACTAGTTGTGTATGCATGGTGTTAGTTATGGTTTTAGTCGTGTTTCCATGTGAAATTTGATAATGTCATTGTTGAATGTAATTATTGTGAATGTATGTCGGTTATGCACTCGTTATGCATGCCAATGTTTGTTTGTATTGTGTATGCATGTGTTATACATATGTTTTTATGCATGGATTGTTTCTAATTGGTGTTATGGTTGTGGCATCATGCATGGTAACTCGATAATGGTTGAAATGATGATTATATTCTTACTTGATTGTGGTAGACGCTATATCCTCCCTGAATTATACTGAGGTACATTGGTTTGTTTATGATTTGGTTTAGCTGACATAGTATGCCTTGCAGGAATAAATCAATATGAATAGCAAGATGGTAGACTACAGTTCCTGAGATTCTCCTTATGTATCATATGAGCAGTGTGGTGTTGGGAACTCTTTTTATTTAATGGAAACATTGAGAAGCCTAAAGTAATATATAAGAAGTTTCAAACAAGACAATGACATAATCATGCAGCTGTAGGAGAAACAAGCATAAGTTAATGTAGTAATCCTTCAGAGTTTGTAAGAATTGCAGAGACAAAAGCCACTTTGGTTCATCCATGGACAGAAGGACAAACCTAAGGGGGCATATGGCAGTAGGTCTCATGGTGGTCCCAGATCAGATAGAGATGACACAATTAGAGATGTTAGATTCTTAGATACTTCGGATAGGAGAGGTGATGGATGTAGGTACTATTCTAGTTCTGGTTCTGACACGAACTATGATCGTCATCGTTATCACCCTTACAAGAGAAGTGATAGGCGATACTTTCCAGATGAGTTTAAGAAAGCTAATCCACCTACCTTTGATGGATATTTGAATAACATTGAGGACGCAGAGGCTTGGTAACTTGGGATGAAGAAGTTCTTTGAATTACATGAGTACACGAAGAATATGAGGGCTAGAATAGTAATCTTCAACCTCAAAGGGAAAGAAGATATCTGGTGCAAAGATGTAAAATAGGTTAGAGACATCAAGATAGAGGAGTTGAGTTGGCATGAATTCAAAAGACATTTCAGAAAGAAATATTTTTCAGAAAGGTACTACGAAAGCAAAGCCAAGGAATTTTATGAGCTTGAAATGGGATCAATGACAGATGAAGAATATACAACCAAGTTACTGGAGTTAATGAGGTATGCACTGTATCTTAAAGATGGGAAGACTAAAGTTCAGAGATTTTTCATTGGATTTACATTAGCATTTAGTGATTGGATTAAGTATGATGAGCCTCGATCGCTTGAGGAAGTTATTGGGAAACGAAAGCACTGATATGAGCAGACAAAGCATAAGAATGAATCTCAACAAGGTTGTAAAGGGAAAGATAAAGGTAAAGGTAAATGACATCTAAAAATAACAAGGCCTCATAATGCAGATGAGAAAGAGAATGTTGCACCGCATAAGAATTTCAATGAAGCTATACAGGGACATGGGTCACAACAGTAGAATAGAGGTTATGGTACAGGACAGTTAGAGTGTTGGACATGTGGTAAGGAGCATCTTAAAAGGGATTTTCCACAAAATCGGGGTGGTAGGCTTCATATCTATAGTGCACAGGAGGCGCAGAGTGTTGGGGATGATGGGCAGAGCATTCCTCGCATCTATGCAGTGCTGGATAATAGGAAGGTAGATCATCAGGCATCTATCATTGAGATGAACTGTAATTTTTTTGATCAAGTTGTTTCTATTTTGATTGAAACTAGATCTAATTATAGTTATGTAACCCTAATTATAGTGCATGCATTATCTTAGTTAGTGCAATTGGCTACAGGTACCAAGAAGAGAGTTCATCATTGGGTAAGAGCTTGTGCATTTGAGTTGAATGGTATGCCTACATCAACACATTTGAATGTATTACTTTTGGGGTCATATAATATGCTTTTGGGTATGGATTTGTTATATCTTCATAAGACCAAAGTGGATTGTTATGACAAATCCATTGATTGCTTGGATGATAGTGGGGAGCAGAAAATCTTACAGGGTAAGAAGAAAGTAACATCAGTTAGGATGGTGACAGCAATGCAGGAAAAACGTAGTCGCAAAAAAGGTTGTGTGTTATTTGCAGTGCACATTTCTTGTGATAAAGGTAAGGAAGATGAGGATGCGAAGATATTGAGTGAGTACCCAATCTTACAGCAGTTTCAAGATATGTTTCCAGTAGATATCTCAGAGTTGTCACCTCACAAAGAAGTGGACTTATCCATTGAGTTGGTACCAGGGGAAACACCAACATCAAAGGCACTGTACAAAATGATCACTCCGTAGTTAGTAGAGATGAAGTTTAAGTTGAAGGAAATTCTTGACAAGGGATACATTAGGCCAAGTGTATTTTCGTGGGGTGCATCGATATTGTTTTTGAAGAGTAAGGATGGTACTCTTAGGTTATGCATTGATTACAGGCAGTTGAACAAGGTGACCATCAAGAACAAGTATATGTTGTTGAGGATTGATGACTTGTTTGATTAGCTAAAGGGAGTGACAATGTTCTCGAAGATTGATTTGAGATCTGGATATCATCAAATACACATTAAATAAGAGGGCATCTACAAGAAAACTTTCCAGCCCAGGTATGGGAATTACGATTGTGTTGTAGTTCCATTTGGTTTGACTAATTGTCTAGCTACCTTTATGTGCTTGATGAATAGTGTTTTGTGTCTGTATCTAGACAAGTTTGTTATTGTATTCATTAATGACATCTTGATATATTCAAAGAATGAGAAATATCATGTCAATAATTTAGCAACAGTATTGACATTATTGAGAGAGAATTGATTGTATGCTAAGCTCAGTAAATGTAGTTTCTTTCATACATAGGTACATTACTGTTACACAGCATTTTTTCACCGTCCCTGCAATCCCCATCCCGCACATTGGAGGACCATTTATGTGACCAATAAGAAGTGTCATGCCTTGAAAATACCATCATTACATCCCTTGCCATGAGGAAAACATTCCTTATGTTGACAATTCCTTGAGCAGACCATCAGAAACACATGTTTTTGGGTTGGCGCTGGTAGACCGTTATGCCCTCCCGCCAATGAGGAAGATTAACACTGGGCCCCACACCCATTGGCGCTCTGTCCTAGTTAGCTACCCACGTTAAGTTATTTTTGGAATGTTTTTTAAAAATAGAGGCGAAGTTTCCATCATAACAACTTCGTGGGCGAGTCAGCCTGGATGATTCGACTGAATAACTACGACCACCCTCCTTTGGCCTCTTGTTTCCACCTTTTGGGGAAACCTCCCAAAGGATAAGGCCTCCCTTCCACCATTTTAGGGATCCCAACCTCCTCCTCTCCCTCTATAAATAAATCCATCTCCCATTGACACACTAGCTAAACATCAAAGCTGAAAGGCTGAAGAGAATTGTTGAACATATTGTTGGTGAGATAGAGCAGAAAGAGACCTTTGTCGAGAGAGAGCTTAGGCTTGTGCCCTCGCCTCGTCCAAATTCCTCAACGATCCTTCGAGATGCGCTTTGACTGAACCCGTTGAAGGAGGCTACGACATCAAGGCTCCGGTTGTAATCTCTTTCTTCTATTTATATATACATGACTATTGTTTGGTTCCCATCTTGTGTTAATATGGTTTATTTTACGCAATGTGTTTAGTCCTCCTTGACTGACTAGTTAGCTACGAATGCAATTATTGTCTTGTATATCGCTCTTGGCTTTGATCTTTGTGTAGGAATACGAGTACCATTGCTAAAGGACTATGACTTGTCGTGACAGAGATCAAGAGGTTGCCATTACTACAGCTACGACAATCGCATTGGACTCCAGGTAGGATAATCTACCCCAACCTATTTCATTTATTAGCTAGGAACCTACACCTTAGCTTGTTCCCTTGTTTCTAGACTCACTCTAGGGCTAGAGGGATCGCCTCTGTCCGTAGAGGGGATTTACCTTTCCAAAAAGTTGGCGACTCCGCTAGGGATCAGTGTGAGTTTTTCGTCCCATCGATGTCGGTCGTTTGACTGCTTGTCTGTCCTTTTTGGATTGCTTGATTGTTTAGAATTCCCCTGTTCAACTCCAAAGTGTCAAGATTGACCTCTACTCACTAATTCTTCCCTCCTCCCATAGTTATCCATCTTGGCACGAGTTTCATTCGAACAATCGCGTCAATTTGCGCTTGTTTCTTTTATTGCAGTAGCGCCAACCCCTGTTTGGCACGGATTACCATCTCACAGTCGCACTGAATCCTGTAGGATTTGGTTTGACCCTTTTGCTGAGTTTTTGGTCAGTTGTGCTTAACTCTCGGTTGTTTCTTGATTGGAAATTGGTCTTTTGGAGTTTTTTTTCACTATTGTAGGCTTTCTCTTCTCAGTTGTTTGTCTATTCTCTCATCGATGCAATTCATAGCCCTAGGGTTTCTAGGTGTCTTTCGCTCACTGAGCCTTCTGATTGAAGTTCGAGTCTTTTTTGGTCAATTTGATTCCCTGATCAGTTGTATTAGTCTTTTTTGATCCTTTGTGCTTTGGTTTGTTGAATGATTACCTTTGATTTTGTTTGACTCTCCATTTCTTCACTTCGATCATAGATCACATTGCTCATTTCGGTCATTTTGAAAGCTTGATGTTTGTTTGAAAGAGTGCATCATTGGTTTGAGTGTGTTTTTATGTTTGTATTGCATAATATATCTCTACATTCGCAGTACTCAACACTATTGTTTTCTTCTTTTTTTAATGTAATTAGTGCATTGTGTGCTTCATTCATTGGAAAATTAAAAAAAAATTGCATTCTCTCTTTTGCATTGGAAATGAAAATTTCTTTTGCATAACTAGCGCTTGATGAACTAAGAAAGAGTTTTTTGTTTTTCTTTTTGGGTGTATTAGATGCATTAGGGGACTTCTTCGTATGATTTCATTGTTTGCTTCTTTCCTAAATATCTCTATCCTTCTCTTAGTTAGCATTCATCGAACATAAAATGTTGTTCATTTGGATATAATGTGCATTTAGGAATTTGAGATCCCGTTCGGTAGGGCCTTGAAACTGAAACATTAATTCAAGATCAACTATAAAATTGATTCAATTAATCTAAGGAAGCATTGGAACCTAACGCAAACATTTTTAGAGGTCTAGGCTAGTGACGTGTTCTGGCATCATTAAACCTAGTAGCTATCGTTTGCCAGTTGGCTTTAGACAGCACTAGTACCGACTTGTGCTCCCCATACCATCGTGTATATAAAGGGAGACCCTCATAGGTTCAAATACTTTATCCATAGGAATTTGAGTCTGCCGCCCTGTAACCGTGATACACTGAACACAGCATTCGGGGAGACTACCTACACGTATGTTAAGTCCTTGGTCATTTCTCTTTCATTTGATCACCAAGATGTATATGGCAGTTCACGAAAACTTGGTACACCCTCTTGCTTGGATTACCTAAGTAGTCATTTCGATATTTTTGTGACTCGTTAAAAAGGAAAATATCATCGAGTAGCTTGTCCTTTCACGCTCGTTTAAAATTGAAAGTGACTAGAGTCATTTTTGTTTGTTCCTCGACTCTTAAAACATGAAACAGCAAAGTTTTGTTCCAATGTCGTAAAATTAATTACCCACGATCACATGCTCGTTAAAATTTTTCTACTTAGCTTGTTTTTGTAATTCCTTAGAGTTTGATCTTGAAGCCTCGAATTGGTTATCTCGTTTTTATTCCTGTGTTGAAATATTGTCATAGTGGTGGAACCACCAGTTTCGTCGTCTTCTTCACTGCCCCCTAGTGGTATTTTTTTTGCTGACGTTTTTTTCGAAACCCCTCAGTCCACTTGCTCTACCGAGCTTGCGCAGCCTATTCTCTCGAGTGTTCAACCTCTTGCTACCTGCTCTCCTCCTGAAGAGTTAGTTGAGTTCAATTGGCCACCTCAAGGTGCTTGGTCTGGTTTTGGGAGTGAAGAAGAATTCCCTCCTCTTACTTTGGGATCACCATTTTTAGCCGCTACGTTACCTCCTAGTCCTTGTCATCTTTTCGAAGATCTTACGGCTTCGTTAGACATGGATTCTTCAAGTCTTGTCAGCAGTGAAGAAATCCATGTTTCTACAGGAGAATATCAGCTTTTCCCAAAATATCTCCTACTTGTTTCTAGTCAATATTCTCCTCCATCGATGTCACTTCCACCCGGTTATCAAACTGAGTCAGATTATTTCTGGTGTTGCGTCCATAGCACAACCTAGTACATCCACTCCTCCAAGGATTTCGTTCCTTCCTTCGTTACGACTGTTGCCTTTGACACCTAGCTCGCCAGTCACTATTACATCTGTCCCAGTCCCACCTACTGTCTGTGTGGCTTCATCTGCACTGGTTGTTATGTATCAGTCGTCAGGATATTTTCACACACACGGGTCTATCTTTCTTAATCCCACGTGGCCTCTCAATCTCGGTGTGAGTAGATCACAAGCTCGCGTTATGGAAACCACGCTTGCTTCTAGTGTGGCTATAACTTCCACTTCCATTCCTATCAGCCTTACTTTCGATGAGTATCTGTTGGCTGTTCAGCAATAGAACTCTCAAGGTTCTCAGCAGCCCCAAGCTCCTGTCAATCCTCCCCATCATTATGATGTCTACGGTAACCCCGTATATATGCCTCCAATTGATCCTCATCAGGATGTTTATCTGCATCCGGTTGATCCATATCGAATCGTTCCTCATCAAGGACCATTGATACAAGCAAAACCCTCGAGCCTTCAAGGAAAACCCTTACAGGGACAACCTTTGGTTCAGCAGGGACAAGCCTTTGGTCCTCAGGGACAACCTTACAATCCGCAAGGCCAACCCTTACAGGGTCAACCTTCGGTCCAACAAGGACAACTCTACAATCCTTCCGGTCAACCTCAGTATCAACCAGGAGCGTCTTACGTTCCTGGGAGGCAGATGTATCCACCATAGGGACAACCTTTTGGGCAACAGCAGCAGCCTTACGTTCAGTAAGGCCAAACTTTTGTACAAAAAGGACAACCCTACAGTCCTGCTCCGGGTCAACCTGGTTATCAGGGACAAACTATTCCACCGCAACCATCAGGCCAACCTCTTCCGCAGGGGAAACTCAGTGGCCCTCAGTATCCATGCCAACCTGCTCCGTAGGGACAGCCTGCCCAGGCTCAACAACCCGTTCAACCTGCTCAGCAACCGATTCAACATGTTCAACCAGCTCAGCAACAGGTACCACCTGCTCAACCTCAAGCCGCTACTTACCCACCTCAAGGTCAGTATCAGGCTGTTTATAGTGCACCCAAGGGTTTCACTTATTACCCTCAAAATCAATCCCAGATGGTGTATAATCCACCTCAAGGCAATGCTTACATTCCATAGCAGAATCCATATGTTGCTCAGCAAGGACCTCAATGGTATGCTCAGAATCAATATCCCGGTCCTCAACCCCATTATGGGCAGAACTATCCAGCTTATAACCCCTATGCACAGAATCCTCCGGGACAAAACATATGGGGGCAGAATTTCTCCAAGCCTAGGTGGATTGTTAACACTGGCCCTTATCAACGACCTCCAATGCCTTTTAATCCTCAATTGTCATTTCTCGTGACATTGGAACTACCTGATGTGTCAAAATTGACAAATGATCCAATTCTTCATAATCCGTATTGGCCTCCAGTTCCAACCAAAATTCCTGGTGATTGTCCTAAGTTTAATGGAAAGTCCGAAGAATACTCCCAAGCGCACGTTATGAAATACCATCTTTGGTGTTCCTCTAACTCTTGGGTTGACTATTCCATCCAACTTTGTCTTTTCCAATGGACTCTTACTAGTGCCGCTGCAAAGTGGTACATTGAATTATCTCGTGGAATTTTTTAAGATTACAACTCTTTAGCCATGGCGTTTATTATGCATTTTCAGTTATTGGTTCAGTATGAGACCGGGACACGCCTCCTCACATCCTTGAAACAGGACCGAGATACTCATATCTCGGATCATATTCATGAATGGAGACGTCGTCATCGCTTGATCAAGTTTGATATTCCTGATCAGCTTCTAATTGATTGGTTCACTACCTCATTTGTCAATCAAATCGCTAAAGACATAGTTATGGGGGCATGTGTAAGCGAAGAACAGGGCATTGCTCGTGCCCAGTACCTTGATCTTGTGTACTCCCAGTTTGGCACGTTGTATGATATCTTGCCTGATGCTCCTCAACCTGGAACTTCTAAAGCATCGGTGACGCCATCTGTCAACGGTATCATTGGTTTAGTATCTCAGACTTCTCAGAAGTCTTCTCCTTCAAACCCTGGGAAGCAAAAATCTAATCCTTCCAATGATACTACTTCTCAGTCTACCCCGAATTCTGGTAAAACCGCGGAAGTCAATGTCGTTCAGGCCAATCCAGCGGATAAAACTTCTAAGGGGAAAAATAAGGGTAAAGGTAAGGCCAAAGTCGATACCCCGAAATAGGATTCTCAAAAAAATCATGCTGATGATGGTTCACATCGAAAACCGAAGTATCCTTTCTTGATTTGTGATGAAGAGCACTACACCAAGGACTCTCCTCGATGGGCCGAAGTGCGTAGATTGCTCAAAGGCACCCAAGGAATTCTGATCGTTCTCAAAGAACCTTTTCCATCACAGCAAACCCAGATGGTAGAGCAACCTCAGTTTTCTGCCCCATTTGGCTCTCAGGTTTTCATGATGAACGGTTCTGCATCCATTTTTATCGCTACCCGGTCGAAAGATTATACCGAATCGCATCAGGCAGCGGGGAAGGAGATCGCTAATGGTCCTCCTCCTCTGCCTTCTTCTGGCCCTATTCAGATTGAAAAGCCCAGTACTAAGCCCGTTGTACGACCACCTTCCAAAGGTGTACTCCGTAAGTCTTCTTACAATCCCAACGCCCGTGCTGCTCAACATTACAGTATTGTTGAGGAGTTGGCTCAGGCGCCATTTACGATGTCTGCATTAGAAGTAATTCAAATTTGTCTGTCTCAATGGAAGGCTTTGTTATTTGCGATCGGTGGGGTTGATCCTACTGATTCAAGCCTTATCACTTTCTACTTGGAGAATTTCGTCCCACTTCTCCCGCACCAGCTTGTGCTCATCATTCAAGTTGGCATTAATGGACTGAATATCCATCGCACGGTTGTGGAAGAGGGTGCATCTAAGTGTGTCATATCATCTGCCTATTGTAAATCCATAGGTTCTCCAGCTTTGAATTCATCTCCAAATTCTCTAGAAGCGTTTGATGGAAGGGAATCTAAACCTCTTAGTGTTCTCACTAGTTTAACGATTACTCTCGAAGGGAAGACGGTCAACGTCGAGGTTGAAGTAGTTGATGCTAAGCTCAATTACAATCTTCTCCTCGGTCACAGTTGGACTCGTGCCATGTTGTGTGTTCCATCCACTCTCTTTCGTGTTTTGAAATTCCCGCATGAAGGAAAGATCATTACCGTTGATCATTTTTCGTTCTTCACTTATTCTTCCGAGAACAACGTTCTGTATGTGGATCAAATTCCTACTCCCTACGAGAGTGTAGGGCCGTGTCTCTTCAAAGATCCTGCCCTCATGGGTATTTTTCCTCTTCCTCCACCCACCACTGTTCAGATCAATATGATCTCTCGGTCTGACGACCCGTGGATCATCCATTCGCCTGAGAAAATTGATTCCTTTGGAGATTTGATGTCATTAAGTCCGAACGAGATTGATTATTGTGAACTTATTTCGGCTTCAAAACCTCTACCTCCTGATCATGCTCCTTTGGGCATGTCTCTTGACACTTATTCTCAATCCCCTTGGCTCGGCAATTAGGATTCGCCCGATCCCTTGAAAGAGATATTTCCCTCTGATGAAGCCATCGTGGAAACTATGTCTCTCGAGGATCCTCTGTGGGACGATAGTCATCATCGTTCCTCGTTCATGCCTGGCCTTGGTGCCATGTCTAAGTGCCTTGATAGGTTCGCTTCTCAGGTTCCTTCTCCCCCACTTCAAATTCCTATTTTGACACATGAAGTTTTTATGGAGGGTAACTTGACTAATATCACTCAAACGATACCTATCGACATTTCCGTGAAACCGGGAGTTGTTGAGAACATCCATATTGGGGTCACCTGTCCTTTAGATGAAGTCCAAGTTTATACTAGCCTTTTCCATGAGTTTCGCGATGTCTTTGCATGGTCTTACGAAGAAATGCTCAGCATTGATCCCAGTATAGTGGTGCATGAGATTCTGACATATCCTGGTGCAAAGCCTGTTCGTCAACGTCTTTGTCCTGTGCACCCTAGAAAGGTTGTCACCATTAAGGGTGAAGTTGAAAAACTTCTAAAAGCTAGTTTTATCTATCTGATTCCCTTGACAGAATGGGTTTCCAATATTGTCCCTGTAGATAAGAAACAGGGCACCATTCTTGTCTATGTTGATTATAGCGATATCAATCGTGCTTGCCCTAAGGATAATTATCCTACTCCCTTTATTGATCAAATCATTGATGACTGTGCGGGGAGTGAGATTTTTTCTCTTATGGACGGATTTTCTGGCTACAACTAGATTAATATTCTTCTGAAAGATCAACATAAGACTGCCTTCATCTATCCCTGGGGTACTTTCGCATACAAAAAGCTCCCTTTCGGCTTGAAAAATGCTGGGGCTACATTTTAGTGGGCGATGCCCTATGCTTTTCACGATATTAAACACATCTTTCAGCCTTATCTGGATGACCTTCTAGCTCATTCAACTAAGTGTAGAGACCATCCTGACCATCTCCATCAGATATTTCTTCATTGTCGACGCTATAACATTTGGTTGAATCCGCATAAGTGCGTCTTCTACGTCGATTCTGGTAGACTCTTAGGGTTTATCATTTCCAAAGATGGAATTCGCCTCGATCTGCTCAAAGTTAAGGCTATCATTAATCTCCCCTCTCCATCCTCATTACATTAGCTACAAAGTCTGTAGGGAAAGGCTAACTTCTTACGTCGTTTTGTACCTAACTATGCCGAAGTGGCTAAAGGATACACGCGATTACTACAGCAGGGCATCCCATTCCTTTGGGATGAGATCGCTCAGAATTCTTTTGATGCCTTAAAGACATTGCTTGTCAACGCTCCTTTATTGCATCCTCCAAATTATCATCGCGATTATTCCCTCTATTTGGCCACCGCTTTCAACATTATTGTCACGGTTTTGTACAAGATGATGATGTCGGTGACGAGCATGTTATTTACTATTTGTCTCGTAACCTTCTCGATACTGAAACGTGATATGCACATGTCGAGAAGTTAGTGTTAGCTACTGTTGAAGTAGTTCAATGTTTTCATCACTACATCCTTTTGCGTACAGTGACTGCGATTTCTGACTGCAACCCTATGACCTACATATTGTCTTGACAATTGCTAGGGGTCAAGTACTCAAAGTGGATTTTAATCCTCCAAGAGTTCGATTTGGAATTTGCTACTACCAAGTCAAAGAAATCATTAGTCTTCGTCGATCTTATCTGCTCCCTCCCCTCTGACTCCGCTCCATCTGGTTCCGAGGAACGCATTCCAAACGATTCGATTTTTCTGATTAGCACCCTCGATCCTTGGTATGGTGATATCATTGCATATCTTCAAACTTCTACATTCATATCTGATTTGAAATGCATCTTTCATCAATCGCAACCTTATCATATAGTCGGAGATACACTCTACCGCATCGGAGTTGATTCCATTCTCCATCGGTGTTTGACTGTCAAGGAGTCTGAGAAAGCCTTGAATGACTGTCACAGTGGTACCTGTGGCAGTCACATGTCTGGTTATGCTACTGCACAGAAAATTCTTCGTGCTGGGTATTTCTGGCCCACCATCTTCAAGGACTGCATTGTTGTTTTTTCGAAAATTCCATGATTTCCAGATCTACCAGCGCAAGATGTGTGCGCCGCCCTCACATCTCCACCCTGTTATTACCATTGGTCCCTTTGCGAAGTGGGGCATCGATTTTATGATGTGTAACCCTCACTCGGCTGGGGGGCATGCTTATATCATCATATCCGTTGACTACTTCACCAAATGGGCCAAAGCAATGCCTACACTTACGGCTGACGGTAAGACAACATCTCAGTTCATATTCAATCACATCATTTCTAGGTTTGGTGTCCCTCATGCCATTGTTACTGATCATGGTTCCGATTTTCGGCATTATATGGTGGCGAAGTTGACTTCTAAGTTGAGCTTGCATCACGACAGCTCAACGACATTCTATCCTCAGGCCAATGGTCAGGTTGAATCTGTGAATAAAGTTCTTGTCACCATGCTTCAATGTACGATTGGGATGCACAAATCAAACTGCCATCTCATGTTATTTTCGGCTCTTTGGGCATATCAAACCTCAGTTAAGGATGCAACCAGATTCACTCCATTTTAGCTTGTTTATGGTCTGGAAGCTACCCTTCTGATTGAGTGTGAAATACCTACACTCAAGTTGGCTATTGAATTACTTCCCAACACTTCACCAGAAGAATAGTGTCTTCTCTTCTTAGAAAGGCTGGATGAAACTGACCGCTTTGCTGCTTTAGTCATTGAAACACAGAAGAAGTGGGTTAAAGCTCATTTTGACCAATTGATTTCCCCTCGCTCCTTCGTAGAAGGAGACCTCATCCTCCTGTATGACCAGGCTCATGATAAGTTGGGGGCAGGAAAATTTCAATCCATGTGGCATGGGCCCTACATTGTTAAACGTGTCTTGCGGAATGGGGCCTATGAGCTTATTGATTACGAAGGTCATCCTCGGGATCAGCCGAGAAATGGGCTGTATCTTAAGAAATATTATGCATGATTCATTCGTGCATGTTTTTTGTACATAAGTGATTTTTTCATTTCTGTACATTTTTGGCTTGGTGTGCTTTGCGAGTGTTTTCCTGTTTATTGGGTCGTTTCTTATTGTGCAGATGTCTATTACCCCTTCTGTCGGTTTTGCAGATGGTGCTTCCCACAGTACCTGGAACCTGTCTTCAGCAGCCTGGGTGATTTATGATCCTGCTGGTGAGTTGATAGATCTTCAAGGTATCTGTCTAGGATGAACTACAAAAAATGTTGTTGAGTATAGTGTTATTATTGAGCTATTAACCGAGGCAATTACCCTCGGCATTCGTGCATTGCTTGTAAATATAGACTCATATATTGTTGTTCTTCAACTTAATGGACATTATTCAGTTAGAAACCCTCACATTTTAAGGTTGTATTTGCGTGTTCGTTTGCTAGAAAGACATTTTGATTACATCACATATCAACATATTCCTAGGCAAATGAATGCATTAACTGATACAGTAGCTAACATTGTATTAGAGAAACATTTGCGTAATTTGTAAAATCATCATTGCATGACAGTACCCATAATAGGAAAATAGATGTAGATATATATATCGAATGTTTGCATCAGTGTGCATCATAAGTACAAAAAATATGTGTGTTTATGTTACATCCTGAGACACCATGTCTCTCAAAAATATGCAGAAATAGAACCTAGATGTCTACTCAGCAAGATGCTCATGATAGCATGTCACTACCCGTACAAGCTGCCTCAGCAAGCGGTGAACTCGGTTTGACACCCCTGCAGTGTGTCTCTAGTATGCACAAGGAACATCGTCGAATCGCGCATAATCCGGGATCCCAGAGGAGATTCCCTCCAAATTGCGTGTGATTTCCTCCTCCTCGCCTCCCTCAAGGGCTACATCGAATTCGCGAGGAATCTGTCTCGCTATTGGGGACATACCTGCAGGCCTTTCTGGGCCAACATCTGCATACATGGATTCAATGTCAGAACATGCATACCAAAAAAAATCATAATACTCATGAAAATAAAAATGAGTCTTACCAAGTACTTCATCCCAATCCTCTCCTTCTGGGAGTGGGAGATCTACATCACCAGTGAAATCTGTGCCAGATTAGGGCCAATCCTCCATGACGATCAGCTGCCGGCGAAGACAATCGAAGAAATCCGGTCTCTGGGACATCTGTTGACTGCCCCCTGACCTTGGCATCAGAGCTTCCCAACGGACCATCTGTGGCTCCTGAGGTGGTGGTGTCAGGACTATAACCTCCTGACGCTGAAATATTGGTAATCGTTCCAGGATGAACGATACCAGAATGGACCCGTAGCCAAACTGCTTCAGCTTGGTTTTCTTGCACTTCGTTAGTTGATGTTTCATGTTGATTGTCACTACCTCTGCCCAATTATAGAGGGTTGGTGTCAGAAAGTCTATAGCAAGAAGAAGTTGTGTCTTTGTCACTTCATGTAGTGTTTGCGATCCTACGGCTCGCGTGATGGTATGCAGCACTACTCTTAGTGCCAAGTCTGGAATCGTTTGAATATCAACTTTTCCCCTCCCTGATCCTTTCCTTGCTCCCGGACACACCTTGTCGATCACCATAATCATGTTCTCCATTGTGGGCTGGGTGCTGGTCAGGATTTTTACTACTCCCCTCTGCAACAGCCCTGTTATGAAGTAAATGTTTGAGACTTTGATCTCGAGTTCCTGATCACGAAGAATGAATTTTTCATGATCCTCATCCCAGATACTAATTAAGTATTGCAGCAGCTTTGGTTGAGCTCTGAGGCATGGTGTCATGAATAATTTCTTAAGCCCGCAATATCTAAGAGCTTCCATGCATCTTTCATTTTCCATGGCATGTTCGTCTTCTTCACTATGTTCTAGTTCCTTCCACTCGATCACCATTTTTGCTGCTTCGCACCTGCAAACATGTTCATATGAATATCATTAGCAAAATTAAAATCTTTTGATTGGTGAAAAATGGCCTAGTTGCTTGCATTATAAGCTTAAAATGGTTTGTGTGGTTGGCATGACTGTTTTAGAAATAGTCGCGCCAACTGGCACGCCCTAGTTCAAAATATTGGGCGATTGGCGCGAGTTTGTGCCCGATACTCACGCCAACCGTTGGGCCCTAATTTTTACAATTCTGCCCACAAATTTCCAAATTTTAGGTTGCAGGAAATGAAACTACAATCGAAATGTAGGGAGGAATGATAGCCCTTACCTAGAACTGAGGGATTCGAGATTGGTTTGTCGGATTGCCCGCTATTGCCGCCGCAAAATCATAGTCTAAAATGGGTAACTATTGCTCCACAATAGGTAAAAGTGAAAAGTAATTATGTTTTAACATTTTTGGCATTTTATAACTTTTCAAAACCCTAATTAGGCTTTAAGACGCATTTTTTTATTATTTCATTATGTTATTTCGAGAAATGGGTTTTACATGCGTCTCTTGTACAGCGACAGGTTTTTAATGTAAACATCGATGAAGTAACAAGTTGTATTTTATACTTTTTCGAACTCGGTAAAAACACAAAAAAGTCACTGTTGGAGTCATCTTTTAGTTCTTTTCTGACTCTCTAAAAACTGAAAAGATTGCCGAGACTCTTGTCGTTTTGAACTCATTAAATGGCTTCAAAACGATATCTGCCCAGTATATGTTTACCCCTTTTTCTGGATGGGATAGATTATTTACGAAAAAGGAATACCTTAGCCTATCGCGACTAAGAGGTTCTCTCGGATATTGTTTTCTACCTTTTCGGATCTGAGGGATTATTTACGAAAAGGGACTTGCTGGAGTTTTCTTTTCCGCTTCTTTTCAAACTCTCTAAATATTCTTCAGCTCACATATTCGCATGCTTTAATTTGTACTTGTTCGGGTCGAGATGGAGCGCAAGACCCTAGGTTTTGTCTAATAACATCCAGGCTACGGGATATTATGGTTTATCATGACTTTATGCATGACTCTTTTGATTGGATGGTTGCAACCATACCTGAGTCTATTTGTTGATCCTTACTACTGGATGGTTGTGTCCATACCGCGGATCTCAGTTTTCATGTACTCTGTTATGGATGGCTGCGTCCATGCCACATGTTCATGTATCAGAGATATCAGTTGTATTTGTACTTGTAGGTCTTCCGACAGCGGTGTTTTGTTTGAACCCGTTCTCATAAATCATTTCACCCCTCCCTCTCTCTCGGACCTCATGCTTTAGGGGGCATCTGTTACACAGCATTTTGTCACCGTCCCTGCAATCCCCATCCCACACATTGCAGTACCATTTATGTAACCAATAAGAAGTGCCATGCCTTGCAAAGACCATCATTGCATCCCTTGCCATGAGGACAACATTCCTTCTGTTGACAATTCCTTGAGTAGACCATCAGAAACACATGTTTTTGGGTTGGCGCCGCTAGACCGTTATTCCCTTGCGCCAATGAGGAATATTAACACTGGGCCCTACGCCCATTGGTGCTCTGTCCCAGTTAGCTACCCGTGCCAAGCTGTTTTTGGAATGTTTTTTAAAAATAAAGGCGAAGTTTCCATCATAATAACTTCGTGGGCGAGTCAGCCTGGGTGGTTCGACTGAATAACTACAACCACCCTCCTTTGGCCTCTTGTTTCCACCTTTTGGGGAAACCTCCCAAAGGATAAGGCCTCCCTTCCACCATTTTAGGGAGCCCAACCTCCTCCTCTCCCTATATAAATAAATCCATCTCCCATTGACACACTAGTTAAATATCATAGCTGAAAGGTTGAAGAGAATTGTTGAACATCTTGTTGGTGAGATAGAGCAGAAAGAGACCTTTGTCGAGAGAGATATTAGGCTTGTGTCCTCGCCTCATCCCAATTCCCCGACGATCCTTCGAGACACGCTTCAACTGAACTCGCTGAAGGAGGCTGCAACCTCAAGGCTCCGGTTGTAATCTCTTTCTTCTATTTATATATACATGACTATTTTCTGGTTCCCATCTTGTGTTAATATGGTTTATTTTACGCAATGTGTTTAGTCCTCCTTGACTGAATAGTTACCTACGAATGCAATTATTGTCTTGTATATCGCTCTTGTCTTTGATCTTTGTGCAGGAATACGAGTACCATTGTTGAAGTATCGTGACCTGTTGGGATAGAGATCAAGAGGTTACCATTACTACAGCTGTGACAATCGCGTTGGACTCCAGGTAGGATAATCTACCCCAACCTATTTCATTTGTTAGCTAGGAACCTACACCTTAGCTTCTTCCCTTTTTGCTAGACCCACTCTAGGGCTAGAGGGATCACCTCTGTCCACAGAGGGGATTTGCCTTACCAACAATTAATTGGGGCATGTGATCTCCAAAGAAGGCATAGCAGTGGATCCAAAGAAGATAAGGGTTATCATGGAGTGGGAAGCTCCTAGAAATGTGGATGAGGTAGAATCATTCATGGGGCTAGCAGGGTATTATAGGAGGTTCATCAGGAACTTCTCACGTATTTCATATCATATTACTTCACTACAGAGGAAAGGTAATAAATTTGAATGGACAGAGGAATGTGCAGTTATTTTTGAACATGTTATCACAAAATCAGACCTGATAGGCTGCTCATCAAACCAATCTTGTGCAACTATTTCAAACCAATCTTTTGGTTGAGGCTTAGCCTCCTGAACCTGAGAGGGCTCTCTCAAGGGTTCATGATTTTTGATAAATATGTAGATGGCTAACTCTATATGGGATAAAAATATATAATGATATAAACTGGTTGTAAATCACATTAGCAAGTATGCATTTGGCTTATGGAGTCATAATAGCTTTAGCAAAACCAAAATAATCTACCTAGCATGGAATTCAAGGCATATCAGAGTTCAAGTCAAGGAATAAACATGTAGAACAGTGAAACACAAAGTCAGTTTGTCTATGAAGGAAGTCAGAGCATCATTGATGATTTCTGAGTAACATAAGCAAACACCACTGCAATAGAATATTGAAAAGATGCCATCAGAACAAGAACATACAAGAAATCCTTATGAATCTTGAGTTGTCTAAGTAGAAATTCTGTATTAGGCTTAAAATAGTCACTTACACAAAACAGAGTCTTTTTGCTAACAAATTTCCAACCCTTTCTATTTCGACTCCGTTATTCATCCATAATTTTGACTTTATCCAAAGATGACTAAGTTAAAAATATCAGATTTCTAGAAATAATATTTCAAAGAAGCATTATGAGTTCTAGAAATCTCACTGCCTTCATCATCCCAAGTCTATCAGTTCACCGAAATCTTCATCTATGTCTTCTAAAAAATCACCTTGCTATTTCAAAAGGAAGCTTGTTTCAGCCTATTTACCCCATTTTCTACCTCCATTTCATTCCCCCCATTCTACCATTCCTATCCATGTTTTATTAGTCCATTTCCCTCTCAAAAACCCAATTTCCCTTCATCAATTTTTCATTTCCCTTAAAAAATCCTTTTAAACTATTAAAACCCCTTTATAATGGTTTAAACTTCCTTTTTTATATTTATCGGAACACCAAAAAAGGGCTAACAAAACCCACTTTTCGGCCTATTTTCCGAATTTTCATAAAAACAGGCTTTAAGCCCCTACGGGCTTAACCCTCCGCCCTTTTTCTTCATATGACCCGAGGGCCCGACCACCTGTTAACCCTCGGCTCCCTCTGTTCCCATGTGACCTTACTTCTCCCCATTTTCTCCCCCACCCCGCCTTACCTTTCCTTGGGCCATCTCAGTCGTAGATCTAACCCCTTGGCCTCGATCCAATGGTTGCATGGGCACTTCTTGGTCCGCAAGTCAAACCTTTGGTGCCCCCGCAATTGACCAGCCTGCCTACGGGAGATCTCAGATGAATGGCTAAGATTCACTGCGGAAGCACAAGGCAGGAAATCCCTCTGTACCCCCCAGTCCCCCCGCAATAGATCTCAACCGTAGAGCTTGTAAATCTGACGTCTATTACGCTCCCACCCTTTTATCCTTCCTCTTAACCACCCCCTCGCCCGTTTATTTCTGAGCAATCCCAACTGTTGGTCCCCTCCGATCCAATGGCAGTCGTTCTTCCCCTCTCATCCTCCATCCACCCGACCATAGCCCATTCATTCACCCTCCGAACAAATCCCTACCGTCAATCCCATCGATCTAACGGCCGTCGTTAATCCCGAGCTTCAAACCCCGCCCATAAACATTCCCGCTCCCGACAACAGCTTACGTCACCCTGCTGGCCCACTGCCTACTACTCCACCCGTCGACCAATCACCATTCGACACCTGTCCTCCACTATTCCCCACCACCGCGCATCTCCCCGCCGTCGCGGTAATCCTAGACCGTCGATCTCGCTCCCCCAGATCTGACAGTCCTTGCACTGTTTCGCACATGAATTTCTCCCTGGGTTTAACGACCCATTTTCACGTGAAATGGGTGGTATTGGCCTGGACGCGTGTCATCACCTGTATGGAATCGCATTCGATTTGCTCTTTACCGCTTACCACCGATTGTCAACGCGAATACCATTGGCGGTATTCCCAAAACCGCTCATCACCACTTCGCGCCATAATTCCATTCAAACCCTGTTATGCCTATCCGCCATGGTTTTCCGCTTCCACTGCATACACTTCCTCTGCAAATGCTCCTCCACTACCCCCAAGCCCTCTATAAAGCATTTTTTCCCCACTTTCAGGTTTTTATAGCAGGTTTTGTGGTCTGTGCAGATTCTAATGGCGTTTAAAGTTTGATTCCCTCCCACAGCCAATCACAGTGGCTCAAGGCCGAAGGTGACGATCTTCGAGCTTAAATTATATACAAGGAGGGACAAATATGGGTTAATTTCTAGGTTTTCTGTCAATATATCATGAATATATGTTATTTATCAAGCCCTCCAGCGTGGCAAAAGGAGCTCCTACACCTAGCAGACATGGACAGAGAAAATTAATGAAGTTTGGGAACCAAAAGAGGCAGACAGAAGATTAAAAGCTTAATTGGAAGATTAAAGAAGAAAACACAGTTAAAGACAGATGAATCAAAGGTTTGAAGAAGTCCGAAAGTGTTATAGATAGCATAATGAATTACGAAGGCCAAAAGCAAAAATTAAGCCTTAAAGCACAGTTTAAATGATTAAGTTAAGGAAAATTAGGCCTAAATATAGCCTCGAACACATCAAAAGGGAGCAATTATTTCATTTGATAAATCAAACTAACACCTTTGGCCTACCATTTATTTGTAAATCAAATTGACAGTTATTACACAATCAAAAGATATTTTAAGTTGTCAAGGCAGTTAATGTAAAGATAAAGATAGGCCTCAAAGTCAAACTTTTCACCTATTTTATCCTTAGAAAGTTAAGATAAAGTTATTAAACAGAGAAGTAGTTGGACACATGTTCCTACCTTATGCCTTGCATGGTTTTCAAGGTCAGGGATGCATTTACTCTGTAATTAATAACACTTGGACCCTAGATCAGTTCCACCCCCTCATTTGCAACATAAATACTACATTCGAACTCATTGGTTGTGGGCATTTGATGACTCTTTGAAGTAATACATAGCTCTGCTGAAGTTGAAAGAAAATTTATGTTTCGAAACATGTAGATGTTTTTGACTTGTTTGTTGATGGAGAATGCTCTGTCATTGGATCCCTAAGCTTGGATATTGGTGAAGTATTCTAATTTGTTAATGTTTTTCCTGTTTTCCATTCTGTTTCATCATTTCTTATTACAGTAGAGTAAAAAATTTAGACTAAGAAATGTCTTTTGAAAGCACCTTAGTTCTATTTACTCTTCATTGTCTTAATGTCTTCCTCTGCTGAGGCATTCTATAGAATTCTTAATTGCTCTCTTGAACCCTTATGCTTGTTTATTTCAGAAATAGTTCAAATAGTTGGTCTCAAGAATGATTTATGGTTTTCCCTGCTTACTTGCTGCCTCTTGAAAACGGTTTCTAAAGTCTCCCTTTAAAGTACCATTGTTCACAGTCTGCCAAAGAGGTTTGTTTTGATCATACCCTTTGTTTCTTGCTGAGATAATTGTTTTAAAGGTCTTTATAGCTGTAATCAAAGATGTCTAGGAGTTCCCTCTTCTATGAATGTAGTTATTTGTGAATCTTGAATGTTTTCTTATCCTTGAAAGTGAAATATTTGGATGAAATAGAGCATTCCTCGACTCCTAGATTCAATTTGAAAAGTTTTTCTTGGAATTATTATTTGTTGAAGTGTGATTTCTAGAATTTATGGTTAGCCCTATCTATGGAATGCCTCTTCATGTTTAAATAATTTTTTAAGTACATATAAGTACATATGGTTAGCCCTATCTATGGAATGCCTCTTATGGTTGAGAAGTACATATAATTAAGGATTCTTAATTTCCCTTAGTTATAATTTTCATTCTAAACCCTTAATGTTCATTTCATTTCACCTAAAAGACTTTGTAGATCCACTGGCCAAGTTAGAATTGCCCTTTGATATCCCTGATTCATCTACAAACTTGTTACAAACTTCTACTTGACTCCATTGCCAAATGACTTAGAGATTTCCCTTTCCTATCTATGCTGCCTAGATCACCATGTCCCACCAAACAATTAAACAAACTCATGCTTAATAACTAGCCTTAAATCAATCTTTTACAAGCAAACAAGTCATATCTTTCCAAACAATTGAGAGATCCCTCTCTGAGACTAGGAAGGCTAGGTCCTAGAGCTCTAAAGACTGGTTTTGATGTTTTCTTGTCACTTGGTATGCTAATTTGCCAAATCACAGCACCCCAACATACTGGCGATCATGGTGGAACATTTTTGAGTAAAAGTCCCTAAAAAAGACACTCAATATCCATTCAAGTGAACTATATCTTTCTTCAAGCAATACCAGCATAATGGTGATCATGATAGGACCTGTCTGAATCAATGACAATCTAAGTAACCCTTAGGATTCTAAGAGACCCTTATCAAACCTTAAAGAAATCAGCTGATAAGCCATAGAGTAGACTCTGTTTGTTTCACCACCTTATCTAAGTGTTGAATTAGGTATATGCCACTCTCACAACCATATAACCACATAAAAACTTAGAAAAACCCAAAACATTTCAGATTGGTTTTCAAATAAATCATTGGTGGTGGACCATAAAACATTTTACCTTCAGAAAATCTAAAAATTTCCACCTAGCGACTCCACTAGCCCCAGTAGCCCTATTACTCCTCTAGATCTCCATATTTCCTTAAAACTTTGTTAACCAGCCTTGAGTAAGTTTAGAAACCTAGTCCCCTATTATAGAAATCATTGTGAGAGGAAAAATCTTGAAAAAAAGTCCTAAAAACCTCAGCCTCTCTAAAATTTTGGAGACTAAAATCTGGCTTCACATAGGGTCAATACTAGATCCCATCCAGATCCTAACCCTCCTACCATAGTTGACAATCCAGAGAATATTTTGTGGCAAACTTCTAGATCTGGAAAACGAACACTGATAAGACCATCCCAAGAACAAGATCTGTCCCTGAAAATCTTACAATATTGAAATATCCTCACTTTGACTTACCTTACACAAAGAACCTATTCACAAGTAAGTCTCAAAGTGATTTAAATCAAGCTGATTTTGAAATCACAGATTTGCAACAGAGCTTTAGCAGAGAAACTTCACCTTCTACTCCACCTAACTCTCAGCTTCTCCATCATTTCAGCTCCTTCCATAACAGATCTGCACATCATCAGTTTGCTGGTCCAAGTTTTTCTTCCACTCCTGTACACACATACATTGTTCAAAGCACTCCAACTCAGCCCACTTTCCCTCTTGTAAATCCCCCATTATTTCCTATCATGGCAACATGGTATGCTCCACTTGTGTTACCGCAACCTCTGGTTCCCTTACCCAATGATTACCAATCCAAAATTCCTCATTTCACTGGAAATGAACGTACTAATGCGCAACAACATGTAGATAAAATGAATGATGCTTTTGATTGCATGGAAATAGAAGAAGAGACCATTAAGATGAGAATCTTTGCCCAAAGTTTAGGAGGAGAAGCCAAGAAATGGTTTAAGGGTTTAACTCCTAATAGTATAAATGATCTCCCTTATTTATATCAAACATTCATAAACAAATGGGAAATTAGGAAGAAGCCTCTCCAAATCCTTTCAGAATATACCAACCTCAAAAGAAACATTGGGGAAAGTGTCCAAGATTATTGCACTAGATTCAATAGTGTTTATAATGCACTTCCCCCAGACATGAAACCTCCATTAGGCTTAGCCTTGGCTAAATTTCCAGAGGGCTTTGATCCTGAAATGGCCTACCAGCTAAGAGAAAGAGACCCCTCCACTTCATAATATATGCAGAGGGGAGCCTTAAGTGTAGAAGAAAATCTGATTGAGAAAAGAGCTAGGTTGAAATCAGAGAAAAGAGTTACATACAGGGATGATACAATGGCATCAACCTCATCATCAAATACTAAAATTCATAACTTAGTGAAGGTAATGGAGAGAATTCTTGAAAATATAAATCTAAATGATAGAGTGCCCCCTAGAGAAAACCAAAGTAACCCCCAAAACAGAAATAGAAACCCAAATTTCAGAAAAGACTCTAATCAAGATAGGAAAAGAGATAATGACCAACAGATTAAGCCTCCCTTTCAACAAAACTATGTTGATCAAGAAGAAGAAAGGGAAGTTGAAAGGTTGGAAGAAAATCATGTAAACTTGATAGGATCTGACAGTGAGATAGATGTTTTTTTCACTGAAGAAGAACAAGGATTTTTCTCCTCATAACAAATTGAAAACAACTATGAAGATTCTGAAGATTACAAATTAAGGTTTGAAAATGCAATCATGGAGGTACACAAACAAAATAATCTTAGAAGAAAAGGGAGCCTAGTTATTTCCAATGACAAAAACATTAGTACTGTTGTTAAGAAAACTTCAGAAAATCAGCCTAAGAAGACAACAAGTAACATGAACACTGTGGCCAAGAAAATTGATCTAAATAAAGACAAAAACATTCAGCCAAGTGTTGAACAAAGCTGCTCTAGTACTTCTGCTAGTGGCCCTAACAAATCTATCCCAAATAGCAGTCCAAATAAATTTTAGCAAATCAGAATTGCTGAAAGAGCTCTAAATGACAAAACATATGTAAATATGTCAGGAACAATAGTTCCTTTCAGCCTTGAAGGGGAAATTTCCAAAATCAAAATCACCATACCCTTAGTTGAACTAGTAACTCAGGATGTATATAAAACTCAAGTTTTGAAAGCTTTGAATATAGGTAGTGACACTGATACTTTAAACTTAATAGATGATAAACCAGAATTATTGTTTGGTCCTGAAGTTCAGGGAAAATTCCAAGAAGGGGTGTCCCTCCCTTCTATGTTAGCTTGAATATACATAAAAAAATCTTGCACAATGCCATGCTAGACTCAGGTGCTTCACACAATATTATTCCCAAAGTAGTAAAGGAAATCCTAGGCTTAGAAATTACTAAACCATACAAAGACCTGTATTCCTTTGATTCAAGCAGGGTCAAATGCTTAGGCCTAATCAAAGATTTGTGTGTTAACTTGGCACAAATTCCTACTAAGAGTCTAGTAATGGATATAGTAGTAGCTGACATTCCCCCAAAGTATGGCATGCTTTTATCAAGATCATGGGGAGCCAAACTTCAGGGGAGCCTTCAAATAGACATGTCCTATGCCACCATCCCAGTGTTTAATCAAACCAAAAAACTATACAGGGAGTCCCATATGAAATACATGGTGAGCAATACAGATAGGCCAAAAAATTCTCCTATCTACTCCATCCATTCAAATTTGGATTCTTTTATCTTATATAATGAAGATGAAATCAGCCAACAAGAAAAGGAAAACAAAGAAGAATTTAGTCTACCAGAACAGTCAAATCTGCCATCAACTCAAGAAAAGAACAATTCAGAATTTAGCAGCCTTGAAAAGCAGAAAGAAAAAGAAAATGAGATTGAAATACCTTGGAAAATAAACTTTGATGGCTCTTGTAGAAAATTAAGTTCAGGGGCTGGTGTATGGATACAAAACACAAACAAAAGATTTTCCTATAAACTGGATTTTCCATGCACAAATAATATTGCTGAATATGAAGCCCTCCTTATTGGCCTACACTTACTCAAATATTTAGGAGCTAAGAAAATATCAGTCCAAGGAGATTCTGAGCTAATCATTAAACATATTAAAGGAAATTATTCAACCAAAAACCCAAAACTCAGATAATATAGAAATGCTGACCTTGATCTCCTAAAAACATTTGACAAATATGAACTCATTTTCATCCCAAGAGCTCAAAATCATCTAGCAAATGAACTTGCCTTTGCTGCTAGTAATTGCCAAATACCACAGATAAATGAACAATTCAATATAAAGATAAAAAGCAGGCCTACAATACCTGGCAATGAAGATTATTAGCAATTTTTTGAAGGATACAAACACATAGATGATTTTCTACAATCAAAGAATGACTTTGCCATACCAACACCTACTTCAAGCCATGAGGAAAATTGTTTAAATGAAGAAAAAATCCCTGAAACAGAGTTGTCCTTTTCTGCTGATATAAACCATTTTGAACATCCTTTTAGAGCAGAAATAGTTGATAATACAAACCAAAAAGACCTGGAAGTTTTACAATGTAAAAATGATACAATTCCAAGAGGTCTTACACCATTAAAACGTCTTTTTTATTTCAAGGATGTAGCCAAAGAACCAAGAATGGAGCCTATAGAAACAAACATAGAAGAACATAACATAGGCAGCCTAGCAGAACCCAAAATGATCAAGCTATCCAGCACTCTTCTAGCTCATATCAAACAACAATACATAGAACTTTTCAAATAATTTAGAGATGTGTTTGCATGGGGATACAAGGATCTAAAATCATATGATACCAGCATCATTCAACACAAAATTCCTCTTAAGGAAAATCAGAAACCTTTCAAACAAAAACTCAAAAGGATAAACCCTGTTTTATTGCCTTTAGTTGAGAAAGAGATTAAGAAAATGTATGATGCTAAGATCATAGTTCCCCTCAGGTATTCAAAATGGGTTTCCAACTTAGTATCTGTTAGGAAAAAGACTGGGGAAATTAGGCTCTGCATTGATTTCAGAAATCTAAATAGATCCTCCCTTAAAGATAACTATCTCTTGCCAAAAATGGATCATATACTTCAAAGAGTAGTTGGGTCTAAAAAAATTTCACTATTGGATGTGTTCTCAGGTTACAATCAGGTTTTAGTACTCCCAAGTGACCAACATAAAACTATTTTACTACACCTTGGGGCACATTAATGTATGTCAAAATGCCACTTGGTTTGATGAATGCAGGGGCCACCTTCCAAAGGGCCATGGATATAGCCTTTTCAGAAGACATAGGCTATTTTATAATCATTTACCTTGATGACATTACTGTTTTCTCTAAAACTGATGAAGAACATTTGATTCATTTAAAGAAATTTTTTGAGAAATGTAGGAAATATGGCTTATCTTTGAATCCCAAAAAGACACTCTTTGGTCTCCAAGAAGGAAATTTTCTTGGCCACATAATTTTTGAAGAGGGAATCAAAGTAGACCCTAAAATGATTGATGGCATATTGAAAATCATCCTTCCTAGAAACCTCAAAGAATTACAATCTTTCATTGGGAAGATAATTTTTTTAAAGAGATTCATCCCCAACCTTAAGAAATATCACAAACATGCTTAAGAAAGAGATAGGTGTTAAATGGACAATATAAGCTAAACAATCATTTGAACTAGTGAAACAAGCTCTTACTCAAACACCGGTTCTCATAAGTCCTGATTTCACCAAAGACTTCTACATCTTTTCTTTTGCATCTGAACATACAATAGCTGCAGTATTGCTACAAAAGAACACTATGGGGCAAGAACAACCAATATATTTTTTTAGTAGGGCCTTAAGAGATGCTCCACTCAAGTATAACATCATGGAGAAACAAGCCTTAGCCTTGGTCAAAGCATTGAAAGACTTCAGAGTCTACATTTTACATTCTCACATCATTGCTTTTGTCCCACATACTGTTGTCAATGATATTTTAAGTCAAGACCCTGATGGTTAAAGGGGAAAATGAATTGCTATTATTCTAGAATATGACTTAGAAATCAGGCATACCAAACTAATCAAAGGGAAAGGATTAGCAAAACTCATGGCTGAGTCAAACTTCCAAGCACTAGATATGAATATGGTTGATGTTTTGGAAAAAACAGAAGAATTCACAGCTCCACTTATTGAAGAAACTTTTGTGAATTCACCTTGGTATGATGATATCATATATGTGCTGCTTTATCTGAATACCCCTCCTTCTCTGTCTAAAACTAAAGCTATATTTTTAAAACAGAATGCTTTAAATTATTGCATATTAGATGAGGTTTTATATTGGAAGAATGTTGTTGTTATATTGCTTAGATGTTTGCCTGAGATTGATGCAGGAAAAATCATGCATGAACTGCATGAGGGAGAATGTGGAGGACATCTCTACTGGAAGACTACAGCAAATAAAATCCTCAGATCTGGTTGCTATTGGCCCACCCTTTTCCCAGACACTCAAAAGTTTGTCATGTCTTGTCATAAGTGTAAAATTTTTAATGGCAAGAGAAAACTCCTTCCTTTACCCTTACATCCTATCAGTGTTGAGGCTCCCTTTCAACAATGGGGCTTGGACTTCATTGGCGAAATTCACCCATCTTCTTCAACTCAACATAAGTGGATCCTCACTGCCACTGATTATTTTACCAAATGGATAGAATCCATACCTTCTAATAATTCTACTGACTCTGTCATTA
Source organism: Pinus albicaulis (assembly GCA_034641835.2). NCBI lineage: Eukaryota > Viridiplantae > Streptophyta > Pinopsida > Pinales > Pinaceae > Pinus > Pinus albicaulis. Next base: position 1,874,989,561 of record CM076575.1, on the reverse strand, counting down.
TCAAGTTCCTTGAAACCAACATACTATCCAGATTTTGTTGTCCTAGAAAAATTATCACAGATAATGTTGTTGTCTTCAAATCTAAAAGAGTGATTGACTTCTGCCATAATTATCATATCACCTTGGGTCATTCCACTGCCTACTATCCTGAAGGAAATGGATTAGTTGAATCCTCCAACAAAATCCTTGTCAATATTATCAAATTGTTGGAGCAGAATCAAAAATCATGGCATAGTAAGCTTATTCATGCTTTATGGGCTGATAGATTAACCACCAAAAAGTCAATAAATATGTCCCCCTATCAGCTGGTGTATGGCATGGATGCATTCTTCCCAACATCTTTAGGAGTTCCTGTCATAAAACTCCTTCAAGAAGTACAAACTGAATAAAATGATATGCAGAGAAGGATCAATCAGACCATTCATTTACAGCAGTCTAGAGAGGAAGTGTACAAGATAACACAAACAATCCAAGAGAGTATCAAGAAATTATTTAACAAGAGAACTAAAGGAAATGATTTCCAAGTTGGAAATATAGTTCTAAAGTGGGATTCTAGAATGGAAGAAAAGGGAAAACATGGCAAATTTGAGAATCTGTGGAAAGGGCCCTACATTATTCATTCTATCAGGGGTCATAATGCATTCTTTCTACAAGAGCTGAATGGAGAAGATCTATTTGGAGGTCCTGTCAATGGTAGGATGCTCAAGAACTACTTCTGTCAAGAGTCTTAGTTTCAAAGTTTTTATTCATTGTACATAATTCATTTGAAAAGAAATCAGGAAAATACAAAAACAATAAAAGAAAAAAAAAAGAGGGAAGATTCAAAAGAGGTATAGACCCATACCAAAAAGAAGAAAAATCTGAAAGTGTGCAAGTCTAAATGCCACTGCTTGAAAAAGGAACTATTATTTAGTCATACAGCCTAATCATGACTAAGTAAATTTCAATTTTGTGTTGATAGGTTAGTGAAAACAAATTTGCCAAATAGTGTAATCTCGGCTTATCAGTAGAATAGATTAGGATAGAGAAAGAATGGTTCTAACAAGCTTAAAATCTGAACCAAGAAAAGAAAAGAGAAATGGCTCCAAAAATATCAAACTTGAGCCAAAGAAAGAAAGAATGATGTTTTTTAATTTTTAGATCTTAAGCCTTCACAATTTTGTTTTAATTTTCTGCAAATAAAGTCTATGTGCAACTTGTACATGCAGCAATAGACACCATAGAAAATCAGACAGTCTAATCCTAATTTGACTGTGTTTAAATTTTCTGTCTTAGAAATAGAGAATAAAATCTGTCAAACAGCCTAATCTTGACAAATAGATAGTTAGGTAGAGAAAAAAAGATTTCAACAGTTTAATTTGGACTCTTGGAAGAAATAAGGATAGGATTAGATAGTTTATTTATGTTTTCAAAAATAAAATGTCAAAGAGTTTTCTAGTTCAAATGCACTCAAAGGAAGAAGAAAAAATGCTAGGACAAGTAAGATTGGGTAGGTAGAGATGCTGTTTAAAAAGAGTTTTCATGTTGCAGGTCATTGAAAAGTTGTCTTTTTCAGAGAAAGATCAGCAAGAAAACAAAGAGATTCTACCCAATAAATAAAGCACTGATCTTTTGAAACTCAGAGATTTCATACGCTGAGGTTCTAGACACCTAAAAGGACAGTTGTCCTCCCCAAGTGGAGCCACTGTTAGTCATCCATAATTTTGACTTTATCCAAAAATGACTAAATTAAAAATATCAGATTTCTAGAAATAATATTTCAAAGAAGCATTATGAGTTCTAGAAATCTCATTGCCTTCATCATCCCAAATCTATCAGTTCACCAAAATATTCAACTTTGTCTTCTAAAAAATCACCCTGATGTTTCAAAAGGAAGCTTGTTTCATCCTATTTGCCCAATTTTCTATCTCCATTTCATTCCCCCCATTCTACCATTCCTATCCATGTTTTTATTAGTCCATTTCCCTCTTAAAAACCCAATTTCCCTTCATCAATTTTTCATTTCCCTTAAAAAGGCCTTTTAAACCATTAAAACCGCTTTATAATGGTTTAAACTTCCTTTTTTTATATTTATCAGAACACCAAAAAAGGGCTAAAAAAATCCACTTTTCGGCCTATTTTCCGAGTTTTCATAAAAATAGGCTTTAAGCCCCTGCGGGCTTAACCCTCCGCCCTTTTTCTTCATATGACTCGAGGGCCCGACCACCTGTTAACCCTCGGCCCCTTTTCCTTAAATCCCCGGCTCCCTCTGTTCCCATGTGACCTTACTTCTCCCCCTTTTCTCCCCCACCCCGCCTTACATTTCCTCGGGCCATCTCAGCCATAGATCTAACCCCTTGGCCTCGATCCAACAGTCACGCAGGCACTTCTCGATCCGCAAGTCAAACCTTTGGTGCCCCCACAGTTGACCATCCTGATTACAGGAGATCTCAGATGAATGGATGAGATTCACTACGGAAGCACAAGGCAGAAAATCCCTTCGTACCCCCCATTCCCCCCGCAATAGATCTCAACCGTAGATCTTGTAAATATGATGGCTATCATGCTCCCGCCCTTTTATCCTTCCTCTTAACCACCCCCTCGCTCGTTTATTTCTGAGCAATCCCGACCGTTGGTACCCTCTGATCCAATGGTAGTCGTTCTTTCCTTCTCATCCTCCATCCACCCGACCATAGCCCATTCATTCACCCTCCGAACAAATCCCTATCGTCGATCCCATTGATCTAACGGCCGTCGTTAATCCTGAGCTTCCAACCCCGCCCATAAACATTCCTGCTCCCGAAAAAATAGCTTACGTCACCCTGCTGGCCCACTACCTACTACTCCACCCGCCAACCAATCTCCCTTCGACACATGTCCTCCACTATTTCCCGCCACCGCACATCTCCCCACCGTCGCCTTAATCTTGGACCGTCGATCTGGCTCCCCCAGATCTGACGGTCCTCGCACTATTTCGCGCACGATTTACTCCTAGGGTTTAATGACCCATTTTCACGCGAAATGGGTGGTATTGGCCTGGACGCGTGTCATCACCTGTATGGAATCGCATTCAATTTGCGCTTTACCGCTTACCACCAATTTTCAACGTGAATACCATTGGCGGTATTCCCAAAACCGCTCATCACCACTTCGCGCCATAATTCAATTCAAACCCTGTTCTGCCTATCCGCCATGGTTTTCCGCTTCCGCTGCATACACTTCCTCCACAAATTCTCCTCTGTTACCCCCGAGCCCTCTATAAAGCAGTTTTTCCCCATTTGCAGGTTTTTATAGCAGGTTTTGTGGTCTATGCAGATTCTAATGGCGTTTAAATTTTGAGGCCCTCCCATAGCCACTCACAGTGGCTCAAGGCTGAAGGTGACGATCTTCGGGCTTAAATTATATACAGGGAGGGACAAAAACGGGTTAATTTCCAGGTTTTCTGTCAATATATCATGAATATTGGCTATTTATCAAGCCCTCCAGCGCAGCAAAAGGAGCTCCTGCACCTAGAAAACATGGACAGAGAAAATTAATGAAGTTTGGTGTAATATCCCCAAATAGGATATTTTACTAAATTTGCATGAATTTACTTAAACCCGAAATTATGCCGTAAAATCAACATGCATTTAACAGAAGATTTCCATATAAAATAAAACACATAAAATACTGCAATGCAATACCACATAGAACAGGAAGAATTTCAACTTTTATTATAAATAATAACAGGGTTTACATATAGATCTGACCCAGAAATAGCTAAGATGGAAAACTGGCCAACAATACAATTTGTTGCACAGCTACACGGCGATGGCCTCCAAACTGGACTGTTGCACTCTCCCTCTGGAAATAGCTACCACTGAATCCACTGAAGCACCTGTTGAAGATCTGAATGATCCTCACTCCAATATCTCTGAAGCTCTGCGAAACTTCTAAATGAAGTCACCTCAAGGAGAGTTGGGTTTTCGTCCAACACTCACAAATCACCTGAGGCTTTCCGTCCTGGGGCTACGGCTGAAGTAGAGAACCATGTCTCACACCTCTCATACAATAAAATAACATGATCCCAAGATATCCCTCAATGGCCTCCTTCCTCTCTTTTATAGATCTCTTGAAGCCTTCTAAATCATTATTTTATTATTATTTTATTCATGGTGCACCTTTCCCTCTTATTAAAATATTCCTTTTTAATGCAGAAAATAGTAAATCGGCTACCATGTCTCCTCTAGTCACTGAAACTCATGCCCAATCATCTCATCATGTATATTTCCTCGTCCCGGTTCCAATGAGCTATTATACTAAGGCGTTCCATCATGTATTCCTCCTAGAATGCCACCTTGAGCGTAATCAGCTAAGTTAAGCCCACAAATAACTCAAATTTCCGAAAGTTGTCGGAATGCACTAGAATGAAAGCCAAACTGCTCGGATGATGGAATATATCAAGTGAATGCCACCGGAAACCATGGAAACCCCTCAAAACTCCTCCAAAAAATCCTTGAGCCCATTGATAGCACCAATCTGTACATGTGACCTGTATGCTCCTAACTCTGGAAGTCCAACCTAACCCTGTCTTAGGTGACAACGAAAAATAGAATATTACAGACTTTATGCCCAAATATTTCTTGCCCTCAATAAATCCAAATATGTGGGCCACTATGTTGGCCCGATGCAACTGAGACCCAATGTCTGGATCCCATACAAACCTCCTTGTGCTACTATGTGCCTGTGTCAAGCCACCCGGAATAGACCCCTCAATGCCGGGATCCCAAACTGATCTCTCACTGTACCAGTCAACAAACAATCCTCCCAGACCCCAACGCCACCATGGCCAATCATTGCCCAAGTCCCACGGCTTGAACTGCACATTGCCTCTAGCTATAGATGATGCCCCATGAATTGAAGTCCACCAACAAGCATCAATGCTCCCTGGCTGCTGCTGTGATGTACCTATAACTGTATAATTTATCCCACCAACTGCGTACCAACTCATCACCTCTCTCCAATCCAAGTCCTGACTCAATCCCACGTTGATCCTGCTCTCTTGAAATCGGGATGGAGTGCTGAAGAAACGATGACCTGTGCTCCACTGCTAGTTGGAATCTGTAACATCTTCTATGTCTAAGGGCCCCTCCTCTGCTGTGCTCCCTACAAATAAAATCGTACCATCAAGAGGGTACCAACTCATGATCTCCCGCCAATCTATCCTGGAAGAAGAATCCAATGTAGTGTCAACTGCATACGGAATATGCCCAGAGAACTGTCGCCAGCTCATAATCAACTCACGCTGCTTTGTCCCATCTGTCAACGAAAGCTGCCTATAGAAGAAAGCCCTTCTCTCTATACTGGGCCAAAGTGGGCAAAATATGTTGCAAGCCCCATCGATGTACTCCTGGAGAGTGCTACTCACTGAAAGTACTGTAGCTTTATCGACTACATGTACATCTATCTTCACCTCATCAATGTGTCGGCCCAAAGCTGGATGCTCCACCATCTCCAACAACTCCTCCCTCTCCTGATCAAGAATGTAATGCTCCTGTTGTCTACTAGACCCCTGCAGAACTATCCCATCAACCTCCAACATCTCCAGAGGATATGGATCTGCAGCTGCTGTCACCATACTCGGTATTTGTGCATCTCACTGCTCCTCCTCAATGGTTGACCCCACGGTTAGCCACATATCCATCATAGACTCAATGTGAGCCTCCATCTGGCTCTCCCCCAAAGGGCTATCATGCCTGATGTGCATAGTATACTCCTCTACTGACTCGGGCTCCATCATATGTTGCTCTGGTTGAATCGTCACAGGTGACTCATCACCCAGATTATCCCCTGTAGAGTCCCCTGACTGCTCACCCTGCACACTGGAATGCAGCTCCAGCCTACTACCATCAACTCTGCATGACAGCTCTCGCTCCCTAGAAGCATCATCATCTGATCCCATGGACTCATCTGAAGAAGAGTCCTCATCTTAGCATACCGAAGGAACGTCTACCTGCTCTACCTCTACCACCTCATCTGCATCTCTCAAACATGAGTGATCAGGCCACCAAGGTTCTTTGCAAATGAAGCAAAGTCTCTTTCTCCTCAGCTCATTTCTGTTTCCTGATCCACCAAACTGGAGCAGCTCCTCCCTGGTCAACTGTCTGTTGAAAAGCTCAATGTTCTGCTCAACTAGCCCTTCAGCTAGCTCATAAGCATCAGGTGAGACCAACTGCTCTCTTCTCCAAATTCTCAACAACCTAGTCTGCAACTCTCAGCAAATGGCCTCACGGACTCCCATACATGATGACAAGATGGACTGCATGTGTGCTATGAATGTGTCAGAATGATGTCTCCTAATGTTGAAGAAGCATTGGAACATCTACAGAATCAAACCATCACACTCAAGGTCAAACATGATCTCATAATTCTGGGTCATGGCCATGACTTCTAAAACCTTAAGCTTCCTCCCAAATGTAGAACCTGCACAGCTATCCAAATCCCGAAAGGTTCCTACTATCAATCTGAAAATTCTTTTCATAATGACATCATTGTAGGGAGGGAAGGGTGTTGTTATCCTCAAAATATCACTGAAACAAGAGGCAGCTATAAGCTTGACTCTCTCACTTGGATGTTCCAAGAATCTGGCTTGTACCAATGCAAGCATAGATGGCTCCAATGCCCAATTTAAACTCCAATCAGATTACTCTATCTTTGGAAGACAGGATTCTAGTTTCTCCAACATGGGAAAGTCATTTTCTGATCTTCCGCTCTTTAAGTCCATCCCAAGTGCATAAAGCCAATTTCCCACTTCTCTCTCCTTTTGTAAATTCCTCGGGTGCCTTTGTTGTAGAAAATTATGTACCTCCTTGGAGAAGGGTCTGTTGTTTTGTTTCAAGGAACTAAATTTTGCATTGTTTAATATTTTTTGTCTTTGGTTTAGATCGCAACCCACTGGGGCACTGCTGTGTTGATTTAGGAGTTGTTTTAAAAACTTCATTGTTTCAACGACATATATAGAAGTAACAATGGTTTAGATAGACTTGCACAAGGCAAGCTACAAGCACCAGGTGATAAGTGCAAGGAAATCCAACCACTCCAATAGCAAGCTCCTCCAGAAACAGCACTGCTACTCCAAGACTACATTGTTTCCTGACTTCGACCTCTAATTTACCCACTTAAAACTACTCAGAAAATTCTAGGAATTTGAGAAGGTGATCCTTGCCCAAAACCCAAAAAAACCCAGAAAGGGTTTCTTCTAATTCCAACTTTCAAAATATGACCCTTTGTAGTTTGGCCCTCTTCCAATTTCGTTTTCTGGCACTGCAGCTGCTACAGTCTATCATTGCTCTCAAAAATTCCAGCCAACCTCCTCAGATGACTCTCCTATCAATTCCCCAACGCCCCAACTCTAAAATCCCACCAATGCAGCTCCCACAAATGAGCCTCCTCCAATGACTGCGTAGGCCCTTCTAACCAAAATAGCTGCAACTAAAAACTGGAAACTTGCAGGCTAATCCAAGATTGAAGCTCCGATACCACTGTAATATCCCCAAATAGGATATTTTACTAAATTTTCATGAATTTAATTAAACCCGAAATTATACCATAAAATCAACATGCATTTAACAGAAGATTGCCATATAAAATAAAACACATAAAATACTGCAATTCAATACCACATAGAACAGGAAGAATCTCAACTTTTATTATAAATAATAATAGGGTTTACATATAGATCTGACCCAGAAATCGCTGAGATGTAAAACTGGCCAACAATACAATATGTTGCACTGCTACACGGCGATGGCCTCTAAACTGGACTGTTTCACTCTCCCTCTGGCAACGACTACCACTGAATCCACTAAAGCCCCTATTGAAGATTTGAATGATCCTTACTCCAATATCCCTGAAGCTCTGCGAAACTTCTAAATGAAGTCTCCTCAAGGAGAGTTAGGTTTTCATCCAACACTCACAAATCACTCGAGGGTTTCCGTCCTGGGGCTACGGCTGAAGTAGAGAACCACGTCTCACACCTCTCATACAATAAAATAACATGATCCTAAGATATCCCTTAATGGCCTCCTTCCTCTCTTTTATAGATCTCTTGGAGCCTTCTAGAGCATTATTTTATTACTATTTTATTCATGGTGCACATTTCCCTCTTATTAAAATATTCTTTTTTAATGCAAAAAAGAGTAAATCGGCTACCATGTCTCCTCGAGTCACTAAAATTCATGTCCAACCATGTCATCATGTAGATATCCTCGTCCCGGTTCCAATGAGCTATTACACTATTAGGTCCCTATATTACTAGTATAGTCCCTTATTGTTATTAGTGTAACCCCCTTATTGTTATTATTGTACCCTTGTAACCCCCATTTTGTTATTATTGTGCCCCTAAATTATTATTGTTAGGTGGGCTAGGAATACATTGTGGCCCACTAGGATTACATTATGGCCACATGGACTCCTATATATAGAAAGGAGGTTTTGTAAATTGTATCATCCAATAATTGTTCATTTATGTAATGTATTGGAGGTTGCCCCCTCGAAGTGGCTTATTTCTAAGGCGTTGATATCTCTTTTCTTCTATTTTTGGAGCTGGTTACACAACATTTGGTATCAGAGCTTTGGATTCTAGAGTTTCGCTGCTCCAAATAGGTCAACGTGGCATTTTCGCTATAACTGTTTTTCTACTTAGTTTCATAAGCTGAAATTTTTAGGGTGCGAAGCCGAAATCCTGAGGAAGATTGTCTAAAAATGTCAGAGCTTGGTTCACAATATTTGCAGATATATCATCTATGGAAGTTAGGTCTTTTTTCAAGCTCCTAAACAGGTCATCGTGGCATTTGCGCTATAACGTTTTTTGTACAAAGGGTCAGAATCTGAAATTCATATGGTGCGAAGCTGAAATCTTGAGGAAATTCATCAAAAAATTTCAGAGCTTGGTTTGCAATATTTTTGGAGATATGATCTGTGGAAGGTAGTGCTTTTTCAGGCTCCTGAATTTCATCTCAAAGAGGTGATCGTGGGAAAATTTCAATAACTCTCTCTAGGCATGATTGAGTGCCGTAATACTGGTCGCTGGCAAACGGACTCAGTTTCTCGTCATCACTCAAAATAAAGGACGAAACAATGACACGTGGCAAGTCGTACAAGTTCGCTCTACTGAACCAGTCCATAATTAGGTCATTGTGGGAGATTGGACACAACTTTGTCTTGGAGAATCCAAATCAGGTTAGACCTGTGGCATTCGAAAGATAATTTAGAGGGCTACTTTGATACCAAAATTAAAATATTGAAGTGCCGCAATCATATAGATAATCCAATTTCAATATAGATCTCCTCAAAAGCAAGAAAAAGGTGTGTATATTTTTTTCTTTCCAAATTGCATAAGTCTTCTTTGAAGAATCAATTTGAATTGATTCCAAGGGCATATTGTAGAATATATATCAGTATTTGGTTCTAAAAGATGCCCCGTAAAAATAATTCAACACCCATTAAGCCTTCATAAGGCTCTACTATGACTCATGAAGATGAAGAATTGCAACATGATCTATCAAAATTACAAGAGAAAGTGCAACAAATTTCACTCTCGCAAAGAGCAACAAAAAATGAAATGGAAGTTTTGAAGAAAGGCATGGAAGTGAAGATGGATAGTTTGAAGAAATTCATGGAAGCTAAGATGGATGGCATGGAAGCTGGCATGGAAGCTAATATGGATGACATGAAAGACAACATGGAAAACATGAAGAATGATCTCAAAGCAGACATCGAAGGTTTGACAAAGTTGATACAAGAAATGTTTCCTAATGGCGAAAAGATAGTAGAAGAACCTCATGATGAGAACAAAATAAATGTTAATAGTTATTTCATAAACTCTAATGTTGGCGGGAAGAACCACCATATTCCAAAAATAGATATGAGGAAGTTTGATGGAAAGGATCCTGTAACATGGATACTACAGATGGAGCAATATTTTGATCTCCATAATGTGAAAAACACACAAAAGGTACACATTGAAACATTACATTTAGAACAAAATACATTTGTATGGTATCGATGGCTTTGCTCCCGTAAAAAAATTGTCACTTGGTCAATTTTTACGGAAGAAATGATAGCACATTATGAGGATACAAAGAGCAACACCTTCTTTAGCCAATTGATAAATCTCAAACAAAAGGGCTTAGTGGGGCAGCACATTGAGGACTTCCAAAAATTGAATATAAGGGTAACTGATATTCCAGAGGAACACAGGATTGATCTCTTCATAGGTACTCTAAAGGATAACATCCAACATGAAGTTCGTGTTTTGGAACCTGATTCATTGGAGAAGGCATTCAAGTTGGCAAGAAAATTTGAATGTAAAATTATGGCGACAAGGAAGCCTACCACTCAATTCTATAAAGAAGGAAGTGTTGCTACGCCTAGATTTCCACAACCTACAAGGTTGACACCACAACAATTGGAAGAAAAAATAGCAAAAGGGCTTTTCTACAGTTGTGATAGCAAATACACTAAAGGTCATAAGTGTGCTGAGAAGAAATTATTTTACATAGATTGTGAAGAGGAAGAAGAAAATCAACAAGAAGAGGATATACACCAGGAACCAGCCCTAGAAGAGGAAGAAATGAATCCGACCATATAGTGTAATGCACTGGCAGGAATTACCACTCCTCAAACTCTCAAGATAGAAGGACAAATCAAGAAGAAAAAGGTAATAGTGTTGATTGATTCAGGTAGCACCCATGATTTTATTCATTGTAAGGTAGCCAAGGAATTAAATTGTTTCCTATACCCAGCACCAGAATGTCAAGTGATGGTTGCAAATGGAGGAACTATAAATTGCTCTGGAAAATGCCATAATATCAAGCTAACCAAGGGGGAATATGTATTGACTAGTCCAATGCTTTCCATTCCTATGGGAGGTGTTGATGTTGTACTAGGAGTACAATGGTTACAATCTTTGGGGATGGTAGCTTTTAATTTTCAAAAACTTTTTTTGAAATTTTTTTCAGAAGGAAAGGAAGTCGAATTACGGGGTATTGAAGGGAATCCAGGAAGGATAATAAGCTCTAATGTCATGACAAAGCTTCTAAAGAAAGAACAACGAGGCGTAATTGCACAATTATGCTCACTAGAAGTTCCGACATCAAAATCATCTATTTCTGCAGATCTCCAACAAGTCTTAGACAATCATTCCAAGGTGTTTGAAACTCCCAAAGGACTCCCACCTATTCGTGATCATGATCATGCTATTCATTTGATTCCAGGAAGTGTTCCTCCAAACATCGAGCCTTATAGATATCCTTACTTCCAAAAGAGCGAAATTGAACGTATGATTGCAGAAATGTTAGAGGCGGGTATAATTCAACCTAGTCAAAGTTCTTTCTCTGCTCCTGTAGTATTGGTACACAAGAAGGATGGATCATAGCGAATGTGTCCAGATTATAGGGAGCTCAATAAGCTCACCATTAAAGACAAATTTCCCATTCCTGTGATTGATGAATTATTGGATGAATTACATGGAGCAATTTATTTTACCAAGTTGGATCTTCGTTCAGGATATCATGAAATTAGAATGAAGACTGAAGATATTCCAAAAACAGCATTTCGAACTCATGAGGGTCATTATGAATTTTTGGTCATGCCTTTTGGCCTTACCAATGCACCTTCTACATTTCAAGGGTTGATTAATTCCATTTTCAAACCCTTCCTTAGAAAATTTGTGCTGATATTTTTTGATGATATACTAATCTATAGCAGGTCTTGGAAGGATCATGTTGAACATGTTGACAGGGTGCTCAAACTATTGTAGGAGAAACAATTATATGCAAAAATATCCAAATGTTTCTTTGGAGTACAAGAGGTGGAATATCTGGGTCATATTGTATCTCACGAGGGTGTTAAAGTAGACCCTAACAAAATTAAAGCCATTAAGGAATGGAAAGTCCCCACAACCATAAAGCAGTTGCGAGGATTTCTCGGGTTAATAAGGTATTATCGCAAGTTTGTTAAGAATTATGGGAGAATAGCAGCACCTCTAACAACATTATTGAAGAAAGATGCATTTTCATGGACTCCTGAAGCAACTAAGGCCTTTGAACATCTTAAAGAGCCAATGTGCCTAGCACCGGTCTTAGCTACGCCAGACTTCACAAAAACCTTTATTGTGGAATGTGATGCCTCAGGAAATGGAATTGGTGCAGTTTTAATGTAGGAAGGAAGACCCATTGCTTTTGAAAATCGTCCAATCAAAGGAAAGTATTTACAGAAACCTATTTATGAGAAGGAAATGTTAGCAATACTACATGCACTAAAGAAATGGCGAACTTACCTAATGGGAAGACACTTCAAGGTAAAAACTGATCATGATAGTCTTAAACACTTTTTGGAACAAAGACTATCGTCAGAAGAACGGCAAAAATGGGTCACAAAGATGTTGGGTTACGACTTTGAAATAATCTACAAAAAAGGAAAGCTGAATGTTGTTGCAGATGCACTCTCAAGAAAGAATGAAGAGGTGGAAGCATTGCTTTGTGCCATTTCTATTATCCAACCAGATTGGATAACTGAAGCAAGAGATGAATGGAAGAAGAAAAAAGATGTATGGACACTCATTCAAAAGTTGCAGCAAGATCCTAGTACATCTGATACATTTAGTTGGAAAAATGATTCCTTATGGTACAAAGATCACTTATATATTTGTAAGAATTCCCAACTAAAACAAAAGATTCTTCTGGAATTGCACACTTCTCCTTTAGGAGGACACTCAGGATTTTAAAAACTTACCACAGGGTGAAGAAAGAATTTTTTTGGGATGGCCTTAAATCTGATATTCAAAAGTTTGTGGCGGAATGTTTGGTTTGCCAGCAGAATAAAGTGGAAAAAATTAAGACCCCGGGACTTCTACAACCTTTATCCATTCCAAGTCAACGTTGGGAGGAGATTTCAATAGATTTTATCACAGGTTTACCTAAGTCCGAAGGAAAGAGTGTCATCATGGTGGTAGTTGATAGACTTACCAAGTATGCACACTTTTGTGCATTATCTCATCCATTTAAAGCAAGTACCGTTGCTACTACATTTATGGACAGAATTCAAAAGCTACATGGAAGCCCAAGGGTTATTGTGAGCGACAGAGATCCCATTTTTACTGGAAATTTTTGGACGGAGTTATTTTCTTGTTTGGTTACTCAATTAGCTCATAGCTCATCTTATCATCCTCAATCCGATGGTCAAACTGAGATAGTAAATAAATGTTTGGAAGGATATCTTCGTTGTTTTGTATCTGATAAACAAACACGATGGGTCAAGTGGTTACCTCTAGCTGAATGGTGGTATAACACTTCCTTCCATACTGCAGCAAAAATGACCCCATTTATGGCACTTTATGGATATCATCCACCATCCATCACATCATCTTTAAGAGAAAATTCTAAGGTTAAAGCAGTGGAAGATCACATCGAGCATCAGCAAGAAGTTCTCCAACTCTTGAAGGATAACCTGAATTTGGCACAAAATCGAATGAAACAACAGGCAGATCAACATCGTAGCGAGAGAAGTTTTGATGTAGGAGATTGGGTATTTTTACGGCTACAACCATACAAACAAATGTCCCTCAAGCAAGCAAAGAAGGATAATAAATTATCGCCAAAGTACTATGGTCCATACAAGGTGTTGCAAAAGATTGGTACTATGGCATACAAATTGGAGCTTCCTGCTTCTTCGCGAGTACATCCAGTTTTCCATGTTTCATGCTTAAAGAAGGTTATAGGTGAAAATCTTCCAGTTCAAACAATATTGCCAGAACTTGATGAGGAAAGAAAAATCATATTGGAACCTGAAGCGGTCACGGAAACAAGAACTCGACAACTACGGAATCGATCAATTTCAGAGTATCTCATCAAGTGGAAGAACTTACCCACTGAAGATTCTACATGGGAGGATGAGAATTTTATACAGAAGCACCCGGAACTACTCAAGCGTTGAGAACAACACTTTTTTGAAGGAGAGGGGCATGTTAGGTCCCTATATCACTAGTATAGTCCCTTATTATTGTTATTGTAACCCCCTTATTGTTATTATTGTACCCTTGTAACCCCCATTTTGTTATTATTGTGCCCTTAAATTATTATTTTTAGGTCGGCTAGGATTACATTGTGGCCCACTAGGATTACATTATGGCCACATGGACTCCTATATGTAGAAAGGAGGTTTTGTAAATTGTATCATCCAAGAATTGTTCATTTATGTAATAACAGCAGAATTTTATGGTAGCTTGTTACAAAACATTAGTATCTCTTTTCTTCGTACAGGTAGTTTACACAACATACACTAAGGCGTTCCATCATGTATTCCTCCTGGAATGCTACCTTGAGCGTAATCAGCTGAGTTAAGCCCACAAATAACTCAAAGTTTTGAAAGTTGTCGGAATGCACTGGAACGAAAGCCAAACTGCTCGGATGATGGAATATATCAGGCGAACGCCACCGAACACTATGGAAACTCCTCAAAACTCCTCCAAAAAACCCTTGAGCCCATTGATAGCACTAATTTGTACCTGTGACCTGTCTGCTCCTAACTCTGGAAGTCCAACCTAACCCTGTCGTAGGTGACAACGAAAAATGGAATATTACATTTGGGAACCAAAAGAGGCAGACAGAAGATTAAAACCTTAATTGGAATATTAAAGAAGAAAACACAGTTAAATACAGATGAATCAAAGGTTTGAATAAGTCCGAAAGTGTTATAGACAGCATAATGAATTACGAAGGCCAAAAGTAGAAATTAAGCCTTAAAGCACAGTTTAAATGATTAAGTTAAGCAAAATTAGGCCTAAAGATAGCCTCGAACACATCAAAAGGGAGAAATTATTTCACTTGATAAATCAAATTGACACCTTTGGCCTACCCTTTATCTGTAAAGCAAATTGACAATTATTACACAGTCAGAAGATATTTTAAATTGTCAAGACAGTTAATGTAAAGATAAAGATAGGCCTCAAAGTCAAACTTTTCACCTATTTTATCCTTAGAAAGTTAAGATAAAGTTATTAAACAGAGAAGTAGTTGCACACATGTTCCTACCTTATGCCTTGCATGGATTTCAAGGTCAGGGATGCATTTACTCTGTAATTAACAACACTTGGACCCTAGATCAGTTCCACCTCCTCATTTGCAGCATAAATACTGCATTCAAACTCATTGGTTGTGGGCATTTGATGACTCTTTGAATTAATACATAGCTCTACTGAAGTTGAAAAAAAATTGATGTTTTGGAACCTGTAGATGTTTTTGACTTGTTTTTTGATGGAGAAAGCTCTGTCATTGGATCCCTGAGCTTGGTTGTTGGTGAAGTATTCTAATTTGTCAATGTTTTTCCTATTTTCCATTCTGTTTCATCATTTCTTATTACAGTAGAGTAAAACGTTTAGACTAAGAAATGTCATTTGAAAGCACCTTAGTTATGTTTACTCTTCAATGTCTTAATGTTTTCCTCTGCTGAGGCATTCTATAGAATTCTTAATTGCTTTCTTGAACCCTTATGCTTGTTTATTTCATAAATAGTTCAAATAGTTGGTCTCAAGAATGATTTATGGTTTTCCCTGCTTACTTGCTGCCTCTTGAAAATTGTTTCTGAAGTCTCCCTTTAAAGTACCATTGTTCACAGTCTGCCAAAGAGGTATGTTTTGATCATACCCTTTGTTTCTTGCTGAGATAATTGTTTTAAAGGTCTTTATAGTTGTAATCAAATATGTCTAGGAGTTCCCTCTTCTATGAATGCAGTTATTTGTGAATCTTGAATGTTTTCTTATTCTTGAAAGTGAAATATTTGGATGAAATAGAGTGTTCCTTGACTCCTAGATTTCATTTAAAAAGTTTGTATTGGAATTATTATTTGTTGAAGTGTGATTTCTAGAATTTATGGGTTGCCCTGTCTATGGAATGCCTCTTAATGTTTAAATAATGTTTTAAGTCCCTTTGTTGAAAAGTACATATAATTAAGGATTCTTAATTGCCCTTAGTTCTACTTTTCATTCTAAACCCTTAATGTTCATTTCATTTCACCTAAAAGACTTTGTAGATCCACTAGCCAAGTTATATTTTCCCTTTGATATCCCTGATTCATCTACAAACTTGTTACAAACTTCTACTTGACTCCATTGCCCAATGACTTAGAGATTTCCCTTTCCTATCCATGCTACCTAGATCATCATGTCCCACCAAACAATCAAACAAACTCATGCTTAATAACTAGCCTAAAATCAACCTTTTACAAGAAAACAAGTCATATCTTTCCAAACAATTGAGAGATCCCTCTCTGAGACTAGGAAAGCTAGGTCCTAGAGCTCTAAAGACTAGTTTTGATATTGCCTTGTCACTTGGTATGCCAATCTACCAAATCAAAGTACCCCAACAGACTCCTTGATCTTTTATAGATCTTTTACATCATGAGATAAGCTTCTCCATAACTAGATACATCGAATTCCCATGCTTTGACACCTATTCTAACTATAAAACATGGTATTTATTACAAACACAGCTATAAAACTAACATAGAGTCGTATTACAAATAGAATTATAACTCTTTTGGTTCTACTCCAAACAGCTTTATCTAAACTTAAATACATCATTTTCCACCTATCATTCCACTCAGTCGAATCTTGATGATGAGTTTCAACTTGTTATAACCATAATTTTGATGATGTTAATCCCCTGTAATCTAGGAAACTGCTCCCTTCTTTTTAGGCTTAGGATCCCTTTAGCTTCTTGAGATATTTTGACCATTTCCAACTGATAACTTCAAAGCTAATTGATGTTGGGAACATGTTTGACATATGTCCCAAGTGATCCCTTCATGCCAGTTGTGTGAAACCACCTTGAATTTCTCAAAACCATGAAAACAGACCTGCGCTACGAAAGCAGCACAGTTTCATAGCGCTTTTCGTAGCACCATTTTTTTTACCATTTTCCTTCAAAATTTAAATTCCTTTCCTTCAGATTTACTTTGATATTCACTTGATATATCTCCCTTAGGAATTCAAAATCAAAATTCTTGGTCTTCCTTTCAAAATTTGATAAGAAAAAGGGTGAAAAAGTTGTTACAGCAATTTCGTAGCACTTTTCACCCTTTTTACACTACAGGCACTACGAAACTGTTGTGCAAGCAGTTTTAACCAGATTTTCACAAAATTTTAAAACAAAAAGGTACCATAGCTTCAGAAAATCATTGGATTCATCAAAACCATCAGAAATTTGAACTAAAAACATAATATTCACAAAATTTGATCCTCTTTTTCCATTTAGAGTTTGTTTTGAATTTGTCATTTTGTACCTCTGCTCTTTAGTTTATCTTGATATTGTTTTAATTGTAGCTCCAAATCCTTCACTTGGATTCTTAGCTTCCTGTTACTTTATCTCAAATGAGTGTTGATCACTCTAACAAACCTTGATTCTTTAATAGCTGGAACTGTCCATGTAAAGAACTGTTGGGCACTGCTTGGGATCTCTGACCTAGCAACTGTTTGACCTTCCCAAACAGCCTTCAACCTCTTGAATTATGTCTTTTCAATGTTCTGTTGTCTTGCCCTCTTTCTCATCATTTCCATTTCTTGATTTTCTAGCTTCGACCTTTCTTCCAACAGTTGACACTCTGACATGTGTTCTTTTCCCTTCTCTACCTTGTTGATTGCATGATCTACTATAGGAGATGGGAGATCAATCACATTTTCAGGGGCTTTGGTTGCTTCAAAAGTTACTTAGGTATCTTTACTGCTTTCTTGGAGTTTCTTTTCATGTCTGGTTAGAGGTTTCCTAGCTTGAAAAACAAAAGCTACATTATCACCTTCAAAATCCAATTTCTTTGCTGATTTGATTTTTCTCTGTTTAAGATCATTCACTTCAATGAAATCTGCCTACACAATGGGTGATTCTTCTATGTCTACTGCATGTAGTATATCATCCAAGTTTTTTTTCATCATTGGAATGTCCTCTGCCATTGAAATAGTTGTTTTTCCCTTTGATGTTGATACTTGACTTCTTGTTTTTCTCTGGCTCTCCTGCTTACTGGCCACCTGTTTTTGTTTTTTTTATTTGACCTTTTCTACTTTCCGTTTTGCAGGTGATGGGGTTTTTGCAACAAGCACAGATTCTTTCTCAATTCTATCTTCAACCTGTTTCCTAGGTTTCAACTTCACAAACCTCTTAGCTTTGGTAACCACTGGCTGACTGGATTCTACTACTGGTGTTGAAGGATTTCCCTTGATCTTAGGGTTTCTAGCTGGAGTCACGGCTTCCATTTCAAATCCACTCATAAATAAAAAGGAAGAGCAATCTCTATTTATTTTTTGTAGCTCATTTAAAACCAGTAACTTAATCAAACCATGATGAAACAGAGATGTTTCATAGCCATCAGATTTAGCTTGGACTTTGTCAGCCATTTTGGAAAGGCTTCTATGCAAGAAAAATGGTAAATCTAATGATATCATTTCTATGAAATGCAACAGCAACTTAAAATGATAAGTGTAGACTTTATGGTACCTGCCTTCACATGTGAAATATCTTTGGATTTTGAATAGCATATTTTCATGGTTATCCTTGATACATCTCCTGGGTATTGCATTGTTCAATTCCATGTCTACAAATTCAGGTTTCATAAACTCCTTGCATGGCTCCATGTCAAACCTAAAACCTTTAAACCAAGATTGTTGTCCCCTTGGTATCTCTGTCACAACAGCTAGATCTCAGGTGTCACTGGCATATTTATCATTCCAACTTTAGTAGTGGTTCCACTGAAATGTAGAGTAAACTCTTTGGACACTTGAGTGTTGAAACCCTATAGATTTTCACAAAATTTGAGACAGCCAACCTTGCTAAAAGACTCCATCACCATTTGATCCTCCATAACATCATTTTCATTCTCAGGTTCATATCTTAGACAATGTCCCCCTCTGTGGATCTTCTTTTCTTTTGCCATGTTTCCTGTAGAAAACCTGTTTGTTTCTCTAAAACCTGTAAAGCAGCCTCTCTTTATTTGATGAATCAGCCTCGCTTGGTTTGATGAGAGTTGTCTTTGGATAGAACAACCATAAACTTATCCTCACGGTTTCAAAGCTTGGACATCATATGTGAAGTTGAATGAAACAGGAATGACTCAATTAGGAAAAAAATTCGAATTAGAGATGTCACTTCATGACCAAATGATGTTTAATTGATACCTTATCATGAATATGATGACTGTAGGAAAAGTGGGTACAAAAAATCTATTAACTAACTGACTCACCATACTCCTATCATGTCATTCCCTAACTGAAACTAACAAATCTCGGCTTATTTGACACGATAGCTACGAAACCGCGCTTTCGTAGCACTCACAGTGTAAATTTTGCAATTTGCGCTCCGAAAGTAGCAGTGCTTTCTTAGCGCAAAACTCACTTTTTGAACTAACAACGCTACAAAACTGTGGATTTGTAGCTAATTGCAGAAAATCAACCTAAAACCTACTTAGATGACCCTTAAATGAAAAATGTGAACCTTTTAACTATGGAATGGACCTAAAAGACCTTTTTTGAATTTTGATGGTGAACACCAAACCTCCAAAAGTATGACATACCCTTAACCATACTAAAATGACCTTCAAAACTATTTAAATCATAACCAAAACAGATTCGACATGTCATGTTAAAAAATGTATATATATTATAGTGATAACAGAATAGTTGAAGAAATTGTTGAAAATTGCTCCTATATTAAAGATTGTAGATCCAAACAAAGAGTTTGTGATATGTACAGATGCTTGCAAGAGAGGAATTGGTGGAGTCCTTGTGCAAGAAAGACAAGTATTATGTTATGATTCACATAAACTGAATGAGAACAGAACTACCTGACGCATGATCTTGAGTTAGCAGCGATCATTCATTTGTTGAATATGTGGAGGCATTGTCTTCTTGGAAGGAGGTTTATATTGATGAGTGATCACAGTGGGTTGAGATACTTGTTTGACAAGCTGAACCTAAATTCCAGACAAGCTAGATGATTGGCCACAATTAGTGAGTTTGAATTTGAGATCAGGTACATCAAGGGTAAAGAGAACCAGATTGCAAATGCTCTTAGTAGGCAGATACAGGTGAATCATATTGTAGCTATGAATTCCTATGGGACATACTTACAAGATCAGATATTACAAGACAGATAGCAGGACGGCATGTATAGAGAGCTTAGGCACAGGTTACAACAGAGTACATGTATAGGTATAGGTACATTTACAGGTGCAGCTACAGGTGTGCTAGACTCCTGTATTTTTATAGTATCACAAGGTGAATGCCTATTCCTTGTATTTTTCATGCTAAAAATAATATTCCATGACTATCATTTATTTTCAGAAAATAAAAAGGAGATCTGGGTTATTAGAAGGGTCAAAAGAATCTACCTGCCATTTGAATTCAGTTAAAAGGAAAATATAACTGATTAAGTGTGATGATGAGTTAAACCTCACTGCCTTCATTATTTCTCATCTCCCCTCTTCTTATCTTTCATTTTACCTATTTCTAACCCTTCCATGCACTAAAAATCCTTTTTGCCTCAAAAACTCACATAAATAACCTTTCTTGGACTTACTGCCTTATAAGACCCACTTGTGTTGAAAAAAAATCCGATAAAAAACTAAGCTTTGCCCGCATTCCGCAACCCGTGAGTTTCCAACTTCTCTTTGCGAATCACTACCGAAAAACATAAGAAAAAAAACTTTGCCAATGCGATATGGTAGGGCCCGCCTAAATATTTTAATATGACCAAAATCCGAAAATAAACCTTCAAGAGACCTTTTTTCTTACCTTCCGCCCTTTCCGCACTTGCCAACTTTTAAAGCGCATCGCAGACCGCATTTCGCACTTTTTATAACATATCCATAAGCACTCGCAACTTTAAAGTTTTAAGTGTGATGTGAAGCGATCGCATATCACGCATCGCAAGTTTCAAAAGTTACCGCAGGAGGAAAATATTAAAAAATGCCTAAGTGCGATGTGCGATGCCCAGTGGGGCCCGATCGCACTTCGCAGATCACAAATTTCAAAGGTCACAGTAGGAGTTAAAATTTAAAATCGTCGATGTCTGATGTGCGATGACAGGTGGACCTCGAGCGCCGATCAAAAGAGTAATTTCGAAGACAAAAGGTTAAATACTCCAATCTGCAACCTATGATGACGTGGCAGATGATGTGGCATGATGACACGGAAAATGACGTGGCATGGTGACGTCATCCTGCAAATCGCACATCTTAAGTCTTACCAGTTGGCTGCAAAGGAAAATGTTAAATTCGCTGAAGTGCGATGTGTGATGCGGTTGGGACCGATCGCACATCGAAAGTTTTAAAGTTTAAAGTGATAAAGGAAAATTTAAGTTTTGTGTCGTGCAAATTGTGATGGAGGCTCGGATGCGATGTATTTTCAGAGGCGTGATTCAAATAATTACAAATCCGTAGGCACGGCCATTTCTATGGTAAAACACAACGGAAGAGGAAAAGGAATCTATAATGTGAAACTATGCAAAGGCACGCATATGGGTTTATTATAAAGTTGCTAAACGACAAAGCAGTTCAAATCAAAAAGGATAAAGCGTTGGCAGACTTCAACGGTAGATCTTGAGCTTCCCTCAGATCTACGGCAGAGGGTGACTTCGAACCCCCTCTACCTGTTTTTTATTAAACGCGAGGGGGGGGGCAAACTCTGGTTTTAATGGCTACCCGTTTCCGCGACGTGGCGACACCAGGTAACTTCGCACCCCCTCCGTATTAAACCAGAAACCGGGGGGTACCCCCCCCCCCCTTCTGAAATTTGCCTCCAGTTTTTTCCCACTCTCACGACCATTTCACCCATGCCATAGTCGTTACCATAGTTATTAAAACCAGAACCAGTGACCGGACCGGTGGACCTAATGAACCAGGTTTCGAACCGGAACCGGTCTAACCGGTAGCGATCAGATCTCAATGAACCGATTTTAAAAAAAATACATTAAATAATTATTTTTTAATAAAAAAAACTATTTCTAAGATTTGCAACCATGATTCCAAGCCAATAGAGACAAAATATGTAAAGTTTTCTCATTTATATACCATGAAAAGGTGAATATATCAAAATGGCACTGAGAGCAATACATATCATCGAAAAATACATAAGTAATGAGGCTCCAAATGGCCCATAAAGTCCAAAAACAATGCTACAAGCTATGAGGCCATTGGCCTAATACAAGACTACACATGAATGATGATCAATCATCAAATTCATCACCGCTACTAGACACAGGATCAACATTGGCTGCTACAAAGACATCATCTGGATCAGAGTCTGAGGATGCCTCAGCCTTAGGCTCATCTGCAGCCTCAGTACCCCTGCCACCAATAACAATAGAAGTGGACCTAATGGAAGAACGAGTTACTCGAGGTGCATGACTAGTGTCATCCATTGGTTGTTTGTCTTTGCTTGATGCAGCTACCAATCCTGGGTCTGTGTCTAATGGCACCACCAAATCTGCTTCAAATGCACATTCAAACTTACAAAATTTGATAGCATAGGACTAGATATTTGAGAGCAATAAAATAGCTAAACACATGAGAAAATAAATACATGAACAGCAATGAAATGATGTATTTTTCAAGTGAAAATTCTTACCTGGCAATGAAAACTAGCTTCCTTAGTGTCCTCTTGAAGATGCCAACGCTATTGACAGCTCCAAACTATCTCCAAGATAGCTCCAACTCCAACTCCAAGCCTCCAAGATCACTGCTTCAGCAAACACTCAACACTCTCCAAGCTCTCAATCAAACTCACAAACAGCAAATGAGTTGGTGTGAGACAAAGTAGAGGCTTCCCCTGCTTATAAAATATTTGGGAAGGTGTTTTTGGAGGGAAACCCTCCCCTTACCTCCACATATGCCCTAAGGCTGTGTTGCTGGCCGCCGGTGGGTCTGCACAAGGAAGGGACACCTAACCGACCAGTTAGGTACGGTACCGTTCGGTTTATGCATTAACCGGCTAGTTCCACAAATAACTGGCCGGTTAGGTCTGGTTAACCGGCCAATTCAAGTGAGACACCCCTCAAAACCAGGTTGCAAGGGCGGTTGTGACCGGAAGCTGATCTAACCGGCCGGTTTGACCGGTTACCAGTTCAAACCGGCCAGTTTTAATAACTATGGTCGCTACCCCATCCATCACTCATATCCCTCCGCTCCATTATATCCATTAAATCCTCTCGTTGGCCAATTAATTTTCTTTCACCATATCTGTTAAATCCATACCATTGTGCAGTTAAAACTCATTTTTGACTATTGGCTAGCCATGACCATTAAACCTGAACCCCAATCTATAAAGTTGCCAGTGGCCTCCAGTTCACTACTTTACTTTCGCCTTCGATTCACTCTCATCCTCCCATTTCATTCCACCACGAGTTGTTATTCCTGCAACCACCCTTCATTCAAAAAACCCTGTCATCTCTCCAGTAAACCAAAGTTTTAACATCTGATACCATTTTATATCAATCAAAGCATGGCACCCAAGGCCAAGGCAAAGAAGCAAACAACTCCAAAAGATAAAAGCAGGAAACGAATGACCGGTGAAATCCATAATGCTAACAGTATTGCAGAGGTCTTGCCCGAGGTCGTCCGACCAATTGCATAGGTCACTCTTGAAGCTGCCAAAGCAGTTGCAGCAGATATTCCTACAAATCCACTGATAAGTCTCGACCTTACACCCCTAGTTGATACTTATTTTAAGGTTTCTCACTGTCATTGTGAATTTGATTTATACGAGCTAATTCAGTGGCTAAAACAAAAGCACTTGGATAACCAAGACCCTTTCAGGTTTTGGGAGACTATGTTGCCTATGTTTGCTTTCCCTCAAACTCACCCATTCCCAGATCTAATTTCCTGGTGTCAAAAGCAATATGACCCTTTAATGAGGTCAGTGGTGGCTCAGAATGGAAACATTCTAATCACTATATCCCCTGAAACCATTAATCAGATTCTTCTCATCCCTCCCTCTAACTCCTTATCCTATTTCTCCACTTCTGCGCTCATGGATATTTACCACAAGTTATCCCTTCCCTAGAGAGCTCAGATCTTTGACATATTCCTACCCGAGGATGCAGAATTACCAAAAACAAATCCCCCTTATGCATCCTCCATTTTTCCCATAGCTTCTAAACACTTCATCTCTCTCATTTCTTATCTGTTAGTCTACCCCAATGATGAAACCATTGATGAACTTATCCTAGGTTTCCTTTCTATCTTCAGCCTCGACCACTCACCATTATTCATGTACAATTACAGTCATTTCTGGCTCATGTTATACATGAAAAATTCATGAATTTCACCACTCAAGGGGCTTTTAACAATTCTTCGGTGATCATCCACCTGATTCTGTTTCGACGGGCATATATGTTGCCCATCTATCTCAATAAGCAGGACGCTCATGGAGTGAATCAATTAGTGATTCACTGGACAGAATTGATCAAAAATTCGACAAAAACCACTTCTTTCTCAGAGTTCATAGACTCATTCATTCATCCAATCAGGCAGTTCCTTACCAACCAATCAGAGCCTAGGGTTGGAGAAGACATCAAAGGAACCCTGCACCTTAGTGAACAATAAAATACTGGGGATTGGTATTTATACAAGAATTACACAGAGATCAGAGTGTATGGCTGTGAGTTCCCACCATAAAAACTCCAAAGTTATGTGCCTATGAGGATATTCTCTTTAGAGTACATCAGGAAAATGATAAGTATGGACGAAGTGCACTTTGTTTCAGGAAAGAGGAAAGCCCAGTTTAAACTCAAGGCCAATGTTGGATCATTCATTTGTAATACCCGAGTCGCTGGTCTTGAGGAAGATACACTATTGAAGAAGATGGGTTTTTTATCAATTTTTACTTGGTGATATGACTCCCATGGCATTATTTCTACTCTGAGGGTTGAACTCAGGACAACCCCTTACACCCATACCTCAAGAGCAGAAATAGAGAGGTACATGAATCAGAGTGAATGGGTAGAAGGTACTTACAAGAAGCGGATGATCAAGCCATCTCTACTTCGAATATGTAAACACCAGTACCTGAAAGTAAACAGCAAAAAAGGGTCAGAGAAGAGACACCCCATTCCAAGGGACTTGTGGAAGAATTTATCTCACAGCATAAGAGACCAAAGTTCACTCCTTCCTTACTTTCGGAAGAGAGACAGCCAGAGATCATAGATTTGGGAGATATTCAAGTCTCCACATCTGCCAATGTTCCTCGGGCCCCTCCATCAACATCACCTACTAGAGAGCCATTAGAAATCATTCAGCATTCAGAGGCCAGCTCTACATAATATCGGAATATTTTCTCCAAGTTTCTAGAAATCAAGCAAAAGAATGAAGCATTGAAATCAGAGGTCTACAATCAATTTTGGAAGCAGAAATCCTCATCACAAC
This sequence comes from Pinus albicaulis, assembly GCA_034641835.2. Taxonomy (NCBI): domain Eukaryota; kingdom Viridiplantae; phylum Streptophyta; class Pinopsida; order Pinales; family Pinaceae; genus Pinus; species Pinus albicaulis. The sequence continues at coordinate 1,874,964,139 of CM076575.1, read as the reverse complement.
TAAGACTCCTCACTGCCTTTAACAGTGAGAAAATCAAGATGCAGATGGCCTTTCTGCAAGCAAAAGTGCCATTTCCAAAAACACATGTTGAGTACAAAAATACGGTCTTCTCATTTGATGCAAGACACCTACATCCTATTGACTAGATGGATATGCACCAGCAATCAAGAGATATGCTATTTTCAACCATGACTACAACAGCTATGTCTCTCTCATAGTCAAAAGTAGCACTGTCAAATATGCAGTCCCAACTAAAAATTGAGAAGTTATCATGTTTGGCTAAACACAATAGGATAAAGACCCTGGAAGAACTAGTAGTGAAAGTAGGATATGATCCTAGTAACTCCAAAGGAGCTGAAGAAATCATTAAGAAGAAAAATGCAGACATTGCTTCTCTGAGAAAGAAACTCAAGCTACCCTCAACTGACGATCCACAAACGAAATAAATGGCTCAAAATGAAGCCGACACGGAAGAGATGCTCAAGTTGATTATCGATCAAAATCTGAAAATCAGAAAAATGGAAGAATAGATTGAAGAACTGCTGAAAGAAAAATCAGCACTCCAAGTAAATGTTGATCCCATTTTAACAACTCAGGAATCTTTTGCAGGAACAGAAACCTTAGTAGCCTTGGACATAACTAATCCATCACAACTGGCTCAAGAGTTGGCCTCACAAAACAAATCCTATGAGAAGCTAGATCAGAAGTTTCAACTTATGGAGTCACAAAAGATTAGGAATGATACTTTGTATCTAGGGGAAATGCAAAAGAATCATCGGTTGGAACTCAGAATTAAAGAATTGGAGAGTGAAACTATGATGGCATCAACGTTAGGAGAAGCTAAGGAGAGTATTTGGGAGAACATCAATGATTCCATTACTGAGATATTGCCATCAATTCAGATCATCTTTGAACAGCAGGAACTCATCCACAAGTGCAGAACAACAATAGAAGAAGAGAAGGATCAACTCCAAGAGAAACCAAGCGAAGCTACTGATATGATCAAAGTTCTTAATTCAAATAACAGGGAGGAGTTGGAAGAGATCAATATTTCAGACATGATTGCAATCATTTTGGAGATTAAGAAGGTATTTCAGAAAAGGGATTTGATCAACCAGTTGTAGACCAAGTGTGAAGCCTTGAATTTTATTGTTCAAAGGTTTCATAAGAAATTTAATGTTTTAAATTAGAAAGGACTACGAGGTCTGGTTGGAATAAATGATAAAATGTTCAGGTCGGAATATTATTGCAAAAGGCTATATACAATTGCTATAGAAAAATCAAAGTTTGCAAATATAAAAGGTCATATTACAGGCAGAGCTTTCCTTGAAGCTTTACAGTTTGATTTAATGATTCATCATCAAATCAAACAGTTATTTATTCAAAAGCCAGCTTTTGATAGATTCACTGAGGTGGATGAAATCTTCAGAAAAATGGTAAATATAGAGATCCCAAGTGAAGATCAGTGGGATAATTTTTGTGCAATTATTGAGTGAAAGATAAATTTTCCAACATGCCAACAGTGCATCCCATCTTATGCCCTAGGTAATGGAGATCCAAAGAAAGGCTAGATGTCAAGACTACTCAACGTTGCCTCCTTGCAACCATGATGGCCACCTCCAACCTACTTTTTTATTTACTAAAAGTTGCCGCAATTAATGTTACGGTCAGAGATATTTCAAAAATTAGCTCAGAATTTATTATAGAAGTTAATTTTTTAGGCGGTTTTCCAAAGATATTTTTATATCAGCTCAGAAGTTATTGAAGAAGTTAATATTATAGGCGATCTACTAGATTATATTTTATTACGGGCCATGCGTAGCAGCAATTGTCAAAATTCCATCTACTTTTCAGTTAATGCGGATTTTCGACCTACATTAGGGCAACCGCCTGGGTTGCAATTAAATACTGCATGTATTTTCATTATCAAAGGTTGGACTTTGTTTAGACTTTGCGTTGCTAGATTGTTGTATTGGATATCTGTAACAGTTTTGAGTTGGGCATCAATAATAAAAGCACGTTCAAAGGATCCTTGAGTTATGTTAATGGTGATGTTCTTTCTTTCGTATTAATTTTTCTTTGTTTTTACATACTGTACTTTAGTTTATCTTATTACAGAGCAGAAGTTTTAGATTAAAATATGTTGAGAAAGCACCTTAAGTTTGTCGGTTTTTTTTTTTTTTATCTTAATGTTTTCCTCTGAAGTATAACTAAAGAATTCATAACTGCTCTTTAGGCTACTACAATTGGTGTCTTAAAGGTTTTCCTTTGAATTATAGTTAAAGAATCCTTCACTGCTCTTTAGCCTTACCAAAACTGATATCTTTAAAGTTTTCCCTTGTGAAGTTTAGTTAAAGAATTCTTAATTGCTCTTTAGCTCTACTGAAATTGTTGTCTTTAAGGTTTTCCTCTGAAGTATAGTTAAATAATTCTTCACTACTCTTTAGCCTTACCAAAGCTGACATCTTTAAAGTTTCCCTTGTGAAGTTTAGTCAAAGAATTCTTAACTGCTCTTTAGCTTCACGAAACTAATATCTTAAATGTTTTTCTTTGAAAGTATAGTTAAATAATTCTTAAATGCTCTTTAGCTTTCACTACCTCCTGTCATATCATATTCACACTGCCAGTAAGATCCATTTTATATAGTTAGCTAGCCCTCTGAATGACCTTGAAAATTTGATGTACAACTCAGCCCTTTATTGACTCCATATCCCAATGGATTAAACTTCCCATATTATATCTTTCCAACCAACCAAATCAAACAAACAAAATAATCTCTATAAATAGCCTAAAATCAGCATTACAAATCACCAAAGTTAAATCCTAACATCATAAAGATACAGAGAGAGCCCTCTTTGAGCTCAGTAAGGCTAGGTCTGGGACTCCAAAGCGGTTTGATTTTTTCCTCTACTACTTATTCTTGCCAATATTACAAATTACAGAGGGCTAACATAATGGCGAACATACTCGGGAACTATTGAGGAAACCTAATATTATCAAAACTCAATCAAACCCAGTCGAAATATCGTGGGTTTTAACTATTTCTGTCACACATTGGTTTTCAAAAACTTTATAAAAAATTCGACTTGTCTATGACTTGGGTCTAAATTTTGGCTTCCAAGAGAGTCTTCACCAACTCCCATCCTAACCCAAATCCCCCTGAAATAGTTGAAAATCCAGAAAAAATCCTAAAGAAAACTCCCAGATCTGAAAGTCCGACAATTAGCAAGCCTCTTCACAAAGAAAAATCGATCCCTAAAAACCTTGCTACCCTACAAGATATCCATTTTGGCTTACACTTTGAGCAAATATTGTTCAGGACTAAATCTCAGAGTTGGATAGCCCATACAGTTTTTAACCCATCAGTCTTACAGCTGAGTCATCTTAGGGAAGCCTCCACCTCAAACCGAACTGACTCCCAAATCACCTTGAATGTTTCACACCAGATTCCCCAAACCTCCACTCATACTCCCACTATCCACCTTCCTCCTTTCAACCCTCCACCTCCCTTGGTTAACCCTCCTCTTATCAACCCTCTTTGGGTTCCCCTACCACCAATCATGGTAGCCTGGTATGCTCCACTAGTACTACCATTGCTTTTGGCGCCTTTACCCCAGGATTATCAGTCCAAGATCTCCTATTTGATGAAAGTATCCATTCAACTACTCAACAACATATGGATAAAATGAGTGATTATTTTGACCAAAAAGAGATAGATGAAGAAATGGTTAAATTAAGAATGTTTTCTCAAAGCTTAGGGGGAGAAGCAAGGAAATGGTTTAAAGGCTTGACTCCCAATAGTATCCAGGACCTCCCTGCCCTTCACCAGCTATTCATCAACAAATGGGATGTAAAGAAAAACCCTCTCCAAAGTTTGTCAGAATATGAGAACATCAAAAGAAATGTTGGAGAAAGTGTCCAAGATTACTGTACTAGGTTCAACAGTGTATATAATTCCCTCCCTACTCACATGAAACCCCCACAAGGTTTGTCCCTAGTGAAATTCCCTGATGTATTCGACCCAGAGATGGATTATCAACTGACAGAGAGAGATCCCCCCACATTAGAAGACATGCAGAGGGGTGTAGTAAGTGTCGAAGAAAATCTGATTTCCAAAAGAGCTAGAATGAGAAATAAGAAAAGAGCCACAATTAGGGAAGAGCCAGTAGCCTCCTCATCTGATGCCAAGATTGATAACCTTGTCAGAACCATGGAGAGGATGATGGAAATGATCAACCTGAATGAGAGAGCTTCCCCCATAGAAAATCAGCCAGTTCCTCAAAATAGAAACCAAAACCAAAACTTTATAATAAATCCCCCTCAAATAAGATAGAGAGATCCAAGGCAACCTGACCAGCAAATTATGCCTCCTTTTCAAGAGAATTATGTTGATGAGGATGAGGGAATGGTGGAAGAGCCTGAAGAGAGTCAAGTAAATCTAGTAGGGGTAGATGATGAGGATACTTTTTTCCTCACCAAAGAAGAGCAAGGTCTATTTGCCCCAGCTCAAAATGAACTAGAATGGGAAGGGTCGGAGGATTATAAACAAGGATTCGAGAGTGCTATCATGGAGGTGCATAGAAAATATAACCTTAGAAGCAAGAAAAACTTCGATACCCCCCAGAAATAGAATCCTGAAAACTTTGCCAAAAAAAGCCCCCGAAACTGATCCCAGGAAAACTGCAGAAAGTTCAAAGAAAATCACTAAAAACCCTGAGGAAAGTGATCCAGAGATCCCTACTAGAAAACCACCTATCATCCCTAGCAAAATTGTCCCGGTCGATATCCCTAAAACAAATCAACTAGCTAAAGTTGCTACAAAAATAATACCCGAGAAAACTGATTTGACTTTACCAAAAACACAGGTGCCATTCAGCATCGAGTGAAATTGCCAAAATTAAAATCTCCATACCTCTCACTAAATTGGTAAGCCAAGAGGTATATAGATCCCAATTCCTGAAATCCCTAAACATGAGAGACAACACTGATACTCTAAATCTGAATGATGACAAACCTGAACTTTTGTTTGGGCCGGAAGTATAGGGCAAATTCCAAGAAGGAGGTGTTCCCCCATTTTATGTCAGCTTCAATTTTCATGATAAAATCCTCCATAATGCCATGTTAGATTCAGGTGCATCCCATAATCTCATGCCAAAGATAGTTATGAAGAGGTTGGGCCTTGAGATAACTAGGCCATACAAATACCTGCATTCTTTCAACTCTAGCAGAGTGAAATGTCTAGGCCTTATCAAAGATCTATGTGTTACTTTAGCACAAATACTAGCTAAAAGTATAGTGATAGGCATAGTAGTGGCTGAAATTCCCCCTAAATATGGCATGTTGTTATCCCGGTCATGGGGAGCCAAGCTTCAAGGCACCCTCCAAATGGATATGACCTCTGCTACCATATCGGTTTTTGGTCAACAAAGAAGGTTGTATAGGGAAACACACATGAAATACACAGTGAGAAGTCAAGAAAAGCCTGATAAATCCCCCCTTTACTCTGTCCACTATGACCTTGATTCATTCATTATTTACAATGATGACAACATTAGTGAACAAGTAGCAGCTAGTGAGCAAATAGGTGAAAAAGAAGAAGACCATGAAAAGGGACAATCAGACCAAATAGAGATAGAGCATCACAAGTTTGAACCTAAACCTCTTTGGAACATGAGCTTTGATGGTTCCTGCGGCAAAGATGGCTCAGGAGCAGGTGTTTGGGTATGCAACATAGAGAATAACCACACCAAGGGTCATTCTTACAGACTAAACTTTCAATGTACTAACAATATAGCAGAATATGAGGCACTCCTTTTAGGTCTACAATTACTAAATAAATTAGGGTCCAAAATAATATATGTCCATGGGCACTCTTAGCTGGTCATCAGGAAAATTAAGGGAAAATATTCAGCTAAGCATCCCAGATTGAGAGCATATAGGAATGCAGCCATTTACCTCCGAAAAACGTTTCAAAGATTACGACCTTGCCTCCATCCCAAGGAACTAGAATATCCTTGCCAATGGGTTGGCATGTTCATACAGCATGTGTCAAATTCCTCATCCTAATAAACAATATACTGTGTAGGTTAAACACCGACCCGCAGTCCCTGATAACATGAGACATTGGAAAGTCTTTGAAGATGACCAAAAAATTGAATATTTCCTCCAATATAAGGGGGATTTTGAGTTTTCATATTCATACCTAGACCATGAAGAGGATAGTCCCACTGAAGAAAAAACATGTAGGGAGGAGTCCCCTCATGATTCGGATATTAATTTTTCAGTAAAAGAAGACATACAGAAGATAGAGATGCATGATGATCCAGAAAAGCAAGAATTTGAGATGCTGCAATTCAGAGAAATCACCCTGCCCAAAGGACTGGTTCCTCTGGAGGAACTGTTTGATTTCAATGATGCAGCTAGGAAACCAAAGATGGAATCCACAGAAGCAAACATCGAGGAGTGCAATCTAGGCAGTGAGCAGGAACCCAAGATGATAAAATTGTCAAGAACGATGCCTGCATCCTCAAAGAAGAAATATATTTATTTATTCACAGAGTTCATTGATGTGTTTGCATGGAGCTATGAGGACCTGAATTATTATGATACGGAAATCATCTAGCACAAAATTTCGGTCAAAGAGAACCAGAAGCCTTTCAAGCAAAAGTTGCGCAGGATAAACCCTGTCAAAATGCCCTTGGTCGAAAAAGAGATCAAGAAAATGTATGATGCTAAGATAATAGTCCTGATCAGATACTCCAAATGGGTTTCCAATATGGTGCCTACAATAAAGAAGACAGGGGAAATCAAGCTCTGCATTGACTTCAGACATCTGAACAAAGCATCACTAAAGGACAAATACCCTCTACCAAAGATGGATCACATATTGCAAAATGTAGTGGGCTCCAAGAGGATCTCCCTGTTAGATGGCTTTTCAGGGTACAATAAAGTATTGGTGCATCCAAATGACCAACCCAAAACATCTTTTACCACTCCTTGGGGAACCTTTATGTATGTAAAAAATCCCTTTGGACTAATGAATGTTGGGACCACGTTACAGAGATCCATGGATATTGATTTTTCAGAAGAGATTGGCTAATTCATTGTGATCTACCTGAATGATATTACTGTCTATTCAAAAACTGATGAAGAACATTTGGCCCATCTAAGGAGAGCCTTGGAAAAGTGTAGAAGGTTTGTGTTGGGAAGGTAAATCCTCTCTGCGGACAGAGACAATCCCTCTAGCCCTAGAGTGGGTCTAGCAACAAAGGGACAAGCTAAAGTGTAGGTTCTTAATTAATGAATGAAAATGACAGGGTAGATCGACCTACCTGGAGTCCAACGTTGTCATCGATGTAGTAGTGGTGGCCTCTTGATCTTTGTCTTGACAGGTCACAATCATTCTGCAAAAATGCTCGGACACCTACATGAAGATCAGCAAACAAGATCAATATACAAAACAGTGATTTCATTCATAATCAACTAACTAGTCAAAGAGGGTTAAGCATATTGCATCAAATAAAACACATTAGCGCAATATGGGAACCAGACAATAGTCATGTATATGTATAAATAGAAGAAAGAGTTACAACCGGAGCCTTGACGTCGCAGTCTCCTTCAGCGGGCTTCAGTTGAAGCGCATCTCGAAGGGTCATTGGGGAATTCGGACGAGGTGAGGACACAAGCCTAAGCTCTCTCAACAAAGGTCTCTTCCATTCTATCTTTCTAGCGATATTTTAAGGAATTCTCTTCAGCATTTTAGCTATAATATGTTCAGCTAGCTCATCAATGGGAGATGGCTTTATTTATAGAGGGAGAGGAGGAGGTTGGGATCCCTACAATGGTGAAAGAGAGGCCTTATCCCTTGGGAGGTTTCCCCAAAAGGTGTAAACAAGAGGCCAAAGGAAGGAGGACGTGGTTATTCAGTCGAACCACTCCAGATCACTCACCCACGAATTTATTATGATGGAAACTTCACCTCTATTTTTAAAAAGCATTCCATAAACAGGTTAGCGTGGGTAGCTCACTGGGACAGAGCGCCAATGGGCATGGGGCCCAATGTTAATCTTCCTCATTAGCGTGAGGACATAACAGTCTACTAGCGCCAAGGCAAAAACATGTGTTTCTAATGGTCTGCTCAGGGAATTATCAATAGAAGGAATTTTTTTCACATGGCAAGGGATGAAATGATGGTCTTTGCAAGGCATAACATTTTTTTTTAGTCATAGAAATGATCCTCCAATATGCAGGATAGGGATTGCAGGGACAGTGAAAAAATGTTGTGTAACAGATGCACCCTAAAGCATGAGGTCCGAGAGAGAGGGAGGGGTGAAATACTTTACGAGAATGCATTTGAACCAAACACCGATGTCGGAAGACCTAAAATTACAAATACAACTGATATCTTTGATACATGAACATGTGGCATGGGCGCAGCCATCCATAATAGAGTACATAAAAACTGAGATCCAAGGTATGGACGCAGCCATCCAGCAGTGAGGATCAATAAATAGACTCAGGTATGGTTGCAGCGATCCAATCAAAAGAGTCATGCAATAAGTCATGATAACCACAATATCTCGCAGCCTGGATCTTATCAAACAAAACCCAGGGTCTTGCGTTCCATCTCGACCCAAACAAGTACAAATTCAAGCATTCGAATATGTGAGTTGAAGTCGAACATGCAAGAAAGTCACTTGATTACCAGCCAATGATGAAAGTTGTTAACAGGCATGAGAGAAACCACCAATAATGACAATGGCTCTCAAGGTACAACAGGTACAATCCACGGAATGTGAACAGTGATTTGGCGTCGAACACCCATAGAATCACTCGATCAAAGGCCAATGATGTAGACCTGTCATCGAATGGGAAGAACCTGCCATTGAGGCATGCAGGCTCCAAGGTACTAGGAGGGAGTCTCTAGATCAACTTTCTGGATAATGAGCTGAAGTTGACAGGAAGTGGCCGGGTCAAACGAGGGCCATAATGTTTCCCACATCATTAACACGAGACAGAGGAACATGATGATAATGAATCAGGACAAACAAAGGATCAGAGGAAGGTTGAAAACTGCAGAGGCAAACTTCTCTTGAACATATTGGTGACACGACACTAGATTTGGCAGTATTTGACATCAACAGATATGAGGTCATGATGACGTGGCAAAGAGAAAATGAGAGGTCAAAATAGATTACCCAAACCCATGGAGGTTAAAATGACGAAATGAGATGTCCCCAACCCGACATAAATGCAGACGAGTGTCATGTTCAAGAGTGACATACTACAGACACAACTAAAAACTGGTTCCATTTTCCCCAACCATTTCTAGCGAGTACCCCAATTATTTTTTAAAAACAAGCTTCAAGGGGATAGCATATGCTTGCAATGTAATTTTGTCCTTCGAACAAATCCATCCTAGTACATTTTACGAGCCCTAGGAAGGAGGAACTTGGGGAACGTCATGGTGATGATATCCGATGTCATCAGAGTTTAGTGAGTCTAACAAAGGAAGAACTCAACATCTTTTCATGTTTAGAGAGTTTGAAAAGAAGCAAAAAAGAAAACTCTAGCATGTCCCTTTTCGTAAATAGTCCCTCAGATCTGAAAAGGTAGAAAACAATATCTGAAAGAACCTCTTAGTCGTGATAGGCTAAGGTATTCCTTTTTCGTAAATTATCTATCCCAGCCCAAAAAAGGGGTAAACGTATATTGGGTAGATATTGTTTCACAGCCATTTAACGAGTTCAAAACGACAAGAGTCTCAGCAATCTTTTCAATTTTAGAGAGTCAAAAAAGAGCTAAAAGATGACTTCAGTAGTGACTTTTTTGTGTTTTTACCGAGTCCGAAAAAATACAAAATACAACTCGTTACTTCATCGCTATCTCATTTAAAGACATGTCGTTGCACAAGAGACAAACATAAAACCCATTTCTCGAAATAACATAATGTAATAATCAAAAAATATCTCTTAAAACCTAATTAGGGTTTCAAAAAGTTATAAAATTCCAAAAATGGTAAAAAATAATTACTTTTCACTTTTACGTCTTGTTATAGGTCGATTTGGGAATCATTCCCAAAGACCTGATTAACTGGGCATCATCTCCAGGACCAATGACTAAGGGTCTATCATCCCTATCATTTCAAGTTGCTACATGCCCTAAGGCAACAACAAGACAAATCAAGCATGACTTTCATCAAGCAAAGGTTTCCAAGGTTTGAAGTTTATTATATAGCATATGAGAGCTTATGTTGGATATGTAGGTAGCCCCATGCAAGGTTGATCTGCAAAGCACTTCCCGACATCTAAGGGTGCGTTGGTCACATTGGGAGTGAAATTCTCATTGTTCCAGAATCTCCACTTGGCCAGTGCCTTCTAGAAGAGTTCACATGTGTCAAGCTTTGAATCCAAATGTCCATTTGACATCTACAAGATTGGGAACATGTCTTGCCTATTATTGGAAAGTCATTGATTGTAAAACTACCTCAGCCTCTTTAGAAATTGAGCACAGATCTGAGTGTTTGATAAGGAATAATTTGAGTAGAGAAATGCCTCATCACAGTGAACCTTTGAAAGGAAAATTGTTAAGCAAGATCAACCTAAAATTTACCTCAATTTACCTAACAAAGCATTGGAACCATAATGATAACATTTTGAAGGTCTAGGCTAGAGACATGTTCCGACGTCGTAAAGCATAGCAGTTGTCGTTAACTTGTCTGCGATACATTCCGAGTGTGATACCTCACTCCACGTACGTAAGTATATTGTAGCTTGTCCATGTACTTTCGGGTATATCGGGCAGTGTTACAGTACGATAAGTATAAAGGGGTGCTCTCATTGTGCGGTTTCACATCAAACAGCGCTAATACGGAATTGGGCCTCCACGTACCTTCGGGTATATTTGGGAGGACAAATTTTAGGTGCTATCCATCCATAGTGAACCGATTCGGCCGCCTTGTAAATTGTGATACACCGAACACAGCATTCGGGGAGATTGCCTGCATGTACTTCTTGGTTCGCCAGGAGGTATTCTACAGTTCACAATTTCTTGGTAAACCCTTTTACCTAGCATTACCCTTTTATTTTGTTTATTTTCTTTTGGTTAAAATAAATCAGTAATCGTGGAAGAAAAAAATCCTTTCCCCCATCGTTCGCGTAGACTAGCATTAAAACCACCTTTACCACCAGAAGTTACTTTTGGTAGGCGAAGGTGATCACGACTACCGAATCAAGTACAATTTGTACCTCTGGTGAAACATCATTTTCCCATAAACCAAAGTTATCTCAAGTTGTTTCTACACATCCAGATTCATCTACTGTTGTCGAAATAGAGTCTTCACAGCTACCTGTGGTCACAATCCATCCAATCAGTGAGACCATATCTCGTGGACCCGACGTTGTTCAACCAGTAACTGATCCAGATCCTGTCTCTTCTTTGCCAGAACATCTGAATCCTGAATTCGTACAACCGGAAGTTGTTCCTACCTTGGTCATCCCACAAAGTTCTGTAGCTATTGAATCTCCCATATCGCACAGTCAACCACCTGAAATATACTTTGGGCCTAACGGTGAAATACTTCCCCCTGGTTTAATTGCGATTGAATAAATCCCACAAGACGATACACTTTTAACTCCAACACATTTTGGGGAGGACCTTTACCTGTACGAGTCTTTTCCTCAATCGACACCCTCTGCTTTTGTTGATCCTGCTCCTTTTCAAATTCTCATTGATTCAAAAGGGTATACATTTGGTCAAGTAACCATACCTGAACCAACATCTTCAGTTGGGCCATCTGTTCCAATTACGTCAGCTCCCGCCCTAGCTACCCCATCGATGTTTACAAATTTACCAGAGTCGTATTTTCATGATGGCCCTTTGGTCCCATCAGGTTACAAATCATTATCTGAAATTTTCTCTGGTGCATCTTCAAATCCATGGACTTTACCAATGTCATCATCCAGTATTTTAACTGGTAATCCTATCGTAAGTACTAAATGGCTTGATTCATTATACACATCATCTGGGAAATATCAAGTCGTTCCTTCTAGGTCTATTCCTTCAAATACCATATCAACTGGACTCCCAGCATTTGGAGAGAAATATTTTCCGTCTTATTATCCTCCTCATGCTGGGGGACAACCTTTGGTCACCCAGTATGACAGTACTCCGTCATTTTTTGGTCAATTTAATGTTGAAACGAATATTTGTCAATGGCAGCTCACTCTACCTATCCAAACACAAACGGTTGTACACTCGTATCAACTGGTTCAACCTATTACACCCACTTCATTACCACTTGTTAATACATCTTTACCCTTGTTACAGAATCGAAATGTGGTACATCAACCTTATCAATTGGGTCCTTCAACTCCATCAAATGTTGGGTCCACAGACTCCAAATCCTTTGGCTAATTTACAACAACCTATATCTAGAATCATTTATTCACAAGTCGGTCTACCATTTTATGGAATGTCACAGCCGCAACCTGGTTATACATATCAACCGAATCCAAGTTATCCAAATTTGGGTTATAATATTGGTGGACAGACCCCTTGGCAGCCACAGGCGCAAATGCCTCAAACTTCATTTCAACAAGTATCATATCCAGGTTTTGGTCAACAAATCCTCAAGCGTTTGCTATGCAAAACAACCCCTATCTGGGTTACCAGCAGCAGATTCCTTATGTTGGTGCTCAAAGACCTGTTGCTCAAGCAATTCCATCTTACCCTGGCTATGCTCAACCTAACTTTAATCGACAGTTTCCCTTTGTTGCAACTTTAGATTTACCATATTTAAATCAGCTAACTAATGATCCAATTAATTATGCTCCTTGGTGGCCGGTGATACCTCATAAATTACCCTCGGATATTCCTAAGTTCAATGGAAACCCTGGAGAAGATCTGTCGACTCATGTTATGACTTATCATTTATGGTGTTCATCAAACTCCCTGAATGATGATTCTATTCGACTACGTCTTTTCCAGCGTACGCTCACAGGTCCAGCTACAAAATGGTACATTGAATTACCTAGAGATTCTTTTGATAATTTCAAAGTGCTAGCTACTGTCTTTTTGACTCATTTCTAGTTACCCATCAGATATAAAACTGGAACGGAACTCTTGACCAATTTTAAACAGACTAATACTACTCACATCTCTGATCATATTCATGAGTGGCATCGTCATCGTCGAATGGTTAAGACCTTTGTTCTGGATCAGCTCCTTGCTTAATGGTTCATTAAGTCCCTGTTACCATATATAATTGAGGATGTGGCTAAGGTTGGCATCGTCACAGAAGAGAAATTTATCGCTCGTGCCCAATATTTCGACTTAATTTACACTCAGTCTAGCATGCTCTATGAAAAAATTCCTAATGAGCCGAGATCTAATTTCAATGTTCCTCCTCAATTAAAGGACTCTCATGCCAGAGACGTCTTGATAGGCACTGCAAGTACACATCACACTACTGCATCTGATCCTGCTCCTGCTTCCGAAATTAATGTTGTGTCATTTGACAAAGGAAAAAGTGGCAAGCAACCCGGAAGTAAGAAAAAGGGGAAATCAAATAAAAAGAAAACTTCTAAACCGCAGGAAAGATCATCTGATCAATCGTCTGGACCTCAGAAACCTCGTTATCCATGCATAATATGTAATGAAGAACACATTGTTAGGGATTTTCCTCACCGCGCTGAAGTCTCAAAAATCATCAATACTTCCAATGCGTCAGCTGTGTTGACAAACCCATTTCCAAATCCAAACACAAACATGGTTGCTAAAAATCCAGCTCCTAATTCCCAAGTGTTAATTTTATCTATCACAAAACCTTCAATAGATATTTTGGTGTCAACACGTAATAAATATTATGGTAGCCAGGCCACTGATCAACCTACTACCTCGACAACGAATCCATCTACAGAAACAGTACCGCCTACTGCTATTCCTTAATTGACAATCAAGACACCAAAGGGAGTAGTTCATAAATCGACATATAATCCCCGAGCAAGAGCTACACAAAATTATAATATAGTTGAAGATTTGGCTCAATCCCCTTCAGCTATGTCTGCTCTTGAGGTATTACAAAATTGTCCCTCCCAAAAACAGGCTTTATTTTCGGCTATTGGTGGAATTGATCCGACTGATTCTAATCTTTTCGTCTTTAATCATACGAGCTATGTACCACAACTACCAGCAGAATTGGCATTCTCCATACAGGTAAATTTTCTCAATCACCTTGGTCATCGCACTATTATTTATGAGGGAGCATCTACATGCATTATGTCTCTAAATTGTTAGAAGTCACTTGGCTCGCCGCACTTATCACAATCATCAACAACATTGAAGGCATTTGATGGATGCACATATAAACCTTGTGGTATTATTAATAACTTGCATGTTGAACTAGGGGAAAAAACAGTGAATGTTGATGTTGAGGTTGTTGACGGACCCCTTGACTATAATATTTTACTTGGAAGGCCATGGGTATATGCAATGACTGCAATTGTTTCTACATACTTTAGAATGATTGCCTTTCCACATAAAGGTACAATTACAGTCATTAATCAACTATCCTTCTTTGCCTCTGCTTCGCAGGTAACTGGAAGCGTTCTGTTCATTCACATACCCCAACTAAAACTTCAGAAAATTGGTGTAGGACTCTTAAAGGATTCCACTCTTATGGGAACCTTTGCATTACCGCCGCCCACGACGTCAACAGAAATCGCAAGTATAGAGACCTACTACATGATCTCTTCCACTTTATCTGGCTTAAGGGAGAGTATGGATGATTCTGATATTTCTACATTGGATGAGTTCCTGCCGCCCAACCCTATTGAGATGGAATAGCAATCAATCTATCTGGCTTGGACGACAAATCCGAAATCAGCGTCGCCGAGTGTTTGGGTTGATCGTTTCTTAGATTTTGGTACTCCATCTGATCCATTTTCCTCAATGTTCTTGACAGATGAGAATATTTTGGAAGCCATGATGTCAGAAGGAGAAACATGGGAAGATTATCATCATCATTCCCATCTTCCCGATTATGAAGAAAATAATCTTCGTGAACTATATCACCCATCCATAAAAAAATTTCTTTTCGAATTCTTTTCCCATTAATTCAATCGATTCCGAGCGAAATCTGTCAAATATTGAAGAAACCGTTTCTATCGATATTTCGACCAAACCTGGCGTTATAGAGAATATTCATGTCGGTGTATCTTTTTCTCCATCAAAACTTGAATCAAATCGCTCTCTATTTCGTGAATTTCGTGATGTATTTTCTTGGTCTTACGAGGAAATGCTAGGCATAGATACTAGTATAGTTGAACACACTATTAATATGTATCCTGATGTCAAACCGGTGTGTCAACGGCTTCGTCCTGTTCATCAAAAGAAAGCCGCTGCCATCAAAGCAGAAGTTGAAAAACTTTTGCATGATGGTTTCATATACCCTGTTCTGCTGAATGAGTGGGTTTCCAATATCGTTCCTGTTATGAAAAAACAGGGAACCATTAGAGTGTGCAGCGATTATCGGGATGTTAGTCTTGCTTGTCCAAAAGACAACTATCCTACTCCCTTTATCGACTAGATTATTGACGATTGTGTTGGATGTGAAATTTTTTCGTTCATGGAAGGATTTTTTGGCTACAATCAGATCAATATCTGCCCAGATGATCAACATAAGACAGCATTCATCTGTCCCTGGGGCACATTCTCTTATAGGAAACTTCCATTTGGTTTAAGTAACGCTGGGGAAACTTTTCGGAGAGCAATGGATTATGCTTTCAATAACATCAAGAACATTGTTCAACCGTATCTAAATGATTTACCAGCGAATTCACGAAATCGGACTGATCACCCGATACATTTGAGAGTCATTTTCTTACGCTGCCAACACTACAAAATACGCCTCAATCCACATAAATTTGTGTTTTGTGTTGGTTCTGGTGGTTTGCTTGGATTCGTAGTCTCAAAAGAAGGAATTCGAATCGACCCATTGAAGGTTCAGGCCATTCTTGATTTTCCTGCGCCATCAAACTTACTTCAGATACAGAAACTTCAAGGAAAGGCTAACTTCCTGAGAAGGTTCATTCCAAACTACGCCGAAATGGCTAAAGGATTTACTCGACTATTGAAAAAAGGGGTTCCCTTCCATTGGGACCAAGTTTCCCAACCTTCTTTTGATGTTGTAAAGGACACCCTTGTCCGAGCGTCATTAATGTATCCTCCTAATTATCAAAAATATTATTTCCTATATATCGCCACGGCCGAAATGACCATTGTTATGGTATTGGTCCAAGTAGAAGATGGAATTGAACATCCGATCTATTATTTGAGTCGTAATCTCAATGATACGGAATTTAAGTACTCACACGTAGAAAATCTTGCCTTGGCAGCTGTCCAAGCTATCCAAATATTTCGCCATTATATCATGTTCCAAAAAACAACAATAGTATCGGATTCCAACCCCATGAATTATAACTTATCATGTCAATTGCTGGCAGGCAAATATTCAAAATGGATTGTCATTTTTCAGGAATTTGATTTGGAATTCATCAAATCCAAGTCAAAGAAGTCCTTAGTTTTGGATGAGCTTCTCTGTGACATTCCCTCTGATAGTACTGCAACTACATCGGAACCATCAATTCCTGACGAGTCTCTGTTTCTGATCGGATCATCTGATCCTTGGTATGGGGATTTCATAATTTATCTCCAAACCCAAACTTTTCGACCTAATACCTCTAGCTCTGAACAGCGACATATTTGATACCAAGCCAAAGATTATCTGATCATCAGCGATACACTTAATCGTCGTGGTATCGATACCATTTTAAGGAGGTGCCTCGCTCATGAGGACGCCGAAAAAGTGTTAAATGATTTTCATGCTGGGGCATGTGGTGGAAATTTATCAGGTTATGCTACCGCACAGAAGATACTCCGCGCCGGTTACTTTAGCCTACTATTTTTTGAGACTGCATCCTCGCGGTCAGAAGTTGTCATGCATGCCAGATTTTTTATCGTAAAATCCACAAATTTCCAGCGCAAATGCATCCTGTTGTCTCTGTGGGACCATTTATGAAATGGGGTATTGACTTAATGACCTGTAACCCTCCTTCGTCTGGGGGGCATGGTTATATTATTATCGCAGTCAACTATTTTACCAAATGGGTCGAAGTGATCCCTACATTCAACAACACAGGACATATAGTTGCATTATTTTTCTTTAATCATGTTATTGCACAGTTTGGAGTCCCACAGGCTATAGTTACAGATCATGGGAAGCATTTTAGCAATCACATGATGGTTGAATTGATTTCCAAGTTAGGATTGTCACATGATAATTCTACTCCTTATTATCCACAATCAAATGGACAAGTTGAGGCTATTAACAAAATTCTTAAACGAATGCTTCAAAGAATGATAGGAGTTCGTAAAAGAAACTGGCATTTGATTCTGTACTCTGCCTTGTGGGTGTATCGAACCTCGGTGAGAAACGCAACTGGCTTTACTCATTTTCAATTAGTGTATGGTCTAGAAGCCATCTTACCAATCCAATGCGAAATATCATCGTTAAAACTCGCAATACACTGGTTACCTAACACCTCAGAAGAAGAAGTGTGTCTCCTTAACCTCATCCATCTTGATGAAATGCGTCGTGAAGCCTAATTGGCCAACGAAGCACATAAGAGATGTATAAAGGCGCAATATGATAAAAATGTCAAGCCTCGCATTTTCTCAAAGGGCAACTTAGTCCTTCTTTACGATCAAGAAGTTGATGTTATAGGAACAGGAAAATTTGAGCCATTATGGCATGGCCCCTATACTGTCAAAATAGTTCTTGATAAGGGCACCTATGAGTTGGTTGATTACGATGGAATTTTGTTGGCGCAGCCTAGAAATGGGTTGTATTTGAAACATTACTATGCTTAATCATGAGCGTAGTAATTTTTTGTATTATATTGTAAATATATGTTGTTGATTTGCATTCACTATCTTAATTTGTTTTTAGAGTTTTCTTGACATTAGTAAACCGCTTTACATTTCATCACAGATGTTTGAATCTTCAGAACCCTTTGTTGGATATGCTGATGGTGCTAGTCGTAGTACGCAGAATCTATCCTCTACAGCGTGGGCCATTTTCGCTCCGAACGGCGAGTTAGTGAGTTTTCAAGGGATTTGTATTGGTAGATCGACAAACAATATCGTTGAGTATAGCACATTGATCGAACTTCTCTCTGATGCCATTTCATTTGGTATTAACTATATTATCATAAGGTTAGACACACAACTTGTAATATTACAGCTTACTAGTGTTTATACTGTTAGAAATCCAACATTGCATAGATTGTTCCTTAGAGTTGGACTTTTGGAAAGACACTTTGATTTTATTCAATATCAACACATTGACTGATTCATTAGCTAATCAAGTTTTAGATAGACATTTGCAACATATGTAAAGAAAACATTCACATCATTGAATAGGATTACACAATAAACATAGAAAAACACTGAAATCATATAGATAGATAGTTATAGGTTTTTACAAAATTTGTGCCCAAGACACATTGGTCATCTGACCTCAAAATAAATGCAAAAATTCATAAGTAAACTAGTGGTGCTCATGGTAACATGCTATAGATCTAGCTATCCTACGAAGTAACCGCATCCAACGGTTAGGAACCCCAATAGTGTGTCGCTGCAGTCGCATAGGAAGCTCTTCGATCCAGCAATCTGAAATCCCGAAAGTCAGACCTTCTATGTGCTGCTGAAGTTCAGTCAGAATCTCAGCCATGTTAAGATCCTGAAGGACTGCTCTCCCAACAGCCCTCTCTACTGGCACATCTACTTCGCGCTCCAATTCCACTACTGGTTGAACACGGCCAACATCTGCATTACATCAAACATTTAGTTTAGTCTTAGGAAAATGTTAAAATGCAAAAACATTGTATAAACCTTAGGAAAATCAAAAAACATGGTCAAAACATTCTTACCCATTGCACCCCATTGAGCACCTTCTGGTTATGCTAAATCTGGATCTCCTCTAAAATCAATCCCTGCGTATGCGTACTCATCGATGGCAACGATCTGTCGCTAGAACCAGGCAAAGAATGCAATAGAGAACACAACAGTCGATTGGCCTGCATGTCGACCCATGAGTTCTACCCATCTCTACATCCGAGGATCTCTAGGACTAGCTATATCCAGTGTCACATGTTGTGGTTGCATCAGTGGAATCCGTTCTAAGGCGAAGGATATAAGGATAGAACCATAACTGAAATTCTTCTTCCTTCCTCCCTTTTCTTTATTCATTTGTTCCTTTATCTGAGATAGAACAGCTTCAGACTAGTTGAATACTGTTGACTCCATACACTCTAGCACATACTGCATATACGATCTGTTCGCTACGTGTAGTGTAACGGTGCCAGCAAGTTTAGCGATCGTGAAAAGGATAGTTCTCAAAGGAAAATCTCTGACATCTCGGATGTTTATTTTTCCATCTTTGCTAGGTTCTGCCCCTGGATAGCAATACTGCAAAATATAATCCCTCACTATCTCTCCTCCAACGATAGACCCTGAGAGTGAAATGGGGAAACCTCTCCTCGACAAACCTGTGAGAAAATACACATCCTCGACTATTATGGGAACCACTTGGTTCTAAATATGAAATGCCTCTATCGTCGGATCCCATGCTCGAACTAAGAACTCCAATAGTTCTATTTTTTGCCTCATCCCAGATAATTTGAAGTAGTTAAGCAGTCTGCAATCTCTTAGGGCTCTTACTGTACCCGGATCGTTTAAGGCAATCATATCCTGTTCTTCATGTTCTCTTTCCCTCCATGTAATCATCATTGTAATCCGATGGAAACCTAAAATACAACCATAGGATCCATTAGATTCCATTCATTGCAAAAAACTAGGCAATTTTTGGGCATAATAAAAAAATCAAAAACTTAAACTGCGCCCAACGCACTCCCTAACAAGAGACAGTGTGTTGCACATGCAAGTACACTTCACTGTACCTGCTATGCAAAGCAGGTTTCGACATTCAGGGGTGCGTTGCCCTCATTTTTGGCAGAATTTACCCTAGGGGCCTTAAAACCCTTAAAATTTGAAAAAATTGGAAATTAAATGAATGCTGAAGGAAAAAGGAGGTTCATATCACTAACCTGGATCAAATGGCGATGAAATCCGTCCACAGAAACGATCGCAATCAGCAGATGAAGTTCGGGGGAAAAATCAGGTTCAGAGATCCAAAATGTAAAGGGTAACTATGGAATGGTAAAAATGAATAGTGAAACTACTTTTAATAGTCAGTTAATTATTTGCAAGTTAAAATTGTTGCTATGACTATAGTTTTATTATATTTTTATCATAAAACAGGTATTTTTAATCCATTTGATGTTATTCTGAACAGGAAATACAACTGATGAACAAATTAGTCGTGCAGATTTATTCGAAGAATGACTTAACCACAAAGCATATTTTTTCTCCTTATTTTTCGAGCTTTGTTAAAAATGAAAAAGGATTTGAACCACACTTTTATCTCTTTTTCGAGCTTCGATAGCAGTGAAAAAGGAACCCTGGAGTCTTCTTTCAGCTCTTTTCAGACTCTGATAATGTGAAAAGATTGTCGAGCACTTGTCTTTTCGAGCTCGTAAAAGTAAATGAATTGATATCTACTCAGTATAAGTTTAACCCTTTTCCGGACTGAGATAGATTATTTACGAAAAAGGAATACCTTGGTTAAGCATGACCAAAGAGGTTCTCTCAGATACTATTTTACACTTTTTCGGATCTGAGTGACAAATTTACAAAAAAGTACTTATGGAGTTTTCTTTCGTCCTCTTTTTCAAACTCTCTAAATATGAAAAAATACAGGGCTATCACTGTCATTAAGCTTGTTAAAACTTAAAATAGCGACGGGCTTGTCGAGCATGGCAAGAATCGAGTTTCATTCATCGCTAGACTCGTTAAATTATTAAATAGTGGTACTTTATTCGCCCGAAGGGTTGAATTATAGATCAAGCAAATGTTATCCTGCTCAAGCTTGTTAAAAAATAAAGAGGTACTGGTTGACAAATGACCGGGGAAAATTTGGGAAAAGTGAGAAAAAATTCTTTATGGTAGCAAGTCGCTATTGAACATGACACTTCCTTCACTCCATGTCCGTGACTGTTTGGGTTGGGTAATCATCTTTACGATTCATTCATACCTATGGTTCATCATACCTTCACTTTGGTTTTGGGTCAATGTTTCCAACTCATCACAGTGTCCCTGATATGTTCAAGAGAACTCATCCAGTGAATAAACTCATCATTCTACAATACTCGTAAACCTTTATTCTCATGACCTTCATCCTTGAAAATTGTTATATCAAGTCATACCTTTGTCTCTGAAATCAGTAACTCCCATTTCGCAATAAGGTGACTTTCTGTCGATGACAAATCAATATCCAGGAAGTTCACTTAGAAACATCATATTCCAGTACCATGAGGCTTGTTACAGCATCTACAAGATCCTCGCTTCCAGACCTTTGACCGAAAAATTTTGTTTGGCATTCGACATCAAATCATCTATTCACGCCTTACGAACTGTACTGTAGTACCTTGAGGGCCATTTTCATTAATGGTGGTTCTCTCGCGTTTGTTAATAGCTCACATCATTGGCTGGAAATCAAATGATGTCTTTCCATGTTCAACGACAAATTATATATTCACATGGCTAGACTTGTACCTGAATGATCGAGTGAACGAGATAAGAATACCACGGATCTAGTTTCATCCATTCGGGATGTGATTTCAGGATTTTTGTACACGTCATATGTACGGTGACTTTACATACAGATCGTCATCCAAACATGGGCCTATATTTGTAGGCAGGTCTGCATTGGACAACATTCGAATGTCGACGACTTTCTGAATTATGTACATGTTATTAGATTGTTTATGTGCTGAGCATGGGAATGCCTAGCCTCAGAAATTATGATCAAAGAGGATATATCATGATGTAATGTATTGTAAGATTGATGCAGGTGACCACTTCGCTTCATCTCCAGCCCATCACAGTGTAAAGCATCTCAATCAAATGTTTTTATTATTTGGATCTCATGCTTTAGGGGGCAATTGTTATAGGTCGATTTGGGCATCATTCCCAAAGACCTGGTTAACTGGGCATCATCTCCAGGACCAACGACTAAGGGTCTATCAACCCCTAGCATTTCAAGTTGCTACATGCCCTAAGGCAACAACAAGACAAATCAAGCATGACTTTCATCAACCAAAGGTTTCCAAGGTTTGAAGTTTATTATATAGCATATGAGAGCTCACCATCGCAGCCTCTAAGGGGACTAAATGTGTTGCATATGCAGGTAGCACCATGCAAGGCTGCTCTGCAAAGCACTTCCCGACATCTAAGGGTGCGTTGGTCACATTGGGAGCGAAATTCTCATTGTTCCGGAATCTCCACTTGGCCAGTGCCTTCTAGAAAAGTTCACATGTGTCAAGCTTCGAATCCAAGTGTCCATTTGACATCTACATGATTGGGAACATGTGTTGCCTATTATTGGAAATTCATTGATTGTAAAAATACCTCAACCTCTATAAATTGAGCACAGATCTGAGTGTTTGATAAGGAAGAATTTGAGTATAGAAATGCTGGAGGATTTTCAATTGAGAGTTAGATTTGTGTAACAGCTGCTAGAGAGATTTACATTGTGATGAGGCTAAGGATTGTTGCTAGAGATGGTCATTTCAAATCATTTGTTGGGTTGTAACCTCTCCTTCTATCATCAATAAAGAATACAGCTTACTTTTCCCTATATGCATCTGTATTGGCTTTGATTTTCCATATTGTAAGATCTTAGTTGATGTATATGGTTTATGCTTTACTGATTTAGCTAACAAACTTGAATAGACATATGTATTATTGGTATATTCTGTTGTTTTAGTGTTCTTTCTTGCAGGAAGCATTTTGCCTACAAACCTCTTGAATTTGAAGCTACAACGGAAGCAACAGAAGGAGCCATTTAGAAGCGCTTGGATTACAAGTAAGCTTCTGATCCTTTATGTCTGTCTGTTCTGAGTTAGGAGAGTAGTTGTATAGTCTTTAATCTGTTTTTCTAGACTATCACCTGTCTAGGTAGGCGTGTTTTATCCGTAATTCACAACTCTATCCAAAACCTCTTGTGGAGCAATAGTTACCCATTTTAGACTGTGATTTTTCGGCGATGATAGCAGGCGATCTGACAGATCAATCTCGAATCCATCAGTTCCAGGTACGAGCTGACATCCTTCCCTTCATTTTAATTCCTCTTTCATTACCTGCAACCCCAAATTTGGAATCCTATGGGGGAATTTGTAAAAAATAGGGCACGGCGGTTAGCGCGAGTATTGGGCACGGACTCGCGCCAATCGCCCAAATTTCTGAACTAGGGCGCGCCCATTGGCACGACTGTTTCCCAAACAGTCACACCAACCACGAAAACATTTTTAAGCTCACAATGCAAGCAAGCAGGCCCAATTTTCACAAATTCAAAGCTTTTAATTTGGCTAATGAATTTCATATGAACATGCTTGTAGGTGTGAAGCGGCAAAATGGTTATCGAATGGAAATAACAGGAACACAGTGAAGAAGACGAGCTTTCCATGGACAATGAAAAATGCATGGAAGTTTTGAGAGACTGCAGACTTAAAAAATTATTCATGACACCATGTCTCAAAGCTCAACCAGAGTTGCTGCAATACTTGATCAATATCTGGGATGAGGATCAGGAAAAATTCATTCTTCGTGATCAAGAACTCGAAATTGATGTTTTAGACATTTACTTCATAGCACGACTGTCACGAAGGGGGGAAATACCAATCCTGACTGGCACCCGTCCCACCATGGAGAACATGAGCATGGTGATCGACAGGGTATGTCCAGGGGCACGGAAATAATCAGGAAGTGAGAAAGTGGATATCCAAACTATCCTTGACTTGGCACTAAAAGTAGTGCTACACACCATTACGTGAGTTGTGGGATCGCAAGCACCACACGAAGCAAAAAAAACACAACTACTTCTTGCAGTAGATTGTCTAACACCAACCCTCTACAACTGGGCAGAGGTAGTGACGATCAATATGAAACGTCAATAGACGAAATGAAAAAATACCAAACTAAAGCAGTTCAGATATGGGTCCATCCTAGTATCTTTCTTCCTGGAACGACTACCAATTTTCGAGCGATAGGAATTGATAGTCCCAACACCACTAGCACAGGAGCCACGGACGGCCCGTTGGGCAGCGTTGATGCCAAGGTCAGGGGGCGGTCAACAGATATCCAGGAGACCAGAGTTTTTCGATGGGCTCCACCGACAGCTGATTGTCTTGGAGGACTGGCCCTACTCTAGCACAAATTTCACTAGTAATCTGGACCTCCCACTCCCAGAAGGAGAGGATTGGGATGAAGCACTTGGTAAAACTCATTTTTTAATGTTCATGAGTATTATGATTTTTTTTGTTATGTATGTTATGACATTAAATATATGTGTTATGCAGATGTTTGACCAGAAAGACCTGCAAGCATGTCTCCGATAGTGAGGTGAGTCCCTCGCAACTTTGATATTTTCCCTCATGGTGAGGGAGGCGAGGAGGAGGAAATCGTGCGCAACCTGGAAGGAATCTCTCGCGGAGTCCCGGACTATGCGTGATTTGACGATGTTCCTCGTGCATATCAGAGACATACTATAGGGGTGTCAAACCAAGTTCACTGCTTGTGAGGCGGCTTATACGGGCAGTGACATGCTATCATGAGCATCACGCTGATTAGATACCTAGGATTTATTTATGCATATTTTGGAGAGACATGGTGTCTCAGGATGTAACAGAAACACACACATTTTTTGAACTTATGATGCTCACTGATGCAAACATTCGATAGATATATATATATTTTCCTATATGGATATGTTTCATGTGATAATGATTCTTTCAAATTATGCAAATGCTCAATACAATGTTAGATAATGTATCAGTTAAATAATCTGCATAATAAGTAATGACCCAAAAGAAAGGAAAATGTTCCCAACACACACCAAGCCAAAATATTTCATTTTTACGCAAGCTTGAAAACAAAAGTAAACTATGCTTGAAATTGGTTTCATGTTTACGCAAGCTTGAAAAAAGGGTAAACTATGCTTGAAATACAGGCATGCCCCCAGCATGGTGACTCAATTCGAGATATAGGCCCCCAAAGCTTTAGTCCAGGTGCAATGAAAAGCATATGGAGTGAAGGTTCAATTACGAGATTAGAGAAAGACTCCACTGGGATCTTACGAGATCTTATCAAAGACTCGAATTGAACAAAAATGTGTTTCATTGTTTTAACGAGGCTGACACATTAAAATAACAATCCTCATGACCTAATTCATTTTTTAATGAGGTTGACATAGAAGATGAACCATCCTCGCAAGAGCCTGTTTCATTTTTTAAGGAGCTTGACACAAGAAAAAGAACTATGCTCTGAAAATATTTTACCATAATGAACAAGAGGTCATGGTTTCCAAGAGGTTCGCATCTGATGGGAGAACAACATTTTGGAAATCGCGATCGAATGCCCCCAGTAGATGGTACTCGACAGCACAATCACTGGACGAGGGAGATGAACAAGTGGCCACATAATTCACCTGTGGTGGGGAAGATACAACCAGCGATAAAAATCCGGCAGAGATGATGGTGGGTCAGCTGGCACCTCAAGACCAAAGAATGAAAGTTGATCAATGGTCACAATCCGACCTTTGTGTGGAAAACAGATCACACAAAACAGGGAGGAGACAAGTGCACCCATGGCATAAGCATAGTCACGCCCCAAGAGTAAATTGAAATGCAAGGGGCCTTGAACCACCATCACGTCTATATAGACGATTTTCCCTCCCAAAGTGATAGGAAAATTCAGAAGGATCCCTAACGATTAACTGGTTCCTCTGTTAAAGGCCAATAGATTCTACGTAACAGGAACAAGCGGTGGAGAACCAAAAGCTTTCCAAGTAGTTGAAGACGGAATACTAACATATGCGCCTTCATCTATAATTGTGCTAGGTATGACCACATCAAAGGTCTGTACCGTGATCTCAAAAGGCACATAAGAAGGAAGGTGGTATCCCTCAAATCAACTCCAATCAAAGGAAGCGATTAAACTACTTGGAGGGGGTACCATTGAACTGAGATGGTCATCCCTTGGTGTTACGGGAGCAAGAGGAGCATCCTCCTGGACCTCAGACATGGGAACAAGAAGAGCAACTTCTTGAGACACAAGGACGAGAGGATCTTTCTCCAAGTCCGAGGAATCTGATGAAACAAGAAGAACGTGAGGGGGATGAGATCCACTCTTGACGGAAAAGACCTAATACACCATAGGTGGGATTAGATCAACCAGTTCCACGACCAATGGTTGATTGGGAACGGATTTGTGAATTTGAATTTCTGGGGGAGCGGGATCGACCAAAGATGAATCTTGATCGATCGTGGGATCAACTAGCGGAGGACTCAAAGAAAGCTTCTGGTAACCAACCAGAACGCAGGGTCTAGAAACAGTAGGGTTGTCCAACACTCACGTGGCTTCATCCATATACGGACAAAGGTGAATGGTGGGATGCCCTTCACACAACCTACAGAGATTCGTAATCTTAACGTATTTTTTACGAGTCTTAACAATACTAGTCAAAGATGTGCCACCAATATGACTTCCGAAATCCAAAGGCAACAGCAGACAGTCGTCGGACCATACTTCGAGCACCTTGGAAATTCCAGGGCAATCTCAAAGAAAGTGGTCACCTTTGGACAACATGCAAGGGAATTTGACTTTCCATGGAAGGTTGGATGATTTATCAATGGAAGGTGTCTGAGGCACGATAGCCACAGAGTTAGCCTCTCTTTTATCTAACTTCTTCTTCTTTGTCTTCTTCTTCTTCTTCTTAGCCACCTGAGTAATAGAATCCAGACTTTCACCAGGTGAATTAGAACAGGAGGATGAAGAAACAAGCGAAGAAGGGGAGAGGTCCACCTTAGAATCAACATGATGTTTTTTAGGTGGAGGGGATGTTTGTA
The DNA here is from genome assembly GCA_034641835.2 of Pinus albicaulis. NCBI lineage: Eukaryota > Viridiplantae > Streptophyta > Pinopsida > Pinales > Pinaceae > Pinus > Pinus albicaulis. The sequence continues at coordinate 1,874,937,056 of CM076575.1, read as the reverse complement.
CAGCGAGCGGAACACTTAAGACCACAGAGATCGAGAATAACCAAACAGGTTACCCAACATTTAACCCAGGAAGGGACAATGTTTCCATATAAGGAGCACCAACATTCCCAGAAGTAGGAAAAGGACCAGGATTCCCTTCGGAGGGGATTCCTTGGTTGGTAAACTCCGGAAACGTTGCCATTTGGAAACAACCATAAAACCAACGCTAAAAAAGATAGATTTAACCAAGAATATTTCGTGAGCAGTTAATCTTAAGACATTGAAACAAAACTCTGTCGTTTCATATTTTAAGAGTCGAGAAATGGGCAAAATATGACTCTATCACTTTTATGTTGAAACGAGCGTGAAAGGACAAACGCTCGATGATCTCTCCTCTTTTTAAGGAGTCACGAAAAGATCAAAATGACTACTCGTGTAATCTAAGCAAGAGGGTGTACCAAGTTTCCGTGAACTTCCATATACACCTTGGTGATCAAATGAAATAGAAATGACCAAGGACTTATCCTATGTGTAGGTAGTCTCCCTGAATGTTGTGTTCGGTGTATCACGTTTACAGGGCGGTAGACTCGGCTTCTTTTGGATAAATTATTTGAACCTATGACGGTATTCCTTTATATATGCGATGGTATGGGGAGCACAAGTCTGTACTAGTGCCGTCTAAAGCCAGGTGGCGAACAACAGCTACTAGGTTTAACGATGCTGGAACACGTCACTAGCCTAGACCTCTAAAAGTGTTTGTGTTAGGTTCCAATGCTTCCTTAGGTTAATTGAATAAATTTTACAGTTGATCTTGAATTAATGTTTCAGTTTCAAGGCCTTACCGAATTTGATCTCAAATTTCCTAAATGAAAGCCACATGCAATAGAACACCATTTTCTGTTCGATGAATGCTAACTAATAGAAGGGTAGAGATCTTTCAGAAAGAAGAAAATAATGAAATCCTACGAAGAAGTCCCCTAATGCATCTAATACAATCAAAATGAGAAACGAAAAACTCTTTCCTAGATGCAAGTGCTAATTATGTAAAACAAATTTCCATTCTCGATACAAACAAAAGGATGCAATTTTTTTTGTTGCTTTTTGAATGAATGAAGCACTCAATGCACTAATTACATCAAAAATCAAATCAAACACTAGTTCGGAGTGTTATGAATGTAGATATCTCCAAACAAACAATTATAAAGCAATACAGACATAAATGAACTCAAACCAATGATGCACTCTTTCAAACAAAGTGAAAGCCTTCTAAATGACCCAAACGAGAAATGTAATCTATGCTCAAAAACGAAGAGATGGAGAGTCAAACAAACACAAAAGTAATCATTCAACAAACCAAAAACTCAAAGGATCAAGAAATACTCAAGCAACCGATCAGGGAATTGAACTGACAAGAAACAAAAAGACTTGAACTTCAATCAGAAGGCTCAGTGAGAGAAAGACACCTAGAACCCTAGGGCTATGAACTGCACCGATAAGAGAATAGACAAACAACTGAGAAGAGAAAGCCTAAAGCAGTCAAAACAACTCCACAAAGACCAATTGAAAATCAAGAAACAATCCAGAGTCAAGCACAACTGACCAAAAACTCAGCAAAAGGGTCAAACCAAATCCTGCAGGATTCGGCGCGACTGTGAGGCATTAATCCGCGCCAAACAGGGGTTGGCACTACTGCAACAAAAGCAACCTGCGCCAATTGGCGCGACTGTTCAAGCGAAACTCACGCTAAGCCAAATAACTACGAGAGGAGGAAAGAACCAGTGAGCAGAGTTCAATCTTGACACTCTGGAGCTAAACAAGAGGATTCCAGAGAATCAAACAAGCCAAAAAAGACAAACAAGCAAGCAAACGACTGAAGTCAACTTGACAAGAAAAACTCCTGAAAGGCAATGAAACGACAAACTCACACTATTCCCCAGTGGAGTCGCCAATTTGTTGGGAAGGTAAATCCTCTCTGCGGACAGAGATGACCCCTCTAGCCCTAGAGTGGGTCTAGCAACAAAGGGACAAGCTAAAGTGTAGGTTCCTAATTAATGAATGAAAAGGACAGAATAGATCGACCTACCTGGAGTCCAACGTTGTCATCACTGTAGTAGTGGTGGCCTCTTGATCTCTGTCTCGATAGGTCACAATCCTTCTGCAATAATGCTTGGATACCTGTACGAAGATCAGCATACAAAACAATGATTTCATTCATAATCAACTATCCAGTCAAGGAGGGTTACGCATATTGCGTAAAATAAAACACATTAACACAAGATGGGAACTAGATAATTGTCATGTATATATATAAACAGAAGAAAGAGTTACAACTGGAGCCTTAACGTCGCAGCCTCCTTCAGCGGGGTTCAATCAAAGCACGTCTCGAAGGGTCGTCGGGGAATTCGGACAGGGTGAGGACACAAGCCTAAGTTCTCTCAACAAAGGTCTCTTCCGTTCTATATTTCTAGCGAGATGTTTAGGAATTCTCTTCAGTGTTTCAGCGATAATATGTTCAGCTAGCTCATCAATGGGAGATGGCTTTATTTATAGAGGGAGAGGAGGAAGTTGGGATCCCTAAAATGGTGGAAGGGAGGCCTTATCCCTTGGGAGGTTTCCCCAAAAGGTGGAAAAAAGAGGCCAAAGGAGGGAGGCCATGGTTATTTAGTCAAACCACTCCAGATGACTCGCCCACGAAGTTTTTATGATGGAAACTTCGCCTCCATTTTTAAAAAACATTCCATAAACAGGTTGGCGCAAGTAGCTCACTGGGACAGAGCACCAATGGGCGCAGGGCCCAGTGTTAATCTTCCTCATTGGCGCGAGGGCATAACAGTCTACTAGCACCAAGGAAAAAACATGTGTTTCTGATGGTCTGCTCAGGGAATTTTCAACAAAAGGAATGTTTTTCTCATGGCAAGGGATGCAATGATGGTCTTTTCAAGGCATGACACTTTTTTTTAGTCACAGAAATGATTCTCCAATATGCGGGACAAGGATTGCAGGGACAGTGACAAAATGTTGTGTAACATTTTGGTCTATCTTTAAACCTTAAAAAATCATTGTTTTGTTTGGAAGAAGGAAATCTTCTAGGCCACACCATATCCGAAAAGGGAATCAAGATTGACCCCAGTCGGATTGAGGGTATCCTTCAAATTAACCATCCCAGAAACATCAAAGAGCTGCAATATTTCATTGGCAAGATAAATTTCTTGAGAAGGTTCATACCAAACCTTGCAGAATTGTTGAGCAACATCACTAATAACTCAAAAGAGAGTCAGGGGTCAAATGGACCAGGGAAGCAAAGCAGTCTTTTGACCTGGTAAAGCAGGCATTCACACAAGCACCAGTTCTGATCAGCCCGGACTTCACCAGGGATTTATTCATTTTTTCCTTTGCATCAGAGCACACCATTGCTACATTATTAATACAGAAAAACATAGAAATACAGGAGCAACCCTTAGCATTCTTGAGCCAATCCTTAAGAGATGCACCTCTGAAATACAATACAGGAAAAGCAAGCTTTTGCCTTGATCAAAGCACTAAAGGATTTCAGAATCATTGCATTTGTTGCTCATACAATTGTTAAGGACATCCTAACTCTGGATCCAGATGGAAAAAGAGGAAAATTGATTGCAGTTATCCTATAGTATGATTTAGAGATCAGACCCACCAAGTTGATCAAAGGACAGGGACTGGCTAAATTAATGACCGAGACAAATTTTCAAGCATTAGACATTAACATGATTCACTCATTGAATGAACAAGAGGAGCTGGTGACTCCACCTATTTAGGAAGCGTTCCTAAATTCTCCATGGTAAGCAGATATATTATATGTGCTCTTTAATTTAAATTCTCCTCCGGGTTTGTCCAAAACAAAGGTCAGATTCTTGAAATTAAAAGTTGTGAATTTATGTATCCTAGAAAATGTCCTATACTGGAAAAATTCTCGTGGTGTATTGCTTAAATGTTTGCTTAAGGAAAATTCAGATAGGATTATGCATGAGTTTCATGAAGGGGATTGTAGAGGCCATCTCTATTGTAAAACCATTATTAATAAGATCCTTAGTGTTGGTTTCTATTGGCCGACTCTGTTCTCAAACATTCACAAGATGGTGATTTCCTATCCTAAATGCCAAAAATTTTAGGGAAAAAGAAAGTTGTTACCTTTGCGTTTACAACCAATCTGTGTTGAAGCTCCTTTTCAACAGTGGGGTTTAGATTCATTGGAGAAATCCACCTTTCCTCCTCTGCCCATCATAAATGGATCCTTACTGCTACTGATTATTTCACCAAATGGATAAATGCCATTCCTTCCAGAACTTCTACTGACTCATTGATTGTCAAATTCCTTGAAACCAACATTTTGTCTAGATTCGGTTGCCCTAAGAAAATCATCACTGATAACGCTGTTGCCTTTAAATCCAAGAAAATGGTAGATTTTTGCCACAAATATCACATCACTTTGGGGAATTCCACAGCTTATTACCCTCAAGGTAATGGACTATTTGAATCCTCAAATAAGAGTTTGGTGAACATCATAAAGAAGTTTCTGGAAGAAAATAAGAAATCATGGCATAATAAATTGGTACATGCACTATGGGCCGACATATTGACAACCAATAAATCAATTGACATATCACCCTCCTATTTAGCCTATGGAATGGATGCAATATTCCCAACTACCTTAGGGGTGCCTGTCATGAAGCTCATTCAAGTGGTGCAGTCTGAAGAAAACGATGTACAAAGCAGAGTAAGCCAAATCATCCAGTTACAGCATTCTAAAGAAGAAGTGTATAGTAGAACTCAGGTGGTGTAGGAGAATATCAAGAAAAACTTTGACAAAAGGACCAAAGCTAATGATTTCAACATTGGCGACAAGGTGCTAAAATGGGATTCTAGGAGAGAGGAAAAAGGCAAACATGGAAAGTTTGATAACATATGGAAAGGTCCATACATCATTCATTCTTTAAGGGGTAATAATGCATTCTTATTGCAAAAAATAGATGGAACAGAGTTTTTTGGAGGTCTTGTCAATGGCAGGATGCTAAAGCATTATTTCAGATAAGATCTCAATTTAAATTTTCTCCACTGTAGATATCATAGCCTTACAAAATTTTAACAAAAAATTGGACAAGGTTGGGGCCCGAAGTGAAGGCCATAAGCCTAGTCTGATAAACAAATAAAAAATAAAAAGAGAGACAAAAAAGAAACAAAAAAGAAGAAAAGAGGGTTTTTCCCCAAGCAAAAAATAAAAATTTCTGAAAGTGTTGCAAATCAAAATGCCACAACTATTGAAAAAGCCTTATTCAATCATACAGTCTAAACATGATTGTACAAATTTTGAATTTCTGCTGATAAGTTAGAAAATGAAGATTTTCCAAACCATTTAATCTTGACTTATCAATAGGTAGGTGGAAAATGACATTGGTTCAAAAGCCTAATCTAAACCAATAGGAGAAATAAGGGATAGGTGATAAGATAGAGATTCAAATGAAAATGATGTCATGGTCTGCAAGTCTAAATGCACCCCAACAAGGAAGAGCAATGATTTGAGTCATAGGTTGGGTGGGTAGGTAGGTATGAAAAAGAGCTCTTAATACTTGAGCATGTGTCGAGTTTTCGGTTTCAGGTTGTTTTTTTTGGGCTCAAGATAAAATGTCAAACCTCAAATTGCAGTGATCATTGATGACAGTGTTGAGGATTGTAGTTACAAAATTTGCTGCAGATGAGGATTATAGAATGGGTATCATCCCAATGGAGCAGGCTACTAGTCTACAAAGTTCTTGACACCTCCTGAAAGAGTTGTCGTCCCCAGTTGGAGCCATTGTTAGACTCCTATATTTTTATAGTATCGCAAGGTGAATGCCTATTCCTTGTATTTTTCATGTTGAAAATAATATTCTGTGACTATCATTTATTTTCAGAAAAGAAAAAGGAGATTCGGGTTATTACAAGGGTCAAAAGAATCTACCTTCCATTTGAATTCAATTAAAAGGAAAATATAACTGATTAAGTGTGATGATGAGCTAAACCTCACTGCCTTCATTATTTCTCATATCCCCCCTTCTTACCTTTCATTTTACCTATTTCTGACCCTCCCATGCTCTAAAAACCAGTTTTGCCTCAAAACCCCACATATATAACCTTTCTCTAACTTACCACCTTATAAGACCCACTTGTGTTTAAAAAAAACTGATGAAAGTCTAAGCTTTGCCCACATTCCGCAACCCACGAGTTTCCAACTTCTCTTTGTGAATCAATACCGAAAAACTTGAAAAAAAAAAAAAAAAAATTCCGCTACAATATGGTAGGGCCTGCCTAAACATTTGAATATGGCCAAAATCCACAAATAAACCTTCAAGAGGCCTTTTTTCTTACCTTCCGCCCTTTCCACACTTTCCAACTTTTAAAGTGCATCGCAAATCGCATTTCGCACTTTTTATAACATATCCATAAGCGCTCGCAACTTTAAATTTTTAAGTGCGATGTGAAGCGATCACATATCGCGCATCGCAAGTTTCAAAGGCTACCGCGAGAGGTAAATATTAAAAAATGTTGAAGTGCGATGTAAGATTCCCGGTGGCGCCCGATCACACTTCGCAAATCGCAAATTTCAAAGGTCACCACGAGAGTTAAAAGTAAAAATCGATGACGTGCGATGTGCGATGCCAAGTGGACCCTGAGCGCAGATCGCAAGTTGCAAGTATTAAAGAGTAAGTTCAGAGGAAAAAGTTTAAATACTATGGTCTGTGACCTATGATGACATGGCAGATGACGTGGCAGATGACACGGTAGATGACGTGGCAAGATGACGTCACCCCGCAAATCGCACATCGCAAGTTTTACTAGTTGGCTGCAAAGGAAAATGTTAAATTCGCCGAAGTGCGATGTTCGATGCGGTGGGGCCCAATCAAAAATCGCACATCACAAGGTTTAAAGTTTAAAGTGCTAAGGGAAAAGTTAATTTTTGCGTCGTGCAAAGTGTGATGGAGGCCCGAATGCAATGTATTTTCAGAGGCATGATTAAAATAATTTCAAATCCATAGGCACGTCCATTTCTATGGTAAAACACAACGAATGAGGAAAAGGAATTTATAACGTGAAAACTATGCAAAGGAACGCATATGGGTTTATTATAAAGTCGCTAAACAACAAATCAGGTCAAATCAAAAAGGGTAAAGCATTGGTGGACTTCAACAATAGATCTTGAGCTTCTCGGTCTGTAGCGATGATTTGGACCCCTCCACATTTTTATTAGCGCGAGGGGGACGAACTGCGTTTAATAGCTACCATTTCATGACGTGGCAACACCAGGTAACTTCGTACCCCCTCCTAGGTTTCCTTTCTATCTTCAGCCTAAACCACTCACCATTATTCATGTATAATTAAAATCATTTCTTGGCTGATGTTATACATGAACAATTCATGAATGTCACCACTCAAAGGGATTTTAACTATTCTTCGGTGATCATCCACCTAATTCTGTTTCAACATGAAGATATGTTGCCCATCCATGTCAACAAGAAGGACGCTTAGGGAGTGAATCAATCAGTGATCCACTGGATAGAATTGGTCATAACTTCGGCAACAACCACTTCTTTCTCAGAGTTCATAGATTCATTCATTCATCCAATCAGGCAGTTCCTTACCAGACAATCATAGCCTAGGGTTGGAGAAGACATCAAAGGAACCCTGCACCTCAGTGAACAATAAAAGACTGGGGATTGGTATTTATACAAGAATTACACAGAGATTAGAGTGTATGGTTGTGAGCTCCCACCATACAAACTCCCAAAGTATGTGCCTATGAGGATCTTCTCTTTAGAGTACATCAGGCAAATGATAAATATGGACTAAGTGCACTTTGTTTCAGCAAAGAGGAAAGCCCAGTTTAAACTCAAGGCCAATTTTGGATCATTCATTTGTAATACCTGAGCGGCTGGTCTTGAGGCAGATATACTATTGAAGAAGATGGGTTTTTTATCCATTTTTACTTGGTCATATGACCCCCATGGCATTATTTTTTCTCTGAGGGTTGAACTCAAGACAACCACTTACACCCATACCTCAAGAGCAGAAATAGAGAGGTACATGAATCAAAGTGAATGGGTAGAAGGTACCTTATAAGAAGTGTATGAGCAAGCCATATCTACTTCGAATATGCAAACACCAGTACCTGAAAGTAAACAGCAAAAAATGGTTAGAGAAGAGACACCCTATTCCAAGGGACTTGTGGAAGAATTCATCTCACAGCATAAGAGACCAAAGTTCACTCCTTCCTTGCTTTCGGAAGAGAGACAGCTAGAGATCATAGATTTGGGAGATACTCAAGTCTCCACATCTGCCAATGTTCCTCAGACGGATCCATTAGCATCACCTACTAGAGAGCCATTAGATATCATTCAGCATTCAGAGGCCATCTCTGCAGAAGAGCAAAATATTTTCTCCAAGTTCCTAGAAATCAAGAAAAAGAATGAAGCACTGAAATCAAATGTCTATAGTCAATTTTGGAAGCAGACAACTCATCACAACATAGATTCCTCACTTCCTTTGACAGTGATAAAATCAGGATGCAGATGGCCTTTCTGCAAGCAAAAGTTCCATTTCCAAAAACACATGCTGACTATAAAAAGACGGTCTTCTCATTTGATGTAAGACACCTACATCCTATTGACCAAATGGATATGCACCGGAAGTCAGGAGAGATTCTATTTTCAACCATGAATAAAAAAACTATGTCTCTCTCAAAGTCAAAAGTAGCACTGTCAAATATGTATTCCCAACTGAAAATTGAGAATTTATCATGTTTGGCTAAAGACAACAGGATAAAGACCCTGGAAGAACTGGTAGAGAAAGTAGGATATGATCCTAGTAACTGCAAAAGAGCGGAAGAAATCATTAAGAAGAAAAATGCAGATATTGATGCTCTAAGAAAGAAACTCAAGCTACCCTCCACTGAAGATCCACAGATGAAATAAATGGCTCAAAAGGAAGTTGAAAAGGAATATATGCTCAAGTTGATTATCGATCAAAATCTGCAAATCAGAAAAATGGAAGAAAAGATTGAAGAACTGTTGAAAGAAAAATCAGCACTCCAGGTAAATGTTGATCCCATTTTAACAACTCGAGCATCTTCTGCAGGAGCAGAAACCTCAGCAGCCTTGGACATAACTAATCTAGCATAATTGGATCAATATTTGACCACACAAAAGCAAGCCTATGAGAAGCTAGATCAGAAGTTTCAACTTATGGAGTCACAAAAGATTAGGAATGATACTTTGTATCTAGGGGAAATGCAGAAGACTCATCGGTTGGAACTCAGAATTAAAGAATTGGAGAGTGAAACTATGATGGCATGAATGTTAGGATAAGATAAGGAGAATATTTGGTAGAACATCAATGAGTCCATTACTGAGAGATGGCCATCAATTCAGATCATCTTTGAATAGCAGGAACTCATCCACAAGTGCAGAACAGCGATAGAATAAGAGAAGGATCAACTCCAAGAGAAACCAAGAAAATCTACTGATATGGTCAAAGTTCTTAATTCAAAGAACAGGGAGGCATTGGAAGAGATCAATATTTCAAACGGGACTGCAACCATTTTGGAGATTAAGAAGGTATTGCAGAAAAGGGATTTGATAAACCATTTGCAGACCAAGTGTGAAGCCTTGAATTTTATTGTTCAAAGTTTTCATAAGAAATTTAATGTTTTAAATTAGAAAGGACTTCCAGGTCTAGTTGGAATAGATAATTAGTTGGTCAGGTTGGAATATTATTTCAAAAGGCTATATACAATTGCTATAGACAAAACAAAGTTTTCAAATATCAAAGGTCACATTACAAGCAGAGCCTTCCTTGAAGCTCTATAGTTTGATTTCATTATTCATCATCAAATCAAACAGTTATTGATTCAAAAGCCAACTTTTGACAGATTCACTGAGGTGGATGAAATCTTCAGAAAAATGGTAAATATAGATATCCCGAGTGAAGATCAGTGGCATAAGTTTTGTGAAATTATTCAGTGAAAGATAAATTTTGCAGCATGCTAGCAGTGCATCCCCTTTTATGCCCTAGGCAGTGGAGATCCAAAGAAAGGCCAGATGTCAAGACTACTCAATGTTACCTCCTTGCAACCATGACAGCCACCTCTAGCCTACTTTTTTATTTACTGAAAGTTGCCGCAATTAATGTTAGAGTCAGAGATATTTCAAAAATTAGCTCAAAAGTTATTATAGAAGTTAATTTTGTAGGCGGTTTTCCAGAGATATTTTTATATCAGCTCATAAGTTATTGAAGAAGTTAATATTATAGGCAATCTTCTAGATGATATTTTAGTTCGGGCCGTGTGTGGTAGAAATTGTCAAAATTCCATCTACTTTTCAGTTAATGCGGATGTCCGACCTAGATTAGGGGAACTGCCTCAGTTGTAGTTAAATACTGCATGTATTTTCATTATCAACAGTTGGACTTTGTTTAGACTCTATGTTGCTAGATTATTGTATTGGAGCTCTGTAAAAGTTTTGAGTTGGGCATCAATAATAAAAGCACGTTCACATGATCCTTGAGCTATGTTAATGGTAATGTTCTTTCTTTCGTATTAATGTTTCTTTGTTTTTCAATACTGTACTTCAGTTTCCCTGATTACAGAGCATAAGTTTTAGATTAAGATATGCTGAGAAAGCACCTTCAGTCTGTCTGTTTTTATTATCTTAATGTTTTCCTCTGAAGTATAACGAAATAATTCTTAACTTCTCTTTAGCTCTACTAAAATTGTTGTCTTAAAGGTTTTCCTTTGAAGTGTAGTTAAATAATTCTTCACTGCTCTTTAGCCTTACTAAAACTTATATCTTTAAAGTTTTCCCTTGTGAATTTTAGTTAAAGAATTCTTAATTGCTCTTTAGCTCTACTAAAATTGTTGTCTTTAAGGTTTTCCTCTAAAGTATAGTTAAATAATTCTTCACTGCTCTTTAGCCTTACCAAAGTTGACATCTTTAAAGTCTCCTTTGTGAAGTTTAGTCAAAGAAGTCTTAAATTCTCTTTAGGTTCATGAAACTAATATCTTAAATGTTTTTCTTTTAAAGTATAGTTAAAGAATTGTTAAATGCTCTTTAGCTTTCACTACCTCCTGTCATATCATATTCACACTGCCAGTAAGAATCATTTTATATAGTTAGCTTCCCTGTGAATGACCTTGAAAAGTTGATGTACAACTCACCCCTTTCTTGACTCCATAGCCCAATGGATTAAACTTCCCATATTCTATATGTCCAACCAACCAAATCAAAAAAACAAAACAATCTCTATAACTAGCCTAAAATCAACATTACAAATCACCAAATTTAAATCCTAATATCGTAAAGATACAGAGAGAAACCTCTTTGAGCTCAGGAAGGCTAGGTCCTGGACTCCAAAGCGGTTTGATGTTGTCCTCTTCTACTTGTTCTTTCCAATCTTACAAATTACAGAGGGCTAACAAGGTGCACAGGATGTGGACTATTATCTCTCAACAGATGGCTTGATGAGATTTAGGGATAGGATATATGTGTCAGACAGTAGTGAGATCAAGAAGACTATTTTGAGAGAGTTTCATGTGAAACCATATTCAAGTCACCCAATATACCAAATGACATTGACAACATTGAATAATTTTTATTATTAGTTGAATCTGAAGAAGGATGTGGCAGATTTTGTGGCTAGATGTTTGGATTGTCAGTAGGTAAAGGCAGAGTGTAAGCATCCAAGTGGACTAATACAACCGATTTTGATTCCAGAGTGGAAATGGGAGATCATTTCCATGGATTTCATCACATGTTTTCCGAGGACATATAGAAAGCATGATTCCATCATGGTTTTGGTGGACAGGTTGACTATCGTAGCACACTTCATTCCAGTGAAGATTATGTATTCAACTAGTGATGTGGCATGGGTGTTCATCAGATATTTGGTCATATTGCATGGTGTTTCGAAGAATACTTTGTCAAATAGGGATGCAAAGTTCATTTCCAAGTTTTGGAAGGAGTTGTTTGCAGGTTTAGTTATACAGTTGGCCTTCAGTACAGCTTATCATCTGCGGACAGAGAGGGTCAATAGGATATTGGAGGACATATTAGGGATGTATGTGATGCATCAACAGATGAGGTGGGAGGAGTACCCTCCATTGGTTTAGTTTCCTTACAACAATGGTTACCAGGAATCATTTAGGATGAGTCAGTTTGAGGCACTGTACGGGCGGAGGTGTAATACTTCCATCAGTTTGAGTGATCCAGTGAACAGGGTATTGATTGGACCGGGCATGTTAACAGAAATGGAACAGGGAATGTGATATAAAAGAATCAAAAGGCAGCACATGACCTAAATAAAATTTATGCAAATCAAAACAAGTTTAAGGAGTTTCAGGTTGGGGAAGAGGTGTATATGTGCGTCAAGCCTAAGAAGGGCTCCTTATGTATTGGATCATCTACCAAGTTGTCACCTCGATATTGTGGACCTTTAAAGATTCTTGAAAGGATTGGACCAATAGCCTATAGACTTGCACTGCCTCACACAATGAAACTCCATGATGTCTTCAATGTATCATTTCTTAAGAACTATGTTAAATATGTTGATCATGTGATTCATTGGTATGTATTGTAGGTGGATCCAGATGGAGAATTCCACTCGGAACCTCAATGTATATTGCAGAGCAAGGTGCTCATGATTTGGAACCAAGGAATTGAGTAGTTTAAAGTGTAGTGGAAGCACTTTGGGCTTAATGAAGCTACATGGGAGATGGCGGATCAGATGTGAGCTATGCATCCTTTGGCGGATCAGATGTGAGCTTGGCATCCTTCTCTACTCATTGGTTGAGCGAATATCCTTGATATACGTTTTTGTATATGTTTTGATGTGATGTTTTTGGTATATGTACATATGTATATGGATGTAAATATTGTCATGAGCTATATTATAAAGCTCCAATAAGCAGTATGGGTGTCATGCTGTTATGTTGTCATGATGGTTTGCTTCTTAGCAGGTTGATCATTGTAAATACTGCAACGAGCTAACTTATAAAAGTTCATGGGAAATATTTTTTTTTTCGGTGGTCTTACTAGTTTTAGGTGTCATTGAACACCGTGGACGGTGTTCCCCCAATGGGGGATGGTTTTGTAACAGTCCTGGTGAAAAACTCCATGTAATAAAAGTTAATAGAGTCAAAATAATAACAACGATTGTGCGACACTTATTCCAAGTTAAATGTTGCACAAAACATCTTAGTGTGGGTTTTCATTTCAATTATTATGGATAAGGAAATTGGAAAAGGATTTGGAAAGGAAAAGTGGTGTTTAATGGCATTTCGTTACGAAAATAATGGAAATTAAAAGAAAATGAAGGTGAAAGGTCATAGGTTGCATGTGAGGAGGAAAATGAAAGAAAGTAATGGAAATTAAAGAACATAGAGGCCTCATTAATAAAAGGGCTTATGAGGATTAATTGGTATCTTTTTTCAATTCAATTTTGGAGCTCTCTCTCTATTTTCTCTCCCTCACACTCTTGGACACTTAAATTTTTCTTGGAGCACTTTAGCATTGGATCAAGAAAAGCAACGAAGGAAAAGAGGAAGCAAAAGATCAAGCAAGGAAGAGAAAGATAAAGCAGCTACAACGAGTCTACTTGCAGGTATCGATTTGCATGTTTGATTTCCTTGCTAGATATGGCATGCATGTTTATGCATGTGTGTTCTTGGTTCTCTTGTTGTTATTGGCATGGATTTTTCTAGGTGTGACAATGTGCTTCAGCGTTGCGTTGTCATTTCTGGATAGCCATGGTGTGATGGGGTTCTCATGTTTTGGTTAAGCTGGATTGTCGGATGGATTCGAGACTAAGTGAGGTGGATATCTGAAATAAAATAACACATGGCCTACTGATCCCTAAACCAGACTGTGGATTATGGTAAAACCATTTGACTAGTAACCCTGAACCGGATTGTGGGTTATAGTAAAGCAAGGTATTGTGTGCCTCGATGGACCTAGGAATCCTCAACCGGTGAATGGCGAGATATACAGTAAGGCCTAGAGTTGGGTACCCTTGATCAGGCCTAGGAATCCTTGGCCAGTGAATGGAGGGTTATACGGTAAATCTTGGAGGGTAGTGTCTTGATTATGGTTTAGTGATCCGTGGATCGGACTATGGATTGTGGTAAATCCTAGAGACTAGGAGGCAGTAAAATTTCTTAGGGTGTAGGTGGAGAAATACGGTGGCATCCATGCTTGTTTAGGGCCTAGTGATCCGGTGTGGATTATGGTAAAGCTTGGTTCTATTGATGAGGGTGAGGTGGTTTAGCTTCGGAAATCCCTGGTTAATTTTTTTTTGTTTTTAGTCCCACATTCATGCTTGGAATATGGCATGGGGACGATTGGCTGAAGAGATATTTGGTTCAGCCAATCTATGGTCGAGTGGAATGTGTATGTCCCAAACCTGGTTGGCTTTTGCATTCATTAATAAGAGTTCATTTCCTTGGTTATTTTTGTGCAAATGTATTGGTTGATATGTGGCATTTATGGTTGTTGTATCATTGTTATTTATGTTGTTTATATGTTGGTTATGAGTATGTTTTATAATAGTGATGATGTATATATCTCATCATGTTTTGATTTATAAATGAATTAACAACGAATATATGACCTAATAGATGATAGTGCAGTTAATGTGATAATTCATCGGTGCTTCTTAGTGATTCTCGGATAACTATGAGACCCCTATGCTCAAATTTGTTATTTGACCTGTAGAATGCATATTTTTGACATGTTTGACGAAATATGTGTCATGGCTAGTAGGGGTCCATTCAAGTCCTTATTCAAGTATTTTCATTTGTATCATTGTTTACTTTTCATTCCTGAAAGTTTCATGGAGTTCTGGGCAGCGGCCCAAGTCTTGGCCATGAAAATGTGGCACAGAATACGAGGTCATTGGCACTGAACTAGCAGGAAGAGTCCCCAGTCGCAGGCATGCCCTTTTTGTTGGAGCAACTAGAGGGTCACAGTGGCATGCATTCCCATGTCATGGGAGTGACTGAGGCTCTAGGTCAGTAAAATGCTAGGTTGTATCAATGGTTGATCACCTGGAAGGGTCGAATGGATCCAGAGGGTTTTGTAGCATGTGTAGAAGGTTAGATTGGTTGTTTTGTCGGTTCCATTTCCTTAACTGTACAGGGGATTTTATTCAGATCATAGTAGACCTTCGTCACATGTTTACCCCAGCGGACCAGTTAACTTGGGTAAATGTGGGAGGAGGGTGTTACAATCTCAAATAAGGTTGGAGGTCTCTTCTATTTATATAATATGGAGAGGGGTTAAATTTGTCTAACTAACCCCAAGCTGACCTTCACAAATTGTACATGTGATCCAGGGGATCAGTGAAATGCTCAAAATTCAAAGTGTTCAAAAGTGCTTGAAACTGGTGCCAAAATGAATATATCGTCACCCTGAATCCAATGCAACTCGTTTCACTAAAAAATCAATATAGTATGCCTCTGATATCGTGTTCTGGCCATTTTTTCAAACAACTAAAATTTTTAAATTTGGGTTGCAGGTACGCCCAGTTGGAAAATCGTACACTGATTAGGCATGTGACTGGGCAAATTGACTATATATTTTCAGGTCAGTGGTTGGTTGACAAGTGTCTCATTTTGGTTCGCTTGTTAATGGTGGTTTTTTATTGGTTAAGGTTCGACCAATGGTGGAGAGCCACGTGGGCCAATTGTTGGCTGCCACGTGGTCTCCTGATGGGGTATTAAAATTTTGTATGGGCCAAACAGGGCCTTTGGGATGTTCGAACCGACAACCTATTGAATGGAAGCACAGAGCTCCACCACTTTGCCACGAGTGTTTCTTGTAATACATAGGGTATGACCCCTATTTAGACTTTAATGGTTTTCCCATTGGGGGTCGGGGTCAGGGTTAACTCCTGGATCCCGGTCGACCACAACCCACGATATCGCAATTCAGGGTAGCTAGGGGCGCGGGGTTAACCCCGCCTCAAACCATTTATTACGATACCATACCATAGTTTGATGGCAGGTATGAAATCCGACGGAGTTACCATAGTCCAACCAACGTGTAACCACAGTTATGGAGCGGGTTAAGTTTAAAGTTATGGCGCACAATTTGAAAACCAAACCGCAGTCACACCACCTAACCACAACTAAGTGCAAGGTTTAATTATAGAATGGCACAAGTTTTGATAACCCGAAACCACATTTGCAACAACCAAACCGTGGTTCAGGTGAAGTACAGTTAAAAAAAATGGCGTGTTTTTTCAAACAGCCCTAAAATCAACGGCTATGAAAGCGCCACGTGGCACAAATATGTCATTTCTTCAGGGTTACCATGTATTTAAAGAGGTGACAATTTGCACTTGAACTGACGTGAATCTCGCCGGTGCTGGGCAAATTTTTTGCTCCACATTGTCGAAAAGTGCGGAAAAATTAGGATGCTTTGCAGGTGGGTGAAAAGTGTATCACAGTTAGCAGAGAAATTGTTCTAGGGCATAACTCAATCAATTTTTGACCAATTTGAGTGCAGAAAGAGCCCAATTTGGGTTTTTGACTATTCTGGAGCCATTAGAGACAATATTTTTGCATTCTAAGCACTGAAAGTTCACGTAAACACATATTTTTTAGCATAATGAAAGAGGCCCAACAATGGAAGTTAGACCAAGAGATGTAGCTCGGGAGGGGTGAAATCCTTCATCATTTTGTTGTCTTGTGTTTCTATTATGGTATTATTGTCTCTGTTTATTGCTGCAAAACTAAGTTTAAAACTTAATTTATGTGTTATGGAAACTTTTCTAATTGCATAAAAAACATAAATTTTCACATGCAAACTTTTCTCAAAACCTTTAATTTTTCTAATACAGATCATTTTAGTATCAGAGCTTTGTTTCTTTGGTATTATTGAGGTTTCAATTCTGTTGCAAGTGTTTTTTATGCCTACAATTTTGAATCTCAAAAGGGGAGAATGAAAACTTGTGGCATCAAGTCCTCAAGCTAATTCAAGGAGAGCACATTTGACAAAATCTCCACCACAAGTTGCACCTCAAGTTTCACCAAAGGCCTCACCAGTCATGGCACATGAAGGAGAGCTTGAAAATATGTCTGAGGATGAGAAGACTTTCAGAAAATCATTCTTTGAAATGACTGAGATGGTAAAATTTCTTTATGAGGAGAGGAATTCAAGGTTGCAAAGTAAGAGCTCAAATCCTCCAAAAGGAAATGGAGAAAATGGAGAAAAACCTCCAAAAGGGAATGGAGAAAATGGTGATAAACCACCTCTAGCTCCAAATTCTCTTCACCTTAATATCCACCTCCATCTTCACCATCATCATCTTCTACATCAATCCCTTCACAAACACCTCCACATTCTCCAAAGGGGCGTGGTAAAAATCCATTTTTAAATCTTGACAAAATGTTTGAATTTCCTATGTATAATGGAGAGGTAAATGCTGAGAAATTAGATAATTGGGTTCATCGGCTTGAAGTGTACTGCAAGATACAAAGGATCAAAGATTATGAGACCAAGATTCATCTTGCTTCATTAAGTTTGGAAAGTGCACAACTCATTTGGTGGGAAACCAAAACTCAAGAGGATATCAAGAAAGGAAGTAAGATCATAACTTCTTGAAATGATTTTGTGGCTGCATTAATAAGACAGTTTTATCTTTTAGCATACATGTAGAAAGCTATAATGGAATGGCAAAACTTTAGGCAATTAAAGGGTCAAAGTGTGCAAAGTTATACGCAAGAGTTTAAAAGGAGAGCATTGATTTTGGGTGTAAATTTATCCTCTCAAGACACTTTACTCAAATACATTAGAGGTTTACATAGCTACTTGAGACACACAATTCTCATGTTTAATACTACAAATTTAGATGAGGTTTGTGTACATTAAACACATCTAGAAGCAAGAGGGAAGAATCTTCCACAAGAGGGTAGAAAAAATCCATTTAAATGTGGAGATAAAGGAATGGGAAAATCAAAGGAAAAGGGAAGAACAATGCTTCCATCAAGGAGCCACATGCAACCACTGTTCAAAATAAGGTCATGATGAGGACCACTATTGGAAACTTCATCCTGAGATGAGACCCAAAAATTTTAACAACTAAGGAAAACAAAAGACAGATGCAACTACACAACATGATTTAGGATCTTATTCGGGAGATGAAACAAAGGCCACAGCCATGGAATTGAAAGGTAAGGACTCCGTTGCAAGTACTAGTTCTTTAAATAACCTCAATGAAACTCAAAATGACCATGAAATAATAGAGTTTTTCCATATTAGAGTTATCTCAAAACATATAAAAATAAAAATAAAAAAAAAATAGGCATTCTATTGATAGTGGCTCACAAGAAAACATCATTTATGAAAAAATTGTCAAGAAATATAATTTGGAAACCAATTTTCATCCTAAACCTTATCCTTTAGGTTGGGTGTGTGACAATGCAAAGTTGCAAGTAACTAGAAAATGCAAACTGAAATTCGCCATTACTGCAAACTTCATTGATGAGATATAACTTCATGTAGCTCCATTAGACATGTGTGGTATTGCTTTGGGAAGCCCATATCTTTATGATAGGAAATCCATTTTTCATCACCATGAAAAAAACTATCATTTGTTTAAAGATGGTATTGAGTAAATTGTTAGAGCACAACATAAGGAACTAAACCTTTCACTTTTGAATGCTGGAAAAATGAAGAGGCTTGTTAACTCTAGAAAGAATTTTGTACTTTTTATGATCAAGCCCAAGAATGATATTGAGAATAAAACCTTTCAAGGATGTGAAACAAAGTTAAAATCTGATTTGATTGAGGTTGTTAACCAATATGATGAGACGTTTTAGGATCCTAAAGGATTGCCTCCTAAAAGAGAAATCCAACATGAGATCCAATTGCAGCAAGATTGTCATCTTCCTAACATTGACATGTATAGGATTTTAGTGATGGAAAATTCAAAAATTAAGAAACAAATCCAAGATTTTCTTGATAAAGGGATCATTTGACCAAGCACATCGCCATATGGATCACTTATTGTTTTAGTGCCAAAGAAGGATGGTACATGGTGCATGTGTGTGGACTTCCGTGCATTGAACAAGATTACGGTAAATAAATGTTACCCTCTTCCTATAATAGATGATTTACTTGACCAATTGAAAGATGTTATGTATTTCACTAAGTTGGACTTGAGGAGTGGCTGTCATCATATTAGGATTGTTTAAGGAGACATATGGAAGATAGCATTCAAAACAAAGCAAGGTTTTTTTGAATGGTTGGTTATTCCCTTTAGGATTTGTAATGCTCCTTCTATATTCATGCGGGAAATGAATGATGTTTTAAGGCCTTTTCTAGATGATTTTGTGATAGTCTACTTAGATGACATATTTATTTTCAGTAAGTCCTGTGAAGAACATGTCATGCATGTCATACAAGTGTTAGATATCTTAAATAAGGAGCAAATTTTTTTAAAGATGTCGAAATGTAAATTTGGGAAAACTTCTTTAATCTACTTGGGTCATATTGTTGGAGGAGGTGAGTTGAAAATATATCCTTCAAAGGTCAAAGTCATTTTGAATTGGTCAAAACCCAAGACTGTGACAGAGGTTAGAAGTTTCTTGGGAGCAACACAATATTGGAGAAAGTTCATTTCTACCTTTTCTTCCATGACAACTCCATTGCATGCATTGACAAGTGTGAAGCAGGTTTTCAGTGGAGAGGCAAACAACAAAAAATATTTGATGCATTGAATGAAAATATCAGTTCAACACTTGTACTTGCACTTACTATCTTGAGACAATCATTTGAGATACAAACTTATGCAAGTGACTATTTCATGGGTGCAGTCTTGATGCAACATGGTAAGCCAATTTTTTTTCATTCAGAAACTTTTAATGGTGTAGTGATTAACTATCCTACATATGACAAGGAATTGTATGCATTGGTGCAAAGTGTGAAAAAATGAGAACATGGGTTTTATACAACAATTTCACTTGGTGATAAGGCATAAGAAATGTATCTATAACAAGGTTGCAGCTGTTCTTTCTAGACCAGTTGTTTGTGCATCCATTATTCTTAAGAATAATTATGTCATGCATGAGAGCTATGTTGAGAAATATTCTTTAGATAATGATTTTAAGGATGTATATGCAACTTTGTGTCAAGGTAACCACATAGAAGAATTGGATTATCATGTGCATGATAACTTGTCGTATCATCTTAGCAACCTATGTATTCCACAGGGAGAGAGAGACAACATCATAAGGGAAGTGCATACTTCTCTTATTGCTGGTCATTTCGATGTGATTAAGACAATGGAAAAATTATAGAGGCATTGTTACTGGCCTCGTCTGCTTGAAAGTGTGTCACGATTTGTAAGAGGATGTTCTTTATGTGTTTTCAGTAAGCCTTGAAATAGAAATTTTGGATTGTATACACCACTTCCATTACCTTCCCATCCATGGGAAAGTGTTTCTATGGATTTTGTAGGAGGTATACCTATGTCTAGGAGAGGTCATGATTATCTTTATGTATTTATGGATAGGTTCAACATAATGTGTACTTTGATGCCTTGTAAAAAGAAAGCTACAACTAAACAGAATGCACAGTTGTTATTTCAGAATGTATGGGTACAGTTTGGATTTCCCACATCCATTGTTAGTGATTGAGATTCTCGCTTTGTCAGGAAATTTTCGTCAAGATTGTGGGGACTCATGGATACCAAATTGAAAAATAGCATAGCATTCCATCTGCAAACAGGTGGTCAGAAAAAGGTGGTGAACATAATGGTGATACATCTTCTTCTTAGTTATTGCAGAAAGAATCCTAAGTTGTGGGGTGAACATTAGCATATTCGGCATGCTTACAACCGAGCCAAGCATTCATCGCCTCAAACATCGCCATTTGAGGCATGCTTGGGATACTTGCCCAAATCTCCTTTATATTTTATCTTTGGGAAATATGTTGCTATTGATGGACAGGTGACATCAATAAAGCCAAAAGATTCATTGAACGTGTTCAATTGGTACATCAAACAGTTCAAGAACAGTTGGAAAAGAGTCAAGACAAGTACAAGACAAGACATGATAAGCATCGTGTGGACCACGGTTTCCAATTCGGTGATGAAGTTTGGCTTCAAATTAGCAAAGAGAGACTCCAAGGAGAAGGTGAAAAACTGAAACCAATTTTATATGGTCCATTCAATATTTTGGAAAATGTTGGTAATAATGCCTTCAAGTTGGATTTGCCTTCATATATGCAAATTTATGCAGTTGTTAATGTTGATAATTTGAGATTGTATGAGCCTCCTTTGATTTAATATCAAGGAGAGAATGTTCACATTCCTTCAATTGAATATTTCTCTCTTGAATATCTTCAAAAATTGCAGCAAGACACCATCCTTGATAGGAAAAAAAGGACTTCAAAACAAGGGAACGTGGACTACTTTCGAATGAGTTTCAAAGGGACAAATCCAAGAAAATCCAAATGGATTGAGATTGGAAGGGTGACGAAACTATACCCTCATATGTTTTTTTAAATGCTCAAAATTCAGAGTGTTCAAAAGTGCTTGAAACCAATGCCAAAAAAAATATCTCGTCGCCTTGAATCTAACGCAACTCATTTCACTCAAAAATGATATTTTATTCTTTCGATATCGCGTTCTGACCATTTTCTCAAACTACTAAAATTTTTAAAGTTGGGTTGCATGTACGCCCAGTCAGCAGTCCGTGTGCTGACAAGGCATGTGACTGGGTGGATTGAATGTATATTTTCAGGCCGGCGGTTTGTTTACAAGTGTCTCATTTTGGTTCGCTCGTACATGGTGGTTTTTTATTGGTTAAGGGTTGACCAATGGTGGAGAGCCACGTGGGCCAATTGTTGGCTGCCACGTGGCCTTCTGATGGTGTATTAAAATTTTGTATGGGTCAAACAGGGTCTCCTAGAGGTTCGAACCGCGGACCTACCGACTAGAAGAATAGCACTCTACCACTCCGCCACAAGTGTTTCTTGCAATACATAGGGCGCAGCCCCTATTTAAAATTTAATGGTTTTCACATTGGGGGTCGAGGTTGGGGCCGGGGTTAACCCCTGGCCCCCAGTCCACCCCAACCCACGATACTGCAGGTTAGGGCAACCAAGAGCATGGGTTTAACCCCGGATCCAAACCATATATTACGATACCATACCATAGTTAGATGGTAGGTATGAACTCTGGCGGAATTACCACTATCCAACCAATGTGAAACCACGGTTCTTGAGCGAGTTAAGTTTAAAGTTATGGCGTGCAATTTGAAAACCAACCGTAGTTACACCACTGAACCACAGTCAAGTGCAAGGTTGAGTTATGGAATGGAGTTGGTTTTGATAACCCGAAACCACAGTTGCAACAACCAAACTATGGTTCAGGCGGAGTACAGTTAAAAAAAAATGGTGTGTTTGTTCAAACGACCTCGAAATCAACGGCTATGAAAGTGCCATGTGGCCCTGATCTGTCGGTTCGTAGGGGTCACCACGCATTTAAAGAGGCGACAATTTTCACTCGAACTGGCGTGAATCTCGCCGATGCGGGGCGAATTTGTCGCTTCATGTTGCCGAAAAGTGCGGTAAATGTAGGAGGCTTTGCAGGTGGGTGTGAATTGTAGCACAATTAGCAGAGAAATTGTTCTAGAGCATATCTCAGTAAATTTTGGATCAATTTGAGTGCAGAAAGAACCCAGCTAGGGGTTTTTTACTGTTCTGGAGCTATTGGAGATAGTATTTTGCATTTTGGACATTGCAAGTCCATATAAACACATATTTTTTATCACAATGAAAGAGGCTCAACATTGGAAGTTGGACCAAGAGATGTAGCCCAGGAGGGGTGAACTCCTTCATCATTTTGTTGTCTTGTATTGATGTTTTGGCATTATTGTCTCTGTTTATTGCTGCAAAACTAAATTTAAAACTTAATTTATCTGCTATGGAAACTTGTCTAATTTCATTTAAAAAAAAAATCATTTGCAAATTTTCCTCAAAACCTTCCAATTCTTCTAATACAAATCAACATGTGTGGGCTTGACTTCAAAAACATATTACTCTTTGTCCAAATTTAGTGATCCTTAGGTCAATTTTGGTCCTCTAAAGAACAGGGATTCAATCCAATAATAATCTTCTTCAAATGATCATCCCAAAGTTGAATTTGGCCCTAGTTGCACATTTTAACACTCCCACTCATCTAGGGATAATTCCACCTACCAATATTCATCCATCATCATGCCATTTGGATCACCATGTACTATCTCTGGATCTCATCTCATTTTTGCTAAAGATTGATATAGATAGTAAGAAGGATCTATTGAGAGTGAGTCACAAGACATTGTCACTCTCCACTGACAAAAGTCAATCCACCTAACCAGGTGTAGAACCCAAATCATACTTTATCATGAGTGATCAAGTTGTTGAAAAACATGCATCCTAGACATAGGGAGTACAATAGTACAAGATACGTCCATATGTAGTGTTATGGTCCCTATCCACTTTTCCCATCTCATTGGCCAGATGAGAGGTACTTACCAAGAGTATTGGACTACATGGGTAGGATTTATGTTGGGGCATCCATAGGAGAAGGTGAACCACTCATCTTATTCATATGTGATAGGATAAGGTGAACCACTCATCCTATGCATATGTGATCAATAATAGGGGAAGGTGAATCACTAACCCTACACACATATCAATCACCATAGGGGAAGGTGAACCCTATGTGTCATCTGCCACTATATATGTATATATCATACTGGGTATATAATCACAGGGGAAGGATGAACCACTCACTCTGTACATAGTGAACCAATAGGGGAAGGTGAACCACTCACCCTCGCATAGCTCCAAGAAGTACCCCAGGCCCATAGGAGCTCCCAGAGCTCAATGTTCAACTGGGACCCTCATAGTAGGTTCGTTCCATTACTCCTAGCCTCTCTCTAAAGGAAGATAAAGTTGACCTTACCAAGAGGCTTTGTAAGGATGTCAGTAACCTACTCATCTATCCTAAAATGATGTAGCTTGATTGCTCCCTATTTCCCATATTAATGGCACCTAATGTCAATATGCTTTGAGCAGTCGTGGAATATGAATTCTCTGAAAGACAAATCCCACTCTAATTATCGCAATATACAACGATGGTTTCTAGCATGTGCTTAAATGGCTCACTAAAGATCTTCCTAAATCAAATGGATTTGTAATAAGCCATGCTTGTTTCTTTATACATTTATCCTCAACAGTGATCCTAGAGCGACATACTTCAGTCTTTAACTCATCCACCAAATAAAAGTGGATCCCAAGAGATATAGCACCTAAATGTGCTATTTCCATTCACCACACTACCAACCCAGCCAACATCAAAATATCCATGGAATCTTAGATTCCTGGAAATCTACCTCAGACCATAGTTAATTGTATCATAGATATATCTCAATAAGAAGCTATCCAATATATGAGGCCTAACCATAAATTGTCTCAGAGTCTATGTAGCAAGGTATATGTATGATCGGGTTTTTAACAAGAACACTAAGCCCCCCACAATTTGTCTATATTTGGATCAACTACTTTTCCATTTTTTTGTAGCTTTAAGCCTAAGAAGTAGTACATCAAGGCTAGGTCTTTCATATTTACTTTAAAAGTCAACTCCCTCATACATTGATAAATGAGAGGATCATCATTTGTTAGACATATATCATCAATATTTGCATCTTAACAAACAAATCATCATAGCTCGACCATAACTCCCTCTCAATATCAAGAATGTGACATTGCCCAAAACATAACCATCGAGGTATCTGCAACTTGCTACCTTTCGTATCATTAATCCTTTGGTCCATGTGTCAAAGTCGTCCAATCATAATCATATAGTTTCCATGCAACTTCTCAAGTAATAGAGATATATCGAATCATCACCAGAGTCATTAGATCATAATCAACGTTCATGTAATGCCTTCATCAACATCCTTTGACATGGTCTTCCTTCATGCAATAATCATTGGGTAAGAAGAGACATCAAGAAATTCTACTAGGGATTCTATAGTTCCCTCTAAAGACTTACTTCAGTTGGTCATCTAGCCTTCAACAATGTGCTATGTGGCAACTTCTAGGATGCTTGCTTCAATTCGGAGAGAAAAACTCAGAAAAATCATCATGGTCCTTCTTCAACTGGGGCGAAGAAATCCTCCTATGAGATTATCCAAAACCAACTGCTTTATTTATTCATTGCTAAATGACTACTACCAATCCATTATAAATTCCTTTGATGATCCATACAGTCTAGATTTATACTCCACAAGTTGGCTCTCTGAGAAAGATTGCATTGAATGACTATATATGTCTAAGGTTATGCACATTTACCACACCTTATTCTCTTCATCTAGCTTCAGTGATCTTCTTCCAAATATGGATTTCATGTATATATAATTGAGGCTTTTAAGTATCTAGACCTGTAGAATAGGACTGTGATTTCTTTGAGGTATAGTGACCATAGATCAACACCCTTTTATTGTTCAAGCTTCAAAACTATTATTCTCTTCGACATGAGTCTCGGCTCCTTATTTCCAAGGTAACTAATGTCACTCTTCCAACGTTCAATTTGGACACGAGATATTTTTAGTGTATCATTATTCAAGAGTTTGACTTTTTGTTCAAGAGGGACTTAGTCTTGCAAACACAAGGTATCATATACAACAATTCGGGCTCTAGACTCAGATTTGCGCTACTTTGTCAAGCATTAGAGAAATTTCCATGTCTAAAATGGGCCTCAAAACAAAATTGTACAACCAAAATCAACTTTATAAGGAACAATAGGATTCAAGATGATGATTTCAACCATGGGGGATGATTCACCATTTTTGGAGTAAAAAAGTAAAAATTACTTTTTCTACTCATATTTTCAACTTATCTCCCTGTGGTTTTACTATAGTGGAGCATTCAATGCATCCACACACACATTGGAGATGCCAATGAGTATTGCGAATTCAAGGCAAGGCAAGGTCAAATTCATTCAGGGTTCTTCTTTAGCAAGGATTGCGCAGTGGAGGCGGGCTGTCAGGAGGCAAGAAAATGGTGCATAGATATGCAAATTTCTGCATGACAGTGTGTGATGATTGTATATTGTACTGAGAACTCTATGAGCTGAGCTTTGTATGAGATTGTTACATTTTCCATTAATATACATAATATATGATAGTTGGGGTTTTTAGCTTTAAGCTTTCCTGCTAAAACATCTTGTTATGTGCAATTGATTTTTCTCCATATGTGTTTTGCAATTGACGATTT
This sequence comes from Pinus albicaulis, assembly GCA_034641835.2. Taxonomy (NCBI): domain Eukaryota; kingdom Viridiplantae; phylum Streptophyta; class Pinopsida; order Pinales; family Pinaceae; genus Pinus; species Pinus albicaulis. The sequence goes on along the minus strand of CM076575.1, from coordinate 1,874,910,750 downwards.
AATTTCCGCAAAGAATTAAGTGGAAGAATTATGTATTTAAAATATAATTTAATTGTCGGGACGAGAGTCCGTAATTCTACGCATTGCTTATAAATTTCTACATGGTATCGCAGTGTAGTATTGATCACCGAAGATTGCAATATTGAAGCGATGTTTTGTGCCGGTGGACAATTCGAATTTGCTTGGCAAGAATGTCTTGGTGCGATGGTTGAGGAGTAAACATTAAAAATGGCATTCAATGTGTTACCATGAGTATGCACTCGAGGGCGGCTTGAACTACATTGCATGGAAGGGTAGGATGCATGTGGGAAGAAGATACGGGTTTTCTGAAGGAGTTCATCGATAGCGATGTTCTTAAGCCCACTTCAGCGGATACTGCAGTACTAGACGTATGGCAAAAGAAAGTAGCAAGGGCGAGGAGGATTCTGCTGGAAGGTGTGAAAGACCATGCTGTGTCAAACCTTCATGTTAGAGCCACTCCATTTACAATGTGGAAGGCTTTGGCAGATCTTTTCCAAAGCTATAGCGACCATAAGAAATTGGCGCTAAAGGATAAACTCAAAAAAATCAAGATGGAGAAGAATGAAACTATTCTTGTATACTTGAAAAAAAATTTCCAATGCAGGGATGAGCTTGGGAGTGTAGGAGTCAGTGTTGCGGATGATGACTTGGTGAGCTTGGCTCTCCCTGGGATTCCGAATAGTTGGCACAGCTATCAAGACTCTGTCAATGGACAGGAGAAACTGTCGGATTGGGAGCGACTGTGGTCGAATCTAGTGCAGGAGGAGATAAGGCGGACCACCAGGGATGGATCTTCATCAAAGAATGATGATGAAGAGGATTGTGCTTTGGCTGCCAAGGTTAAGAAGAATAAGGGGAAGAAATTCCATTCTAGATCTGAGGCCGGTGAAGATGGAAAGGAGCACAACATGTCCAAAGTGAAGTGTTTTCACTGTCACGAGTTTGGACATTTTGCCACAAATTGTCCACATAAGAAGAAGAAAAATATGGTTGCTGGAGCTGCAGCTGGTGAGGCTCTTGCCTCACAATTTGAGCTTGAATTCTCATTGATCACATGCATGGTGTCTAGTGCATTGGGATTGGGGTGGTACTTTGATAGTGGTGCTTCCTTTCACATGACGGGAGATGAGAAATTGTTCAGTGCCATGGTGGAGAAAGATCTCCAGATGCATGTTGAGTTGGGCGATGATGGACGATACAGTGCGACTGAAATTGGTACCATTACCTTTCAGAGGGCGCCAGGTAAACTCTTTCATTTAAAATATGTTGTGCATGTTCCAGGTTTAAAGAGGAATTTAATCTCAATCGCAATGTTAGAGGATAGAGGCTATGATGTTGCCTTTAGTGAAGGAAAAGTTTTCCTATGACACAAAGCAACAGGGCAAGCCAAGAAAGTTGGGATTCGAGTTAAGAATCTCTAAAGACTTGAAGTAGATGGGATTTATACAAATTTTCCTACTGTTGGGAAGTGTGATAAATCCATGCAATTGACCCTTAAGAGGGATCATGATTGCATGCTGGTAAGAGTGAACCTTGGGATGTGGAACAGCCACAAGATGAGGATCATGGAGTGGGAGCAACCACTCATGGAGAGAAATCTCGTGCCAGATGGGCAAAGGGAGTGCATGCATCTATACCACCAGGTAAGAGGTGGGGTGACACGCATGAGTAATCCCAAGAAGAGATTTATGGGCAGGATTCATTGAGATGGTGTGGATCTCATGAATTGAACCTAGCTACGGGGTGCCCACAGCGCAAAGCAGAGGCTTGATCGCTGGAAGGAAAATTGATGCGTTGAGATCAAAGTGATGTTGTCGGACACCGGGAGTGCCGATCGCAGTTGACAACAAGCAAGAGTGCATGGGTGCAGAGTGCAACAACGCAGTGGTTCCTGAAGACATGTGTCGTAACTAAGAAAAATTCAGAAGACTTTGATGACAGATGCATTATACTGATTCAATTGTTTGGAGGCCTTTTGATTTTGGAAGTGTTGCATGCAAGAGTTGCAGGGCGGATGCATTCAGTTGCAGGGTGCTTGCAAAGGTTGTAGGGTGAATGCATGGAGTTGCATTTCGCATGCAAAGACAACCCTTTCTTGTTAAGAGGGAGTGTTGAAGATTGTAACAAGAAACAGTGAAAGTGGCATCTAGAAACATCATTCCATGATCCTAGTGAAAAATAATCACCTAAACTAGGTGGGGCCCACACAGGCTATTTTTTAGGTGTATGTCTATTTTTAGAATGGTGAGAATATCTTGAAACTAGAAGGATGTTGATTCTATATGGTTGAGAAAATTATATCTTTGGATGAATTTCTATTTTTAGAAAATGGGTGAAGTCTATTTATAGATCGCTAATCTAAAAATAGAATGTATGTCGATTATTAGCCTCAATAATAATCACATGCTTAATAAACAATAACTTATTCTCTTTGGAGCACTTTATTTCAATGAACAAGATGTGGCACATCAAGCAATGGAGGAATTACTAATACCTAGGGTGGTTGGTGACTCATGCATGAGAACTTCTGCTGTTAAATCGATGTGCTGGCAAGTTGCAATAAGAGTTGAAAGAGTAGTTATGTGAGTTGTTATTTAGTTTAACTCAGTTCAGTGAGTTAAACTCAGTTGTGCTAGTTGTAACTAAACATACACTAGTGATAGATGAGTGAATTAATTATTTAATTAATTCACAAATAGTGTCTTACTTGCAACTGAAGAAATACAACAATTAACTACTTGCATGTCAGATCCAGTGGATACCCAGTGGAGAGATAGGTGAAAGGGTGAGATGGACTATCTGTTGTAACTATAGTGGAGCATTCAATGCATCCACACACACATTGGAGATGTCTATATTGCACAGTCAAGGCAAGGTAAGGTCGAATTCATTCAGGGTTCTTCTTCAACAAGGGATTGCGTAGTGGAGGCAGGATGTCAAGAAGCAGTAAATTGGTGCATAGATATGCAAATTTCTGCATGACAATGTGAGACGATTGTATATTGTATTGAGAGCTCTATGAGTTGACCTTTTTATGAGATTGTTTCATGATCCATTGATATACATAATATATTATAGTTGGGGTTTTTAGCTTTAAGCTTTCCCATTAAACAAATGTGTTTATGTGCGATTGATTTTGCTTCATATGTGTTTTGCAATTGGCGATTTAATTTCTGCAAAGAATTAAGTGGAAGGATTATGTATTTAACATAATTTAATTGTTAGATCAGGAGAGTCTGGTAATACATCACAGTGTTGTTTATAAATTTATACACTCTTCTTAAGAAGGATAGTGGTCATGTTATAGAGAAGAGAGCTAATGAAAATGCCTAGAACTTCAATCTTATATGGAGATGTTTCCTCATAGAGGCAAGGCCTTAATAGGGATATTAATTTGGCCATTCAAACTTTGTGAATAGAACCACTAGGATGTACCAAAAGCTTTCTTTTCTCTGAGAATAAGATTGGTCACCCATATAAAATAAAAATTTTGGATCACTTCATACTTTAGACCTCATATCAGAACTACTTCCTTTGATAAGATGCTCAACCTTGTATGGCTATGTACTACCTCCTAGAATTTCTAACACATCGTTCATGGGTTCCACTCCTTTTTATTTATTTTCATCCACAGGTCAATGACCTAATCACTAATTAGGACTTCCAAAATTCAAATGACATGCTTCCTCTCTCTCTATCATGAAGATTTTAGAGACCCTTTTCTTCTAGAAACATAATCAATACAAATGTGCACTCATATATCGAACATTTATATGGATTCCCTAGGTCTGTTGCAGAAACCTTAGTCCTCTTTAGCACGTGAGAGACAAAATTAGCCCAAAAATAAATCTCCTTTATCCTCCTTCTTCTTCGTTGCCTTCTCCTTCCTCTTCCTTCGCTAGAATGAGTGGTGAGTGACTGTCCTTCAAGTGGGACGAGATCCCTTCTATTTATAGGCTTCTTCAAGGGAAGACGTGGCTCTTCCTTTAGGCCGACTTGTCAGCTGCTAGTTTGACTTAGCATTGAAGGGTATTTCGACACTTTTAAAGACAAAAATAATTTTCTTTACAAGTTACAATGTGCCCAGTGGGGTCTTCAACTTATGACAATGATTGTTTTGACTTCTTGACCTATGACAAATCCTAGAAGCACTCAATGGGTGCTTGACCTATAAAATAAAATACCTCGGAGCATGAAACCCATGCTCCAAAATAATAATAATAATTTTTTCATTTTATAATTTACAAGAATCAAAATTACATTTCATACTTATGAAGACCAAACCTAGTTACAAATTTTTCAACATAGAGCAACCCGATGGTTTTCAGCTGACAGAGAAATCATATTATGTTTGCAGACTTAAGAAGGCTTTGTATGGTCTAAAACAAACCCCTAGATCTTGGTATTCCAAGCTAGATAGCTACCTGAACAAGTGTGGATTCAAAAGAAGAGCAGCTGACAATAACCTATATGTCAAAGAAAAAGATGGAAAACTCGTGGTGGTCATATATGTTGATGATATCATCTTTGCAACTAATTCAGAATTTCTAAACAATGAATTTGCAATTGAAATGAGGGAAAAATTTGAGATGTCCATGCTTGGAGAGTTTTCCTACTTTCTTAGATTGCAAATAGCACAAACCCACAAATGCATATTTATTTCTCAAGGCAAGTATCTCAAAGAAGTGTTGAAGAAATTTGTCATGGAAGACTACACTTTAGTGAGCACTCCAATGGTGATAGGCTGCAAGCTTAGTAAGATGGATGAACCTCCATAAGTGGACCTAACTCTTTAAAGATCCATCATTGGCAGCCTGTTATATTTGACAACTACAAGGCTAGACATCATGCAGGTTGTTGCTATAGTTGAAATATTTCAAGAAGCACCCAAACAAATCCATCTATTAGCAGCCAAAATAATTCTCAAATATCTCAGAGCAACAATGGACTATGGACTCTGGTACCCCATAGGCAAATAATTTTCATTTATTTTTTATATTGATGTTCATTGGGCAGATGATGCAGATGATAGAAAGAGAAAAAGTGGTGGTGCTTTCTTTCTTGGAGAAAGTCTAGTTTCATGGTTGAGCAAGAAGTAAGCTCCCATTTCCTTATCTACCGCTGAAGCATAATATATTGCAGCAGCTTCTTGTTGTACTCAACTAATATGGATGAAGCAAAATTTGCAAGATGTACGAGTGTTTTATGATCTACCAATCCCAATTATGTGTGACAACACAAGTGCAATCAATATGTGAAAGAATCCATTTATTCACTCCAAGGCCAACCATATTCCCATCAAGTATCATTTCTTGAGAGAGCAAGTTGTAGCTCATGTTTTGAAGTTGGAGTATGTACCTACCAAAGAGGAAGTTGGAGATATCTTCACCAAGCCACTCCCCCGAGAACAATTTGAATATTTGAGGCAAATATTGGGAGTTGTGCCTCTTTCCTCCCTCCACTAGCTCTTCCTTTAAAAAGGAATAAGGGTAGTTGTTGCCTTATCATCAAATCAAGGTGAAGCTGCCAGGTCCACAAGGATCAACATGACAGAGAAAGATAGTTGAAATATGGAGCATGGTGACGGGGGAGAATGATAGTGTATTTGACATTGATGTCAAATGGGGAGAGATCTAAAGAAATAAATCAAACAACCAAGGGGGAGTGATCTATTGATCAAAAAATAGCACCAACAACAGATGCCACAGTAGCAGAAACCAGTAAAGAGGTGTGCAATTCAGGGGGAGAAGAAATTAAAAGAGAAAAAGGTGTTTTGTTTGATTTTGGTGTTGCCATCAATGCCAAAGGGGAGAATGTTGAAATATGTTGTCATTGATGGCAATAGGGTGATGGAAACAAAGTGTTTATTGTATTCAAGAGGCAACACAGATGTCTAAGAAGGTTTCAGGGAGCAGATTGATGGAGTAGCATAGCAAAAAAGAGGTGTAGAGCCTTTGGGCCAATTTTGGGGTAGCAAATCATCTCAGGTGAAGGTGTAAGCCACTCAAATGGATAGAGATCGGAAAGAGATTTCCAGGGGTATATAGAAGTCTTAAAATGGCCTCCTAGATTGAAATATAGAGCTAGACAAATATCTATGACCCCAAAGTCAAATAACAAGGTTAAAGGTGTTTAGAGGAGCCTTTGGCGTGCAACCAAAGTTGGCACAAGTGCCAAACCTAGCAACAGAGCGTCTAAGTGAAGCTTCAGGCTTAAGTGGAGGCCACAAAAGCAACATAGAAGTTTTTTATTGACCAGAGGTGGTGCCCACAGTACAGGGTGGCCCCGACGGGCTTACCCCAGAAGGTTCACCTGAGAGGAATCATATTATAGCCCAAGTCTAAGTGACCAGTAAGAAAATGTCAAGCCACATGGCGGCTTTCTGGGGGGTCATTGGAGACAACCCGTTAGTTGGGCTTTGTGGTCCCGAAAGTGGTTTCCCACACAACTGATCGCGCAGATCAATGGTGGAGAGCTGCTCCGGGGGCACCCCTCCCAAAACCACAATCCGCTCAAGAGTGGTGTAAGAGACTAAAGGCTTGAACTCGACGGTCTCCAGAAAAATGAAATAACAAAGGAAATGGTCGCAAAACAAGGCCTCAATAGACCTTTTCTCTCTCCTCCAAGAAGACAGATGGCAACTCATGATTGGCCCAAACAAAAACAAAAAATGACGTCAGTATTAGCCAATAGGAGGTGAACATGTGGCATGCATATATGGCATTTTGTTGGCACCCAAGTGGCCCTTTTTTTGGGTGACAAGTGTCGCCACTTGGAGGACGACATATGGCAGGGGTGACGTTATCCTGGAGGGATCAACCAGCAAAGATTCAATTCTCGACATTTGGCAACGGTGTCGAGTTGTAAAGTAACGGGACACGGTGGTAGTAGACAAAGCAACAACCAATGAACAGAGGGACGGGCAAACCCTACTGTCCATCTCATCTCACTGGATGGATCTTAGCTGGTTTTTAATAGTGTGCAGAAGGGATGCACTGGGCCAGAGGCATCGAGATGACGAGGCGGCTGACTCAAGCCAGAGAGAATTCCTATTGGCTCTTGTTATGGCGGATGGACCCCACGGTACAACTCAACCCACAGGATAGATCCTGGAAGAATTTCAACGGCGTACAAAGAAATGGATGGGAGGAGATCATTGGGACACTGAGGATAGACAACCAAGCATAGCAGCAGCGAATCAAAAGGCGTCAAGGCAGTCCCCACAGGACGGGTAACTAAAGGGGCACACAAACAAAGTGTCGGGATAGAGGGGGCTATGAGCTAAGCGCCCACACAGGGCCCCATGTAACAAGTACGGACTTGGGGCACAGAGGTTATAAAGATTCGCAGAGGCTCTGGGAGCAATGGAGCACTAGCCCCATGGATTGTTTCGCATGGAAACAAAGGGACTAGGAAATAAAGGAGTTATGACCTTTAGGCTAAGGTTTGGTCGCCTCACGAAGGGGTCAGACCAACGGCACGGAGTCGTTAACACAGGAAAATAGACCCCCGACAGGAGCTAAAAGGGCTCAGCACCCAATATCTTAGGTTGTGTTCGTGGAAACCGGTCTTATGGTGAAAATAAGGTAAAGGGTCGAAAGAAAAGGGGCTTAAAAGAAAAAAGGTGAAACTGAAATTTTTTTTACAACAGAATTGGTAGTTAAGCCAACTTAACTACAGACAAAATTAGCAGGTGAACTGCTAAATTTTTTCAAGAGCCAGAATGCATAAAAATAGCATAAATAATCAGTGTAAGTGGCATAAAAGGCAGAGAAGGTTAGTTTAACTTGGATATTAATCCCAAAACAACAAACACAATCCAAAATGACTGAGATGAACAGGACAAAGGAAACAATAAAGAAGCATGCAAGAAATAAAGGAAACTATAAAATAAGGCCTAAGCAAGAAGAATTGAGATATAGTGTTAGAGACAGAGCTTTTGTTGCAGCGAGGTGTTGGTATGGTGTTTTCCGTGATCAGGGATTGTTGAAGTTGTTGGTGGTGACTGAGATAAATTATTTGTTAGAAAAACAGAGAATGCATTCATGATCCTAGTATGGAAATGGATGAAAAATGGGAACGATGAGTGTCTAGCAAGTTGTGCTTGATGATTAGGGATTGGTGCTCTGTTGAAAATGGCAACAAGAAATAGTGAAGGAGGCCTCATGAAACATCTTTCCTGATCCTAGTTTGAAAGTGATCACCTAAACTAGGTGGGGGCCACACAAGTGATTTTTTGTCGAAAAGTCTATTTTTAGACTATGTCTATTTTTAGACATATGGAGCATGGTCTAGGAGTTGCGGGATGATATTCTTGGATGATTGGTCAAGTTGGTAAAAATATATGGACAGCTATTTTTAGACATACAGTTCAAAGTCTATTTTTAGACTTCCTGTCTAAAAATAGGTTAGTCAAATATTATTAGCTCTTAATAATATTTGGGCTATAAACATTATCTTATTCTCTTGGAGCACTTCAGTTTGAGCTACGGATGTGGAACATGCAGCTGACAGAAGGAATTACGCTATTCCTAGGGTTTAGTTGAGCTTTTGCATGGTTGAATTCAGTTAGAACTCATGTGGCAGAGTTTGGTGGAGTTGATGGATCAGTTGATGGAGTTGTGTTCTATTTAACTTAGTTGAACTAGTTGTATTTAGTCTAACTGACAAATACACTAGTGATGAGTGGTGTGAATTAAATATTAATTAATTCACTAATTATTAACTCATAAATCAACTAAAGAACACATCAGTTAACAGCAGTGCATGGATAGTTCAGTGAAGACCAGTGGAAGAGATAGGTGAAAGAGTTGGTTTACTATCAGTTGTGACTATACTCGTGCATGAGATTTGCACACACATTGATTGAGGTTGCCAATGAGGATTGCGCAGTACAAGCCAAGGGGATTCGAACTTGGATCTCATTCATTCCCATCTTGGATTGCGCAGTAGAGGCAGGCAAACAGTGGAGGAGTTTTGAACCCGTGACTTTTTCAAAACTGAACTAGTTTTGTGTGTAGCATTGAGATAGTGCTGAGAGTTGTGAGAGATTTGTGCTATGTATTGTTACATGTTCTCTATCATTATAATATACAGATAGTTGGGGGTTTTCAGCTAATTCTTTCCCCATTACATACTGTGTTGATATGTGTGCTTGATTATGTTTTAATGAGCGCATGCGACTGCTTTCTATTTCCGCATATTGATGATCAATTGTAGAAGAGGTTATGTATTATGCATGAAGCTTAAATAGTGTATAATCAGGATAATCTCGGTGAATAATTCAGCAAATTATTCAAATTTCTACATGGTATCGGAGGTAAAATTGATCATCGGATCTATTACAGTGATTACAATTTATTTCGGTAGACAGAATCTGTAAGCGGGCCAGGTAGCCTCTGGATCCATCCTTTCTCTGAAAGGTGATATATCCAGTAAATGCCCTTACAGTCGATCTCTGCACTAGAAGTAATTTGTTCTCACAGATGCAGAAGCAGTTGAGTTTTGAGCTTGGAATTCAAATTTTGCAGCAATGTTTTCTTGGTGTTGAAGTCAAAATGTCTTATCAAGGATTGCGATTGGAGTATGCTCTTGAAGGCAGCTCGAATTATATTGCATGAAGAGATAGGATGGAGGCGGTGCTCGATGACAATGGGCTGAAGGAGTTCATAGATGTTGAAGTTCCAAAGCCTAGTGATGCAGCCTTGGTTGAGGCTTGGCAAAAGAAGACAGCAACGTGATGAAGGATTCTGTTGGAGGGCGTGAAGAATCACATTGTATCCAGCCTGCATGGAAAAGCTTCTCCATACTTGATGTGGAAAGCATTGACATAATTGTTCCAAAGCAAGAGCGACCAGAGGAAGTTGGCACTCAAAGATAAACTCAGGAAAATAAAGATGGAGAAGAATGACACTATTCTGGTATACTTGACCAAGTTTTTCCACTGCAGGGATGAGCTTGGGAGTGTAGGAGTTAGTGTGGATGATGAGGAGCTGGTGAGCTTGGCTATCCTCGGGCTTCCGAAAAGTTGGCATGCATATCAGGACAGTGTCAATGGTCGGGAAAATTTGCCAGGATGGGAAAGACTGTGGTCTGATCTTGTGCAAGAGGAGATAAGGCGGAGTACCAGGGATGGATCTTCATCAAAGATATCTGATGAAGAAGACTGCGATTTGGCTTCCAAAGCAAGGAAAGGGAAGGGCAAGGAGAAGGCTTCTCAATCCGGTGTGGATGGTAAAAAGCGTGACATGTCCAAAGTGAAGTGTTTTCACTGTCACGATCATGGACATTATGCCACGAATTGTCCACAAAAGAAGAAGAACAAGCAGGCTGCTGGAGCTGCAGCTGGTGAGGCTCTTGCCTCGCAATTTGAGCTGGACTTCTCATTGATCGCATGCATGGTGTCTAATGCATTGGGATCGGGGTGGTATTTTGATAGTGGCGCTTCCTTTCACATGACGAGAGATGTGAATCTTTTCAGTGACTTGGTGGAGAAAAATCTCCAGATGCATGTTGAGTTGGGCGACAATGGACGATACAATGCGACCGACATTGGTACCATAACCTTTCAGAGGGAGTCAGGTAAACTCATTCTTTTACAAAATGTATTGCATGTACCAGGTTTAACAAAGAATTTGATCTTAGTCGCAATGTTAGAGGATAAAGGGTATGAAGTTGTCTTTAGAGAAGGGAAAGTTTTCCTTCGGCACAAGGCAACGGGACAAGTCAAGAAGGTTGGGATTCGGGCAAAGAATCTCTACAAACTTGAAGTAGATGGGATGTCTACGGAGCTTCCTACTATTGGGAAGCAGGAGAAAGACATGCAACTAATGCTTGAGAGGGAGCAAGTTTTTCATGCAGGTGAAAGTGAACCTCGGGGTGTGGAGCAACCACAAGAGGATCATGGAGTGGGAGAAACCACTCATGCAGAGAAATTTCGTGCCAAACGGGCAGAGGGAGTGCATGCAGCTATACCACCAGGTGAGAGGTGCGGCGACATGCATGAGTAATCCCATGTGGAGATTTCAGGGTAGGATTCATGGAGATGGTGTGGATCTCATGAATTGAACCTGGCTACGAAGTGCCCACAGCACAGCAGTAGCAGATCAGTTGGATTGATGCAGGCAGATCAAAGTGACAGTGTCGGATACTGGAGTGCGAATCAGAGTTGGCAGCAAGTGCAAGAGTGCATGGGTGCAAGAGTTCAACAGCACAGTGGTTCCTGATAACATGTGCAGCAGATAAGCAGAGGTCGAAGACTTTGATGATAGATGCATCAGACTGATTGAGTTGTTTGGAGCCTATTCAGTTTCAAAGGAGTTGTAGAGAAGATGCATGGAGTTGCATGGCGCTTGTGAAGGTTGCAGGGCGAATGCATGGAGTTGCATGCCGCATGCAAAGACAGTCCTTTCTTGTTGAGAGGGAGTGTTGAAAATGGCAACAAGAAACAGTGAAGGAGGCCTCCTGAAACATCTTTCCTGATCCTAGTTGGAAAGTGATCACCTAAACTAGGTGGGGACCACACATGTGATTTTTGTCGAAAAGTCTATTTTTAGACTATGCCTATTTTTAGACATATGGAGCATGGTTCGGGGATTCCAGTTTGAGATTCTTGGAGCATTGGTCATATTGGTAAAAATATATGAGACTCTATTTTTTAGGTCGAAGAGGTCGAAGGCTATTTTTAGACTGCCTCTCCTAAAAATATGGAAGTCAAATATTATTAGCTCTTAATAATATTTGGACTATAAACATTATCTTATTCTCTTGGAGCACTTCAGTTTGAGCTACGGATGTGGCACATGCAGCTGACAGAAGGAATTACGCTATTCCTAGGGTTTAGTTGAGCTTTTGCATGGTCGACTTCAGCTAGAACTCATGTGGCAGAGTTTGGTGGAGTTGATGGATCAGTTGATGGAGTTGTGTTCTGTTTAACTTAGTTGAACTAGTTGTATTTAGTCTAACTAACAAATACACTAGTGATGAGTGGTGTGAATTAAATATTAATTAATTCACTAATTATTAACTCATAAATCAACTAAAGAACACATCAGTTAATAGCATTGCATGGACAATTCAGTGAAGACCAGTGGAAGAGATGGGTGAAAGAGCCAGTTTACTATCAGTTGTGACTATACTTGTGCATGAGATTTGCACACACATTGATTGAGATTGCCAATGAGGATTGCGCAGTACAAGCCAAGGGGATTCGAACTTGGATCTCATTCATTCCCATCTTGGATTGCGCAGTAGAGGCAGGCAAACAGTGGAGGAGTTTTGAATCCGTGACTTGTTCAAAACTGAACTAGTTTTGTGTGTAGCATTGAGATAGTGCTGAGAGCTGTGAGAGCTTTGTGCTATGTATTGTTACATGTTCTCTATCATTATAATATACAGATAGTTGGGGGTTTTCAACTATTGCTTTCCCCATTACATACTGTGTTGATATGTGTGCTTGATTATGTTTTAATGAGCGCATGCGACTGCTTTCTATTTCTGCATATTGATGATCAATTGTAGAAGAGGTTATGTATTATGCATGAAGCTTAAATAGTGTATAATCAGGATAATCTCGGCGAATAATTCAGCAAATTATTCAAATTTCTACATGCTCCTCCCAGTGGGTGATGGAGAATAGGTGGGGTTGTAGCTCCATTCAATTGCAGCAAATAAACTAGGAAGTTGTAGCTTCTTCCTGGTTGTAGCCAGTACTTTGTAATCGCAAGTTGTAGCTTGCCCTATGAATGAATTGAAGAGCAGTTTTGAAAGTCACGTGTTGATGCAAGAGCATCGGGATTAGCCAGCAATGTGAAAACTTGTTCACATGTTGTGGCTAAACAGAGTGAAATTCATTGACTGTTGGTCAAAATCAGTTTTACTGAGAGGGTTGGACTTCTCAAATAGTTTGTTATAATTTATTATTGTAATAAGTGAGGGACTGTCTTATTTTAGATTTAGAGATAAGATTTGTTAGTATAGGTGTGCATGAGAAGCTACGAAATAGAATATTTTTGTTAGATCTTTAAAAAAAAATATATAGGAGATTGCGTTAGATATTGTTAGAACAATTAGTGAATAATAAAAGGAGAAAATGTAATGAGCGAGAGATTAGAGAGGCTTGGAATGGAGTGAGAGTTTGGAGTGAATGTCTGGACTGTATTTTGCGTATAATAAAGGTCATTTCCTTGTGCAATTGGACCTAAGGCCGAGACTCTGTCCTTCTGTTTACTGTGAATAAAATTAATGTTGTGTGTATCATTGTATGACAAGCCGTAGAGTTTGAGTGTTTGCATTTCCTTGTAATTGCTTGAAGTGGTTGTGGCCTGAAATTTTTAGTTTAAACTGTGATAATTCCTATGTTAAGGCAAACCTGGCATAGTTGAGTCCGCGAGTGGGATAATTTGTTAACACAAAGAATTGGCACAGGAAAAAAACTTAGTGGAACCTTTGGGCGGATTTAAAAAATATATTGGTTGATTGTATGACTTATCGGGTCCGTATAAACCCATCGCATCGGACCAGAAAGGTGTTCCATATCGCATCATATAACAATGGAAACCGGACACGAAAATTTATAAAGTTCATTTAAAGTGAGATCGGGTCCGGGGAAATATCGCATCGCTATGGGAAGCGACACCGTCCAACCATGCGATTTGCGATCGTCGATTGGCATCGCATCGGAACAAATCTGGGGCGCAGAAATATACATAGTTTCTTGTTATAATAGGCGTTCAACACTGTTTTGAATGGATTAAAAGATATATCGGAAGCCGAAAGAGGATAGCATATTTTTAAGTCTATTCAAAGAATTCTGGTGGCAATAAGTAAAGTGGGTGACTATTGGTTGTTGCAAGTCATTGTGGGTGTTCATTTAATTCCATTGTTGTCGCTACGTCAATATTTGGTATCAGAGCCGAAGAAAGAGGTGTTTGCAGCGAAAATGCCACCAAGAAGAGGAATTGGTCAAGGAAGACTAGAACCAAATGAAATATTGTTAGAAGAAGTGCGGAATTTGCGTGCACGAATGGAGACAATGGAGGCAGCCCAAAGAAGAGTGCCTGATGATGGTGCCGAGAGTTCTTCAGAAGAATCTGATGCAGATGTGGAAGAAGTAGAAGAAGACAATGAAAATGTCAAATTCATCAAGATGCTAGCAAAAGTTGGAAGCAAACCCAAAATGGAAATTCCTATGTATGAAGGGAGTTTGAATGCGGAGGAGCTTATGGATTGGATCAGATCCATAGATCAGTACTTTGACTATGAAGAGGTTGAGGAGAATAAGAGGGTGAAGTTTGTAGTCACCATATTGAAGGATCATGCAGCCATCTGGTGGGACGAGGTACAGACATCAAGAACGAGGAAAGGGAAATCTAAGATCAAGCAATGGGATAAAATGGTAAGTAAACTGAAAGCCAAGTTTTTACCTAAAGAATATCATTTGAATCTTTTTAAGCAAATGGAAAATATGAAACAGAAAGGAATGTATGTTAAGGAGTATACAGAAGAATTCTATAGATTAAGTATTAGAACAGGGCATGTAGAAGATGATGTGGAAAAAATAGCTAGATATGTAAACAGGTTAAGGTATGAAATACAAGATGAGATTAGTTTGTTAAGTCTAAAAACTGTTGAGGATGCCTATCAAGCAAGTCTGAAGGCAGAGGAGAAAATATTGAGGAGACAGAGTCAAAGGAACATAGGAAAGAGTTCAGCGAGAGGTAGAGGAGCTGCCAGATCTAGAGGAACCTGGCATCAGCATGAAACAGGGAGTTCGAGTGGTAGATCACCACAGAGGGGTGAATCTAGTAGAGGAAGATTCACGCCCAGAGGAAGAGGGCGAGGGAGAGATGTTAGGTTTTATACCTGTGGAGAATGGGGACACATGTCATGGGACTGTCCTCATAACAAATATGCAAGCCAGAGGGGTGCAAATGTGACTGAGGCAGAACCAGAACCACCTCGACTTGTGGAGAAAGAGGAATCACCTGAAGAAGGTGAATCACTGCTACTTAGAAGAACTTTTCTTAGAGCAGAAAAGGAGATTGGAGAACTTGCGCAAAGGAAGAACTTGTTCAAAACCACATGTAAATCAAAGGGTAAGTGCTGTAAGGTCATAATTGACAGTGGGAGTACTTACAATCTTGTGTCCACAGAGATGGTGGAAAAGCTTGGGTTAGCAAGGACGGCACATCCTGCACCTTACAAAGTGTCTTGGCTACAGAAGGGCCATCAAGTTATCGTGATAGAGCAATGTAATGTGAAAATGCAGATCGGCACATACAAAGACGTGATCCTATGTGACATAATTCCCATGGATGTATGTCATGTATTATTGGGGAGACCATGGCAATTTGATCGGAAAGCGATTCATGATGGGAGAAGAATCACATATACCATAGAGAAGGATGGAATTAAACACACGTTGTTGCCAGTGAAAAATGATGTTGATAAAGGACTGCCTGAAAATAGTATCATGTTGATAAGTGGTAAAGAACTGCTACAGGAGGTCGATAAAAGTAAGGAGTTGCACTTCGCTATCGTAGGGAGGCCCAAGGTAATCTTAACCTCTATGAATTTAAACGATTTTCCTGAAGAAATTCAAGCTGTGTTAGATAATTTTATGGATATCATCGTGGATGAATTACCGAATGAATTACCACCGATTAGAAGTGTTAGCCACCATATCGACTTAATACCAGTAGCAAGTCTACCCAATAAAGCTGCATATAGACTATCTCCCCAGGAAAACGCAGAGATTGCAAGGCAAGTACAGGAACTAATGGACAAGGGGCTGATCAGAGAGAGTCTGAGCCCGTGTGCTGTGCCAACGGTACTTAGTCCAAATAAGGGAGGAGAATGGCGCATGTGCACCGATTCCAGAGCTATCAATAATATAACAGTTAGGTATAGATTTCCTTTGCCCGGAATGGATGATTTAATGGACTATTTAAGTGGATCCGGGTATTTTACTAAGATAGATTTGAAAAGCGGGTATCATCAGATCAGGATTCAGGAAGGCGATGAATGGAAAACGGCTTTCAAAACAAATAGTGGACTATATGAGTGGTTAGTGATGCCTTTTGGGCTCACTAATGCACCCAGTACATTCATGAGACTAATGAACGAGGTCTTGAAGGAGTATGCAGGTAAATTTGTCATTGTTTACCTTGATGATATTTTGGTTTTTAGCAAAAGTAAAGAGGAGCATTTAGAACATCTGAAATTAGTCCTAAAAACTCTACAGAAGGAAAAACTACTAATCAATTTGAAGAAATTTAGTTTCATGAAAGAGGAGCTGGTGTACTTAGGATTTTTGATTTCCAAAGAAGGCTTAAAAATGGATCCGGAGAAGGTACAAACAATCAGAAACTGGCCTACTCCCAGAAGTGTATTTGAGGTAAGAAGTTTCCATGGACTTGCTAGTTTTTACAGAAAATTTATAAAAGCGTTTAGTCAAGTTTGTGCACCAATCCTAGAGACAATCAAGGAGGTCAACCAGCCATTTCGATGGACAGAAGCAGCGGACAGGAACTTTAATCTGCTGAAAAAGAAGATAACAGAAAATCCAATTCTAGCATTGCCTAATTTTGAGAAAGTCTTTCAAGTAGAAACCGATGCAAGTGGAGTGGCAGTTGGTGCGGTACTGAGCCAAGAGCAAAGACCGATAGCATATTTCAACAAGAAACTAAATGATGTGAAAAAAAATTATTCTTCCTATGATAGAGCTTTACGCTATTGTGCAGGCATTGAAAAAGTGGAGGCATTACTTACTGCCAAAGGAATTCATCTTATATTCAGACAATCACGCTTTGCAGTTTATTAATAACTAGCCAAAGCTAAATCAAAAGCATGCCAAATGGGTGGAATTTCTGCAAAGTTTCACTTTTGTAATAAAAAATAAAAGTGGTAAGTCTAATAAAGTCGCAGATGCATTGAGCAGGGTAAGTTTTCTTTTGCAAGAGTTTAAAGTGGGTGCTATAGGTTTTGAGGAAATGATAGAAATGTACAAGGACGATGAGGATTTTAGAGACATCTACACAACAGTTCAGAATCCAGTGAGCTATAACAGAAGTCAATGGATGGACTACCTTATTCAAGGAGGCTTGTTATTTAAAAGCAACAAGTTATGTATTCCTAAATGTTCCATGAGGGAGAACATAATTAAGGAGAAGCACAGTGGAGGGTTATCTGGTCATTTTGGACAAGATAAAACCTTTGCTCAGGTAAATGCTTTTTATTACTGGCCCAAAATGCAAACTGATGTTAAAAAGTTTGTTGAGAAATGCAGGGTATGTCAGTATGCCAAAGGAAGGAGTCAGAATACAGGACTATATCAGCCATTGCCCATACCAGATCAACCATGGGATGCAGTTAGTATGGAATTTGTTCTGGGTTTACCAAAAACTCGGAGAGGAAACTATTTTATTTATGTTGTAGTAGATAGATTTTCTAAAATGTCACATTTTATTGCTTGTAAGAAAACTAGTGATGCAACACACATAGCAAATTTATTCTTTTCAGAGATTGTAAGATTGCATGGTTTACCTGTAAGTATTGTATCAGATCGAGATACTAAATTTGTAGGGCATTTCTGGAGGACACTTTGGAAGAAACTAGGGACTAAACTCAGTTTTAGTTCAGCATACCATCCTCAGACAGATGGAAAAACTGAAGTAGTGAACAGAAGCTTGGGGAATATACTAAGGAGTTTGGTACATCAGAATCCCAAACAGTGGGATTTGGCATTAGCTCAAGCTAAGTTCGCTTACAATGATACACCAAACCGAAGCACTGGAATGAGTCCATTTCAGATTGTCTTTGGAATGCATCCGAGAGGAGTATATGAGCTTAGGGACTTGGGAAAACAGGAAGCCAAGAGTGCAAGTGATGAAGATTTTGTTGAACAAATGCAAAGGTTACAGGAAGAAGTCAAAGGTAAATTGCAGGAAAGCAGCAGTAGATACAAGCAGAGAGCAGATCTCAAAAGAAGAGAAAAAGAGTTTCAAGTAGGAGATTTAGTCATGGCATATTTGAGGAAAGAGAGATTTCCTACAAAAACTTATAACAAACTGAAAATGAAGAAGATAGGACCTTGTAAAATTAAAAGGAAATTTTCAGCCAATGCATATGAGATCGAGTTGCCGGAAGGGATTGGAATATCCCCCATTTTTAATGTTGCAGACTTGTATCCATTCAGAGAGGCAGAAACCGAGTTGCAGAATGAAGCCACAGGTGATGAAGTTAAAACCGTGGATTGGGAGGAACAGGTACCAAAAGCATCCAAGAAAGAAGTTGAAGCTATCTTGGATCAAAGAATATCCAAGAAAACTCGAAGGCAGACATATTTCCAGTATCTAGTCAAGTGGAAGGAGAAACCAACGGAAGATTCCAGTTGGTTAACAGTAGCTGAACTACAGAGATATGGAGTAAGTCCTGAAATTTTGAAGGACAAGTCTTTTCTTCCCCGGGAGTCTGATGCAGGAGCATCGGGATTAGCCAGCGATGTGAAAACTTGTTCACATGTTGTGGCTAAACAGAGTGAAATTCATTGACTGTTGGTCAAAATCAGTTTTACTGAGAGGGTTGGACTTCTCAAATAGTTTGTTATAATTTATTATTGTAATAAGTGAGAGATTGTCTTATTTTAGATTTAGAGATAAGAGTTGTTAGTATAGGTGTGCATGAGAAGCTACGAAATAGAAGATTTCTGTTAGATCTTTAAAAAAAAAATATAGGAGATTGCGTTAGCTATTGTTAGAACAATTAGTGAATAATAAAAGGAGAAAATGTAATGAGCGAGAGATTAGAGAGGCTTGGAATGGAGTGAGAGTTCGGAGTGAATGTGTGGACTGTATTTTGCGTATAATAAAGGTCATTTCCTTGTGCAATTGGGCCTAAGGCCGAGACTCTGTCCTTCTGTTTACTGTGAATAAAATTAATGTTGTGTGTATCATTGTATGACAAGCTGTAGAGTTTGAGTGTTTGCCTTTCCTTGTAATTGCTTGAAGTGGTTGTGGCCTGCAATTTTTAGTTTAAACTATGATAATTCCTATGTTAAGGCAAACCTAGCATAGTTGAGTCCGCGAGTGGGAAAATTTGTTAACACGGAGAATTGGCACAGGAAAAACACTTAGTGGAACCTTTGGGCGGATTTAAAAAATATATTGGTTGATTGTATGACTTATCGGGTCCGTATAAACCCATCGCATCAGACCGGAGAGGTGTTCCATATCGCATCATATAACAATGGAAACCGGACGTGAAAAGTTATAAAGTTCGTTTAAAGTGAGATCGGGTCCGGGGAAATATTGCATTGCTATGGGAAGCGACGTCGTCCAACCATGTGGTTTGCGATCGCCGATTGGCATCGCATCGGAACCGTGGTGAAGCCAAAAGTTGAAAGGACCTTACCGACTGCCGATTTGCGAATTGATTTGAGTCGTTCGATCGGCCAGATCTAGGGCGCAGAAATATACATAGTTTCTTGTTAGAACAGGCGTTCAACGCTGTTTTGAATGGATTAAAAGATATATCGGAAGCCGAAAGAGGATAGCATATTTTTAAGTCTATTCAAAGAATTCTGATGGCGATAAGTAAAGTGGGTGACTATTGGTTGTTGCAGGTCATTGTGGGTGTTTATTTAATTCCATTGATGTCGCTGTGTCACGTGTTCTTGTATGTTCCATTGTGATTATTGATATTAATATTTGTTATGGTTATTTAAGTTATTGTTGAGGTATTCAATGTAGTGCACCAAGTAAAAGATTTTTTTTTAATTGGTAAAATTGTTACAATACTGATTCACCCTCCCTCTTAGTATTGTCCTGGTTTCCAACATCGGATTGTTCACAAACGTAGTTGTGAGACACCTTTATATTGGCCCTAGGTGGCCCGATATGAATTATGATGTCTCAAGATGATGTACTTTGTATCTCAACCAAAGTGTTGACGAAATCCAATAGAAGAAGAAGAATTGATTTTTGGGTTTTCCGCCTTGTGGGCTTTTGCCTTGGTCTCCAACCAATTCTAGTGTCTCCTTTTTGTGTATGTTTTTCTTATGATGATCCTTTTATTTCTCTTTTGCACTGTTATTGATATTGTTATTTCCATATAATTGCTAATAATGTGATGATGGTATGGGGTGAATGATGAAAATTATAAATGCAATTATCAAAATCAAATAACAATATAACTCTAAGAAAAAAATTAACAGTATAGGATGTAATCTTAACACTTTTGTCAATAAAAATCACGAGTGAAATCCATGTTCACTAGTGGAAGTTAATTTAAGAAAATTCTAATCAAAAGAAAGAAAAGGTATAAAATCTCCTAACTTTAAAAATAGGTTTATACATTTTGTTTGATACAGTGTCTATTTTGATATTGATTCATTTATATCTAATAATGGCATGTAAAAAAATTGACATGCATAAAATTCAAAATATTAAAGAGATTTACTTCAGTAAAAATGAAGATTTTTTATTCATATTATGTAAGAAATCACTCCAACTTAAGGGGTTTGGTTTTCCCTCAAGTTATTGGTCACAGGCAGAAAATATATGGAGTCAAGCAAGTTAGTGGAACATGCTAGAACATCAACATAATAGATAGAGAAATAGCATGCATATTCAAACATAAAACTAAAACAAATAACACAAAAGCTCTAAATAGAGTCAAACAACTTCAATAATCCAAATGGCGGCGCTTACGTCCCCTCTTATTGAGTGTTGGTAGGAAATGAGGATGAAACTTTAAACCACTTGCCAAGGGGCCCTTAGAACTTGGGATTCTAAGTCCCGATACAAGGATGTCTTTACTTCCGAGCTGCCTTGGCGCAAAGTCTCCCTCTCTCTACTATGGTGGACTGGAGTTGTTGGATGGCCAACAACTGAGTCTCCTCTATCTTTGCTCCAGATCACACATTGTTGGTATTGCTTGGGGCAATTATGGCCAGCATAACAATGTGCTCTCAAGTTGTTCATCTCTTGGTGGCCATTTATAGAAGAATTCAAATCCTCCTTCCCTCTCTTGGTACATTGTGGATGGTAACCCAAGAGAGTAGGGTGATTCCATTATGTGCCACATTTATTCCATTGTGTGCTCCCTTGATGTCCTAAGGAGGCTTGGGTGGTTGTCCTTAGGCAACTTCAAGTGTGGAATCAATGTCCTGGAGTGTGCCTTTGTGGTCTTGGAAAGTGACTTCTACCACTCCCAGGATTGCGCGCTTTTTGGGTCAAAAGGCACGCGAGGGCACGTTTATCGAAGGATTTTGCGCGCAAAAGCATATTTGGCTATTCCTTCTTGTATGCAATTTGAGTTTTCCTCAGACCTTAGATATTTTTAAATACTTTCAGATTCTCTAATGTCTCTTGGTCCTATAAATCCTTCTGTCAGACATTACATAATGTCACCTTTTCTTGTACGATTTTCCAGTGATAACAGTTGCCCCTAACGTGTGAAGTCTAGGAAGAACTATATAGCCGAAATATATTATAGTTTCTTTTCTGTATACCATGTGTAGAGAGAGTGATACCTGCGTGTAGCTTGGAATTGGAGACACCCTGCACCGGGTCGAAGAGCGACCATGTCCTGTGGGACCCCTGTAAGCAATGTTATAATACAATATATACAAATTTTCTACGAGGCGGGCATGTCCCATGCTCGTAATGCTTTGGCTAGTTAATCAAATCTATTTGACAGATACATGTTTTGTCTGTATCACTAATATGGTAGTGATCTGTTGGTTGATGACGACGACTGTTGACGCCCTCAGGGGCGTTTTTTCTTTGAAAATAGGTAGAATGTGGTACCCATATGCATAAACTTGGTATGGCATATAAATGTGCATTGTACGCATAGGCACTGGCTGAGACCTTCCCATGTAAGAATTGTTGAAAGAGATGCTTATGAAGGCACGGGTCTTCGACGAATTTGATCAAAGTGCAATGGTTGTACAGTACGATACCATCTTGACATGAAAGCTTGTGCTGTAGTCGAATGTCAGGATGATCGATGACATCTGTGGACAATGATGTCTCCAAAAGTGCCACCCGAGGATGCCCCTTTTATGGAGAGGGGCGATCCAAAGTATCGCTTCCTTTTTGGAAAATAGGTGTTGAAGTCGACAAAAAGGAAGCCTCAACCGAACAAGGAAGTCACTGATACAGAGGATCAGGATCTTGGGTGTGATGGGTTTAACATAGACATGGTGGTGAAGGGTGACTGAAAACTAATGATGGGGATTCAGTGGCCCAAAGTCGGAGTATAAAAAGTAGCTTGGTGGCAGTCATAACTATTTCTAATGGGGAAATCCCTGGGGTCGGTAGGACTTCCATGGTGGGTATAAATTGGTTATGAATGTCATAGTGGCTTTTTCTTGAGGGTGGTATTCTCCGACGAAGGGTGGTCAAGGACTGCTGCCATGGGAGAAAAAATGAAGGAGTGGGTGGGGGACATAGTGCACCATTTGCGGTCTTTATACACTTACCAAAAGAATAAAATAATGGGGTTTGGTTTGTACAAAACACAGAGACAAGTGCCCCAAAACATGAAAGTTCTCGCTCATTGATGGTGTGAGGAAGGTGTTTTGCTGAGGGTGAGGGCCCCATTGGTTGGTCTCATGTGAGGTTGATGAAGCGGATGAAAAAGTATCGCAAATGGGATTATGCTGATGGAGGTATGGTGGGCCAAATGTGAGGCGCGGTAGTGCGCTTTTGATCTTCTTGTACAATCAGGTTATCCGGGAAAGGGGTTTTATTTCATATGGTAAAACTTGACCTTATGCATGGTGAATGAATGGGCATGAGGTGCTTCCGAGACTACAGTGCTATGACCATGGCGTCACTATTTTTTGTGATATATGGTCTACTTTGGGTGACGAGCACCATGGAGGAGAGGCTCTACCGACCAACAAGAATTCTTATCATGTGCAAGGCGAGGTGATGATAAACACAGTGGGATGCGTGGAACTTATGGTTAATTTATGATGGAGAAATGACGTCAAGATATGCAGAGTTTTCTGGGACTCTATCATGTTGGGGGTAGAATGATACCTGCTCTGGAACTTTCAGTGGATGGAGTTGTGGATGGTTTGCGTGCTTACCTGCAAAAACAACTACCTCAAGTGAAAGCATCTTCTTTATCAAATATCATTGGAAGACATGAGCTTTTAAAAATAAGATGAGAGAGGGCATATCTGTCGGCGCTGAAAAAATATTTTTTCGGGGGTGCGAATGTGTGGCATCGCCTTTGTGCGTTACGGAGTGCTGATCACAGTGTTGCTTTCGATCCAGAGAACGGACCTTCTAAGCTCTCGTTATGGTCCTCCAAAGTTTTTGAAAAGGGAAATATATAGGTGAATATGGCCCTAATTCAATTCATTTGTGTCTATTGAGTATTGAGAGGTCAGAGGTTTCCGCAGAGCAGTTCTTGCCATTGCGATCATCCTGAGCACTAGGGATTAGCAATATCATGCCCAGGTAAACTCCATAATGTCCTAAATTTTAATTTTTTCAGTTTGAGGGTGTCAGGGTTTGTACAAAATTGGTTTGTACAGATTCTGAGCTAGTTTTACCCTAGATTGCGCGGGCGATCAGGGTAAGAGTGCACCTTCTGCGCGCAAAATTAGGGTTCTGTGCAACACCTTCAGCGCACTTTTCTCATCTTTGGGTGTGCTTAGCGCGTATGTCTGAGGGATAGGCGCACAAAAGGCCGTGACAGTTTTTGTCCAAATTTTTGGACATTTTGCCTATTTTTTGATGTTTTTATGCTATTGATGGGTTCCTCTTTGGATGACAGGATGTTGTAGAGGGAGCGGGATTGGCCTGAGCTCTGTACTTCATTAGCCACCGACAGTCAGGCACGCCAACAGCTGGCGCAATGGGGTCTCCTAAAGTTTGTGGAGAATGACCTTCTTCAGTCACAGGACCAACTGCTGCGTTACCTTATCAAGCACTAGAACAGGGGGCGCAATGTGTTTGTGATGCGTGGGTGTGACCTTGATATCCATCCTAAGACGGATATATACTTTGTGACCGATCTACTGCCTCAGGGTGAGGCGTTGCGGTATCCACTACCTTTTGGGAGGGTGGCTTTTGAGATGCTTCAGATGCGTCACTGTGGCAGGGCGCCCCTTACGGAGAGGTGCATAGCTATTGCATCGGTGATATATTTGGCCGAGCGGTGTGATTTGGTGGATATTATGCAATTAGCAAGGTCGTCAGCTCCACATCGGGCATCGGGCCCGTAGGTTGGAGTCTTGCGTCGGCTGAGGGCCGGGCATTTTTTCGAATTTTCCCATTTCTGTTATGATGGGATGTTGGCACAACTTTACAAGATCCGAGATGGATCAAAGTTGTTTGCCTATGCCAATATTTTGTGCAGCATCATGTACGAGCGGGTGGTGTTGCTGAGACCAATGGTGGCGGTGCCTGCTGGGGGGGCCACGGGAGCCTTGCATGAAGAGGTGGGCCCCTCTGATGCCTCAAGGAGGTGGTGGTATGGTGGGGCGTTACTAGAACGCCACTTCTGAGGCTTGGTTTGAGGCCAACCCTTAGATGTTCCTACCCTTCCCATATGCAAGGATGGACTTTCGGGGGGATCTAGAGATGGATCGTCCTCCTAGACATGCTTGGGGGCTAGCAGGTATGTCTTTGTGTTTTCTGTATTTATTTGAGTATATATGTTTTGATGTGTTTTTATGGTAACACTGACATAGTTTTGGTTACTCTTGCAGATGTTGGCGAGGTTGGTCGCCCCATGGCGCGATTGGTCGGCCATGGTCCTCTTAAGAGACCTCGGGGAGCTCTTGGGGGGTTGGGAGGAGTTCCTGTGCAGCATCAGGGTGGGGCACTCGGTGGTAAGGTCAGCCCTGCAGAGGAGGGTAGCAGTTCAGCTGCTACCGATACTACAGCTGAGCGAGCTCGTGCAGATGCAGCGAAGGCTTGTGTTGTTGAGCTGACTGAGCAGGTGTCAGTTCTAGAGGATAATTGGGATCGAGTGGACCGCTTGACCCAGGGGATGCCGACTCGAGGCTTTTTAGATGACCTCAAGGAGGTATGGCTGGAGACCTTAATGGCCCGGGAGAGGGACTATCGGCCAGTTTTATGTCGGGTGGCGGTCTCGGTATTGATAGCGGCTCTAGTAGTGGTACCAGGAGCGGCAGTGGGTCCACGTGCCCCACCTGGGGGAGCCCCACCCTAGAGTCATTTTGTACACGGGGAAAGCACCCATTCTGAGGATGCTTCCCCTATTTTTGACGACTTATATGTGTATCTTTTCGGGCTGACCGATGGGTCAGGGATACTATTTTTTGTACTCAGGCACATACATATTGATATATATATATATGAGAGATTTTTTTTGCGGCTCTACATGGTGTGCCACCTGTTTCAGTTTATAGATTATGTTATGCTGATGGATATCTATGTTTTCTATGTTCTATGATGGTTTATTCGAGATGCATTCCAGTTTAGAATATTGTTAGCTATGCAATCTGCCGTTTGGTTTTGACTCGTTGGTACATGTGTGAATGTAATGTAGTCAAATTGTCTGCTTAATCTTTTTGCACACAAATATTTTCTAAATAGATGTGAATCTCGTATCTCAAATTTTTGGTTTAACTGCGACACTACTAACTAGGAATCGAGGTAGATATGTATACGACATATGCCCTGATGGAGGGCGTCGCACATAAGTCTGATAATGGCGTCATATTCTTCCTGATTGTTTGTTGTTTAACCGATGCATGGAAAATTGGTGTAGAGTGGTGATCGGTTAGGGTGATAGACGACCCAGGCGGATGCTGCTAAACTTTGAGACCATCGTGATGCTCCATCGGCGAATACGAAGTGAGGGTCGGGTTGGTAATCCATTGTGACACTCGAGCGCGTTTTGTAACAAGTCTTTTGGTCAAAAAGTTAAACTAGTTGGGTTTGTGTATGTTGACTCTAGGGTAGGGCCTTCTTGGCTCTTATGGATAGAATTTATTGAGGTAAAGTTCGTTGACAGGGTTACTGAGGTATGTCTCGTCCGGTTCCGTCAAGATGTATTCCCCCTTGAGGAGGCAATGTTTTACGATGTAGGGTCTTTTGCACAAGGTTTTGATTTTTCCTGGCTCTAGGGCTTCTTTTGCGACATCATAGCAAAGGACTATTTCTCCCTCGGTGAATGAGTGAGGGTTGATGTGGTGGTCAAACAATGCTTTTACCCGTTTCTTACAGGCCTCATTGTGTTGAAGCGATTATCGCCGGCTTTCGTCGACGAGCTCTATTTGTACTAGATGTTGTTCTAGAGGTTGGGTATCATCGAGGAGTTCGATGGCGGCATGTAAATTCGGGATCTTGTGTTCTATGGGAATCACGGCTTTGACCCCGTGTACCAAGTGGAAGGGAGTTAAACCAGTGGACGTCTTCAGAGCCGTGCGGTATGCCCACAGGGTGGAAAAGATCATATGGTGCCAGTTCATTTTATGGTTATTCACCATGTGTGGTAACATAGTTTTGAGTAATTTGTTTACAGCTTCTACCTGTCTGTTGGATTGGGGGTAGTATGGTGAAGCAAATTCGTGGGTGAATCCGAGGTGGTGAGATAGCTCCTCGAAAACTTCATTCTCGAAGTGTTTCTCATGGTCAGAGACTAACTCTTTGGGAACGCCGAATCGGGCGATCACGTGGTTGAACAAAATTCGAGCAGCAGTTTCTGCGGTGTTGTCGTATGTGGGCATAGCTCCTGCCCACTTGGTGAAATAATCGACAACCACTATGATATATTTATGATTGCCCGATGATGCAGGGTTGCAATTCATGAAGTCAATTCCCCATTTACAAAAAGGATCGACGACGATGACAATGTGCAGAGGAGTGGGAGGATCTCTTGCCTTATGAGCGAAGCGCTGGCATCACTCGCATCTCTTGACTGTTGTAATGCAATCACGAAACAGGGAGGGCCAAAAATATCCTTCCCGTAGGAATTTTTGGGTGGTGGCCATTCCGAATAGGTGGTCGTGGCAAGCACCTTCGTGGTTTTCATTGAGGGCTTGTTCCGCTTGGTTGTGAGTGAGGCATCGATGTAAAATGGTGTTGATGGCCTGTCAATACAAGACATCTCCCATGAGGAGATATCAGGGGGTCTGTTGGCATATGCGCCGACGGTCGTTTCGATTGAGATGAGGTATGAACTTCTGAGTTCGTAGGAAGAGGAGAATGTCTCCGTACCAAGGGTCGTCAGTTGCTACGAAGAAGAGATGTTCGTCTGGTAGCGAATCATTTACTGGTGATCCCTTGATATCCCTTGGGAGGTTCGTAATGAACTCAGCTAAGATAAGCGCCTTTTTTATTTTAGGGGAGCAAAAGTGTAAGTCATACTCTTGGAGAATGACTATCCAGCGGGCGTACTTATGGTTCATTAGGCAGCGTGTGAGCAGTTATTTGATGGGATTAATATCTACGATAATCGTAGTGGTTTTTAAGATGATGTAGTGGCGAAGCTTCTGGACTGCATGTATTAATGCTAGGGCAGTCTTTTCTTCAGGCTCATATCTTAATGTTGGGCCCGATAAGGTTTTACTAACATAATAAATTACGTGCTCCTTCCCATCTGGGCCTTCCTGGATCAAAACTCCGACTAAGGTGGACTCGGAAGCTGATAGATATAGGATGTAATCTTTGTCATAGTCTGGGGGAATGATGAGGGGTGTTGAAGATAATGTTTCTTTCAGCGCATCGAACGCTTGTTGGGCATGATCATCCATTTGAATGGGGTGTCCTGGCGAAGGAGGCGCAAGAACCCTTGAGCACAAGTGGCATAATCTGGGGCGAAGCGTCTCAGGAAATTGGCCTTCCCCTGTAGGCCTTGTAGTTGCCTAAGGGTTCGAGGTGGAGGTACCTCTTTGATAGCATGGAACTTGAGGGTGTCCACGTGAATCCCTTGCTGGGACACGATAAAACCTAAGAGTCTTCCTGCGCTGACGCAGAAGACACACTTGAGGGGGTTCAGGTATAGGTTGTATTGATGGCATCGTTGGAATACCAATCGCAGATCCTCAAGATGGTCTGAGTGCTTCTTGGAGCGGACAGTCAGGTCGTCCAAGTAGGCGAGGATAAGGTGTGCCAAGTCAGGAAATATATATTTCATGGCCCTTTGGAAGGTGGCTCCAATGTTTTTTAGGCCAAATGGCATTACCTTGTATGCGAATGTGCCCCAAGGGGTGGTCAACGCAGTTTTGTACCGGTCTGTATGGCGGATTTGAACTTGCTTGTATCCAGAGAATCCATCCATAAAGGAGAGAGCCTCGTGCCCCATACAAGCATCGATGCCCTGGTCGATGAACGGGGTGGGATAATTGTCCTTAGGACAAGCTTTGTTCAAATCCCAAAAATCGGTGCAAACGCTTATGGTGCCCTGTTTTTTTCATAACGGGAACAAGGTTGGAAAGCCAAGATGTGTAAGCGATTGGGTAGATAAACCTGGCTTTGTGAAGCTTATCGATTTCTCATTTTATTACTTATGCCTTTGATGGGTGCAGTTGACGTTGTTTCTAGCGCACTGGAGGTACGTTAGGCCAAGTGTCAATATGGTGCTCTACGATAGTGGGACTAAGCCCAGGCATTTCTGAGTAGTCCCACGTGAACATATCTCGATACTCTTGTAGAAATTCGGTATAAGAGGTTATTTATTCTGGAGAGCATGCTGCCCCCAGTGAGATTTCTTCGACCTTTGCAGGATTTTGGGATATGTTCACCTTGACGGTAGGTGAGATGTTTGACATATTTCCTTCCTCGAACGCATCGGGCGCTGGGATGGGGTTTTTGAACCATTTGACTTTTCCTGATGGTAGGAAATATTTTTATTCGATCGCATAGATCTCTTGTTCTTTGGTCTTGTCAGGACTGAACGTGTGCTTGGGGAGAAAAAGCGAACGGTGATGCATTGCATCCCATGGATAATCTGGCTCCGTCATTACCTCAAGGATGTCCTCATTCGAATGAAATATAAACCCTAAGGGGAATTGATCTTGTGTAAGATTATGTTGAATAGGTTCAATCCTCAAGGAGTTGGTTGCGAGACATGAGAAGGATTCCATCATCGATGTGGTGGAACCAGACGCGGTCGACAGAGTGTAGACAGAATGGATCTGCACTGTCATAGGAACAGCTACTCTCGTAGTTGCAGCTGACTCGAAACCTATAGCAGATGAGCAGACAGCTCGAGTCATAGTTCTAATACATGATGATATGAATCGTAAATGGTGTACAGTGTCGTTGGCATTTGGTGGGGGAAGAATCTCCGTGATGGGAGTTAGTGCAAGGTTGGGTCCCCCGTTCGGATGGTCAATTTCCTGGTGGTGGAAATTGTGCCTGGTGCAGAGGTGCCTAAATGTTTCCATTAGCGGGCATGCCTCTGGCTCATGGTTCTGGCCAGTGCAAATGGTGCATGGTACCACTTTGCCAACTGAGTAGATTGTATGAGAATCAACATTGCTCGTTGTCCCAGATGTGGATGCGTGGAAAGGATCTATGGTAGCCGTACAAGATGAGGCCTTCTGCTTCCATTTCTGTGTTGTTGGCTTGGGTTTGTCTAACTCTTTTGGGGAGTGTAGAGTTAACGCTACTCTTGCAGCTCTTAGCTTGGGGAGATGCTCACATTTAATTGTATGGTGAAAGTGTGAACAAATCCAGCAGTAAGTATGCGCGATCTTCTCTTGGTTAGAGAGAAGTCTCTGTGGCAGAGAAGAGACTATGCGAAGACTATTTGCGAGGGGCTTTAGTTCTTTGCACTGATTGACCTGGTGGTCAATCCGATCGCACAGTCCGCATGTTATCCTAGGTTTGGCCTAGGTCGTGCTTGGTTGGTGCACTATCCTAGTTTGCCCATCACGCTGATGTGGGTGTGGGGTTGCTGGCTTGGGGGCAATGTACTTTCTATATCATTTGAGGAGATCATCTCGTTTCTTCTCTATTGTATGAATCATATAAATGAGAGGATGAACTTGCGGGATATAGGTATAGCGTTGTCGACAGTGATTTCCCTGACATACTGGACAAAATAACCTAGATATGGGGGTCTCGTCATGTTCAGTTTGTGGTCTGGTAGGGTACCAGTGTTGTAACGCTGCTAAATCGGGGCAAGTGGCAACCACATGATTGGGCGTTTTACATAACGCACATGTTGATATTCTCTGTAGAGAGCGGTTGGGGGAAACTAAGGGTTCCCTGATTGGTCATTTTTCAGCGGACAAGAAGAGGATGGATCTGCTCATCACATCTTCTTGGGTTGTCGAGTTGTTCATGGATTCCGAGTTCGTGTCGTCTTCTTGGGAGAGACGGACTATGGTTGAGCGCATACAGACTAGTGTTGCGTGAAATCTAGGTATGTAGTGACAACGGTGCACTAGGTGATTTTCGCCACATATTTGACATGAATACTGGGTATCCATGTTATTGCGATATACTATATGAATGAGATACCATCGTTGGGACATTTCCAGAGTTGGGCAATCAATGATGAAATAATCGGGCTCATCGCAAAGTACATAACTCTCGATGCAAGGAGGGGGGATGACTGGGATTCTTTCGGGTGCCTTTCATTCCTCCTGCAGGTACAGGATGGTACGAGGTTCATCTCCAGATGGCTGGGTGAAGGGATCCTATTGAGAAGATCGCTCAATGGCATGTAAGGCATCCCTATATCGCGGGATCTCTGGACAATGATGGGTATAGTGCCCATAATTGATTCAGATAGCACATGCGTGATTTGTACGCAAAGCTTTGCCTTTACTTTTGGCGGCAGGTTCCTTTTAACGGGCACGCGGAGTTGTGATGTCTGCCTCAGAGCCAATGAGTGGTTTTAATTCGTCCAGCACTGGGCAGATGTGGGTAGGGTGTCCTACTACGTCACATATGGTGCAACTGGGTGATTCCCTTTGTATGGCAGGAGTCTCCACCCTCTTTCTTCTCTCGGTTTTCTTAGCCATAATCATCGGTTTTGCAATGGAAATTTCCTTTGCAGGGATGTTTTCGACAGTCTCTTGTATGGGTGGGGCCTCCTCGGGACTGAGGGGCTTTAACCCTGTGGCAGTGATGTGTGTGGCTCCTGTCCTAGTAGGGGGAATGAGATACCAAACAGGTATTGCGAAAGAGATGTTTGGTAACACCATTATTGCTAAAACCTGCTGGGATACGAAACCAGCTTGGAGGTAGAGGAAAGGGGTTTGGGAAGTGGCGTAGGCTAGAGAGGCTGCCATAGCCGAAGACTCTGTGTCATTACTGCTTGTGTCCATGTCCTAACTAGCTTCGGTGCTTGATGTGGACATCATGCACACCGAAGCTCTTGTGACATCAGGTGATGACTCAGGTATGATGGGGGGATCTCCTATGAATGATCCTAGGATGGACGACGATTTGAACTGCCTGGGGCTAAATTCTTGGTACTGTGAAAGCGTGTCCGCAGATGTATCTACGTAGGGTAGAATGACATCGGTGTTTGTTAGGGGTCGCTTTTCGCTATGCGTCAATTGGTTGACAGTAACGATGTGGTCCTCGTGGGGTAACATCATAGTGCGGAAGACGGAGGAGGCGATGGCTGACATGGCGTACATATAACTCCGACCAAGGAGTATATTATAGTCCAAGTGGGCGTCCAAGACTTCAATGTCTATCAGGACCGTCTTTCCGGCTAAGCAAACCAGGACATTTTAGCAGAGACTGACAGGTGTTGAAAGGCGACCATCGTATGCTCTAAGCGTGATCACTAATGGCTTTAGTTCGGGAGACCCTAACTTCTGCCAAACATTCTTTGACATGATGCATGTGGATGCACCCTCATCAATGACACATCGGTGAATGGTAATATTTTGGATTGATATTGGTATCTGAAAGGCGACCATTGAAGAAATCCTAGGGGTGGCTTTGTTTAAATCAAAAGCCATTATACGTGTATCGACAGGGTCGATAGTGCCTAACGCAGAAATCAAGGTTTTCCGTTGTTTTGGGCATGACTGTAATACTTCCAAAGTTGACATAGCAGTGGGAGATTGAGCTAGATCATCCACAATGTTATAGTTATGCGATGCTTTGGAATAGTTTCTTGCCCGCCTAGTTGGTCCCTTAACCAACTTGGGCAAGGGTTCGATAGGCATCTTTGATATGGTCAAAGGTGTTGTTGGTGCACTAGTACTAACCCCTAACGTGTTGGTGTCTGGTGGGGTGTCGTAGTTTCAATTCCGTGTTTGAAAAAACATTTCTTCTCCAGTCATGTAGATTTTGTGGCTGTTCTTTCCGGAGTCGTCGGGAGTTTGTTGCTGCGTGCTAACTGTCCCTTGATGGGAGAAAGGTTCCTGCATGATTGTTGCCTGCTGGGAAGATCCCCCTTGTCCGCGGTTACTCTATAGCTTCTTCAGCTCAGGGAGGTCAGGACAATGGTGAGTGTAAGGGTCGTACTCACCACAAATCAAACAAGAGTGGTTTGTTCGAAGAGGTGGCCATTTGTTCTGTCGTGGGGAATTGCTTGGCTCCTAGTTTTGATTTCGCTTGGAGTTACCTCCATCCTGAGATCGTAGAGGGCATTTTTTATTGTTGCCCCCCTGTCCAGGGTTTCCTTTAGGCTTGTTTTTCCCTTTTTTCTTAACCACATTAGGAGGGTAGTTCTCCTGGTTATATGGTTGGCGCGGTTGGTTTTGGGAAGGCTGCACAAAGTTCACCTATGCATTATTCTACATACGTGGGTCTTGTGCTAGGGACGACGCATAATGCGGTCCTTGGTTTGCAAATGGCTGTTGGGGGGCGCTCTTTCGTTAGAATGTCTATCTGCGTACTGGGTCCCCTGAGCCGGAGAATAGGGTCCTCCGTGCTTATGGTGATACGACAATGCCCTATTGGTCAAATTTTGTGGAGGCATGTAATGACTTTGGTAGCCGGGTTGTGGTACGTTATGGGTAGAATCATACATGTAACCGGGGTTTTGAATGCTACTTCCTAGGTAACTTTGGGTCAGTGACCCAATTAAACCGTCTGCAGAGTTCGACGCGCCTGGAAATTCTTTGTAAGTTTGCAGGGATGGGACGTTTGGCAGGATATTGTAAATATACCCTGACTACGTATAAATTAGCTCGAGTTTTTGGATCTTACTAATCGTGTCCTCTTCGGATATGGGCTTTTGCTGCGCCACATCTTTCGAAATATCTTTGGTGAGATTTTTCAGGAACAAGTCTAACAGAACTCGATCATCGAGTTTGGCTTTGCACAGACTACGACGTCGCCGCCATTCGTAGAGATGGTCCTGTTAGTTATCAGTATTTTTCACCTGTTGTTGATTTCCTAGCTGAGTTTTCTAGAAGCTGATCTCCATATGTCAATTTGTCATCTAGAAAACCCCCAAACAAATTTTTGCTTTCCTAGCCTTTCCTATCAGCCTATGATCAGAGTAATCTTCAGTTTTAAAATTCATGTCTTGTTTCAGCAAAATATCCCTGTCTATAGTTGTCTTCATCTTGCTTGTCTACTATCATTTTCCCCTTGGTTCCCATGAAACTCACTATCCAATATTTAACAAAGTGTCTCCCTTCCTATCCTTGATCTTCTTGTCAAACACAATCAGAATCAATGAAAGTTGCCCCTAAGTTAGGTAGTGGCACTTTAGAGAATCCCTTCCTCGACAAAAATAGCCTGAGCTAGAATTCTTTGTTCAAATACCAACCAGCCTGAATTAGCGCTTAATCTGCAAAAACAAACCTTGATATACCCCTAGGTCGCACCACTAAGAGGTCTTGTTGTCTCAGTCTGGAAGAAATTCTACAAAGATCTAATACAGAAGGAGATGAGCACGTGCACAGTCTAAAAGAATATGTTTAAGATTGGGAAAAATCTCCATAAGACACTAAAGGAGCTTTCAAGGGTTCAAAGTCATACTTTTTGCATCTCTGCAGGGTGCAAATCAAATGACAAACTGTATCCAGACAAGAACAAAGAGACAGATCCAAATAAGTTTCTCATGTTGAAGAGATTTTCCATCAGTAAGCAGATGGAGAGTTGCAATAAAAAGAAAGCAGAAGTACATATTTCAAAAGCCAAACTAATATAATGATTGATCTACAGTGTTTCAGTGTCTCTCTCAGAAGCAGAAATGTACGAGTATTCCAGAAGATATCATCAAACTGAACATAAGAAGACAGTTGCTTATTATGTTGCCTTGACCCTGGGATAAAAACACTAGTCAAAGAGCAAATCCAATGTACCTCTGCAAACACAGTCAAAAAAGGTTAGTAAATGATGACTAGCAAGCAAATAATCTATAAATACATGTCATGTGGTTTCTGGTTTAAAAGGTTCACAAAGATATTTGACAAAGGATACATATCTCAAAATATGCTTCATATAGTAGATTGTCGAGATTTCACTTTATTACCTATTCTGATATACCAAGCAGAGACATGTGTGGCAAAGAAAGATGACATAGTTTAGCAAATGGATGAAATGTCATGACTGTGAAGACCTCCTTCAAAGAGCAAGTGGATGAGATGTCATAACTGTGTTAACCTCCTCCAGTACATGGGAAAAGGGTTGGGAAACATGATAATGACCTCCTCCAATAAAGAGCAGAGGGTTAGGAACAGGATCAATAAGACCTCCTTCATTTAAAAGCAGAGGGCCAACATGTTTTTAAATGACTTCAGAGCTGTTGTGTGCT
Organism: Pinus albicaulis; assembly: GCA_034641835.2. Classification (NCBI taxonomy): domain Eukaryota; kingdom Viridiplantae; phylum Streptophyta; class Pinopsida; order Pinales; family Pinaceae; genus Pinus; species Pinus albicaulis. The sequence continues at coordinate 1,874,876,049 of CM076575.1, read as the reverse complement.
ACCTCCTCCAAAGATGAACAGTGGGTGCATCAGCAAGGTTTCAAATTGTGTTTGAATAAGTTTTCTATTGAAAAGACAAGGTTGAAAATCAGTGGTGAGTCAATGAGAGTTCATAGGTTGAAAGCCTATTTCATATCACAGGCAGAAGGATGGCATGCTGGTGTTAAAGGTCTCTTTCATTATGTTTCAAAAGTTTTTCTTCAAAGGATAAATCAGAAGTCATAGTTTTTAATTTAAGAGCAGCCTCATCTGAATGATGAAATTAGTAGACTAAGCTCTGTGTCAAGTGACTTTGCAAGACTGATATGAACAAACATTCACTCAGAATTTTTGTGTGAAAAGAGAATTTTCCTCTTAAAACAGATCCCTTATGGTTTATAAAAATTCTCCCTCCAAAGTGATGAATGAAAGGCAAGCATCAAAGGATACTTTCAGCTCATTCAAATGTTAAAAAAGGGTGATAAGACATGTTTCATTTTCATTCAAAGAAGACCTCCATCAGCAGATAAGGAGAAGGCCTCATGATAAGTCTAAAGGGTCATTGAAAAAGGCTGCAACAGTAGTGGTTTGTATGATAATCTCCCTTGTAAACAAAATGAAGAAAAACACAGTTTTTAGTAGCTTTTCATTTCATAAAATAGTGTTTTTACCAATGATTTCAAAGGGCTGCAATAGCAATGTTTTCATGGGTTTCTTTCAGATGATGGGTCTTTTATAGAGTTTCAAAGTAATATGGTGCTGAGGGGTTGAATTTTACTTTAAAAGGGACTTTCAAATGAAATACACAGTTTGAGCATCAATATGTTTCAAAACTTCTATCTCAATATTGGAAAAATAAATTCTGGGCCGAAGCCGACAAAGGAGAAAATTTATGAAGATACGGTTCAGATGGGCTTAAAGGACACCCTGCCAACAGAAGGTCAAATCAGTTTTTAAAAGACCTTCTCCATTACATGAAACAGTAGGGCTTCACCCAACAAGGTCAAGATGCTACATCAGTAGTTTAAAAGATAAATCTCCTTGGTGAAAGATACAGAGAAATGACACATATGAAAAAACCCTCATCACCTCACAAACAGTGGGTTTGTATATTGGGTTCTACTTTTTTACAAAATGGACCCATAACAAAATATAATGAGGAACGGGATGTTGGCATTAAAATGAGTCTGCACAAATGTTGAAGTTTGGTGTTGTTCTTAAAATCTACCAACAGCCAAGAATCAGATATCAAAGCTGCGGGTCATCAGGAATCTCTACAATTATCACAATCACAGGATATATTGTTTGAAGATGGGCAGGTTCTTAAGATTGAAATTTGTGTAGTTGGCACACATAAGCCCCTATGGAATTTTGGTAAATAGTGCCCAGAGAAAATTTTAGAAAGCTCTTGATGTGGATCCTTATTCACTGATAAATACAATGGGCACATACAGTATGTGCACTATATACGAAAGAATCATTCCTGTTGACACTGATTCTATGGAACCTATTAATGGTGTTTTTGTTGATTAAAGCGCAGTCAAGAAAACACAAACGTTGTGTTGTTGTTATAATGTGAGGGTTTGTTCATATGACATTACTCAATCTATAGATATAGATGGAATATTTTATACCTTGCATGGAATCAGTTGAAGAAACATTCCATTCAATATGACAAAGGTTGCAAAAGACAGAGGTTAAGGAGTGCCCAAGCAGTTTGTTTCAAAATGATTTTCTGACCAAACTGAGATTAAATTGAAAAAAGTGAGAGAGGTTTTTGTCCCTCATAGGTTCAAAAAGAAAAACCTCATTCAGTTTCTACACAGGTATCATGGTTTGTGAGAAATGTAAAAAATACAAATGTCACGAGAGAATTTCTGCACCAGGATTCACCATTTTGACCAGTGTTGGGACAGTCAACTTTTGAACAAACAAATGGATACCAAATGAAGAACCTCAAGCATATTTGGAAAGTATACTTCCATATCTTTCCAACAAGCTATCTCGGGCAAAATTCCAACAAAAGGAAGGCATCCAAAAGTAGCCTGCAAACAACACTATGTATTTCTGCACCAGCATTCACCATTTTTGACTAGTGTAGGGACAGTCAATTTTTGAACAACCAAATGGACACCAAATGAAACCAATCAAGAATATTTGCAAAGTAGACTTCCATAGCTTTCCAACGAGCCATCTCGGGCCAAATTCCGACAACAGGAAAGCATCCAAGAGTAGCCTGCAAACAGCACTATGTATTTCTGCACCAGCATTCACCATTTTTTACCAGTGTTGGAAAAATTAATTTTTGAACAACCAAATGGACACCAAATGAAAAAAATCAAGCATATTTGGAAATTAGACTTCCATATCTTTCCAACGAGCCATCTCGGGCCCAATTCTGACGCCAGGAAGGCCTCCAAAACCGGCTGCAAAAGTGCGCGACGTGCCTGGAAAATTACGCGGCGCGCCTGTAGGTATTAACAGTGTATTTTTCTAAAGAGTGCGGCGCGCCTGTGCAGCAAAGAGTTCTCTTACAGATTTATATGAATTAGTCATGATTACACACAGTCTATGGAGAAAACAGAGTTTTTTTAAGGATTTTTGACTCAGTCACAAGAGGATAACATTGTGTGCCTTAAGAAAAACAAATTAAACTTCATCCAAAAGAAACTTGCCTACTAAAACCACAGAGAAACTAGTGATAAAGGAGGAAAGAGTGGTTGACAGTTTGAAAGAGTTTATTGCTGTGAGTGGTTGAAAATAGCATATTCTTCCAAGGAGAAAGAGTTTTGGTGCCCAAGGGAAAGGAAACATGTTTCTAAAAAGTTATAAATCTTTTTGTTTGCTCACAAATACAGTTCATAAAAGGTGCATTGGTTTTCATTTGAGAAAGAAGCCTGTCCACCTATTAAAGAGGAAGCAGTGATTAAAACAAAGAGAGCCATCATTTCAAATTAAAGGTTTTAACTATATAAAACAGGCTATCATTTTTTGAGAGACTATTACCTTGTGAAAGTCTTTTTGTGCTATGAAATAGTTAAGGAGTGGCGCAATCTTTAGAAGGAAAAGCAGAGTTTTGTAAAAGGTCTTTCAAATCAGTTTAAAAAGGGTATCTTAACAGTGATTTCAAAAGAGCACCAAGTTTGCCAAATCAAGGAGAAAATAGTGACTAGAGGATAAAGGGCTTGTTATCAGTTTGAAAGAGGTCTTTGTTGTAAACAGCCAAAGATAACACAGTCTTATATAAGAAAAATGGTTTTGTTTTGAAGACCTTTGCTTAGTAACAAGAGGAGATACTACTTTACAGGAACGAGCTAAACCTTCATCCAACAAATTATTTGCTTGCCTAAGAAGGAAAGGACAGTGTTTTCAAACGGGAAACATAGTGTTTATTCAAAAGTGCACTCTTTTCTTAGAAACAAAGGAAGATAGTGATTGGGGAAAAGGTTTTTATCAGTTTGTAAGGTGTTTGTTCACCTTTTAAAAACAGTGATTTCAAAAAGGCAATGTTTGAAGGGGAAGAGTCTTTGTGCCAAAAACAAAAGGAAACTTTCTTTTCTAAAAACCACAAATAGATCTTGTCAAAGGCTTCTTTTCTCAAACACAGTGCTCAAAGAAGTGAATTTGTTTTTATTTAAACAAGAAACTTGTTTATCAACTAAGGAAGAAGAAAAGTGATGGTATTCATGAGGAACATAACATTCTTCAAAGAGACACTAATGATGGGAATCATGACAGCCCTCAAGCAAGCAATGATGAAGACAAGCAAACACAAAACATAGAGCATGAAGGGCACTCTCCAAAGCATGTGCTAACTACCTCTCCTAGGCAAGGGGCCATGACTTCTTCACCAAAGCTAAAATGCCAAACAACAAGGAAGAAAACCAAGAAAAGCTCAAAACTGCCCAAAGAGGGCGCCCGGTGAGAAAAAAAGGAGAAAGACACTTCTAGGCTTGGAATTTTTGCCCGAGCTTCTAGACATGTTTCTAAAAAGCCTTGAGGGACTCGCTCACCAAAATTGAGCAAATTTTGACATGTTCTTTTTTTTTTACATTTTTGGGCCTAATTGCATAAAATCATGGGCGTCGCCATTTTGGTTTGAAGCATCCTCAACTCTTGAGAGTGGTACCATTGGATGCATTAAATTCAAGGGCATCTACTCAGAAATTTTCAGAGCATTTGAAGTTGTTTTGGTCCCCCAAATATGCAAAAAACACTCACTTTTTCGACACTCTGCCCGCATATCAGCAAGGCCTATTTTTTTTGGGTTTTTTCACTCAGTTCAGTATTTGACAAACTTCCAGGCATCATTTTGGGAAAATTCAAGTTGTTCCAGAAAGTAGACATCTAGGGCTTTCCAACGAGCCATCACGGGCCTCATTTCGACATCGGGAAGGCCTCCAAGAGTTGCCCGCAAGACAGAGGATTTTCTGCTGATATATTTCTTAAGTATTTTTGTGAAAAATGCACTTTTCTGAAGTGGCTTTTTCTAATGTGCGTTTAGCTATTTTTTGCCATGGTTAGTTAGGGAAAGTCAATATATTTTCTTTTTTTAACATTTTTAGGATATTTCTATAGATATTTTTTACCTTGGGCTTTGCAAAGCCTCAAGGACAAAATCAGATATTTTTGATGGGCCAATGAGATTGCAAGTTGCACTAGGAGGTTTTCCCTCATCTTGGCCTATATATTCCAAGAGACTTCATTGTAAATAAGGCTGAACTTGATGATATAGAGAAATATATGGTTATACAAGCTTGGAATAAATACTTGTCTCATGCATTGGATAGTTTCTTGAATGCTTTTGGGTGATGAAAGAGGACTGCTGTTGGATTCCTTGACTTGGTAGAATGGTATAGTGTCCCTCTCTGTTATGCTTCTTAGTTTTCATTCATATTTCATGCTCTTGCTTGCTATAAGACAGTAGAGAATAGATTTGAGACATGCCCTTGGAGGCACCTCAAATTTCATGTTTCTTTATAGCTTCTATGTTTTCTTCCTTCATAGTCACATCAAAGAATCTTTGATTTCTCTTTGATAACTGAAGAAATTGTTTGTTTGTTTCATTTATGGTTTTATGAATGCTAAGTATGATTCACGGTATGCTCTGCTTACTCATTGCTAGTCATAGCTCCACCTTTGAAAACCTTTCTTTTATTGTTTGATTGTCATTAGTTGAACCAAGGAGGTCTTGTACTGATCTTTCCCTTTGCGTAAAACTCTGCAGTCTTACTTCAAATTGCCTGATAGCTTGAAATACTATGTCTAGGGGTTTCCTAATAGTAATGTGAGTTATTTGTTTGTCTTAATTGTCTTTCCCAAAAGTCTAATAGCAATTTCCTAAAGTTAGAGAGTCATATATCTCTATGTATTGCTTGAATGTTATATTTCTACGCATTTATCAGTTTATAGTTACATCTCTCATGATTAATGGTTAGCCCTACCATGTTTATGTCAGCTATTAGACTATTTATGTTTGAAAGCCTTTGTTCTTCACAAACTTAGTGTCCATCCCACTCCATTTTACCCAAAGATCCATTTTATCTCGATCAAATCGGCCCTTCAACATACCTTGTATCACCATCTGAAGCTTTCTTGACCTTTTCGACTCCATAGCCCAGTTGATCTGACAATCTTTTTATCTATCTTAGTCTTTGATCAGTTCCTCCCTCACAAACCTAAAAGCAAAACCAAAAAACCTACTTCATAACTAGCCTAAAATCAGAAACATAAGAAGCAAAACACATAGATATCCCTTACACAAATAGAGAGAGCTTCTCTGGGTCCAGGAAGGCTAGGTCCTTGGGCTCCAAAAATTGGTTTGATGTTACCCTATCACTTGGCTTGCCAATCAGCCGAATCACGGTACCCTAACATAATGGCAATCACGATGGGACCTTCTGAGTTAGTGACAAACTAAGTATACCTTAGGACTTCATAACCCCTCAACCTAGAAGTATTATCAAAGAGTAGAATCTAGTTGTCTCATCATCCTGGAAAAATGATGACCCAACTATAGGACACTCTTACAAACTTTAGGGCTTCATAAAAACTCAGAAAACCCCAAAACATCCCTAGATTGGCTTTTTATCAATTATTAGTGGTGGACCATAAACACATATCTCTAAAAACAACAAAAACATCCACCTGGCGACTCCACAACTCTCAATAGACCTAAAGACTCCACTAGAGGAAGAACCTAAAACATGACCAGTGATCCTAGAAAGAAAAAGCACTCAGGCCTTAGTTGGATTCAAAAAATTATTGTCTTTATCTATAACTATGTTCTATCTTACTTTGAGCCTGATCAAGAATACACTAATGAGATCTACATTGATCATTGGAAAGATCTCAAACCTCGAAAATCTAAGCCTCAAATTTCAGACCACGAGCAGGCTTATACACCTGTGCTTACCCCAGATTCACCTATGGAAAACCTAGTAAAACATGAGCCTCATGCTACCTTTCCCACTCTGGCTGAAACCTCAAACAGTCATGAATCTCTTTTTACACTACCTATATCCACAAAGGTCCCAGAAAGATACAAGCCTCTGGTTTTACCTCCCATCTTCCGAGCCCTCCCTGCAAATCTTCAAAATAAATTACCCAGATTTGATGGAGAAAGCTCCAAAGTCACCACTGAAGAGCACGTCCAAAATCTTGAGAATTTACTTGACCTTTATGAAATAGAAAAATATGATGTGCGTATTAGAATGTTTGCTTTATCATTACAAGTAAAAATTAAGAGTTCGTTTAAAGACCTTCCAGTTGCAAGCATTACCAATTTTCATCAATTCACTCAAATATTCCTAGATAGGTGGGTGGTCATGGGTAATAAAGTTCTCATCATAAAGGAATACAATCAGTTAAAAAGACAACCAGCGGAGACAATACAAAACTTTTCAACCAGGTTCAATAAAGTATACCATGCAATGCCTGCTAACATAAAGCCACCCCTCGGATGTGCTCTCTTGCACTACCCAGATTCTTTTGACCCAGAGATGGTTTTCCAGATAAGAGATAAAGATCCTTTGACCCTAGAAGAAATGCAAAGGATAGCAGTTGATGTAGAATTCAACATACTAAATAGGGAAGCACAGCTAAGAATAATAGAGAAAGACAAAGCAAATCAAGAGAGACTAATATCTTCAGAGGAAAAGTTGGAAAAATTGGTATATATGTTTGGAAAACTAGAGCATCTACTTGACAGGAAAAGAGAAAAACACAAAGTTAAGGTTAACATTGCTTATTCAAACCAACCTACACTTCTTCCTCAGGATGAACACACTCAACTATTACAAGACAAGAATTATAAAAAAAATGTGCCTAATGAGAAAGTTGCAAATAAAAACATAGAGGAATGCTATAAAGAAATTATCAGCCATTTTGAAATCACAGATTCTGAAATAGAAGAAGAATCAAAACCTTTAGGTTCTCTACCCTTATGCTTTAAATCATTCCAGACTTTGAAAGAAAATTTGCATCCTAAAGATCTCTTCGCAGTTATTCAGGAAACCCCTGCTCAAGTTAACTCACACCTAAATCAAGAAGAGTTGATTGAAGATGAATTCCTATCTGAAATAAAAGACAAATCTAAACCTGTAGGATCCCTACCTTTGTGCTAGGAGTCATTTGAGTTCTTACAAGCAAATTGGCCTCCTGAGAATCTATCAGAGGAAACTCATGAATCCCATGTTTATTATCCCAAACATCAAGAAGAGTTGATTGAGAATGAATTCAAATCTGAAATAGAAGATAAATCAAAACCTGTAGGATCTCTACCTTTATGCTGGGAGTCATTTGAGTTCATACAAGCAAATTGGCCTCCTGAAAATCTATCAGAAAAAACTCATGAATTACATGCTAACTATCCTCAACATCACAAAGAATTGGTTGAAGATGAAAACAAGCAAGAAATGAAAGAGAACCCATAGGATTTCTCTAAAGGCACAAGTGATGATTCATCATCTCTCATAGGTGAAGCCCAAAAAGACATTCATCCTCCAAATTAGCTTTCCCAAGAGAAAGAGGATTATTGTAGTTATATCCGAAGAGAAATGAAAATGCCTCCCTTTTTAATTGAAGAATAAATAGATCAACTTATAAACATGCAGACTACCTCTGAAAATTCATATAGCCAAATCTTTTCTGATCTTTCTCCTGTTAATCTTGCATACCATGAGTCAAAAAATAGATTTGTAAATCAATTTGAAGAAAAGCAATTTGATAGTCCAATATGCATGGTTGGTGACATTACTTATATTAATGATTCTCCAAGGTTTTATCAATATGTTGATGATTATGATATCCAAACAGAAACTAACCTTGCAGAGCAATCAACAATTGATTTGTGGAACGAAGTTCATTATCATCAAGTTGAAAAAAGTAAGTAGCCAATACTGGTCACCTATGACACTGATGAGGAGAGCCTTGAGAGTTTAGAAGTAAGTGAAGAGTCTCTGACTCTTTGCTCTACTTCACTTCAATCCATCAGAAATAACATTCACATAATTGGAAATCAGCAGTCTTTCAGCTTTGATGATGAGCTTGAGGAGGATGATGAAATTCTCGAGCATGTTGTAGATGAGAAGCCTTTTCCTGAAATGGTTGAGGAAATCATTTTGGACATGGAATCTTCCTTGACTCCAGATTTGCAGCCACCAAGTTCCATTGAATTACAAATTGCAAATGAAGAAATAGAGGTCGATAAACACATGAGAGTTGTCACACTATCCTTTCAAGATAATTTACTATCAAAGTGTATCCCTGCTCATCAACATGATGACCTCCATATAGTTTTCAGTCCACTTAATCATAACACATCAGCTTCGAAAGAAAACTACACTGCAATATATGATGAGTCTGACAGATCAAGTGATCATGAGCAAGGGGAAGAGTTGCTTTACCAGGAGAGTCCCAAATATAGCCAAGTGGAAGAAAGAATAGTCCTAAATGAAGCCTATATATCAAATCCTCTAGATCAGGTATTATTCCAAGATCCATTTGTTGTTTTCCTCGAGAAATATGAAGGAGTAGTGGGTTCTATCATGAAAAGTTTGCTACAAAGTATGAAAAAAAACTTAAGCACTACTGTCTGAAAACAAGCCAACTGGAAGTGGCCTTTTCATTACTTCAGCATCATGAAAGAACTAAACCAAAGTCACCCATGCAATCACCTACTTGACTAGTTACATTGGAAAAGAGAGTTCACGAAATAAATGTCTATCATGTATAGATTAGATTAGGATAGATAGACAGCTGTGAAAAATAAGCTCGGCCTTGTGAGCATCTTTTCAATTCTAGATTGTTTGATGAAAAAGTGAAAAAGCAGAAAAATACAAAAAACAGTTAAAAGTAGGAAAAGAGGGCAGTTTCTAAAGCAATGGTACAAGCCCCATACCCAAAAATAGTCATGCTGAAAGCGAGCAAGTCTAAATGCCGCTACTAGTGCTCAAAAGATGTCTTGTTCAGTTATCTAGCCTAATCATAACTAAACATGTTTTAAATTGATTGCTGATAAGTTAGTAAAAGAAAAGATAGTCAAATTGTGTAAGCTTGACTTGTCAAAAGAAGTAGATTAGGAAAAGATACTGGTTCCACATGCTCAAAACAGAACCAAAGAGAAAAACAGGGATGAAAAACAAACTATGTATCCTAGCCCTGATTTTTCTAAATCTCATTTCATGCAAAATAATATTTGTGTGCAGCTTGTCTTTTATGCCACAAATACATGACAAATCAGACTGTTGGCATTAAAATGACTCTGCACAAATGTTGAAGTTTGGTGTTGTTCTTAAAAGCTATCAACAGCCAAGAATCAGATATCAAAGCTGCGAGTCATCAGGAATCTCTGCAATTATCACAGTCAAAGGATATATTGTTTGAAGATGGGCAGGTTCTTAAGATTGAAATTTTTGTGTAGTTGGCACACATAAGCCCCTGTGGAGTTTTGGTAAATAGTGCCTAGAGAAAATTTTACAAATCCCTTGCTGTGGATCCTTATTCACTGATAAATACAATGGGCACATACAGTATGTGCACTATATACGAAAGAATCATTCTTGTTGACACTAATTCTATGGAACCTATTAATGGTGTTTCTGCTGATTAAAGTGCAGTCAAGAAAACAAAAATGTTGTGTTGCTGTTATAATGTGAGGGTTTTTTCATATGACATTGCTCAATCTATAGATATAGATGGAATATTTTATACCTTGCATCGTATCAGTCGAAGAAACATTCCATTCAATATGACAAAGGTTGCAAAAGACAAAGGTTAAGGAGCGCCCAGGCAGTTTGTTTCAAAATGAGTTTCTGACCAAACAGAGATGAAATTGACAAAAGAGAGAGAGGTTTATGTCCCTCATAGGTTCAAGAAGAAAAACCTCCTTCAGTTTCTACACAGGTATCATGGTTTGTGAGAAATGTAAAAAATACAGATGTCACGGGAGAATTTCTGCACCAGGATTCACCATTTTGAACAGTGTTGGGACAGTCAACTTTTTAACAACCAAATGGATACCAAATGAAAAACCTAAAGCATATTTGGAAAGTAGACTTCCATAGCTTTCCAACAAGCCATCTCGGGCAAAATTCTGACAACAAGAAGGCATCCAAAAGTAGCCTGCAAATAGCACTATGTATTTCTGCACCAGCATTCACCATTTTTTACCAGTGTTCGAACAGTCAATTTTCGAACAACCAAATGGACACCAAATGAAACCAATCAAGTATATTTGGAAAGTAGACTTCCATAGCTTTCCAACGAGCCATCTCGGGCCAAATTCCGACAATAGGAAGGCATCCAAAAGTAGCCTGCAAATAGCAATATGTATTTCTGCACCCGCATTCACCATTTTTTATCAGTGTTGGAAAAATCAATTTTTGAACAACCAAATGGACATCAAATGAAAACAATCAAGCATATTTGGAAAGTAGACTTCCATAGCTTTCCAACGAGCCATCTCGGGCCCAATTCCGACACCGGGAAGGCCTCCAAAACACGCTGCAAACGTGCGCGACGCCCCTGGAAAATTGCGCGGTGCACCTGTAGGTATTAACAGTGTATTTTTCTAAAGAGCGCGGCGCACCTGGGCAGCCAAGAGTTCTCTTACATATTTATATGAATTAGTCATGATTACACACAGTCTATGGAGAAAGCAGGGCTGTTTTAAGGATTTTTGACTCAGTCACAAGAGGAAAACATTGTGTGCCTTAAGAAAAACAAATTGAACTTCATCCAAAAGAAACTTGCCTACTAAAACCACAGAGAAACCAGTGATAAAGGAGGAAAAATTGGTTGACAGTTTGAAAGAGTTTATTGTTGTGAGTGGTTGAAAATAGCATATTCTTCCAAGGAGAAAGAGTTTTGGTGCCCAAGGGAAAAGAGACATGTTTCTAAAAAGTTATAAATCTTTTTGTTTTCTCACAAATACAGTTCATAAAAGGTGCATTGGTTTTCATTTGAGAAAGAAGCCTGTCCACCTATTAAAGAGGAAGCAGTGATTAAAACAAAGAGAGCCATCATTTCAAATTAAAGGTTTTAACTACATAAAACAGGCTGTCATTTTTTGAGAGACTATTAGCTTGTGAAAGTCTTTTTGTGCTATGAAATAGTTAAGGATTGGCGCAATCTTTAGAAGGAAAAGCGGAGTTTTGTAAAAGGTCTTTCAAATCAGTTTAAAAAGGGTATCTTAACAATGATTTCAAAAGAGCACCAAGTTTGCTAAATCAAGGAGAAAATAGTGACTAGAGGATAAAGGGCTTGTTATCAGTTTGAAAAAGGTCTTTGTTGTAAACAGCCAAAGATAACACAGTGTTATATAAGAAAAATGGTTTTGTTTTGAAGACATTTGCTTAGTAACAAGAGGAGATACTACTTTACAGGAACGAGCTAAACCTTCATCCAACAAATTGTCTGCTTGCCTAAGAAGGAAAGGACAATGTTTTCAAAGGGGAAACATAGTGTTTATTCAAAAGTGCACTCTTTGCTTAGAAACAAAGTAAGATAGTGATTGGGGAAAAGGTTTTTATCAGTTTGTAAGGTGTTTGTTCACCTTTTAAAAACAGTGATTTCAAAAAGGCAATGTTTGAAGGGGAAGAGTCTTTGTGCCAAAAACAAAAGGAAACTTTCTTTTCTAAAAACCACAAATAGATCTTGTCAAAGGCTTCTTTGTTCAAACACAGTGCTCAAAGAAGTGAATTTGTTTTTATTTAAACAAGAAACTTGTTTATCAACTAAGGAAGAAGAAAAGTGATGGTATTCATGAGAAATATAACATTCTTCAAAGAGACACTAATGATGGGAATCATGACAGTCCTCAAGCAAGCAATGATGAGGGCAAGCAAACACAAAACATAGAGCATGAAGGGCACTCTCCAAAGCATGTGCTAACTGCCTCTCCTAGGCAAGGGGCCATGACTTCTTCACCAAAGCTCAAAACTGCCCAAAGAGGGCGCCCAGTGAGAAAAAAGGAGAAAGACACCTCTAGGCTTTGAATTTTGGCCCGAGCTTCTAGACATGTTTCTAAAAAGCCTTGAGGGACTTGCTCACCAAAATTGAGCAACTTTTGACATGTTTTTGTTTTTTGACATTTTTGGGCCTAATTGCATAAAATCATAGGTGCCGCCATTTTGGTTTGAAGCATCCTCAACTCTTGAGAGTGGTACCATTGGATGCATTAAATTCAAGGGCATCTACTCAGAAATTTTCAGAGCATTTGAAGTTGTTTTGGTCCCCCAAATATGCAAAAAACACTCACTTTTTCGACACTCTGCCCGCATATCAGCAAGGGCTATTTTTTTGGGTTTTTTCACTCAGTTCAGTATTTGACAAACTTCCAGGCATCAGTTTGGGAAAATTCAAGTTGTTCCAGAAAGTAGACATCTAGGGCTTTCCAACGAGCCGTCACGGGCCTCATTTCGACATCGGGAAGGCCTCCAAGAGTTGCCCGCAAGACAGAGGATTTTCTGCTGATATATTTCTTAAGTATTTTTGTGAAAAATGCACTTTTCTGAAGTGGCTTTTCCTAATGTGCGTTTAGCTATTTTTGGGCATGGTTCGTTATGAAAAGTCAATATATTTTCCTTTTTTAGCATTTTTGAGATATTTTATTAGATATTTTGTGCCTTGGGCTTTGCAAAGCCTCAAGGACAAAATCAGATATTTTTGATGGGCCAATGAGATTGCAAGTTGCACTAGGAGGTTTTCCCTCATCTTGGCCTATATATTCCAAGAGACTTCATTGTAAATAAGGTTGAACTTGATGATATAGAGCAATATATGGTTATACAAGCTTGGAATAAATACTTGTCTCATGCATTGGATAGTTTCTTGAATGCTTTTGGGTGATGAAAGAGGACTGTTGTTGGATTCCTTGACTTGGCAGAATGGTATAGTGTCCCTCTCTGTTATGCTTCTTAGTTTTCATTCATAGTTCATGCTCTTGCTTGCTATAAGACAGTAGAAAATAGATTTGAGACATGCCCTTGGAGACACCTCAAATTTCATGTTTCTTTATAGCTTCTATGTTTTCTTCCTTCTTAGTCACATCAAAGAATCCTTGATTTCTCTTTGATAACTGAAGAAATTGTTTGCTTGTTTTATTTATGGTTTTATACATGCTAAGTATGACTCACGGTATGCCCTGCTTACTCATGGCTAGTCATAGCTCCACTTCTGAAAACCTTTCTTTAATTGTTTGATTGTCATTAGTTGAACCAATGAGGTCTTGTACTGATCTTGCCCTTTGCCTAAAACTCTGCAATCTTACTTCAAAATGCCTGATAGCTTGAAATACTATGTCTAGGCGTTTCCTAATAGTAATTTGAGTTATTTTTTTTTCTTAATTGTCTTTCCCCAAACTCTGATAGCAATTTCCTAAAGTTAGAGATTCATATATCTCTATATATTATTTGAATGTTATATTTCTACGCATTTATCAGTTTATAATTACATCTCTCATGATTAATGGTTAGCCCTACCATGTTTATGTCAGCTATTAGACTATTTATGTTTGAAAGCCTTTGTTCTTTACAAACTTAGTGTCCATCCCACTCCATTTTACCGAAAGATCCATTTTACCTCGATCAAATCGGCCCTTCAACATACCTTTATCACTATCTAAAGCTTTCTTGACCTTTTCGACCCCATAGCCCAGTTGATCTGACAATATTTTTATCTATCTTAGTCTTTGATCAGTTCCTCCCTCACAAACCTAAAAGAAAAACCAAAAAACCTACTTCATAACTAGCCTAAAATCAGAAACATAAGAAGCAAAACACATAGATATCCCTTACACAAATAGAGAGAGCCCTCTCTGGGTCCAGGAAGGCTAGGTCCTTGGGCTCCAAAGATTGGTTTGATGTTACCCTGTCACTTGGCTTGCCAATCAGCCGAATCACGAGACCCTAAAAGGTCCGAGATATGGACGGCGAGGTTTTGCCTAAAGTGAGTCAGTAACTCCATTCCGAAATTGTGGTGGATGGGTAACTGAAAAAAGGTCAGGAACGTAGTGGCGAAGACGCTAAACGTTCCATGTGTAGCAGAGGGTTGCTCCACATACCATTTTGTTGCTACTCCGGTTAGAGTGCGTTGAAACAATCTCAGTTGAATAGTATCATCAATGATGTTGTTCGACGAACACCATAGGTGGAAAGTCATAACACGATTTCCGGAATCTTCCGCTTGCTTCCCTTAAATTTTTGAATGTCTGATGGAAGCTTCGTGGGCATGGGAGGAAATATAGGGTTGTGTGCAATGGGGTCGTTTGTCAACTTGGTTAAATCCGGTAGATTCAACGAAGTTAGAAAAGGTGACTGCGAGGTTGTAGCCATTGCTATTTGTGGAAACACAATGTTCTAGTTAGGAATAGGGTTTGTCTGCGACGCACCCTACTGTACGTTCAACTGGCTTCCCGAATGGGTTGCACTCCTCTGCCCTCTAAGGGTTGTGGAGGAGTGGTGTGTGATGTGGTATTGGGAAACTAGCCAAGGTTCCCAACTAAAGATGCCCCAATAAAGGATGAACTAATAATGGTGGCAGTGTTCCGTCTTTGACGCCTAAATGGCGAAAGACTTGGAACCCCTCCCGGTAATGGGGAGAGGTCCAAAAGACGTCTAGATCGACAAGGTCCCGTTGGGTCTGTTCTGGCGTCGACTAGGTATGGCTTTGGAAATATTTGAAAGGATATAGATTATAATCAAAGCAAAATTCTGACTGCATACATAAAACAAAGCAAAAATAAAATAAATTTTCCCTTTAGATTAATCTTATGTGATCAGTGAATCAAAAAATATAGTTTTTGTTTGTTTGTGTATGATACTCAAATCCTAGAATACCTAATCATCCTCACACACTCAAATGTAACTGGGTCTTGAAAAGATATCTTGCAAGTGCTGGCACAATGTCCCGTAAGAGCTAGCGACGCCCCCAGTCAGTTGAAGAAAATCCACCAAGGTAAGGGTAGAGGATCTAGTGCTTACGTGCACCATCACCTATAGGGAAAGGATGCCCTAATTTTGGCCACTAAGCACCGTTGTCTCACGTGAGCGTTCGAGTCTTGGGCTTTTTGGTAGTTCAGCTAACAGTACCAAGTATCAGCCGGGTCAGGTAGCCCCAACTGATATCGCACGCACTGCGCCTAACCCTAACCCCCTCTAAATTGGGTCTCTGCTGCACTCGGGTTTTCTTTTTCGTGGGTTAATAGGTGGATTTGAAAGCTCCCTAAACAGTCAACTTCTATGTTTCAAGATGAAGAATGATCAAAGCGACTTATTGAATGCCTACCCCCTTGATCCTAACTTAAACTATAAATTCTTTTGTGGCCACTGTGGGGAGAATTTAGTGAGTTTTGTGAAGTTAGTTTTAGGTGTCTTTGCTTTTCTTAGTGTGTGGATGTGTGTGAGCAAAAAGTGAACAAGCACATAGTTTAAACGTGTGTATATGTGATGATCATTTTCAAAATCCCCTATTAAACTATGTTCTAATGTTCCTTACTCAAAAGAAAAACATGCGCAGATATGGGCCGCTTTCAATTTTTCCTAGTTAATCTATGTGATCAACTATAGGGAGATGATGAGTTGTGAGTAGAAAGTGTTCATATGCTTGCCTAGGATCACCAGAGGGTGCAAGGGCAGCAGAGATTACTTGCTCTTCTATCGACAATTCAATCCTGGTCCTGAAATCCTAGTGCAAAAATTGAACTAAACTAATGACTTTTATACTATAAAATGAACTAGCTAAGCATGTGTGGACTTGGGCCACTTACTTTGGCTAATTATCTAAGTGTTTTGGTACCTAAATTTGCAAAACATAAATTTTTTCGAAATGCAAGTTAATTTTCCCCCCTACTTAAACTATGTGTGAACTTTGCAAAAATCAACTTGAAATAAAACTTACACCAAGCCTACCAAAAGAAACTAGAAGTGAGCTTTGGCAAGCTGTGGGGCACCTCAACCAATGCTGGCATATGTATTATGGGCTACCAGGCACTTTTACAAGTATGAGAAGATGGAAATATTGGAGAAATTTCTCATTCTGTTTTTTGCGTGCAAAAGGCTGAAACAGGCGTGATGTCTGTGCGCAGGTCAGCTCTGAACACGCGCCTTGGGCGCGCCTATCTGTGGGAAATGCCCGCAAATTCCTGCAATGTAATTTTTTGGAGCTCTTTTGCTTCAGTCTGTCACTTGGATGAATCAAACAATGAAGGAGAGGAAGGGGGAAATTCTAGCCCAACTCCACAGCACAGGCGGAGTTCTATGCAAAAAGGCACAACCACATAAACTTGGAAATAAAAGTTAGTGGAGTCGCCAATCCTGTGTTAGTGTGTTTGGTGCACGTATGTACGAAATCACACCAACTTAAGGGGTGTGGTTTTCCCTCTTAAGTTATTGGTGACACGCAGAAAATATATGGAGTCAAGCAAGTTAGTGGAACATGCTAGAACATAAACATACTAGATAGAGAAATAGCATACATATTCAAACATAAAGCTAAAACAAATAACACAAAAGCTCTAAATAGAGTCAAACAACTTCAATAATCCAAACGGCGGCGCTTGCGTCTCCTCTTATTGAGTGCTAGTAGGAAATGAGGATGAAACTTTAACCCACTTGCCAAGGGGCCCTTAGAACTTGTTGTTCTAAGTCTCGATGCAAGGATGTCTTTACTTCCGAGCTGCCTTGGCGCAAAGTCTCCCTCTCTCTACTATGGTGGACTGGAGTTGATGGATGGCCAACAACTGAGTCCCCTCTATCTCTGCTCCGGATCACACACCGCTGGTATTACTTGGGGCAATTCTGGCCAACATAACAATGTGCTCTCAAGTTGTTCATCTCTTGGTGGCCTTTTATAGGGGAATTCAAATCCTCCTTTTCTCTCTTGGTACATTATGGATGGTGACCCAAGAGAGGAGGGTGATTCCATTGTGTGACACATTTATTCCATTGTGTGCTCCCTTGATTTTCTAAGGAGGCTTAGGTCGATGTCCTTAGGCGGCTTCAAGTGTGGAAGCAATGTCCTAGAGTGTGTCTTTGTGGTCCAGGAAAATGACTTCCGCCACTCCCAGGATTGCACACTTTTTGGGTCAAAAGGTGTGCAAGGGCACGTTTATCGAAGGATTTTGTGCACAAAAGCATATTTGGCTAGTCCTTCTTGTATGCAATTTGATTTTTCCTCAGACCTGAGATATTTTTAAATACTTTCAGATTCTCTAATGTCTCTCAACCCTATAAATCCTTCTGCCTAACATTACATAATGTCACCTTTGCTTGTACGATTTTCCAGTGATAACACATATTAACAATAATATTAGACTCCATGTATAAGCTAATTAAGAATTCTTGAACTTAAAAATTAACAGAAGTAAAAAGGAAATCTAACAAAATATTATACGATTTGCTATTCTTCATAAAGAAGTTCCTTATCTTTCAAAGTTGAAATATTTATGTTATCAACTCAAAGATTTTGAAGATTTGAAAATATTTCAAGTACATTCCAAAGACTAAAACTTAACTAAATTCACAACATTCACACTTAATCAATATGTGAACACTCAACCAATTCTTTCAAAAACTTAAATTTAATTAAATTCCAAATTTGTAATGTGATAATGCCTAAACAAAAAATGAAGAAATTGGAACATATTTTTTGAATTTAAGTATTTTAAATTTAAGAGTATATTTCAACTTTTTTTTTCTCTTTCTATGTGGTTCTTGGATCCTGGAGATCAATGGCCACTACTTCCACAGAATATTTGTACCAAGAATATTCACCTGAATGAATCATTTCATGTCACCTCAACCCTGACCCTGAGAATGTGGAGAGGATTGAACATGTGGCCTCTCAATAGACAAGATGCTTTAACAACAAGGACTCAACCAATTGAACTAACCTTCGAGGCTAAGTATGTTTCAACTTATAAAATATTAATTATTTTATTTTTAATATTAATAATTTTTATTTTACTCAGTAAAAAAAAAAAAAAATTGTTATTCATAACAATAATAAGGGGTTATATTCTTTAATTGTTCGAGAACATTTTCATAAAATTTGGGAAATATTCCATCTTACATCTTATAAACATATATTAATATATTAAATATTAGTGTACATTTATTTTCATGATCCTCTCTTTTTTCATTTATGATTGATAGTCAATCAAAAATCAAATGGTCACCATTCCAAGGAAAAATTAGATGTTCAAGATTCAAAAGTTATGTCAATTCCTTATGAAAATCAAACTTGTCAAATTTATGTACACTTTATTCCCTCATATGAGGCTTAAGCTACAACTACCACCTTGTTGTAGCTGCTACAACCCCTTCCAAAATTTTGGCCTATACCAAATTTCGGAGCCTTGCTTGGTCTTGTTCATTATTGTCGCAAACTTTGAAGTTCAATTTATTGGTTTTCTTAGAATGTTGTGATCCCTTTCGTGAGATAGGCAAAGTGTCATCTTTTGGCATGTTGGTTGTCACATTGTATGTATGAGCTTGTTCTAGTGTTTCCAAGAGACCATCTTTGTGAAAATGAGTTGTTCTAACCTTGTAAGTACCCGTCGCACTCATTTCCAAAGTTCTGAACATTGTCGCAAAAGTGTCATCACTGTCGTCGTAAAGTGTATCTTTGGTGTCGCACTTGTCATAACCGGCCGTAAAGTTGTCGCACTGAGGGAAATGCTTTGTTTGTATGTCATGGATGATCTATATTGTTTGAGTCGTCAAACTATGTTAAGTTTTTTTTATCACAATCAAAGTTCATCACTATTCACATCGATCTCACTGGTCCCGCACTTAGTCATTTTTCGAAAAACTTCCCGATTGAGCAACTTAGCTTCACCCAGCCTCCCTTGAGTTGCGCACTGCACAGTCTTAGTCCTCTAACTGTGACCTTTCTACTTGGAACTTCGCAGTGCAAAGTATATGCCTCCCAGGACTACTGCACTGTAGAAATTAGAAAACATATATGTATATCATAGATTCAATCCAATCTAATAATGTACTAAAGCTAGATACTGAATCGCTTCTACAAATCAATTGCGGAATTTAAATACAATCGCCAATCACATGAAGCAAAGAAGAATCAATCAAACCACAACATAGAGAATTTCTCGGGCAAAGCTTGCTGCTCAAAACCCCACTATCTTCTATTATATATTCAACATGGATACATGAAAAAATTCCATACAACTATTCTCACAAGAGCCTCTTGTACACAGCTAATTGTCTCACACTGTCTTGGACAAAACTGACCAACACTTAGCCAATTCTCAGCCTCTAAATAGCCTGTCTTGCTTGCGCAATTCATGTGGAATGCAATCCCTATTCTTTAGGAATGTTGGTTGTCCTTGACTGTGCAAGGATCATGGGCAATCCAATGGGTGTTTGGTTGCATGGGTGCAACCCAATAATCCTACAACTGATAGTCAACATCCCTTTCACTTAGATCTCAACTGGGTCTCCACTAAAACTGACATGCATGTGGTTAATAATAGTAAATCCTCAGTTGCATGTTAGATCATTGATTGTGATTTAAATAATATTTAATTCACTTGATCTCTCACTAGAGCAACAAACAGTTACAACTAGCACAACTGAATTTAACTCACTTAACTGAATTAAACTGATTACAACATGCATTATCTAATGCACCACTGCACTTCGAACTCTGTTACAACTAGAATTACTCTGCATGTCTCACCGACTACTCTGAACTCGATATTCATGAGCTAACTGCTTTTATCATACTCAGTTAACTATTACAAGTTATTTTCAAATTAGATTACATTTTATTGTCCATCTTAATTAAGGGATAATTAAAATAGACATGCACCAAATTTAGCCCACACCAGTGTAAGTGCTGCTAAGACATGTGGTCCCACACTAGTGTAGGTGTTGCTTGGACCTCCTGGTCCCACACTGGTGTAGGAGCTACAATTTCTTGTTGGACTACAACACTCCCTCTCAACAAGAAAAGGATTATCCTTCACCCCGATCCTATCTCTGTGGTATTCGAATTTTCTCCTGGTGAGCGTCTTCGTCAGAATATCGGCATCCTAATCTTCCATGGGAATGTATTGAAGTAACATTATGCGCCTCTGCACACAATCTCTGAGATGGTGGTACCAGATGTCTATTTGCTTGGATCTATCATGAAACACAGGATTAACTGAGAGTTTCATTCAACTCTGGTTATCACAATGTATCATTGTCGGATCCATCTAAGAACCAAACAAACCAACCAAGATATTTCTCATCCAGATGGCCTCACATGCAACTTGACTTGCTGCCATGTACTCTGCCTCTGCTGAACTGAGTGCCACAGATCGATGCTTCCTGTTGTACCAAGAAATTGTTGTCAATCCTATGTTGAAGATCCCTCCTGATGTGTTCTTTCTATCTGATGGACTGCCTGCCCAATCTGCATCCGTGAAGCCTTGAAGCTTCACTCCCTCTGTTCGTATGTACCATAATCCATACTCTAATGTGCCCCTCGGGTATCTCAAGACATGCTTCCCCTCCTTCCAAAAGAGCTTGGTAGGCTTAGCCATAGCTTGACTCAATTGGTTAACTGCGTAGAAAATGTCTGGTCTGGTGTTCACCAAGTACATCAGTGAACCTACTAACTACCTGTATACAGTAGCATCCACTACCTCTCCTAAAGTAGCATCCTCTTTCCTCCAATTTCCTGGAAGAGGAGTGTCCATGGGTTTACAGCTCTCCATGTGAAACTTACCCAATATCTTGGCATACTTTCCTTGAGAAACAAAAAGTTCACCATCCCGCTGCCATATTTCCAAACCAAGGAAATAATGAAGGAGTCTCATGTCCTTCATTTTGAACTCCCTTGCAAGATTCTCCTTGCATGAGTGTATCAGCTGGTCAACACCAGTCAAAATTATATCATCAACATAAAGTACAATAATCAATAGCTTACCCTCAACCACAATCTAGTACAGGTTTGCATCAGCTTCACTTCACTTTTGGTGAAGCCCAATCTAGTGAAATAGTTGTCAATACGAGTGTACCAAGCACGAGGTGCTTGCTTCAGCCCATACAGTGCTCTCTTGAGTCGACACACATGCAACTCATTGTCAAAGATCTTAAAACCTTATGGCTGCCTCTATGTACACTTCCTCCTCAATGACTCCATTGAGAAACATAGTTTTCACATCTATCTGATGAATGTGCCACCCCATCTACGCTGAGAGTGCAAGGATGGATCTAATGGAAGAGTACCTTGCAACTAGTGCAAAAGTCTCATTATAGTCAATCCCCTCAATCTTTGAGAATCCCCGGGCCACAAATCTGGCCTTGTACTTCTCCACACTCCCATTAGAAGCTTGCTTTATCTTGTAGATCCATCTATATCCAACCACTGATTTACCGACTTGTCTTGGGACAATCTCCCATGCATTGTTCTTGAAAATGGAGTCATACTCCTCCACCATTGCATCAACCCAAACTGGTTGTTGCACTGCCTCCTTAAAGGAAGATGGTTCTATCACAATACACTTGCTCATAAGAGCCATGTATCCAGTAAACCTGTCTGGAGATTGTCTCTATCTGCGTAGTGAAGTAGGGGCTCCTACATTCTCTGTTGCATCAAGTCTCAATCTATCAACGTTCGTGGTGCGCCTTCTGCCATTTTTGATGGATGGCTCTGCATGAGTGTTTTATGCCACTCCATGATCATTCGCATGTGGCTGCTCCACATCTTGAGGCTCATCCTTTGGAACCAAGAGTTCCTCCTCTCCATGCAAATCCAACTCCCTCTCAAGGGACAATCGCATGGTTTTCTCCTCATAAAATTTTATATCCCGTCGCACAACAGTCATTCTACTGTTTGGAAAATACACCCAATAGTTGTGGGGAGTTTCAGTGTACCCCACAAAAATCTCAATCTCAACTGTTGGTTCCAACTTCTTCCTAGCGTCTTTGGTCACATGCACATAAACAGATGAGCCAAAAATCTTAAAATGTGAAACATCATGTTTCTTACCAGTAAAAGCCTCTTCTGGTGTACTCATGCCAAGTATCCTATGAGGACAACGGTTCTGCACAAATACCATTGTGTTGCATGCCTCCGCCCACAGATGCATCGGTAGGCCCTGATCATGCAACATCGCTCTTGATGCACCCACAATCGTTCTATTCTTTCTCTCAGCAACCCCATTCTGTTGTGGGTTATGAGGCACTATCAATTCTCTTTGAATTCCTTATTTGCTACAAAAGTTCTTGAATTCATTGGAGATGTATTCGCCACCATTGTCGCTCCTAAAAGCCTTCACATGCTTCCCCGTGTCTTTCTCCATCAGTGCTTTGAACTCAATAAACTTTGATAATGTTTGATCTTTCTTATGCATGAAGTAGATCCAGCACTTCTAAGAAATTTCATCAACAAATATCACATAGTACTTATGCTTTGTTGTCGAAGCAAAAAATAATGGTCCACACACGTCTGAGTGAACTCTATCAAGGATCCCCGAAGCTCAATTCTCCTTCTCATGAAAGCTGGCATTTACATATTTTCCCATAGTAGATCCCTTGCATGTGTCTGACTGCGCAAGTGTACTCATGCCTCTTACCATTGAAAGCCTCTTCAAGTGTACTCATGCCAAGTATCCTACGAGGACAACGGTTCTGCACAAATACCACAGTGTTGCATGCTTCCGCCCACAGATGCATCGATAGGCCTTGATCATGCAACATCGCTCTTGATGCACCCATAATCGTTCTGTTCTTTCTTTCAGCGACCCCATTTTGTTGTGGGTTATGAGGCGAGATTAGTTCTCTTCGAATTCCTTCTTTGCTGCAAGCCTTGAAGCTTCACTCCCTCTGTTCGTATGTACCATAATCCATACTCTAATGTGCCCCTCAGGTATCTCAAGACATGCTTCCCCTCCTTCCAAAAGAGCTTGGTAGGCTTAACCATAGCTTGACTCAATTGGTTAACTGCATAGAAAATGTCTGGTCTGGTGTTCACCAAGTACACCAGTGAACCTACTAACTACCTGTATACAGTAGCATCCACTACCTCTCCTAAAGTAGCATCCTCTTTCCTCCAATTTCCTGGAAGAGGAGTGTCCATGGGTTTACAGCTCTCCATGTGAAACTTACCCAATATCTCTTTGGCATACTTTCCTTGAGAAACAAAAAGTTCACCACCCCGCTGCCATATTTCCAAACCAAGGAAATAATGAAGGAGTCTCATGTCCTTCATTTTGAACTCCCTTGCAAGATTCTCCTTGCATGAGTGTATCAGCTGGTCAACACCAGTCAAAATTATATCATCAACATAAAGTACAATAATCAATAGCTTACCCTCAACCACAATCTAGTACAGGTTTGCATCAGCTTCACTTCACTTTTGGTGAAGCCCAATCTAGTGAAATAGTTGTCAATACGAGTGTACCAAGCACGAGGTGCTTGCTTCAGCCCATACAGTGCTCTCTTGAGTCGACACACATGCAACTCATTGTCAAAGATCTTAAAACCTTATGGCTGCTCTATGTACACTTCCTCCTCAATGACTCCATTGAGAAACATAGTTTTCACATCCATCTGATGAATGTGCCACCCCATCTGCGCTGAGAGTGCAAGGATGGATCTAATGGAAGAGTACCTTGCAACTAGTGCAAAAGTCTCATTATAGTCGATCCCCTCAATATTTTAGAATCCCCGGGCCACAAATATGGCCTTGTACTTCTCCACACTCCCATCAGAAGCTTGCTTTATCTTGTAGATCCATCTATATCCAACCACTGATTTACCGACTTGTCTTGGGACAATCTCCTATGGTCATTCTTGAGAAATCCTCCTGTACATCAACTGGCCCGTTTGTTGCCGCATATAAGGAAGATGGGTTCTATCCCAATACACTTGCTCATAAGGCCATGTGCACATGACAAGCACATTACGGAGAAGACCTTTGTCTGCGTAGTGAAAATGAGGCTCCTACATTCTCGTGCATCGTCTCGATCTATCAACGTTCGTGGTGGCAACCACACCGCCATTTTGATGGATGGCTGCATGAGTGTTTTCTGCCACTCCATGATCATTCGCATGTGGATGCTCCACATCTTGAGGCTCATCCTTTGGAACCAAGAGTTCCTCCTCTCCATGCAAATCCAACTCCCTCTCAAGGGACAATCGCATGGTTTTCTCCTCATAAAATTTTATATCCCGTCGCACAACAGTCATTCTACTGTTTGGAAAATACACCCAATAGTTGTGGGGAGTTTCAGTGTACCCCACAAAAATCTCAATCTCAACTGTTGGTTCCAACTTCTTCCTAGCGTCTTTGGTCACATGCACATAAACAGATGAGCCAAAAATCTTAAAATGTGAAACATCATGTTTCTTACCAATAAAAGCCTCTTCTGGTGTACTCATGCCAAGTATCCTATGAGGACAACGGTTCTGCACAAATACCATTGTGTTGCATGCCTCCGCCCACAGATGCATCGGTAGGCCCTGATCATGCAACATCGCTCTTGATGCACCCACAATCGTTCTATTCTTTCTCTCAGCAACCCCATTCTGTTGTGGGTTATGAGGCACTATCAATTCTTCTCTTTGAATTCCTTATTTGCTACAAAAGTTCTTGAATTCATTGAAGATGTATTCGCCACCATTGTCGCTCCTAAAAGCCTTCACATGCTTCCCCGTGTCTTTCTCCATCAGTGCTTTGAACTCAAGAAACTTTGATAATGTTTGATCTTTCTTATGCATGAAGTAGATCCAGCACTTCTAAGAAATTTCATCAACAAATATCACATAGTACTTATGCTTTGTTGTCGAAGCAAAAAAGAATGGTCCACACACGTCTGAGTGAACTCTATCAAGGATCCCCGAAGCTCAGTTCTCCTTCTCATGAAAGCTAGCATTTACATATTTTCCCATAGTAGATCCCTTGCATGTGTCTGACTGCGCAAGTGTACTCATGCCTCTTACCATTGAAAGCCTCTTCAAGTGTACTCATGCCAAGTATCCTATGAGGACAACGGTTCTGCACAAATACCACAGTGTTGCATGCTTCCGCCCACAGATGCATCGATAGGCCTTGATCATGCAACATCGCTCTTGCTGCACCCATAATCGTTCTGTTCTTTCTTTCAGCGACCCCATTTTGTTGTGGGTTATGAGGCGAGATTAGTTCTCTTCGAATTCCTTCTTTGCTGCAAAAGTTCTTGAATTCCTTAAAGATATATTCACCACCACTATCGCTCCTAAGAGCCTTCACTTGCTTCCCCGACTCTTTCTCCACCAATGCCTTAAACTCAAGAAACTTAGAGAATGTCTGATCTTTCTTCTGCATGAAGAAAATCCAGCGCTTACGAGAAAATTCATCAACAAATATTACATAGTACTTATGTTTTGTTGTTGAAGAAACAGAGAATGGTCCACACACGTCTGTGTGAACTCTCTCAAGGATCCCTGAAGCTCGGTTCTCCTTCTCATGAAAGGTGGCCTTTACATATTTTCCCATAGTACAACCCTTGAATGTGTCTTATTGCGCAAGTGTACCCTTGGGAAGACCAGTAGAAATCTGTTGCATGAATTTTAGGGCTCCGTGGTGAAGATGGCCCAATCTCTTGTGCCATAACTCACCCTCATCCCGGTGCACCACTTTGTCCGCGTTACCCATCAATGTTGTGCAGCCATCTACATCAAGTTTATAGAGATTCTTAACTCGAATCCCAATATTCTTGGCTTAACCTGTTGTTTTGTGTTGCAGGAAAGCTTTTCCTTCACTGAAAACAACATCATAGCCTCTATCCTCCAACATTGCAACTGAGACTATTTTTTTCTTCAAGCCTGGTACATGCATTACATATTTCAATTGAAAGGGTTTACCTCACTGTCTCTGGAAGGTAATGGTACCAATCCTAGTAGCACTGTACCGCCCGTCATCACCCATTTCGATATGCATCTAGAGGTCCTTCTCCTCCAAGCTACTGAAAATTTCTTTGTCTCCCGTCATGTGAAAGGAAGCACCATTATCCAAATACCACACTGATCCCATTGCACTTGACACCATGCATGCAATGAGCGAGAAGTCAAGCTCAAATTGTGAGGCCAAAGCCTCACCAACTGCAAACCCTGAAGCCTTCTTGTTCTTCTTATTTTGTGGACAGTTAGTGGCATAATTCCCATGCTCGTGACAGTGAAAACACTTCACTCTGGACATGTCACGCTTCTTGCCATCTTTACTCGACTCGAATTTGGAATGGAATTTCTTTCCTTTCCCCTTCTTCGCCTTAGCAACCAAAGCACAATATTCTTCATCTTCATTCTTAGATGAAGATCCATCTCTGGTATTCCGTCTGAACTCCTCTGGCACCAAATCCGACCAAAGTCATTCCCAATCTGGCAACGTTTCCCTTCCATTGACAGAGCCCTGATAACTATGCCAACTCTTGGGAAGTCCTAGAAGAGCCAGGCTCACCAAATCATCATCAGCGACAGTAATGCCAACGCTCCCCAGCTCATCTCGACATTGGAAAAACTTTGTTAAATATTTTGGCATGGCATCGCCTTTCTCAATCTTGATCTTCCTGAGTTTATCTTTCAGTGCCAATTTCCTCTAGTCACTGTTGCTCTGAAATAGATCTGTCAAAGCTTTCCACATAGCATATGGTGTCGCTTTGCCATGGAAACTTGAGACAATGTGGTCTTGTACTCCTTCCAGTAAGATCCTCCTCACCTTTGCCACGTTCTTTTGCCATGCATCAAGATTTGCAGCATTTGTCACAGCGAGTTTAGGAACATCATTGTCAATGAATTCCTTCAAGCCATTGTCTTCAAGTACTGCCTCCATCCTGTCTTTCCAAGCAAATATAGTTAGATCTACCCTCGAGTGCATACTCCAATCTCAAGCCATTGAAAGCCATTTAGATCATGAATCAGCTGTAGCACCAAGAAAGTCTTCTGCAGATTTGAATTTTATTCAGTCACAAACTCAGCTCCTCCTCCACTATTGTGATTTCCTGTGCTTTGATACCATGTAGAAATTATACAACATATATGTATATCATGGATTCAATCCGATCTAACAATGTACTAAATCTAGATACTGAATTGCTTCTACAAATCAATTGCGGAAATTAAGCACAATCGCCAATCACATGAAGAAAAGAAGAATCAATCAAACCACAACACAGATAATTTCCCGAGGAAAGCTTGCTGCTCAAAACCCCACTATATTCTATTGTATATTCAACTACAAACAATTACATACAACTCTTCTCACAAGAGCCTCTTGTACACAGACAATTGTCTCACACTATCCTGGACAAAACTGACTAACACTTAGCCAATTCTCAGCGTCTAAATAGCCTGCCTGCCTTACGCAATTCATGTGGAATGTAATCCCTATTCTTTAGGAATTTTGGCCTTCCTTGACTGCGCAAGGATCATGGGCAATCCAATAGGTGTTTGGTTGCATGGGTGCAACTCAATAATCCTACAACTGATAGTCAACATCCATTTCACCTAGATCTCAACTAGGTCTCCACTGGAACTGACATGCATGCAGCTAATAATAGTAAATCCTTAGTTGCATGTTAGATCACTGATTGTGAATTAAATAATATTTAATTCACTTGATCTCTCACTAGTGCAACAAACAGTTACAACTAGCACAATTGACTTTAACTCACTTAACTGAGTTAAACTTATTACAACATGCATTAACTAATGCACCACTGCACTTCGAACTCTGTTACAACTAGAATTACTCTGCATGCCTCACCAACTACCCTCAACTCAAAATTCATGAGCTAACTGGGTTTATCACACTCAGTTAACTATTACAAGTTACTTTGAAATTAGATTACATTTTATTGTTCATCTTAATTAAGGAATAATTAAAATAGACATGCACCAAATTTAGCCCACACCAGTGTAGATGCTGCTAAGACCTATGGTCCACACTAGTGTAGGTGCTACTTGGACATCCTGGTCCCACACTAGTGTAGGTGTTGCAATTTCTTGTTGGACTTCAACATGCACTGCACAATTTTTGTGACCAAGCCTTTACCCTGACCTCCAGAATTACGCAGTCATGACCTCCAACCCAGCTTGAACTGTGCACTTCGCAACTACAATCCTCAAGATCATCCCCTGAGCCCTTAAACTATGTAGTTGTGCAGTCCCCCGGCCTTCCTTGGCTCCCAAAACTGCGCAGTAAGCTCTCATAGTGCCCATCCCTGCAGCATTTCCCATTGGCTCCGAAAACTACACAGTCTTGTCCCTCAACCTAGCTTGAACTGTGTGTTGCGCAGTCTCGAGGCTCAAGGCTCCCCCTTACATTCCTGAACTGCACAATTGCGTAGTCACTGAGCCTCCTTGTCCAGCCTGTCACTTGTTCCGAGCTCAGTTCATGGATCATAATGCTTCATCTTAGGCTAGGGATTTTCGAATTGATGTCGTCCCATCATGAGTGAATTGCAGGAAAAGATACTCTATCATGTCATGGTGAGATGATGAAGGAGGAAAAGGAGGGAAGCATGCTCAAAGACACTCTTGCAACTAAACTCACAAGTTGATTGATCAAGAAAAAGCATGACACTAGTTTGTAACCATTATCCAAGACTTGAGATCATTGAAGACTCTTTGTCACCAAGGCATGCAGAAGTGAATGGGAAAAATCATTCACGAAGACACTCAACTCTTAGCAGTTGCAGTGGATTGACATTGCCATGTCATCAAGCAGTCCATGTCACCAGTGTCACATCATGCCATGTCATGAGTGGTCATATGCCACATCTGTAGGAATTTACAAGGTAAGCTCCTTAGATCAAACACCAGAGGTCACCGCTCACAAATAGATCACAAATCAGTACACCAGTATTTGACGTGGTTAAAACCCTCAAAGAGGGAAACAGTCCACTGCATGAGCCAACACGGCCACTTCAGGAAATTTATTAATATAAAGAAGGAAAATTTACATAAGTTTCTCTCATAAACGGTTACCAGACAAATGACCCTCCATGCTCTTTAAATAAATATCATGGACCAATCGGGTGTTAAGCCATAGATCAAGTGTGGGTAATACCGAGGAGAGAGTGAACCGTTAGATCACTACATATCGTGACCGTCAGATTATAAGTTACAAATGTACATAATAAAGAAACACACTTTACCTAACTCTACGCTAGACCAAGTTATACTTAACTATTTCCTATGTGTCATAATATCCTAACATCCCCCCTTAAAAACAACTTGGGATAGGATTGAAGGATTTACAAATGTGACACAATAAGAGAAGGAAGGAGCCATTAGAGCCTATCCCCCCTTAATGCTAACTTTCCTGAACTCCAAGCATAGATCGAAGTTTGGTAAACTTCGCTTTTGTGAGAGCCTTTGTAAAGATATCGACAACTTGATCATTGGTTGAACAATATTGCTGATGCTAAACTGGATCTTTGCATAGTTGAATGACACTTTGATTATCACACCAAAGTTTAGTTGGATGCTGCTGATGAAGACCAAATTCGGTCGGGATCTGACAAAGCCACGGGGCTTCCTTGCTGGCTTCAACTGCACCAAGATACTCTGCTTCTGCCGAAGAAAGAGAGATGGCACTTTGTTTCTTACAAGACCATGTCATGGGTCCTGAACCAAGAGTGAATACATGGCCTGCAGTAGACTTTCGGTCATCAGGGTCACCAGCCCAATCAGAATCGATGAAACCAATCAACAATGGAGATGCTCCTGCACTGTAATGAATCTCGAACTGAACTGTACCTCAAATATATCGAAGTATTCTTTTAGATGCTTTCCAGTGCATAAACCGAGCAACTAGACCAACGACAAAGGAAAGCTCAGGACGGGTATGGGTTAGATACAGAAGTTTACCAACAAGTTGACGGTATAAGGTAGCATCAACTTCAGGGGAAGTACAAGTGACTGAAAGCTTGATTCCAGACTGAAAGGGAGAAGGGATTGGCTTACAGTCTTCCATGTGAAAGTGGCGTAGAATATCACGGGCATACTTGGACTGAGAAAGGGTAATACCTTCTTTGGATTGCAAGACTTGAAGACCAAGGAAGCTAAGTCACCTGATATGGGGATACGGGGATACGGGGATTCAAGGAATTGGATTCGAGTACGGTGACCCCCAGAACAGGATACTTCTGGGATACGATACGTTATATATTATTTTATTAAAATATATATATATATATATATATATATATTAAAAATTAGATATTTTTTACACAAATTAAAAATTTCAAACATAGATTTAAGATCTTAGATACTCATACATGATACATTGATACATCATACAATTGTCAAATTTACTCAGAAAGACAAGATAGTAAGATACTATAGTTTTCTCATTAATTCATTAGAATCAAAATGTGTTACATAAGTACACTGCCAATGGCAAATAGAAATAGATCAGTGACTGTAAGTTCAAATCAGACCTCTGTAGCTTGTATCAGTGCACAAAATTGCTCACAATTCAACACCAAATGCTAAGGAGATAAACCAACGATCATGACTCAAGTTTAGTGCCAAAAGCAATGTGAAAATATCACTATAGTGCCATTGTAGAGTGATATCAGACCTCTGCAATAACAATGTCAATCTGCTAACAGCAAAATCAAGTCACCCAAATATGCACAAAATGATAGCCAAACACTTGTGATTAATATTGCAATTATTACGAGTCAAATTAGAATACTTTTAGGCTTAGATTAGATGTTAATCTTATGTTTAGGGTCTACAATATGTTTGACTTCAGGTCTCATATGTATTCAGTCACCAAAGAGGCTATTAATAAGAGAAACAAGGTCCCCAAATGCTGTGGCCTAGCCTCAAAGGGCTCGTATGCTTGGAAGAGACCACAGGTTGCAACTTTGAGCCACAAAGTGATGCCCAAGCCCTTTTCAAACCACCTACAAAAACAAATATGCTAGCCCTAGGCTACAAACACAATAACCTGCCTTTGAATTTGGCATCACCAAGGGAGAAAGAGACTCCTAGCCGCCTAAATGATTAGTATTGATGGATAACGATGCCACCAAACCCAAAAACAAAAATTAAAACCCTCTCCAAGTGATATATCAACCTATAACAAAGGGTTAGTTCAAAAATTACAATGGATCAGACCTTGTAATGCAAATCTCAATGAAAATCACCACCAAACTTAGTCAAGACACCAATTAGGCCTACAAACACAAATGATTAGGGGTTTTATAAAGCAAAAATCACACTTTTTTGGATAGTGAATCCAACCGTACGGGATACGGCCGTATTCGTACAAGGTACGGTCGGGATTCACCGTACCCTGTACGGATACGGCTGTATCCCGTGAATTGGGTACGAATCCTGGCGAATCGTATCGGATTCGCCGGATTCAGGATTCGAAGCCCCTGGGGGACGAATCTGGTTTCTTTGCAAGGAAGTAATGCAAGTGTCCTAAGTTTGTCATTTCAAACTTCTTTTTGAGGCTAGACTTCACATGGTTTATATGGTTGAGATCACTACTAGTGAGGATAAAATCATCAACATAAAGAACAAGGATGATTAAGGACTTACCCACTTTCTAGGTGTAGACAGTGTTGTCAGAATGACATCTAGAAAATCCATTACCTAAGAGAAAGCTATCCGTTTTGGCATACCAAGTCTTAGGGGCTTGTTTTATACCATAAAGAGACTTCCTAAGGCGACAAATAAGGCTAGAGTCGTTTTGGATAAAGTTAGGGTGTTGTTCCATGTAGATTTCTTCATGCAAATCCCCATGTAAGAAGGCGGATTTAACATCCATCTTATGGACTTCCCATTTAAAGGAGGCAACAAGGGAAAGAACAAGGCGAATAGAAGTCATTTTGGCAACAGGGGAGAAGGTTTCAGTATAGTCAATGCCTTCAACTTGTGAAAATCCTTTAGCAACAAGATGAGATTTATCTTTATCCACTTTTCCATCTGGTCCAAACTTTGTTCTGTAAACCCATTTGCATCTGACAAGTTTTCTTCCCTTTGGAAGAGGAACAAGATCCCAAGTATCGTTTGCCAATAAGGAACGATATTCTTCATTCATAGCTACATCCCAATCTGGATGACCTGAAGCTTCTTCAAAGGTGTCTGGATTAGGATTTTATGGAACTTGAGCCAATAAGGAAGAGGCTCTTACGAACTGAGAATGTGTACGATGTTGATCTGCAGGATCACTTGCAAGAGAACCTGTTGCATCCCGAGTAGAGCGGACCCATCTTGGAAGTTGTGGAGCTGAAGGAAGATCTTGAGGAGGTGGAGGAGGATTGGCATCCTCGTTGTCATCATCCAAACTAGAAGGAATGTTGTTAAAAATTGAAGAGATAGAGAGAGGTTGCACATATGTTGAATCAGGGTCGCAGGGCAAAGGTGGCACACCCGCCGAATTAGGCACGCAAGCTGATAATGATTACATTTTTGGATTTGGGTTGAAGAAGTATATATCCTTTGACATCTTTAGAATATCCAACAAAAATGCATTTTTCACTCTTCGGTTCTAAAGTTTTATGTTTCGCATCTGGAATATGGGCCCAGGCTTCACTTCCAAAAACACGAAAATGACTTACATCTGGTTTGATTGAGATCCAGACTTCTTCTGGAGTTATATACCTTAAAACCTTAGTAGGAGTGTGATTTACTACGTAATTTGCATAGTTAATTGCTTCTGCCCAAAAATTAAGACTAAGTCCTTTAGATTGAAGCATACAATTAGCCATTTATTTTAGAGTGCGATTCTTCCTTTCAGCTACACCATTTTTTTTGTGGAGTATATGGAACAATATGTTGCAATTGAATGCCATGTTCAATGCAAAAGTTGATAAATTTGTTGTTAACATATTCTCATCCATTGTCTGATCTTAACTTAAGAATTTGATGTCCAGATTGTTTCTCAACAAATGCCTTAAAGGCCAAGAACATGTTAAAAACTTCACTCTTGAGTTTTAAGAATTATACCCAAGTGTGTCTGGAAAAATCATCGATGAAAGTTAAGAAGTACTTGTAGCCAGAGAAAGAAATCACTGGAAGTGAACCACATAAATCATTGTGCACAAGCTACAAAGGGGTTGAAGCGTGCCAAGAGGCACGTTTGTCAAAACTATCCCGATGATGTTTTCCAAATACACAACCGGAACAAACACCATCTCGGCAAGATACCATAGGAAGGCCTGTCACCATATTTTATTTACATAGAGTTTGAAAAGAGCGACAGTTGAAGTGACCAAATCGCTCATGCCAGAGTTTGCTCACGTAATTATTATGAGCAACAAAAACGGAGGGAAGACTTGATGACCCAAAGTTGTCAAACTTATACAACCTTGTGGAATCATCAACAATGACAATAGCTAAAATATGTTTAGGATCTCTTAGGTCCTTCATTACAACATCATGAGGTGAGAATTCTACTATTTTCCCTTCACCTGAATGAGTTATCTGATAAACAGATAAAAGGTTGTAGGACAAGGTAGGAACACATAATACATCATTAAACTAACCATTATCTAGATGAATGGTTCCAGAGCCTACAACACTAAGAGATCTATCATCACCAACATAAATGTTTTTGGTGTTACAATCATTTAAAGAAGAAAACATGGCTTTATTTTATTCCATGTGGTAAGAGGCTCCAGACGCAATGAGCCACTCATGAAAGTGAGAAGAAGAAGATACATTCAATGCATAACCAGATCTTGATGCTTGACAACCACAAGCAAAAAGTGCCATTCCCGAAGATGAAGCTGAAGAGTTCTCCAAATTGATGTTGTGCTTCTTCATTGCTGCTGCCAAGGCTTCCATCTTAAAACATTTTGACTCTACGTGGCCATAACGATTACAAAAATTGCAATGTCTATCTGTCTTCTTCACTTTTCTTTTATTTGCCTTATCAGTTTGTTGAGTTGTTTTCTCTGTTTGCGGCTGAAATTACTTAAGACCCTTGTTTGGTTTAGGACCATTCTTTTTAGGATGATGTTTCTTAGGATTCTTTTAATATGGTTGTTATTGGGTTGCTAAGGCTTTCTTATAAGCGTTTCCAGTATTAATAATACCAAGGTGTAAGAGTTTTTCTTGTTCTCTTATCAAAGAATCGCAAAAGGCATCGAAAGAGGGCGACTTGTAGGTTGTTCATTGAGAAATGAGGGCTTCTCTAGTGGAATGGAAGGTGGAAACAAATACAGAGTATGTAGGGCCAAGCTTAGCAATAATGGAATAGATAAGGCTACCATCTTCCTTTTTGACCTTACAACCTTCTAAAAGAAGTCTAAGGGTCTTGAATTTGGACAAAAAAATCTTCAATAGAAGAGAAATTATTGGGGTCCAAAGTAAGCAACTCATTTGCAAGTTGATGGGCTTTGATTTCATTTTTAATGCCAAAAAAATTATTTAGCCTTTTCATAGCTTCTGCAGGGGAGTCAATTTCTTGGATATGAAATCTAAGATCTTAAGCAATGGACATTCCTATCAACCCTCGTGTTTGATCTTGTTTATTTTCCCATTTAGCGACTTTATCTCCATCGGTAGGTTTAATTTCTTGTCCTGTGGCTATTCTATACAGCCCTTTACTTCTAAGTAAATCAGCCATGTAGGATAGCGATTGGAAATAATTGGTGTTGTTAATAATAATCGGGAATGCACTTTCCATTAATATTAATAATAAAAATTTAAAATTTAAAAAATTTAAAAAAATTATTATAAAAAAAAATAAAAAATAAAAAATAAAAAACTGAAAACGCTAAAACCAACTACTCTAATGGAAAGATCTCGAAAAATTAAGCTGGTTAAAAAAAAACGGCTCTGAAAACGGCTTCTGGATGAAGAAGTTATGCCTTTTGAAAAAAAGTTGTAGTAAATGCCAAATAGTTACGTGATAGGTTGAAAGTTGATGATGAAGTTTTTCTTTTAAAAAAAATCCCTTCCATTTTCCAAACTTAATGCAATAAGCTCACTTTAAAAAAAACTTCTTTATGTGACCACTTTTATAAATAAGTGACAGTCACATTTACAATGTTACTTTTACATGTGCTTTGTAAAATAAACCCCCTTTTTAAAACCGACTACTTGCCAAATGGTTTTTTAAGAAAAAATAACTTAACAAAAAAACTTTTCGAAAAAAAAGCTTGAGAAAGATACTTGAACCCAAGACTTCTATTCTCATAAAGTAACTTTACACCAAGTGAGCTAGTAAAAAGATTCTATAATTGTTTGAAAGGAGGAAGGGGGTTTTTTATTTTTTTGTTTTTATTTTTTCTTTGCTCTTCAATGGGCGTGCTTTTTCCTGCACGCAAAAAAGAAAAAACACAATTCGTGCATACAAAAAAATACAAGCCTTATGGCAGGACATTAAATTTCTAGTTAGTCCTACCGACAACTATCTATTTTTCTCGTTATTTCTAATTTCCCGAGATCGCACACAGTCGCGGGGAAAGAGCATACGTAGCAAAAAAATCTTGTCTTCCTGTTTCTGATTTGCCGAGATCACACACATCACAAATCAAAGAGCATACGCAGAGAAGAGGGTATAGATCCAGCAATAAAAAAAGACTATAAACCAAAATAAACAGAGACTAACAAATATAACTGTAAAAAAATGTTTTATACCTCCATATCTAAAACGACATAACTTGGGAAACCAGAAACCTTTTCGCATGAAACGAAAGGGGTTCCTCACTATAACAGAGGCTCTAGACACAACAAAGCAGTTCTCCTGGCCCGAAAGTGGTCAGAAATAGTTAATCTGGAAAACGGCAGTCGCATGCAGTCAAACCAGCTTCGGATTTGGATCAACAACGAATGCGGCCCTCAAAATAGCTCTGATACCATGTAGGAATTTACAAGGTAAGTTCCTTAGATCAAACACCAGAGGTCACCGCTCACAAATAGATCACAGATCAATACACCAGTGTTTGACGTGGTTAAAACCCTCAAAGAGGGAAACAGTCCACGGCTTAAGCCAACGCAGCCACTTCAGGCAATTTATTAATATAAAGAAAGAAAATTTACATAAGCTTCTCTCATAAACAGTTACCAAACAAATGACCCTCCACACTCTTTAAATAGAGATCATGGACCAATCTAGTGTTAAGCCACAGATCAAGTGTCGGTAATACCGAGAGAGTGAACCGTCGCTACATATCATGACTGTCAGATTATAAGTTACAAATGTACATAGTAAAGAAACACACTTTACCTAACTCTACGTTATACCAAGTTATACTTAACTATTTCCTGTGTGTCGGAATAACCTAACATCATCACTATTTTGGACCATGTATATTGTATTCAAAATGTATTGTAAGGTGGAAGTTCAAAGGACACACATGGAATGTAAAGAGTCATGTAAGCTGAAAAGTCATAGGAAGTCAAACAGTTATGAGGGTAGTCAAAGAGTCACCCCTTGGTTATATAAACTCCCTCATTGTATGAGCAAAGGAATTTTCACATTGGCTCCACCAGCAAAGCATTATAGAGATAAACTAGTTCTTTTGTGGAGCAAGGAGTGGCTCCAACGCTCCACTATTGGAGCTGGAGCTTTAAAGTTCATCGTACATATGTGTCTTGGAAATTTTATTTAATAACAGAAGCCTTATGAGGCCAACACGTTCTTCATGCATGGACTATGAATGTTTGTAAAACAATTCTGCAGATGTTTGTATTTCATGTTTACTTTC
This sequence comes from Pinus albicaulis, assembly GCA_034641835.2. NCBI lineage: Eukaryota > Viridiplantae > Streptophyta > Pinopsida > Pinales > Pinaceae > Pinus > Pinus albicaulis. Next base: position 1,874,838,899 of record CM076575.1, on the reverse strand, counting down.
ACATGTGCTAATATAGTTGAACTATTTCGATTATTTTAGTACTTATCTTATTGAGAATGTGTTGTAATGGGCATTATTATTGTCCCATACTTGTGGACTATTCTGCAGGATATTAGGCAGATCTTTCTCAATTGGTGGTTGTAATGACCGTCACATCCCTTGTGGACTATTCCACTAGATGTTAGACGGATCCTTCGTTCATCTGTCTCTTCCTGGGTGGTACTATTACCTCTCTCTTAGAGGTTCACTTCTCTCTCTCCCCCCGCGGTAGAAGAACCTCGACACACTTACAATTGAGCATTCACCAAGCACACCCCCTTGCTTTTCGAAAGTACATCTGCACTCTTCTCTCTTGCTGACAATCAGAGCCAAGGCAGATCTTTAATAATATGGCAACCGGGCCTTCATTCCGAATGGGACTCCTACACCAAACAGTGTGAGGTCTAATTGGGACTTCATATCAGGGAGATCCCCTAAATGTTGGCAGGTCCAATACCGTCAACACACCCTAATGGGATTCTTGCCATTCTTCTCAATCCATTCTAGAGAATAGTGTGTTGTCAATGTGTTTTGGGGAAGTCAATGTTGTCCTTGTCTAAAATAGTATTTTGTTGTTTCTCTATACACCATTGCTCCTCATCATCCAATACATGTTACTCAAATAATTGTCATTCTTGGGTTTTGGGTTTATGAAGTTATTTTTTATTTTAAGATAAGTTTGTGCTTAAGCATATGTTACCTGTCATTGGAATGTTGTATTTTCATAATCTTACTATGACCTTTTGGTGCCTTTTCTGTGAAATGTAATCTTATATAAAAATCCCTTACTAAGGTCAATATCACAAAGATATAGGTATTTGTAAAAAGACAAAGTTGGATGTGTAACTTTTCTTGTATCATGGATATGTTACATGGTTGCATTATCTAGCTTTCCACAATGATGTTTTCATTAATGTAATATAATAGTGATGGTGTAGTTTTCTGTGATAATGTTTTTAGTGACTTGAATGGTTCATCATTATGTAAATAGTTTAATTTTTTGTTTTAATCGGTACAAAGTTTTGAGATATGTTTGGTGTGGTGAATATAATTTATAAGTTGGTTTTCTAAAGTTTGTTTAAAATTATTCATATTAATGTAATTACATTGTAAGGAATACCCTCTTACAAGCTTATGTTTTTAATTGACCAATGTATCCACCATATCCATCAAATATAGTCGACAACCATATAGATGTTTCGAACCATTCAATTTTTTCATATCCTCTAATGGGAGAAGTTGTATGGATTTGACATATTGAACCCTTTGAGTCATTCTGATACATTCAACCACCACTAGTTCATCAAAATCTCACCACATTGGTCAACTCTTGTTGATCCTTCAAATTCTTTTGCACCTTGGTTCCCAACCCCACGAGGATGATCTAAGCCAAGAATATGTTGAGCATGATTGACTAATTGAGTTCCAACAATTCCAAAATGGTTTTTAGGTGTGTGAGCGCAAGATCAAGCTCAATCCAGTCATATTTCAATGTGTCTTTGGTGTTGTTCAAGAGAAGTGATTTATGGAGTTCGCTTTCCAACGCAATGTTGACATTGATCACCAAAGTTTGGCTTGTGTCCGTTGTGGAATTAGACATGGAAGTGATGATCAATGTCCATCTGGATTTCTCGATCTAAGGCATCTCTAGTTAGCCAAGGGTTTCAACACTTGACCTATTAAATAGAAGCAACTTACTTGACAAGTTGCACTCCATTCATCTTGAATGTTCATTATAAACAATGGTTCCCATTGAGTACAGTCTATTACTTCATAATTGACTTACATGATAAGGAGCACATAAACTTGCAGGGGGGAAGGGGGTGCTTGTTGAGAATCAAACCTATGATGTTGGTTTCTATTCATGCCCATCTAATTGGGGGTTTTGGGTCCAAGGATTTAATCAAATAACTATCAAAAGAGGGTTGGGATGGTCACATGGAGAAAACAAAGCATTCAATAGACTAAATTGAACATTGAGATAATAATTTATCCATGGGTTAATTAGGAGATGTTATAGGAGTCGCGTGAGAAGAAGAAGATGGGAGACTGGAAATAAATAGAATAACAACATGGAGATGAATGGAAAAAAATGAGAGGGAGAAGGTGAGTATGAAACCTTTATAATTTAGTAACCTATGGATTAGCATAAACAATTGTTGCAAAGCCTTGATTTTGTTGTGGATAGTAGCAAGAGCTTATTTTTTTATTGTAGCGGAAAAAAAGATTTTCATATGCAATTCTGTCACAAAAACCTATATGGACCTTTTAAATCATGTTGAACATGATAAAAGGTGTGAATTTGTTTCTCTGGTTTTTGACACGTGTGTTATATGTTGTATTCCCTTTGATTTCTCTTTGATTTCATCTTGGTGAATTATTTGTTGCAATTCATCGCAACAAAATTCAACCATGAGCTGCTTGGCCAGTTTATGTTTGCTATAGAGTATAAGCACTAGAGCACATAGGAAAATTTAAATTCAATAACGGTGATCAAAACATCATGTTTATTTCTTCATGAAATGGGCCACAACTTTATCACTATCATTGTATCTAAAAAATAAGAGCAATTTAGGCCTGTTACACTAGAAGACTCATTAGGTGTTAATTTTTAAATCTCTAGTCTGAGGTGGATCGGTGTAGTTGGAGAATTGCATATTGGAGGAGAGCACAGTTAATTTACAACAATTTTTGATGAAGAGAAAAAAGGTTTGATCTTAATGGATTGATTGATGGGCTTCATGGTATTGGGGTTCACAAGGTTGAGGTCCTTAAGGATAGTAATATTTCAACATAGAGGTCTTATCCAAGGGAAAAGACCCCATAGGAAAGATAGTAGAAATATTCTCCAACATGTCCCACATCTCTTTGTAAAATTCACATGGAAAATCATCAATACTCACTAATTTGCCCCCTTTGCACATAAGAGGGAAAAATAAATCATTCATGAAATATTTTTTTAATCTATCACAATCTCTAATCTAGACTTTGTGAGCAACCACTTTGTCAGGGGCATTTCTAGCAGCCACATCCAGCTTGAACAAGTGGAAAGCAGCTAAAACTTTTGGAAATTGTTACCAATATTTGCTCTCTGTTACCAACTCTTCATTTTCTATTCCACAAAAATAAAACCCTCATATGATAGGGTGCACACTGCTCAAGATTTGAAAAGAGTCCAATTAAGGGTGTACTGCACTGAGAAGATACATGCAACATACTTCTAATCAAAAAAAAAATTAAGTGTGATGTACATGGTCATCAACCTTAAGTGCATATTACTTACAACTGCAGGAGCATTTGCTAATTCTATTCAAACTAGAACTGTAGTGTAGAAAGGAGAAGAAAACGAATGTTCTCATAGGATCAGAGGAGCCTTGGTATGCTTATGAGCATTAATTATTCGCAGGAAGCCGTTGTTTGGTCTTTTGTGCCACTATAGTGAAACGGGTTTTGGGAAATTTCCTGTTGGGATAAGAGAGAAGGAAACGTAACTGTTGGTTTGAATTTTCTGTTAAGAATTATTTGTCTTTGTTGTTGTTAACTTTGTTTCTGTGAATATTTAAGAAAGAGTGACTGAATCAAATGATTGTGATTGATCTACGGAACCTCTCTACTCAATCTTGACTTTGTGATCTACTAATCTTATGTGAAAATTTTCTTATTGATCCCTCTGTTGCACTGCACAATCTATTTCTTTGTTTGTTGTTGATTCCTTCTCAGATCTTGGAATTCAATCTTGGGTTGTTCTGTTAAACTGGAAACTGAGTGGGAGAATTTGTACTTGAGCAGTTCCGATCAATAGTATTGCAAATAACTCCAAATTAAAAAAAAAAGGGGCGTGATTCTCAATCACAGACTTCTACAAGACTACTGGAGGTAGTGGGTTAGAAGGAGGCCTAATTGATAAATACTTCCAGTGTGGTCAATTGTTTAGATTCAAGAAGGTCCAAGCCAATGCTAAACAATGACAAATATTAACAGTTAAGATTAGAAATGCCATCCTATTTGTAGGCAGGTAAGCCTGATAAACCAAATTTTATATTGCTAAACGCCTATGGCTTTCACACTGCCTACTACTCAATTAAATAACGTTAAACACAAGAATAGTATAATATGACCTAAGTAGATTGGGTGATTAAGGCAAAGTTAAACATTGTTTCTCTTCACCAGCGTGAAATAATATTTTTCCTTCATCCAAATTACGACACTATTACTTCATTTAGCATTTTTATTTTCTAAATATTTAGTAAATGCTGGATTAATATGTACTTATACGAAATCCCCTTATAGACTAGATTTCTCAGAATACTTGATATTAAATCATAAAATAAATTGAACTTAAGTTTGGTATAATATTTCACACAGATCAAAACACATGAACGCTAAATTTATTAATAAAAATACATAAATACATTTGACTAACATTCCAACAAATACTTAAAAATTACATTCAACACAATACTTAATAATATATTAATCATAAATTAAAATCAATCTATGCAAGTATAAAATTTCATCAATCTATTGGAGCAGACTCAAACAACTATGTGGAGCTCTTATGATTAAAATTGTTGCTTATGTTTGTAATTGAGGAAGGAGTGGACCACTTACAGGTCTTTGGAGATTCCATGCTGGTTATAAATTGGGTCAAAGGATTTTCTAAATGCCACAATATGAGATTATTACCTTTACCGGAAAACATTTCTTGGTTAAAAAAAAACTGTCTCATTTTTCAGTGCTTCATGTTTACAGGGAACTGAACAGTACATCGGATGGTCTTTCTAAGGAAGGTTTGCTATTGGAATTTGGGAACTGGATGATCAAGTCTACAAAATTTATCATAGACCTTTTAGAGACAGAAGTGATCTGTTTTAACAGCCTTTCTTTTGGCTCACTACATCAACATTTTGTGAAACTTTTTACTGTTCCCATATATTTATACTTGTGTCATTTGGCAATTAAAGTTTTGTGCCTCCTTTGATACTTTTGTTCTCAGTTGTGTACAGAGTTCTGTTTCAGTTTGTTGGAGGTCACTATATCATATATGTAACAGGCCTTGAAAGGCTATATGACTTTTCTTTTCTTGTCAAGTTCTGCTGGTTTTATATACTGATATACATGAATGCATATAAAATTCTATATGAATGTATGTATAGAATGATATACATACTAACATGCAAAGATGATGCAGAAATTTCTATTTAAAAATCCAAAACGAAAATCCCTGACACTTTAAAATTCAAGTTCCTAAACCAGACTCCCTTTTACTTAAAAATTCAGGAAGATAATGTTTGACAAGTTAATTTAAGGGCATACAAACATTCTTCAGAATTTTATGTTTTGGCAATCACAACCATCTTAATTTTGATAAATAGCACAGCCTCCAATCATAAAAGGGCAAAATAATTGCCTGTATTGTTTGCAGAGGAGAAAGACATTAAATTAGTTCAGTATGGAATATAATGTTTACTGCATTGTTAAAGAGGAGCTATATCAAAACTACTGCATCCTAAATTAACATGCTATGTAATTTGCAAAAAAAAAACAGTAAATTTATGTTTGGCGTGTCAAAGGCTGCATTTCATTGTCAAACCTGTCAATTTGTTTTCCAACTCGTAAAGATGTGCACTCTCGTTCTCATCTAGCCATTCCTCTACACCATTCAGCATTTGGACAATATCTTCTGCCGTTCTGGCGTTCATCTTTCCCTGGATCTGGACCTCTTCCACTCTGCTTCTCATGTTATAAACATAATTCTCCAAATTGGCTCTGGCAATGCTCTTCTTCTTTACCTCTTCATCCTCCCTTCTGAATCTCTCGGCATCATCCATCATTCTTCCAATCTCCTTTTTGTTCAGACGACCACCATCGTTCGTTATAGTAATGCGATTGCTTACCCCGCTTTCCTTGTCCCGCGCTGACACCTTCAGAATTCCGTCTGCGTCCACTTCAAACACAGCTTTAATGCTTGGCACTCCACATCGGGCTGCCGGAATTCCACTCAACTGAAATTCACCCAGAAGATTGTTGTCCGCAACCATTGCTCTCTCGCCTTCATACACAGCGAAATCAATTTCTGTTTGGTTGTCACACTCTGTAGTGTAAGAATCCTCCCTTTGAGTTGGAATGTGAGTATTTCTCGGAACGACTACAGACATGACACCCCCTGTAATTCTGATTCCAAGACTCAAAGGTATGACGTCCTGAAGGACCAAGTGGATGTCTTCATTATTCAAGACAGCTGCCTGAACTGCAGCGCCATATGCAACAGCTTCATCAGGATTTATGCTTTTGCAAAGTTTCTTTCCATGGAAGAAATCTTGGAGGAGTTCCTGTACCTTTGGAATGCGAGTAGAACCTCCTACTAAAACCACTTCGTTAATTTGTTCTTTGCTCATCCAGGCGTCTTGCAGACATTGGTTAAGGATTCGCATACATTTATCAAAGAAATCGGTATTGAGCTCTTCGAACTTGGCTCTCGTAATCTTCATGTGAAAATCAAGACCTTCGTAGAGACAGTCGATATCAATCACAGTCTCCACAACTGAAGACAAATTTCTTTTAGCCCTTTCGCATTCTGAACGGAGTCTCCGAAGGGCTTTGGCGCTTGTGCTCATCTCCTTTTTGTATTTTCTATTGAAATTTTGAACACAGAATTTGAGCATCCGATTGTCAAAATCTTCGCCGCCCAAATGCGTGTCCCCTCCAACTGCCTTCACCTCAAATTTGCCTCCCTCCACGGTAACAATGGAAACATCAAAGGTACCTCCACCAAGGTCGAAAATCAAGACAGTCTTCTTTCCATTTGAGGAATAAACCTCGCTACTAAACCCATAAGCTATAGCTGCAGCCGTGGGTTCATTAGTAATTTTCATGGCGTTAAGACCGGCAATGGTAGCCGCGTCTCTAGTAGCCTTCCTTTGAGAATCGCTAAAGTAGGCCGGCACTGTGATCACGGCATTCTTAACATCAGAGTTTAGGTATGCCTCGGCTGTCGTCTTCATTTTTACTAATACCATCGAAGAGATCTCTTCGGCTGCGAACATCTTCCTCTCGCCCTTGTATTCAACTTGGATAACAGGCTTTCCATTGTCTCCGGCGACAACAGTGAATGGCCATAGTTGAACGTCACTCTGCACAGATGAATCAGTAAATCGCCTTCCAATAAGTCTCTTGGCATCGAAGACGGTGTTGTGGGGATTATTTGCAATCTGATATTTGGCGGCATCTCCAACAAATCTCTCAGAGGGAGTGAAGGCAACAATGGAAGGAGTGGTTCGGTTTCCCTGATCATTAACAATAACTTCCACTCTATCATGCTGCCAAACTGCTACGCAGCTGTAAGTTGTTCCAAGATCAATGCCGATTGCCGTGCCTTTAGTCATTGCACGTAAGGGATTCAGAGGTTTGTATTATACCAAAGAACAAAGCAGTCACTGTATTATCCCAAGAAAATATAGCAGTCCTTCAAACTAAGTCCCGACACATTGGCAAAACAAAACCATGAATAACAGATTTTAGATGCAAATGAAGAAACCCTACAGAATAACTTCACTTTGTTTCACAATAATACGGAGAAATAGCAGAGAAGATATAGCAATCGGCCAATGGGGACGCTGAGTGCATGCCAGGAGGAGATCCCGGTTCCACTCTCATGAACTCACCTGATCCCTTTGGTGCCAACTCTAACTGAAGCTGGGAAGGCTGTCGGGTAACTCTCATGGGAGTTGAAAGCTGATCCTATTATCTGGCAGAGACCTCGCCTATTTCCCTTCTCATTTATTTAAAAACTTCGAAGACCAAAAAAGAAAAACCCAAAACGATTCCAAACCAACCCTGTTTAAAGACTTCGACACAGGAAAACCAAAAAACCAAAACGACTCCAAACCAACCCTGGCATATTTTGAAACCCCAAAGAAACCCTCCAAAGCGAACACTTTACAGCGTTCACAAGATGGTCAGCATAAAACACTCCGCACAAAATCTGTTTGGACCTATAAACCCCGCATTCCCCGAGAAATATCCATCATAATTCCCTACAATCCGCGACGGCGAGTACTAAATATCCCTGATCAGGAATGCGACTATCCCTGATCCCAAAATGCTGTAGTACGGATTTATACATCGTTCAATGTGCAGGTGTTCTATATTCCAATACGCGTAGTCTAAAAAGGCAACAGAATGACTCGAGCAAAGATTTTGAAAAAATCTGGCAAAGATTTATTCACAGTTGTTAAACTTCAGTGTTTTGGGTGTCGTAAGGGTTTTTGATAGTGTTGGATCCATTTCCATTATCAAAAATGCAATTCAAACACTCCAAGTTCTTGATTTTTTGAATTTTATTTTACCGGATTTCAGCGAAAAAACTGTTGTCCATGCTATTATGTACGCTGGGTAGACAACTTCTATTCCAATATCTGGCCCACCAATAAATGAAAGAGACTAAACCTACGAAGAAACAAATGAAGTAGGCTAAACCTGCGATGAAATGGAGTTGATGGTGACCCTCCTACGACACTGTCTCCTCTTCCCGTCAGGGAGTGTTTCCGTTTGTGACCTCACGCTCCAACACTTCTCTGTCATACATGGGCATGGCATGATGTATCATCATTATATATTCCCTCTATTAAAAATGGAAGAAGCTAATGCTGCGACAAATCGGAGGTGATTTGACACCTCCGATCCGCCCCTTTCCGGCACGACTCTGCTTTTCGACGCGAGTCTCTCTCTATTTCTAAGGGCCCCACTACCATGCGCCCCCTGCCACCCTCCTCCCCTCTCCGCCACCCTCCTCCCTTGCCCTCCCGTCCTCCGCCACCCTAACCTACCCTAGGACCCTGCAGCGTTGAATGATAGCTCCCATTCCGAATTCGTGAAGCGCGCGGGAGGGGAAGGTAGATAACAAGGGTTCGTTCCTGCTTCTGCCCATCTCTGCTTCCTCACTCTATTTAACACAATTAGAGAAGCCGAGACAGTCTTGCCAGGGAATGGCAAGGTTTTTCCACACTACTTGGTGAGGCTTGGGAGCAGGCATTGCAGTCCATGTATTTGCGAATTGTTAGTGCACAACCTGTGTTGCAGCTGCTGCTGCAGCCCTACTATTAAAAATTATGAAGGTTGTTGCTACCTACTTTTGTGTCAGTGTAATCCTCTGTTTCGTTTCCAACTTCAATGATAAATCCTTAATTTTCCCATTGTAGAAATTTATAGAGTCAACCTTTTCGCCCACAAGTCCCAAAGTTCTTGTCTTTTGCACTGGTCGTGTTCCCTCTGGTTTGTTCACTATCTTAGAGTTTTCAAATATAGTTTCAGCGTGGGCTAGTTTCTTTCTATAGCCTTCTACTACTGTCCGCACCTTATCAACATGTTCAAGACCATACAAAAAGTCAATATAAAATAAGATCCCATAATTCCATCCATCTCTGAGTGCTTGATTGAACAGTGAACCATTGAAAACATAAGACTTCCATTTAAGCCACCATCAAGGCAAGGAAAGGCATTAGGAAAAAAGTTCAAATGGAAGATGGATTGGTGATGAAACATGCTTTTGAGCAACTCATCAACCAAGATTTTTGTTGCAAGGAATACGGCGGTCCTTACCTTTGAAAGGTGGTCATATCCATTTACCAAACTTGCCAGATTCATCTTCCATGATGATGATGAAATTGGGGGAACGCTGAAACCAAACTGTAGTAAAAATTGAACCATAGGGTTTTGGCCAGGGTTTAAACACATAAGCTTGAATCCAGAGTTGAGTTAGTTGATTCGAACTTTAATATGAATAAATAGATCCAAAGCTTAGCTGAGCTACTAAAAAGTTATGAGCAAATTGCACTGCACCTAGAGAAGTTAGTTGTTGTGCTGAATGTTTGCTAAACTAAGTCAAACTTATAAATAAAAGAAATTGAATGGTCTCCTTAGAGGTCTATTCCATTTAATCATCACAACACATATTCTTGCTAACTAGGGAAAAAATATCTGACCACTCTAATAAATATGAGCAAGAACATAAACCGGAAGGAAAAAATTATATGAAATCTCACCTCTGTTATTTCACTAACAATCAAGGATCTTTCATAAGTTTCCGGGTACAACCTCTTGAAGAAAGAGTCCACTTGTTCTTTGCGTGTTGTTCCAACCAGTACAGGAGGAATATCTCGAACGAGGACGACAAATTGTTCTGGTTTAGACTCCAGTGAAGTTTGCTCCCTTACTCTAAGATGAAGAACATCCTTGTAGGTTTTCCAAAGAACATAATATGTCACAAACGATACCCAGTACCCTGCAATGAGAAACCCCCATAATCGGTTACTTTTTGTCTACGGGACACAAATTTTCAGCCAAGCCTTAGTAATTTGATTACAAATTGAAAGTGAAAACAACATCAAAAGGAAAGGGACTGCTTAACACCTGAACATTGCCCATGGCAAGCTTGTCAAAGTCATCATAACTAGCAGTGGTTGTGTTCTTTGACTTCTCCAATGATAGTTTATAAATTGATATCGGTTACACTCAGAGGAAGAAGAACAGGCAAGCAAACTCCAGCAGATAATACCATGATCATCAGAGTTGTTTTGGAACAATCCAACAACAACAACCTCAGTCCCCATAAGTCTAAACTCTGCATAAAGTGCTCTAACAGTTACCATGGTTACTGAAGGCCCCTTTAAACCTTCGATTGCTTTCTAGCTATACACAGTAAAGCACAAGTGTATAACACTAATTGAATTACAATTCTAAAAGAATGTAAGGATAATATTTCTTAGAAACTTGTAGGAGAATCCTAAGAAATTAGAAGGGGAATTCAAGGATGATTTTCTAGTCTAATGGAGAGTATATTTAGGATTTATGTACCAGTAGTGATGAATGTGATATATACAATTGCATCTAGACCAGCCATAGAGATGATTTCATCTTCAGTGGCATGCGCGGCTTCCAAAATTACAACACCAATAGAGTGTACAATTTAGGGAACGAGAGATGAACATCATTCTTGCCGGTAGAATAAAGGCATTGTCTTCTAAACTTCATGATGAACTTAAGCTTTAATTTTTTTGTTTGTTGTTATATCCAAGGATACTGCAGAATTCATTCTAGATGAAATTCAAACAACAAACTATGTGTTTTTCATTTCAACAATAAATCGCTGAGCAAAAGGAAAACATTTAACAAAAAGTTTGGATAATCAAAAAATAAATAAAGTTGTTTGTTGACAGGATGAAAAATAGTCACAAAGTGCTCTGTAAGTAAAACTTTCGCATTCAACAATTCTTTTGTGAGCTTTCGGTTTAATAAAAACTAGTGTGCCCTCTTAACTTTTGTGTGGACTATTAAAGAGGGGCACATCTACAGACTGCTCTGCTGAAGGAGGAGGTGCTATAGTTGGAACATTGTCCAACATACAAAGGTAAACTAACAACTTGAATCTTAACTAGACTAGAACTGGAGGCCCCTTGATGAACTCCACCCTGAAACTATGCATTTGAACCGATTGAGCTTACCCATTAAATGTATTACTTGCAAATCTGCGACTTTTGATCACAGATCTCAAGTAGATTATAGCAGATTTACAAGGGTATTTAGAATGAGTTGTCGTGCAGACTGGAATGGCTTGTTTGAAATCATTTTTCTAACCAGCAGTATGATATTAAAGCATTGCCAATCACTGTCATTTTCTCGTCAGAAAAATAAACATTCTAGACATGATATTACAAAAGGATTAAGCGTGCTTTTTATTGTATATAAACAAGGCACTTGTACATAATTTATTTGACTCTGATTTAACATGTTATTCACCAAATTTCCTTGACTCTGATTTAACATGCTATTCACCAGTGCCACCATCTCTGATTGTTCAAATCATTGCGTGATCAAATGAAATGGAATAACTTACTAGAGACAACCTTGAGTTGCCAAAGACCAGTGCCTAGAACATCTTAAGACAGGAGGTTTTAAAGGTATTTTGCACGCTGATAAAAAGGGACCTCCTGATATGAAATGAATTTGAAGTTTTTTTGAATGACGGTCCAAGATATCAGAGAAAGAATATTGGTAGAAAGGAGCTCTAGCTGTAGAGAGAAAGGCCTGCTCAGAATGGGCTTGAAGCAGTCATGAAGAAGAGCTGTTGCAAGCTGGGCCGAATGTGAGACAAATGAACTGAAGATGAGATACTATGTAGAATATTTAGGGAACGTCAAAGCAAGGTAGGCTTATGCCAGCACAAGAATCCACCCTTAAATGACATTAGAAGAATAACGATATGAAAAAGGGACTTGAAAACATAAATTGTGCCTCGAGAAATATTTAAAATGTTACTGAAAAGCAAGACATGAGTACCATTAAATATAAGTTCATATCCAACTCATAGAACACTCGCATTTCAAAAACAACGATAACAAGGAGAAAATGTAAGGACAATGGACATTAAATTGAATCACTATGCCAAGAAAATACATATTGTTCATTCATTCCAGTAGGAATCCATTAAAGCAACAAATTGGCTTTATATTACTTTTCCAAAATGGCTCTTCAGATATGCACTAAAAGCAAACCTCAAAATTACAAAAAGGATGATAAACAGACTACCACTTCTTCTGTTAAAAACTCTGGAACCTTTTTTCAGTCTATGGTCCAATCTTTTATAGTCTATTACATGAATGCTCAGAGCAGATATTATTCTAGACAAAATATTCCCTGGAGATATGTATGTTTCCAATCTTAATCAAAAACCAAAATTGATGATGAGGCAAAACGACCTCTCATCTCATACAGTGTGGCCTGACACAGGCTATAACTAAAACATAACAGAAAATAAAAAGAGTGCAGAGGGTGAAATCAAGATTTCACCCATTTTTACATTACATAGAAAATAAAAGTAAAACAGGTTGTGTGGGTCAAATCATGAGTTTCATTGGTTGGTGTTTCGCCGAGGTGTGCTTGACGGTGGCAGATGTGACCGAGCTGAGGATGAATATGATACAGGTCGATGAGCCAGAGAAGGTGGAAACTGATGAGAAGAAGAAGATACCAGAGCATTATCATATTCACTGCACTTTTGCCACATCCTATCCCCTGGAGATGGCATTGTGATGTAGGTTTCGAACAGGGTTTGTATGTTAGTTAGCTCGGTATAATCTACCCGGACGACGAGGAATTGCTTAACCTGGCAGAGGAGGAAGAACTCTTTACACAGTGTGGCTATTATTGTCTCTGCTTTCAGTCGGGTTGTTCTTTCCAATGATATGTCTGCATTGTTCATAATTTATGACATTTTCTGCTCATAGGCCATTAGCTCAGAGAATGCACCTGTTTGTGGATCCCAGCATGGTGGGAGGCCTGCTTCTACCAGCTTGTTCCACTCCCAGTTGATTTTTTCCACTCCTTTCGAGACTAGTGTCAAACAACCTAGTGCATTTGCGCATGTGGTCTCTTTCTCGATTACTCTTTCGACCTCCATAACCATCCTAAAACGGTCAAGAATTCCCTGCGCGCACAATTCCTCGGGAGAGAGTTCATTCAGGTACCGGATATATCTCTTGGCTATCGAGGCCTTTGTTTTTTCGTCTATGTGTCCCTCCTGTAGCTGTGCTTTGAACAAGAGAATTGCAAATGACTCTGAACATATCTTTGCCTTTTAGATGATATTCGAAAAGCTCGGGTCAGATGTGGGCTACATAGAATGGGTAGACTGGGTCATGAATCCGTGCATGGGCATCGGTGAGGGGTTCGAGTCCAGGTGCAGTCCTGACCTCGTGAGATTGTGGGGTTTCAGGCTCAGACTTCTTGGTTCTCATTTTCCCCATGACCATTTGAAAAGTAAAAACAGAAGGGAAATAGTGCGACGGGAAAACGACTAAATACCTGAGGGTAGTGAGGTAGCCCAAGGGAAAGCGACGCGGGTTTGAAAACGATCCTGCACTCAAGTTTTAACCTCCTCTACGCGAGAAACCAGTTAATAACCAGTATTCTACATATTTGGAGAGTAAAACAAGCTTATATTAGACCGGGTTTTACGGAATACGAGATAGGGTAATCGCTATAGGGTTGGCGTCATAAGGATGCCGACAATGGGACACGTGGCGATGGGTTATTGGCTTACAACATCCAGGTAGGGGAGAGCCACGTGCCGAGTTAAAGCAAGTATCGACCTTCGTACCGCCACCCTAGACTTACCTTAACTTTTACTTACCGACGCCAACTATCATCTTTGGTGGGCCCTTTTAAACTTTGGCGGGGTGCATAGTGGCCTTCAGACTCATTTTCTTACCCCACAGAACAATTGTGATTGGCTCGCCGAAAGGCGATGTCACCTTCTTCGGGGGCCTGACTTTCAACCTCATCGTTCTCCTTTTGGGCCGACGAAAAGTCCTTCCAACGCGCTTGGTGGCTCACGTATCTGACGCGGAGCCCTGAATGTTGTTTTCTATTGTGTTGTGGCCCCGATCAGTCTTAGATACCGCACTTATCCCCCTTAGGGACCCTCCTTCCTAGACTTTCACCATTTACTCATCCTGCCACCTTTATAAACTTCTCGGCCTTTTCTACTTGATCGCTCCTTTTTCTTGGTAGATAAGGTGGCTAAACAACATTGGCTCCACCTGGGGATGACACGCTCGTCCTCGAGGGTGTCGAGAACTTCGCAGACCCTTTGCCTATACTTTGGTTAATAAATCTGGGGCTTCTTCAAAATTTCAAGCATTTCTATGATGAATTGAACAAAAAAAGATGTGGAAACATAAAATGGAATGTATATACAATATGGAGGAAATGTACAACAGGTCGTCGAGGCCATTGTCAGTATTGGAAGTAAGGCTTCAAAAACTGCCCATTCACGGGTGCTTTGACCAGATCACCTTCCAAATTCTCCAATATGAAAGTATTATTTCCTTTAACCTCAACAATTTTGAATGGTTCGAACCATAGGGGGTCGAACTTTCCATGTTTACCCTTTTCCGCTCTCCTGAAATCCCACCTTAGCACAAGGTCTCCTGCTTGTATTTCTTTGTCCTTTGCTCATTGATCAAACAAGCTTTTCATTTTCTCCTGATAGTCTAATAACCTGCTATTTACTTGGGTTCGATTTTCTTCCAACTCAACCAGCTGATTCATCCTCCTGATGAGGTCATTCGACTCTTCTTGGTTGTCTTGTAGAAACCTAGCAATAGGTAAGGCAAGTTGAATGGGAAACACTTCTGCTCGACCATATACCAGTTCATAGGGAGACTTACCCGTGGACCTCTTAATGGTAATAAGATTCGCCCAGAGTGTGAATTTTAGCTGGGAATCCCAATTCTTCTGATTTTCGCTTATGGTCTTCTTCAGCGCCCTCACCAAGGTTTTATTTCAAGACTTTTCCAACCCGTTCCCTTGGGGGTAATAGGCCGTAGAGTGTCCCAAAGTGATGTTATACTGTTGACAGAAATTACTGAACTTGGCAAATTTAAAGGCCTGAGCGTTGTCTGTGACAATCTTGACTGGGCACCCGAACCTTGCTATTATATTTTCCTCCATGAACTTGATTACGACTACATCAGTAGCGTTTCTTGCGGGTATTGCCTCTACCCATTCAGTGAAGTAGTCAGTGGCAGTGAGGATCCATTTGTGTTGACTGTTGGATGTGGGATGAATTTCCTTGATAAAATAAATACGCCACTACCGAAAAGGTTCTTCGATATGCACCGGTATCATCGGTAGGGGAGCGAACTTCTGATTTTCTACGAACATCTGGAATTTTTCGCATGCCTGAACACGAGCATAGACATCTCCGAATAACTGAGGCCAGAAGAAACCAGCCTTCAATATCTTATGAGTCGTGGACCGCCAGCTGTAATGTCCCCCACAGATGCCTTCTTGAAATTCAGCCATCACTTCCTCCACTTCTGACTCTGTAAGACATAGGAGCAGAATTCCTGAGGGGTCCTTCCAATATAGTCGGCCATTAGCTACATCGAACTTCTGAGATTTCAACCTCAGGGTACGGTACTTTGCCTTGTCAAAATTCAGGGGAAATATTAGAGTAAGGAGGTATTCTATCATATCTGTGTACCAAGCACTAGGGAGGTACTTCATGTGCGTCTTTTGTACCGTGGTTTCTATTTCAAGCTGTACTTCCATACCCTTGGGTACCTCCCCTCCTTCCATGGACAAATTTATACCCAATGCTTGAAAATTTGTCTCGGATAATATTTTTTCTAACCCTTTTCCCTTAATGAGCTTCATGGGTCTGATATCTAGTTCATACTCCTGAATTTTGGCAATCCATTTGCCCCTCTTACCCTCCCTATCTCCATGAATTAAGATATCTTTTGCTACATCTATGGGAACAAAAGCAGTTATGGCTGACTGAAGCACATACATTCGAAAAGATTTTAGGGACTTGATTAGGGTGTAAGCCTGCTTCTCCAGAATATTTTATTTCAACTCTGCGTCCCGCAGTACCTAGCTGAAGAAGGCAATAGGCTTCTCATACCCATCTACATTCTTTTGCAATAACACTGCAGCTATTGTGTGCGAAGATTCAAAGGAGAATATCATGAATGAATTACTGTAGTTAGGGCCTACCAATACTAGCACTTCTCCAAAAGCGTGTTTAATTCTATTGAAGGCCTCCCTTGACTCTGGGGTCCATTTTACTTCATTGTTACTTCTGAGCATTTCTATGATGTGTCAAACTATCTCAGCATAGTTCAGGATAAACCTCCTTAAGAATTTTATTCATCCTAGGAACACCTGGACTTCCTTTTTATTTCGAGGTAGTGAGATGCCATTAATTACTTCTACCCTTTTGGGGTCAATTTTCACCCCCTCTTTTGTCGCGATGTGCCCCATCAATTTCCCTTCCTCCAAAGCAAACATAGACTTTTGAGGGTTTAGCGATAAACCATACCTACGACACTTCTCAAAGGTCTCGCGCAGGTGCTCGATGTGCTCAGCATCGTTTTTTGAAAACACAGTGATATCATCCAGTTATATCACCATGAATTTGTCTTTTTATCCCACAAAAGTGATATCCATGGCTCATTGAAAGGTGGCGTCAGCATTGATTAAACTGAAGGGAATCCGGGCATACATAAAAGTTCCATAGGGCATAGTGAATGTTGTTTTCTTCTGATCCTTGGGGAGGAACACCACCTGATTGTATCTCGAGAATCCATCCATCATAGACATCCGAGAAGATCCCACCACATTCTGCAAAATGTGGTCCATCTTGGGCAGGGGGTAATTATCTTTGATGGAGGCCATGTTTAAATTCTAGAAGTCCACGCATAGCCTTATTTCCTCATTCTTCTTCTGTATTGGAACAAGGTTAGCCAGCCACTCCGAGTATCTCAAGGGAACTATAATCTTAGCCCGTAACAACTTTTTTATTTCCTTTTCAATGGATGGGAGTAACAATGGATTAATTTGCCTCAATTTTTGTTTGTGAGGCTTGGAATTTCCCTTGAGAGGGATATTGTGCTGTATGACTTCCACGTCAAAAATTTTTAGGTCCTGATACAACCACGCGAAAACATCTTTATAAGCCTGAAACAACTGGAAGTATTGGTCTTGATATTCCTCCGGGACTCCTTTAGACAACTTTAATAGCTTTGAATCTCCTTCCGTCCCAATGTTTATATCATTTACTTGATCATCTTGTGTCAACTTGTTGGGATTAGTTTGGATTTAATTCTTATCAAACAGCCTCTCTAAGGGCACAAGACCTCTGGGAATGACATTCCCTTTTAGTTGCAACACGCGATGTCCTGCCACTCTCTCTTCCCACTTGGTTTGGGGTTGCTCCTCATGTTCCTCTTCCACAATATCAATCACCAGATTAGAGAATTATCCAACAGTATCTATGAAGCGTTTCACTTGCTTTTCGTCTTAAAACACCTACTAGTGTTTAATGTTATCTGGGATAGAGGGATGACGACGTACTTCAACTTCATACCTAAGGAGTGGGTTCTGCAGTGGGCGAAAATTGCTAGCTACAACAGCGAGCGAATCAGTCATCCAGTTTTGGTCTCTTGGCATGAAATGTATGTTAATGGCCAAGTAGAAATTATCCACCAAATCCCATACTTCATTTCTGTAGGCTCTAAACCGAGGGTGCTTAACTTGACATTGATTCTTGATTTTCCTCACCACCAGTTCTGAATCTCCAAAGACTTTGAGGCTCTGAATGTTCATATTTTGGGTTGTCTGTAGCCCTAGGAGTAGTTCTTCATATTCGGCCACATTATTAGTAGCCTCATACTCCAGCTTAAATGAGAAAGGGAAAAATTGTCCCGTGGGTGAAATTAGAAGGACTCCAATGCCATTCCCTTCTCTCGAATTTGCCTCATCAAAATGTAGAGTCCATACATCCCTCTCTTCATTACTTGCAGACTGCTTCGGCTTCAAAGGGTGGAATGCTAGTTCCTGTAAGAAATTTTTGTCTTCCTCAAACATCAGGCAAGAAAACTCAACTTCCTTGCTATACACAGGGGAATTTACTGAACCATCAGCTTTAGTCACCATATTTATGAATCTAAACTCCCAGTATAAAATCCTTTCCTCTCCTCCAAATACTGGAATGGTAGCATAAGTGAGGTCAAGTTTTATCGACCCACCAATCTTTGAAACCCATGATCTTGACAACAACATCTTGAAACGAGCTAGGATATTGAGAACCACAATATCCATCACCACACTTTTGGCTGGGATCTGGGCCAATTTTACCACTAAATCTTTAATCATTCCCAAACACTTGACCCTCTTGGAGTTGAAAGAATACAAATATTTGTATGGATGGGTAATTTGCAACCCTATTTTCTCCATAACAGATAATGGCATCAGGTTGTGCAAAGCTCCGGAATCCAACATGCAATTATGAAGCAATAGATCATGGATTACTAGGGATACATACAATGGGGGGGTTGCTGAGTCCAATTCTTCCACATGCAGGCCAAAAACTACCATAGGTATATCTTCTTGGAGGTTAAGACTGTCAGGGAGAGGAACTACTCCATGAGGGAGCATGGATTGAGACACCTGAGCTTTGTAAGAAGGTTGCTTCAAAAGCTCAACTAAGGGGACCGGGATCTTAACCTTTTCTAATTATTTTTGAAGGTTGAAAACAACAGGGTTCTTTTCTGTGATGAATTATTTTGGTTACTGGTGGTTTTATGATACCTAAGGTATCCTTAAGATTTACATGGGACTCAGGGACTGACTTTGAGGAGGAAGGAGTAGTGAATTTTTGATGCAAAGGCTCTTCTATAGGATTTTTACCTTTGTTGATGGTAACTGACTGAGTAGGCCCTTTCGATGAAGATTCTCCCTCCTGCTCTTGCACACAGGTCTTCTTTCTGGAGGATTTTAGTTCATACTTCTTATGCAACTGGGCTTGCATAAAGTCTATGAATTACCTGCAATATTCATCGATGTCTGGGTATTCTTTAGACACTTCTTTGTTCCCTTTCTCTTCCTATTCTTCTTGCAAGGTAATCTCTCCATATTCATCCTCTAAATAGGCCAGAAACTGATCATCCTAACATTCAGGAACTTCTTCAGCTAGTCCTTCCATTTGGCCTTATAGGTATAAAGGAGGTTGGATATGATCTTGTGGCTCTTTCCTATCTCGCTGCAATATCTGCAATGGAGGTATGCATTACTATGGATTGAAACCTCGGTTAGATGCCATTTGATTTAGTTGGGTAGCTGAGATTTTAGCCTCCAATTCTAATTTCACCAGCTTTTTAGAAAGGTTTTTAATTATCTTGTTCATCTCTTCAATCTTATAGTCTGTTGCTTCCCTTTCTTGGTTAGAGGAAGAAGCTTCCTCTTTACCTCTTCTCATGAAATCATGATCTACTCTCCCCTTAGACATTCTTGTAGAGGTGAATTTTGCCTCCATATCTAACGCATCAGTCTGAGCTTGGTCTAGAGATGCATATTTCCTCTCTCTCAAATTGAAGCCAAACTTAGACTCAAATGCTCCTACAAATACTACCTTGGTTGCTGTTTGAGGAAGTTTCATATCAGCAGGTAGGTTATTGTACAAATTGTTGAACCTCTTGATGAATTCGGTTAAATCTTCATTATGCTTCTTTTTCAGTGCATTGAACTCTATACTAATGTAACCATAATCTCTCTTCTCCCCCCACTTTCGTGTGAAATAATTTTCCATTTCCTCCCAGGTGGTTATCGTGTGGTCATCCAGAGTTTTGAACCACTTTCAGGCTTCTCCATCCAAATATTGGACGAAAATTATCAACACTACATCCAAGTGTTCCACATTGAAGTTCTCATCAAAAGCACAAAAATCTTCAATATGCTTCTGAGTAGCACTATTGTCTTCCCCCGTGAACCGAAGCAAGAGCTTCATGTAATCTTGAGGCAGTTCCAGTGGGGCATATTTATAAAGTAAAAATCCCGGTACAACCATTGGAGGTGGTGGACTCTGTGGAGGTTTTTGATGAATGATAATTGGTATGTTCTGGATCGCAATTTGCGTATTTATATGAGGAGAAATCTAGAGTATGGTGACTTGTTTGACTTCCTCAGCTTTGGGGGTTGGGTGCAAGGAGACCCCAGATGTATTTACTGACTCAACCTCATCTTTTATCTCAATATGGTCCAAGACAGAGCTATCTGGGGGGTATTCAAGTACACAAGCTGTGGAACTAGGACCTTGGACTTGAGCCTCCTGGGAAGAGGACGGGGAGTCTTCTATTGAGAATTTGGGTATATCAGTCTGAGTTGGCTGCTTCTCCTTCCAAATTATCTTTAATATGATTTTTTTAGGATCGGAAACTAAGGGTGTTCTCAACTTGGAGGTATCTGACCTTAGATGTGGCTTATGGTAAGCCGGGATTGCGATTGATTTGACTTTTAGATAAAAGTGGAGTCACCAAGGTGAGGGCTATACAACTCTCAACCCTTCATTCTAACCTAATTTAAGGGTGGATACAATTTCATATTCCTGGGGAAATATTTTCAACTTCACCCCTAGCAATGATGGCAAAAAGATGTTGTCACTCCTAGAGACAGCCTTGAGCTGCTAAAGACCAGTGCCTAGGACATCTTAAGACATCAGGTTTTAACGGTATTTTTCATGCTGATAAAAAGGGATCTCCTTATATAAAATGAATTTGAAATATTTTTAAATGAGGATCAAGGATATCAGAGAAAGAATATTGGTAGAAAGGAGCTCTAGCTGTAGAGAGAAAGTCCTGCTCAAAATGGGCCTGAAGCAGCCATGAAGAAGAGTTATTGCAATCTGGGCCGAATGTGAAACAGATGAACAATTATAAAAGTAATGAAGATGAGATACTGTGTAGAATATTTAGGGAATGTCAAAACAAGGTAGGCTTATGCCAGTACAAGAATCCACCGTTAAATGACATTAGAAGAATAATGATATGAAAAAGGGACTTGAAAACAGAAATTGTGCCTCGAGCAATATCTAAAATGTTACTGAAAATCAAGACATGAGTACCATTAAATATAAGTTCATATCCAACTGATAAAACACTCGCATTCCAAAAACAACGATAACAAGGAGAAATTTAAGGACAACGGAAATTAAAATTGAATCACTATGCCAAGAAAATACATGTTGTTCATTCATTCCAGTAGGAATCCTTTAAAGCAACAAACTGGCTTTATATTACTTTTCCAAAATGGCTCTTTAGATATGCACTAAGAGGAACCTCAAAATTACAAAAGACAATTCACAGACTACCACTTCTTCTGCTAGAAAAACTAGAATATTTTTTCAGTCTGTGGTCCGATCTTTTCTAGTCTATTACATGAATCTTCATAGTAGATATTTTCTGAGACAAAATATTCTCTAGAGATATGTCTGTTTCTAGTCTTAATAAAAAACCAAAACTGATGATGAGGCAAAACTACCTCTCATCTTAAACAATATGGCCTGACACAAGCTATAACTAAAACATAACAGAAGATAGAAAATAAAAAAGTGCACAGGATGAAATCAAGATTTCACCCATTTTAACATTACATAGAAAATAAAACTAAAACAGGTCGCGTGGGCCAAATCATGAGTTTCATCGGTTGGTTTTTTGCCGAGGGTTGCTTGATGGTGGCAGATGTGACTGAGATGAGGATGAAGATGATACAAGTGGACGAGCCAGAGGAGGTGGCAACTGATCAGAAGAAGATGATACAGGAGCATTAGCATATTCACTTCACTTTTTCCATGTACTGTCCCCTGGGGATGGCATTGTGATTTAGGTCTCGAACAGGGTTTGTATGTTAGTTAGCTCAGTATAATCTACACGGACGGTGAGGAATTACTTAACATGGAAGAGGAGGAATAACTTTTTACGCAATGCGGCTATTATTGTATCTGCTTTCAGTTGGGTTGTTCTTCCCAATGATATGTCTGCATTGTTCATAGCTTCTGACATTTTCTGCTCATAGGCCATTAGCTAAGAGAATGTGCCTCTTTGTGGATCCTAGCATGGTGGGAGGCCTACTTCTACCAGCTTGTTCCACTCCCGGTCGAATTTTTCCACTCCTTTCGAGACTAGTGTCAAACAACTCAGTGCGTTTGCACGTGCAGTCTCTTTCTTGATTACTCTTCCGACCTACATAATTGTCCTAAAATGGTCAACAATTCCCTAAGCCCGCAATTCCTCGTGGGAGAGTTCATTCAAGTACCGGATATATCTCTTGGCTATTGAGTCCTTTGCTTCCTCGTCTGTGCGTCCCTCCTGTAGCTGTGCTCTGAACAAGCAAATTGGAATCTTCTTGTCATCCATCAATGTGAGGATGTTCCAATGCTGCCTAACCTCTGCTATTATGTCTGGCCAAATCAGTCACCTCGCTTCCATGAGTGACATATTGCCTTTGATTTGCTCCTTTAAGTCCTTGATGGACTTATGCTGTGCCTGATTTTCATCTCGCAGTTCTTCTACCTCCCTCTATAAGGACGTCGTCACCTTCTGATTTTCTGCTAGTGCAGCCTCAACCTCCTTTAGTTGCTGGCAGACTGAGCGGGTCTCATTCTCTGGAAGCTTCAGATTAGCCAAGGCCTTAGTGAGCTATTCAGCGGTTGTTCCGGGCTCACCCGTCACAAGGGTCATGCATGTATGTTGGTCCCATTTGACCTACCAATCTAACAGCCTTTGATTCAGTCTTGCAATCTGCATGTCCTTTTGTTCATTCTCCTCATGTTCTCTGGCGAGTAAGTTAGCGAGAGCTTATTTATCCTTTTCTACCTAAACAAGCTCATCTGTCCGCACATGCTCCTCACGAGGCATGTTTAGCTTTCGCTTCAACTCTAGGTTCTCCACTTCTAACTTGGTAATAAGTTGTTGGCGTGCTGCATCTTTATCGACTCCCTTGTCCCTTATTGTTTTATTGAGGGCTTCCATATTGGCGTGATTTGCTCTGGCACTAGCCTTTTCTCTCTTTTGGTGCTCTAGTACCATGTTATACTTCTGCTCGAGCTTCCTCAAAGCTAATACATGGTTCACTACCTCAACCCGTAGCATATCTCCTACGCACTTATGTAAGTCAAGCTTGCCTAATAGGGGGATATTGATTAAGTTCAAGATTATTTCTAAAGATCGATATTGGACTCCAGTAGCCGAGGTATGTAATGCTACTTGTTGAATAACCAGTATAAGCTTCTCTTTATCCAAGTCTAGCACAGAGGTAAGCCAAGAATGATGCTTGTCCACAAACCCTGCTAATTCGACCCTTAATTTCTCCCAGGAAAATGTGTTTCTGACATTTATCTCTTCTCTTGTCTCTTTTCTGTCAATCATGATTGCCTGTCAAATCCATGAGGGGGGCGACAAGGAAGCATCATCAATAAAAATATGAAAACCTGACTTACTCTTGTCAGGATCCCAAAATTTAGGAATCTCATCAAAATATGGCTCATCCCCTATGTCATCTGGCCCTTTGGTTCTCTATTTTTATGAGGGTGAGCGCCCTCATCAATTTCCATACCCTCATCAATTTCTGAGGTGCCTTCTTGCCCTCGTTCCTCTATTCCAATGGACACATTTTCACCTTTCCATTTCGCGGCTGAAGACTCGGTCTCCATCTATTCATCCAAAGGCCATGTATCAATATTATCTCTCCATTCAATGAAGGGCATAGTCTCATGTATGTATGCAGTTGATTTTATTTTTCTCTTCCTGTTGGAGAGGACTCCCTTAGGGTCATAGGGCCAGAATTTTCCCTATGGGATGTCCATCTCTTGCAGCAATTTTTCCACAGTCGAGAGGGCGTGCCTCAAATTTATGGTGAAGGGACCAACTGAAGTTAGGAGTTTGAGAATGTATCCTTTTTTCACAGGCACGAAGTGGATCTCGTCAGCCTTCAAGTTTTGACGAAGGAATTTGAGGGAAAATACTCGCATAGTTGGAAACACCAGTAGATGGTAGGGAGGTACCTCTTCTCCATAGACTTTGATCTCAGTATAATCATCAAACAAGTACCAGTCCCCTGTGCAATCTTGCTCGTCAAACTGTAGCCAGTCCTTCTGCTCAGGAAATATGCTAGGTGGAGGGATGTCATGTATTATGGCATAAGCTATGGACATGAACTCATTAATAAAATTTACATACACCTTCCCCCCTGGCTATTGGCAAACTGTAGTAGTCCACTCGAAGATGGCTCTGGGTTGGGCACTTATCTTCGAGAGTCTATTTAGGTCTAGACTCTCAAATCTATCTGCATGCTCGAATAGGAACAGGTAGAACACTATGGAACATAACTTAAAATAACCAGTAGAGGAAATATCTTGAAACTGGGTTTGGATAATCGAAGCTAAGAAAGCAAGAATATCCAAAAGGGTACCCTTCTACATCATGAGCCATATAAAAGCTATACCCTCTTTAGTCACCTGGTCAACCTCCTCAAACCCTAAAAACCCCGAGATGAGTGCTAGGATAGGTTGTACATTGATTCAGAAAGTAGACAAGGGAACAAATTCTGTGAGCAGGAAAGATGATACGCGAGAATCTGAGAGGAGGCTGAGGAAACCACTTTCTTTTTCCTAGGGTAGCTTTGAGAATTGACAGGAAAGGGAGACCTCAGAGAACTCAACATAATTTTGGCTGGGAGGGTAGTGGATATCTTTCCTTATGAGTTCGGGCGAAATGAAAAAAATCTTATTTCCTTGTGTAGAGAGGAACATGTCTCTGCACTCGTCATAGGCCTCCCCAAGCCAACAAATGAACTCAGAAACAGGGTATGTGGTCGGGGAAATTTGCTAATACATATTGACTCGACGACTCAGAACATGCTTGGGTCTGATGTGGACTACACTAAATGGGTATACTGTGTCATAAATCCTTGCATGGGCATCGATGAGGGGTTCAGGTCCAGGAGCAGTCCTGACCTCGCGAGCTTGTGGGGTTTCAGGCTCAGACTTCTTGGTTCTCATTTTCCCCATGACCATTTGAAAAGTAAAAACAGAAGGGAAATAGTGCGATGGGAAAACAACTAAATACCTGAGAATAGTGAGGTAGCCCAATGGAAAGCAACGCGGGTTTGAAAACGACCCTACACTTGAGTTTTAACCTCCTCTGCGTGAAAAACCAGTTAATAACCAATATTTTATAGATTTTGAGAGTAAAACAAGCTTATATCAAACCGAGTTTTATGGAACATGAGACAGGGTGACAGCTATAGGGCTGGCGTCATAAGGACGTTAATAATGGGACACATAGTGATGGGTTATTGGCTGACAGCAATCAGGTAGGTGAGAGCCACGTGCCGAGTTAAAGCAGGTACCAGCCTTCGTACCACCACCCTAGACTTACCTTACCTTTTACTTACTAGCGCCAAATGTTTTCCTTAATGGGCCTGCTTAAAAATTTGTTGGCATTCATAGAAGCTTTATGGTCCATTCTCCCACCCCACGAAATGCTTGGGATTGGCTCGTCGAAAGGTGATGTCACCTTCTCCAGGGGCATGTCTTTCAACCTTACCGCTCTCCTTTGGGGCCGACGGAAGGTCCTTCCAACATGCTTTGTGACTCATGGTTCCGATGCGGAGCCCTTAACGCAGTTTTCCGCTGTGTTGTGACCACGATCAAGCCTAGCCACCATGATTATCCCTTAGGAAGATTTTCTTTCTAAGACCTTTCCAGCTTACTCAGTCTGCCACCTTTATAAATTGCTCAGATTTTCCACTTGGCTGCTCCTTTTGCTTGATATATGAGGTGGCTAAACAACAGGAAGAAAAAATTCTTTGTTGTCACTGTAAAAAATCAATTCTACTTTAAATTCTGCATTTTTTTTTTTTTTGTAAATTTTTTTTTGGGGAAAAGCAAAGGTATTATCTGAGGGAGGGTTTATTTAAGGGAGTTACTTTCTGGGGGAGGTGATTTCAAGGGAAGTTTTTTACCAGGGAAGGCATTTTCTGGGGGAGGTTTTCTCTAGGGGGGTCGTTTTCTAGGGAAGGTTTTTACCAGGGAAGACATTTTCTAAGGGAGGTGTTTTCTAGGGGGCGTTTTCTAGGGGGGATTTCTGTAATAAAAATTAAAAAAAAAAAATTACACTAGGGAAAGCAACCAAGGGCCTACGTGAGATGGGGAAGGGGAGGGGAAGGGATTCCAAGGGGCCGAGGGAGAGGGGACGTGTTAGAAATGTTGTCATTGATGGAAAAGGAGGTAGCAAAGAAAGAGACAGGCAAAGGGGGCAGCAAAGATAGAGACAGGCAGAGGAAGCGAATATAATAGAGGCAAAACCATTATCATAGGCAGAGGTAGAGGCAGAGCTATTATCACAGCAGTAAAGGCAGAGGCAGAGCGACAGAAGTAGCAGAGGCAGAGACACAGCTGGAGGATATATATATAAAATTCCGAGAATCGCTACCCCAACTGGAGGATATATATAAAATTCTAGGAATCATAACCCAAGCGGCAATATAATGCATATATATATAAATCTCATTCCGAGAATCATAACCCAAGCAGAAATGTAATGCATATATAATATAAATCTCATTCCGGGAATCCTATACTCCAGCGACAAAGTATATATTGCGCTTTATATACAAAGGACTAAAGCATATATATACATATGTATAGCCATATGTAGCGTGAGATTAAAAGAAAAAAAGTATTATATGGTGGGACTCCTTACCAAATCGCATCGGAGAAACACAAAGCAGCAGAACGTCCATACAGGAACTTGCGATTGTGATTAAGTTCCAGACCCGATGGGTCTATAAATTAGGTTTCATATATGTTTGAGTTCCGGGTTAAAGACTCAATCGCATCGGGAGTATTCGAGTTGCGATTGTGATCAATCGCAATCGGAGCAGGAGTGATCAATCATTATCAGAGCAGGAGTGGTCAATCGCATCAGACAGATAATACAACAATCGCATCGGGAGTATTCGAGTTGCGATTGCGATCAATCGAAATCAGAGTAGGAGTGATCAATCGCAATAGGAGCAGGAGTGGTCAATCACATCGGATAGATAATACACAATCGCATCGGGAGTATTCGAGTTGCGATTGTGATCAATCGCAATCGGAGGACAACGCAAGCTCGAATAGTGGGCCAGAAAGGGCATTTTATGTATTAAACAATTTTTTTTTCTATTACGCCGAGAGTGTGTTAAGTTGTATTAAAAGGGCAGATTATATGATTAAAACATCTTATAATTAAGCCAAGAGCTGAAGTTGTGTTTGAGGTTGTATTAAATTATGCCGCGTGGGTTGTGGACCCACGGGCCTCAGCCCAAGGTGGAGGGC
This sequence comes from Pinus albicaulis, assembly GCA_034641835.2. Lineage (NCBI taxonomy): Eukaryota > Viridiplantae > Streptophyta > Pinopsida > Pinales > Pinaceae > Pinus > Pinus albicaulis. Next base: position 1,874,811,142 of record CM076575.1, on the reverse strand, counting down.
GATTGTGAACATAAAACAATTGCGATGTATGTATGTTCCTCTTGCGCAAATTTCCACATCAACAAGACACTTATTGTATGAAAAGCGTTGGAATATGCCCAGATTTAAAGGTAACAGTTACACCATAGCAGAGGACAGAAAAGCAAACAGAGCTGAAAAGAGATAAATCACAGTCACAGAAAAGACGGACACAGTCAAAGAAAAGACAAATGCATAGCGAGCCAAAAGACTAAATGAGTGAGCTGGAGTTCTCATTGTAATTTGAATGTAAATAATTTTAATTTATTTATATGTGATGCATTGGCAAGTCTCCGGAGGAAAAACAAAGCTCCCACTGTAATATTGAAATTAATGCATGTTGTTATATTTTCTGAATGAGCGAGTGAAAGAAATGAAAAGGTAGAAAGCGAAGAGTCATGGCTGTCCATTCCAAATTCATTGAGGAATGCTAACAGTCACAAGAAAATCCTTATAAATAATATCATCTTGATATGCCAAAAGAGGTTAGAGAGAGTAAATCCAGAGAAGGCAGAATATAGAAGTGTGAGGCAGAGAAGATTAAGAAAAGAAGAGCAGAAAGACAAGCTACAGAATAGAGCTGATATCTGAGATAAATTAGCAAACATTCAGTTTGATAAATTGAGGAAGTTGGAGCTTCCCTATCAAGTTGAAGCTTGATAGCTGTCAGTTGTAGCTGACTGAGGTTGGAACCTCCTGTAGGTTGGTGCCTGCAGAAGGCTTGAAGGAGTTGGTGCTTCCTTGCAAGTTGCATTTTGCACTGAGGTAGGAGCCTCCCGAGGGTTGTAGCGCAAAAACAGTGGTGAGAGGGAGTTGTAGCTTGCCTTTGCATCACAACAATAATAAAATGTGGTTTTCTCCCTTTATGGGTTTCCACTTATATCTGGTGTCTCTGTGCATGATGTTTATGTGTTGATATGATTTATATCATCTGCTTAATACCTGCGGCTCTCATATTAATTCTATTGTTATATTATATTAATACTTGTTGCTCACATTCTATGGTTACTTACATATTAAGTTGGACATGAAATGAAGGAGTAAATAAGGTTTAATAAAAATTTTAAAAGTACATGACTGTGTTAAACTGATTCACCCCCCCCCCCTCTCAGTTTAACTAAGGGTCCAACAGGACGAGCTGTGAGGGAGGGAAGGTGGAGTGGCCGAGGGAGGGAGGGAGGGGACGGGATGTGAGGGAGGGAAGGCCTTGGGAGGGGAGGGATATAAGGGAGGGAAGGGATGGGAGAAAGCTGTGAGGGAGGGAAGAGTTGTGAGGGAGGGAGGGAGGGAACGAGCTGTGAGGGGAGGGAAGGCTGAGGGGAGCGAGCTGTGAGGGAGGGAGGGAGGGAATGGGCTGTGAGGGAGGGAAGGCCAAGGGGATGGGGAGTGATGTGACGGTGTTGAGCGATGTGAGGGAGGGACGTGATGGGTGAGCACTGTGACAGAGGGATGGATGGTGAGCATTCTAAGGTGGGGGAGTGATGGGGAGTGCGTGAGTGGGGTGCGAGGAGGGACGGGATGGGTGAGCATTGTGAGGGAGGTCTAATTCAAGCGGAGTGCGTGAGCAGGGTGTGAGGATGTGAGGTGAGCGAAAAATTATTTTCACAGTAAACTTGAAGGTGCAGAGAACTATAGAAATTATTTGCACAGTAAAAACTGAATGTGCAGAGAACTTGAGCTAAAAACTAAATGTGCAGATAAAAATGAGGCAGAATTTGCCAAAAAAAATGCAAAATTATTCTAGAATTGAAAAATGGCAGGAGCAGTAAGAAACTGAATGCCAAAAGCACTAAAAATTGAATTCACAATGACATTCTACAAAAAAAATGCAGAGCATGAGAGAGTTACACCAAAAGCAGGAATGCCAAAAATGGGACTGGCTCTAATACCATGTTAGACTAGGAGGTAACTATGCAAAACTGAAGATGCATTAGATGGAGATTGTGTGTGTAATTATACATAGAGGTGATATTATTGGGATTCACTTCCCAATGTCTCTTGGCCTTCCTTATTTACTAAATTACAATAAAATACAATCTCACACAATCCCTTAGGATTAGGTGTCAACACATGCAAAAGGCTATAATGGATTGGAAAAACTTTTAACACGGAAAAGGACAAAGTATGCAAAGCTATACTCAAGAATTTAGGAGAAGAGCTCTAATATTGGGTGTATATTTGACATCTCAAGAAACTTTGTTAAAATACATTGGAGTTTTTCATAGTTATCTAAGACATACAATTCTCATGTTTAACCCTTCAAATTTAGATGAAGTTTGTGTTCATGCCACACATCTAGAGGCAAGAGGGAAACATGTTTAAGATGAAGCAACTGAGAATACCTTTGAGTCTGGAGAAAAAGGAAAGGGTAAGTTCAAGGGAAAAGGTAAGAATAATGCCTCCATAAATTTGGAGAAAGAAAAAATCAAATGAAAATATTGTTCCAAAGATGGAAATGATGAAGATCATTGCTGGAAATATCATCTAGAAATGAGACCCAAGAAATTGAAAAACAAGGTGAAGGAGAAGACAACTGCAAGAATACAACATGATTTAGATTATTATTATGGAGACGAATGTCAAAGATCACAAAAATGTGTTTGAAAGGTAAGGACATTGCAAGTACTAGTTCTTTAACTTGTCTCAATAGTACTCAAGATGATGAAACGAGAATTGATCTTTTCCATGTTAGAGTTACTTCAAAACATACCAAGATTGACACCCTATTTGATAGTGGTTCACAAGAAAATCTTAGTTCAGAGGACATTATCACGAAGTTAAATTTAGAGACCATTACACAACCTAGACCCTATCCTTTAGGCTAGGTATGTAAGAATGAAAATTTTCAGGTTACAAGGAGGTGCATCCTTAGATTTACAATCACTAGAAACTTTCTTGATGAAGTTGAACTTGATCTAATTTTTCTTGATATTTGTGGTATAGTTTTGGGAAGCCCATATATTTATGATAGGAAGGAAATATTTCATTGCCATGAGAATAAGTATCACTTGTTCAAGAATGGGATTGAGTACGTTGTTAGAGCGCATAGTAAGAAGATGAGTTTGTCTCTTATGAATGCTGGACAAATGAAGAGAATTGTGAATGCTAGTCAAAATTATGCTTTGTTAATGTTCAAACATAAGGATGTTGTGAATGAGGCCTTTCAAAAAAATGTATCAAATGAAAAATATTATTTCATTGAGGTTACTAATAGTTTTGATAAGATGTTTAACGAGTCTTACATGTTGCCTCCTAAAAGAGATAAACAAGATGAGGTAAAATTGCAGTGGCATGTGTTAGCCACCTATAAAATTTGTTATAGAAAAAGGTGGCTAAGACTTTTTGAGCCTTCAAGGAAAAAATTTTATTGCTTAAAAGTGTTGCATCTTGAAGACTCTGGAAGGCCTCATGCCTCTGTCCAAAATCTTCATTACTGTTGCCATTTTATACTCAGAAATTATGCTAATTTCATGAGAAAAGACTGCTGAGAAACCATAGTTTTCCTCCTTCTCCCACTCAAAACTAACCTTCATTTGCTCCCCTTTTTCTCCATAAAACACCTCCATTTTCATGATTCCTCTTCTTCCATTCATGAAAAACATCTTTAAATAGTTTAAAACTCCTTTTTAAACTATACCAAAACCCCCAAATCCATTGAAAACTCTGAAAAAAAGTCATAAATTTTTTTTTTTTTATTACTAAGGACTCAAGCCCCCTTGGGCTAAGTCCTAACCACTTCTCCCACATGCCCACACCCTGGAAACAAGCACTAACCCTGTTCGGTGCTCATCGCATCGGAAAGATCCAAGCGCGCAAGTCTTTTGCCATGTTCCGAAAGTTTCGATGCGATTAACCTTTGTATTTAAAACCTCTGATCCTATTGTTTCTCCATTGAAACCGTGGGCCCGCAATCGGGTGCTAAGACCATTGAATAAACCATCTCTGATCAAAATTTTTTCTTTGTAAAGCCAAAAACCCTTTTTTCCAAAGTTTTGGTCTCATGCGTTAGAATCACGTGTTAATATAAAAATGGTTAGATTGAAAACACCCGATCGCACAATCGCATCGGAGAAATACAAATGGGTTGATTGAAAAGGCCGCATAAAAACTTCCAATGCGATTAAGTCCCATATCCATAGACCCTGGTCCTTTGTTTTCTTTGTAGAACCAAGCGCGAAGGCCGAAGTCCTTATCGCATCAAAAAAATTCAATGGTTTGATTGAAAGACAGGGCCCGAAGTTCCGATTGCGATTGGCCCTTCATTGTATAAAATTTGCCCTCCCCCGCTTTACTCATATGACTTATGCTCGGGATCAAGGTTAAAAGTCCCAAGTGTTGAATCACATCGCAAAATTTCAAAATGGTTAGATAAAAAAGACGAAGGCCTGACCTTCCAATTACGATAGGCCCTTTTCATATAAAGCCCCAGGCCCTTCACATTCCATGTAATCAAAGGCCCCGCAGTCAGGTGCCTATTCCCTTCACATATACATCCCGCCCATACCATAGACCTTTGAATTTTATAAAAACTTTGGGTTTTCACAAGTATTAAAAGGTTTTCCGCCGATCCATTCTAAAACAATCTCCGCCGTTGATCTGATCCTCAGATCAAATGGCCAGTGCTCCATCGCATCGGAGTTTTTCATCGCATGCCTTTGTTTTCCCCCTCCGATCGGCCATTCCCTTGATACTTTCTCCACCATTGATCTAATATTTAGATCGACGATCTGCGCTGACTTGCCTCGCAACTTTCAATCGGTGCATTTGCTTGCCACCCCTGATTGCGATCCACCGATTACGATCCTCCGATTAGATCTAGACCATCCACGTGTCCAGATCAAGTGGTCCAAAATCACTCCGACTTGTTCATTTCCATGCTCTTCTTTAACCTCCTCTAAATAAATCTCCATTGTCAGATGATTTCCATCCAACGGCCACGCTCCTCCCCGAAGCCTCCAAAGTAGTTAAACCTAAAAACGCATGATTTTCTAATATTTATGTATTTTGCAGGGATTAATGGTTTTTCCATTTGTTGAAAAGAAATGCTGAAGGCCGGGAAAGACGTTTCTTGTGCCTTTGATTTATCAATGGAGACCATTCGCAAGGGTCGGATTCAACGTTTTATCAATGCTTCATGGGCATTGATGCCTTTAAAGCCCAGCATGGCCCTGCACATCGACAAGACACTGTTTTATTAAAAACACAATCAAAAGAGTATCAGTGTTGAAGAACAGAGCGCAGCAGAGAAGAAGATTGAAGACAGATTTGGGGAATTACGTATAAGAATGATTATCAAAAGCCTAATTCCCAGAATTAAAACACAGTCAAAAGAAAATCATAAGTGTTTAACAGACAGAAAGGCCTCTGCCGCCTCAATTGAGGCGAATTGATTCCTTAGCTACCATAAGTGCCACTTGTGCCTCAAACCGTTCAAACAGAGGCCAAATTTATTGATCCAACGAAGATATTTTCCTCAGCGCAGCCAAAGATTTAATTCTGCCAGAGAATTAAATGAAAAAAATATCTGCAGAGTTACTCCAAACACGACACAGAGCCTCAAAGTCAATAAAGGCTCCCACCAAGCTTAATTCATAAATGTAAAACAGTTAATACAGACCAGAATGTTTGTAAACTTCTCCATCGGGCCCCTCAAAGGCCGAGAAGTTGTCAATCTGTATTAATTGTCTCGAAAGATCTTTTTTCAGATTTCACCTCCTCATTCTTCTATAAATATTTCTGTAGAAGATGAGAAACTGTTGGTTGCAGAACTTTGAAATACATATGAGCTTAAAGTCCTGATTATAAATAGTGTTCACTGGCCCTTGGAGCTCTGTTTGTGTTAGATTAGTTAGGCTGGATAGTGAAGATGATTGCTGAATTGAAACATTGGACTTGAAGACTGTAACTAGTTTGACATCGATAACAAGCTGTTTCTTAGGATCCTGGTCTATATCATTGGTGAAGTGCCCCTTTCTTTGTTATTGTTTTCCTTCTATGTATGTCATATTGTTCACTATTCTCTGATAAAGAACAACATTTATAGAGTTAGGACCTACTATATATCACTAACCTTCTCTGACTGAAAAGCTTTATCTCAATGTTTTCCTCCTATTTTTTTATTTAAGAATGATTTGATACAGTTTAAGCAGTTAGGAATGTTGGAGTTCCATCGTCCTACTGTTTACTTTAAGAATTGTTCTTGAAAGTTATTTTCCTTATTTTCTTATTAAAGTTAGACTAGTAAAGCCATGGTTTTCCCTGTTTCTAGCTTCTATTCTCCAAAA